>CM067308.1:33110230-33765276 GCA_034231615.1 Meghimatium bilineatum | reverse complement strand
TTTGCTCCCCTTTTGGGCCCTGACAACACACGGGCGATCTCTTAGGATCGTATGAAAACTAATTTGGTTGTATCAACACCCTGTCCTCCAGCGATATCATTCTTTATCGATGCTGAACAATCTTGATGTGTCCAGTCTTTGATATTGTCTGCCCATGATTTTCGTATTCCTCCTCTGTTTCTTCCACCCTCAACTGGGGCATGCAAGATCATTTTTGACAAGAAATAAAAAAAGGCATACTATTTCCAAACTAAGCACGTTTTCGTCATTTTACTAGTAAAATAAATGAACCTATAAACCTGCAAGATTATCTACTTCATTTCTTACGTGCATGAATATCCTATGCTCTCTACAGGAATGTCGAAAAAGTTGTCTATAACATTTGCATTCGAAGAGGTATATGTCTCAACATATCTGCAGTGAGTATCCCCACTCTCACAGTCATACAACACAATATGCAACATAATATACAACACAATATGCAACACAATAGACACACACAAAAAATAAACACACCGTCCATCTTACAACTGGTTCAACTCCCTGATCGAATTCAAAATATTAGCACGGCTCATCAAACTAACATTAGCCAGAGTGGCAACGTTGGCAAATATGTCTGATATTTCATTTCCCTCTAATATTCACGTATACAAGTACAAACATGAACATAATCTCTTCATAAATGACTACAAACCACTAACGGTGTAAATAACAGGCCGACCAACTAGCTAGCCTCGCCACCACAACAGATGGTCAGCCTATGGACCAAGCAGACATATTCATTGCTTTTCGTGAGTCCTCACTATCAGATGATTTTGAGATGAATGAGCGTGAGTCAATATCGAGAATGTGCGAAATGGGAGTGAGGATGGGCCTAGCCCGTAGAGAATACCTAACAAAGATTTCAAAAAGAGCAGTGAACCTACATAGAACCGGAACCATCAGCCGTTACATCTTGAGAGATTTACTGAAGCGGAGATCTGAGAACCTATGATCGTGTATGGTCCGCGAAGAGGAAAATCAACTTACCTAATACCGAATACCTATCGCGACTGAATCTTTCGAGACAAAATCAGAATCAGTAAAAAAAAAAAATCCCTGTGTGTTGCCGGGGCTCGAAAGGGGAGCAAAGAATAGCAACACTATTTACCTTCCAGGCATGTCGTAAAAGGCGACTAAGGGGGTTATGGGATGGAGTTGGCTGTCCCATTCCATATAGGGTCAGTGACCCAAAGCCATGCTGATGTCGGATGTGTCAGGCATAAAGTCACATATATCGCAACAATGCTGTAAACCATGATACAACGCATTCCGTTCTCCGGACTACATCCTGCTAATTTGCAGGAGTTTGAGAACGAACGCAGAAGAAGAAGTAAAAAAAGGTACATGTGGTGCATGGATATGCCAGTCATAATAATGCCCTGGTCATCTCACCCGTTATCAAAGTGGTTGAGAACACTTCTCCTCCCCCAATGCAGGAGTTACGTATTACATATTACACAAGCTATAGCTTAGATCCCCTCCCCAAAAAAAATTGTCTGAGTGGGCAATTGTCATATATTACGTATAAAGGACTTATAATGGGCACATATCTCAAATATCTTAGGGCCGTATCAAGTCTAAATTCGGTCCTACCCTCCCCCATCCTCACACCTCTTCCTTGAAAATGTGAATGCCCAAGGACTGCGCACCTGCCGAAAAAAAATGACTTTGCTGTCTAAGATTACGTCTCGACATAGGTAAACTATCATATATGGCTACCTTAGACAATCTTGAGGTATAGGTTAATAGGTATTATAAGATATATATAATATGTTTATTTTACCAGCTGCTGCACGAGATTATTCTATATGCCTGCCTGTCTTTGTGTATCCATCTTTAGATGTGTTTTAACATCATTTAATATTTTCTTTAATTTAGACTTATTTTTGCCTCTTATGTGATCATTTTATTTCTGCTTTTCTTTCCATTATTTTCTCGTATAAGGTATTATATTTAGCGTGTAAATTATGTTTGCATGTTTCGTGATTATTTCAATTGTTAAACCTATACAATTGGCATAGCCTTCATATAAACATTTGTTTATTTGTAATACATATTCTGACATTAAGTACTAAATTTTGGGGTCTTTGTTACCTCTAATAATTTATGGTAGTGTGTCCTGATATTACATAATTGGACTTTGTTGTCTGCTGGTTGAAAGAGGCACGCCTCTCCACAAGAGAGGCAAAATTATTAACTACCTACCTATTCTGACATGTGATTTTATTATTGTTCTTATCTTCAATGTCACTGTTTTATTATTTTCGAATCTCTTTAGCTGATTGCTTACACCTCTTTTTTGGTGTATTCAATAATCATATAGAAATATATAATAGGGCCGGCGTAGATATCCATTTAGTAAGAAGCGGAGGATAAACAAAGCAATTTCTTCCTTTTCACGTGTCATTTCTTCCTTTTCACGTGTCATTTCATCTTTCTGGTAATAATTTTGGTGAACTTTTTTTAGAAATCTATTTCGAGGGTGTCAGGGTGGGTGGGATCGGTCATCTGCTTCTTTTACTTCTGTCCTAATAATACTTCTTTTACTTCTGTTCTAATAATACTTCTTTTACTTCTAATAATAATTCTAGTAATACTTCTAGTAATAATTCTAGTAATAATTCTAGTAATAATTCTAGTAATAATTCTAGTAATAATTCTAGCAATAATTCTAGTAATAATTCTTTTATTTCTGTCCTAATAATACTTCTTTTACTTCTAATAATAATTCTAGTAATAATTATAATAATAATTCTAGTAATAATTCTAGTAATAATTCTAGTAATAATTCTAGTAATAATTCTTTTACTTCTGTCCTAATAATAAATGTCGTATTTTATTTCCCAAGGCGACAAGAGATCAACCTCTCCCCATGTTATTCGTTTCTTAATCTACGGCTTGATCTCCATACGTGATTGTAATTTCTTTCCAGCGTCCACAGCTTGTTTTTTTTTTTTTATGGAAATTGTTTTAAAGTTCATACTGCAAAATATATTCGCATTCACTACATATTTGGTATGAATGGATGACACTTATATTCTCATTAAATCTCCAGATTTGTACCTGAATTTACTGTCAAGAGCATGAATGACAGAGGTAATTTCATGGTAATGCCGGAGACAAGTACCTCATACTATCTAGGTAATTAAGTTTTAAGGAACGATTATCGATAACGAGGAAACATTTCAGTTTCTCTGCCGTTCCTTTAGACGACAACGCAGAAACTAGTAATGCATTTCCACTGCGAGTAAAAGTAGTGGAGTTCAAAGCTCGCATACATACATAGTCACAAGCATAGATTGTGTGGGTGTCTTGTTTAAATCATCGAATCACGGGGACTGAAGTACTCGTATATAAGGTCACCCAATGTCACAGAGACACATAATCAATAAGTCTGCCCATCTCAGTATGTGTACATATTATATATACATAGTACATATTATCGATCTTCCAGTGCATTATTTGTATGTTGTCTTTTGCATAATTCATACCTGTATACAGCTACAGATTTTCACATCTTGACAGACAAATTTAGTTTCTGACAGACAAACATATTTTTTATCTTTGTTCAAGTAATATTTTTTTTATGTCAGTACTGCATTTTTCCAGTTAGGAAGTTGGAAGCTTGCGCGTGGTATCGACGATAGAGACTTCATAGATGAATTAATTTGGATCCCGTTTGTTACGTTTTTGACTATTGTTGAGACCAACGGGAATTGAGCCAGTCCGTTTAACGGCACCAAATCGCATAGCAACTCTCGTGCACGTGTTTTTCCGTACTTGAATAACCGCATTCTCTAAAAACAGATGCGATTTTGTCAAGACATTCAAACTGTGCATTCAAGTCACTGAGAACGGATCAATCAAGACAGGGATTATTACAACAACAACGAACATCCCGTAGAAGTATCGAAGCATCCTCAGTAACAACAAAAATATAACATCCGTATTAGTTATACAAGGACCAATATATGTTCTTGTAAACATGGAAAACATATATAGACAGTACAATTTTGCTTCAAACAATTTCTTGTACAAGTAAATTCAAAGATATATATGCAAGTAAATTCAATTGTATATTAAACATATAACATCCGTATAATACGTTATAATACGGATGTTATATGTTTGTTGTTACTGAGGATGTTTCAATACATGTGCGGTATGTTCGTTCTTGTTGTATTAGTCCTAGTCTCGCGTGGTCCATTCTCAGTGACTTGAGTGCACAGTTTGAATGGCTTGACAAATTCGCATCTTTTTTTTTTTTTGGACTTGCGGTTAGTGAAGTACGGAAAAACGCGTGTACGAGAGTTGCTGGGCGGTTTGGTGCCGTTGAACAGACTGGTTCAATTCCCGTTAGTCTCGAGAATTTTTAATTTATCCCTTTGGCTTCCATCTTGAGTTTATATTAATATATATATATAGTATATATATATATATATATATATATATATATATATATATATATATATAATGTAATCTCAATATTGTACCAGCATTGGGGGTGTGTTGCAGACTATGATGTTGAGCCCATTTTTATTATGGAAAATGGCATACGTATGGTTACTGTGGGTAGTATTTCGCCCACCGCTTTTAGTTTGCCAGACAATCTTGTACCCATTTATGTATGCTGTGTTTACTTAGAAGCTGTTGGTGATCAAAAAGTGTTGCAAGTTTCTCTTCAGCGTAGGAGGTTTCTTCTGGAAGCTCTTCAGGGTAGGAGGTTTCTTCTGGAAGCATTTCACAACTCTGACAGTTAAAATATTCTAGGTATGAAATAAAACTCTGCTGAAACAGCCCCATTGCACACACGAATACAAAAGCTTCATTGCTCACAATTACAGAAAATCGAAAAAGTAAGTAAGTGTTCAGATTTAATCCCGGGTCAATGTGGAACGGGTATAAATTCATTGACCAATAAACACATATGCTTACACAACCACATACACACATAAAAATGGAAGAGCTCACACACACCCAACTGCATATATTTAGATCCAATGTTCCCCTTCTCATTTCCCGAACACTGTTTATATTTTCTGTTAGAATTCTTTGAAAGTACAAAACCAGCTGTGTTAACGCAAACAGCCTATTTATCTGAGACATACCTGTACAAACGTATTTATGTACTCAACACGATAAATAAGATACACCTTTATGCCAGGTACGAATGATAGTATCACTGTGTTTGAGTGTGTACTCATACTGTTCTTCATCTTGGTACGTAAGCTCTGTCGCATCTTAAAGGTCACTTTCAGTATCTCCCAAAATCGCGTGTAAAATGTATATTGTTTCTATGTCTTCTATTTAATACAGTGGCATCTAATCCATAGAACTCTTCTACTCTTGACGGCGCAAGGAGAACAATGGTCACAACTTATAGATTAGATAGATAGATGGATGGATGGATGGATTGGATTGGACTGGACTGGATTGGATTGGATTGGATTGGATTAGATTAGATTAGATTAGATTAGATTAGATTAGATTAGATTAGATTAGATTAGATTAGATTAGATTAGATTAGATTAGATTAGATTAGATTAGATTAGATTAGATTAGATAGGTGGGTAGATGGATAGGTGGGTAGATGGATGCATGGATGGATGCATGTATGTATGCATGTATGTATGTATGTATGTATGTATGTATGTATGTATGTATGTATGTATGTATGTATGTATGTATGTATGTATGTATGTATGTATGTATGTATGTATGTATGTATGTATGTGTGTGTGTATGTGTGTGTGTGAGTGTGCGTGTGCGTGTGCGTGCGCGTGCGTGTGTGCGTGTCTGTGTGCGTGGGTGTAGGTGGGTGGGTAGCTGCGTGGGTGGTTTGGTTGGTAAGTGGGTTGATTTATTTATTAATTTATTTATTTATTGACTTATAGGATAAGATAAGATATACATACTGTGTCATTCGAATACATCGTCATTTAACGATCTCTGAACCAATGCTGCCTATACGACACAACTAAGAGTGGCTGGGGTGGGGGGGGGGGTTTACCTTAAAGAAATGGTTATTTCCTCATTTTTGTGAGAAATTTTTTGACATATTTAGAAGGAAACCATTAAGAGAGGGAGGAATAGGAGATATAAGGTTAATGTTTGCTGTTCTTATGCATTGAAATTGTGCTAGGCATCTTGATTCCTTTGGCATGCAGGTCACTGCAATCAAATCATGTTCCAGTAACGATAGTTCTAGATACGTACTTGAACATTGTCTTATACTGCAGTATGGTACCCTTAAACCATTTGCTCTTAATACACATCGTTAACTAATTTAAACTGGGGTTAGTGTATGAGAGGGGGGATCTTGTGTTGTCATTCCTGTTTGTTTTGTCACCCCATTTGTTTTGTAATTGTTGCATTAGTTCGTTTTCATTTTCCCATGTTTTTAATTTTCGTCTTTGTGATTGTACATGAGGTTTTTGTGTACGTGCGTCATCGTTAGAGTGGATTTTTTTTCTGTTGTTAAATGTCTGCAGTCTAATTTTTGTGATTTTGCTATAATTTATATATTTACCATCTGTTCATTGTTTATTTCTATTTATCTTGAGAAAGACTTTTTGGTTGAAACGCTGATTTAGTTTGTTGTGTTTAGTGTCATACATAATATCTCGTGTCCGTTAGTATCGTAGTCTGGATGTCTATCTATCTATCTATTCGCTGAAACCCTTTGTGGCCTTTCAGCGTCAGGTGTAGAAGAGTTTTCTGGAGATGTTCCTCGTGTGTGCTGAGTATATTGTGGAGTTTGTCGTCTCTTTTATTTCGGTGGTCCACCGTTGTCGTGGTCAGCCTCTAGGTCTGCCATCACTGTATCTGTGTAGCATATCTTACTGTGGTATACTTTCTGATGGTAGTCTGTTGATGTGTGCAAACCATTTGATCTGTTATCTCTTAATATATTCCAAGATTGAATTGGTTCCGGTTTTTTGTCTAATGTATTCATTTCGCACTCTGTCTCTTACCGATATCCCTAGGATTTATGTGCAAGCATGCCATTTCAGATGTCACAAGTTTACGTTTATCTTGTGATGTCGTCCATGTTTGACTTTGGTAACACAGCGTTGTTATAATACATGTTTTGAATAGTGTTAATTTGGTGTTTAAATCAACATTTTTGTTTCTGAAGATTGGTGTCATTTGTCCTAGGCCTTGGTATGCTTTACTACATCTATTGTGTATTTCTTTACTGCTCCTGCCGTCTGTTGTTATATTGCTTCCTAGGTATACGAATTCTGTCACTTGTTTTAGTCTGTTATTTCCAATATATATTTTGGTGTTTCTTTCTGTTCTTCCTATCTTCATTACTTTGGTCTTCTCTATATTTATCTTCATGTTAAAGGTTTGGCATGTTTGATATAATCAGTCTGTCTTTGTAGTTGCTCTTCTGATGATTATACTGATGAATCTGGTTGTGAATGGTAAAAATAAGCTACATTGTGTTCTGCGAAGTACCATATTCATAAGAAAGACGTGTGTCATCCTTTTCGGCAACTCGCTCAGTTTCACATAGATCTACTGTCACGGTCATACGCGAGTTAAAAAAGAATGAAAGAACTAATGCTATGACGGGACACGATATAGTGCATGGTACAGTTATGAATATGTGAGGACTACATTAATTATGAAATGTGTATGCTTACAGAACAAAGTAAAGGGGAGGCTGAATGAAATAACGATGTCTTCTTTTTATTTTGTTCACTTTAAATGTGTCTATAACTTTAATTCTGTCTCCTGATGAATAAATCTTACTGTCTTGTCACAGTGGTCCATATAGCTTTGATTCCAGTGTTGTTTCCTCTGGCCAATATGTCTGTCTCAGCGTTTCATACCTAGAACACTTGAAGTATGTGTTTGGAACTCTATGCTGCCTATTCACACTTAATAATGCCGTATTTCCAATCTTGAACTTTGTGTACATGTGACTACAGAGTCGTTTGTGTCCGGTTCTGAGGCGTAAAATTACAGACTGTCCTTATCCGGCAATCATCTTGTGTTTGTATTTGTGGCTTTATTATTGGCTGGATCATCTGTTTTTTCTGATGGTAGATGATTGATATATCTTGTTGGTCTTCGGCAGCACCGTCCTTAGCAAGCTGGTCTGCCTTTTTATTTCTTGGTATTCCAGAGAGAGGTGCATCCACTGCACAGTTACCCTATACTGGTAAGACAGTTCATTAAGAAATGTGTGTCTGTTGGTTTTCCAGACTGGAGAGCTTGAAGCACTGACCGTGCATCTGTCAGGAATATCACGGGTTGTGGGTCAGGGTTAGAGTTCAACAGCTTTTCAGTTGCCACTCTAATTGCCTAGATTTCTGCATCGTAATTATTGCAGAATTTCCCTGTTGGCGTTCTGATCGTATTTCTAGGCTGTGTGGATATTATATTATCTCATCTCCACACTGCATTCTGTGCTGACCCATCTGTTTATACTCTGACCGATATGCCTTGTGGATATTCATCGTTCAGGAAACTGTCATTCGCTGTACACTGTTATGTTCGTCATCGCTTAGTATTCTTTTCACGTACGTCTAAAAGTATATTAGTATTCCATGCCTTTCACTTGCAAGGGATTTGTTCTTAAAGACCTTAAGGAGTACTTGTCTACGGAGTCGTTTAGCTTGGTGGATAAAACTGATACTATTCAGTCGCCCCATTGCTAGATTTTGTAATCTTTCCTTCATTGGATGATTTAACATACACTGAAACGTTTCTGCTTGTATTAGTACCTTTGTGTACTGTGTTCGCCAAGTATTAGAGTTCTCCCCATTTTCTGCATCTCTATTATGGATGTTGATTACATTGCTCCCAACATTATCCTAAGCGCCTGGTTTTGCACTTTACCTAGATCCTGTAATGTGGTGTTTGATACAGGATACCACGCAGCTAAACCATATTCCAGGTGTGGTCTTATGCCTTGCTGGTACACTTTCCGGAGTATATTCCCACTGGCACCCCACGTTGTTCCACCTTAGGTTTTTTAGGATAGCTAACTTCCTCCTGGCTTTTTTAAAATTGTTTCTTTGTTTCTGTGTTTCTTTCAAGTCAGCTTATCATCAAAAGTAACTCCGATGTATATGGGTTGTTTGTATTCTTTCAAATGTTTTTCATCTATCTTGCTAACACCATCTTTATAGTTTGGTGAGAGGGTAAAAAGTATAATGCAGGACTTATCTTGTTAATGCTGACGCACCATCTATTTGCCCACAGGGTAAATGCATCAATAGCTCTTTGTATGTGTTTAGTAGCCACTGTCGCATGTTCTTCTGTGCACCAGGTCGTCAGCATGCATTGCCACTTTGATCCCATGTGGTAGTTCGGCAACTAGATCATTGATATAAACCAAGAAAAGTGTGGATGACAGTACCCCTTCCTAGGGAACTCCTTGACGCAGTAGGACTTTCTTGCTCTTATGACCATCCAATTGTACCTTCGCTCTTCTAATATGTAGATATGTTTTTACATATTTGTACATTCTTGAGTTAACCCTGCCATTTCGTTAAGAGTCCTTCTTTCCAAAATTGTCAAATTTTTTCTTGAAGTTAATCCATGCTGCTAAGTACCAGTTTCTTATTTTGAAAAGCGTCCTCAATCTTTTGGGATATGTAGGTTGCCTGATTTTCAGTAGAGTAGCACTGCCTGGAGCCTACTTGCTGCGATACCAGAAGGTTTTCACTTTCAAGGTACCACTGCATCCTAAGATTGATAATGCTTTCCATTGTTTTGCATAGACATCGTGTGAGTCTGATGGGCCTGTAATTGGAGACTATGTTGCCATCTTTTCCTGATTTGAGAAGTGGTATAATTATTGTTTCCCTCCATGCCTGCGGATAACTACCTGTGGCCCAGCTTGTATTGAAGTTCTACAGTAGCTTTACTCTTGCTGCAGTTCCCAGGTTTTTAATCATTTCATTGGACAATCCATCAGCTCCTGGGGACTTTTTAATTTTTAATTAGGATATTGCATGCTCCAGTTCTTTCAATGTGATTGGTGCCCCCAAGACTTCACGTATAGGTTTATCTTGTCAAATGTTTTTCTGGTCCTCTCGAACCTCTTGTTGTTTGTCTATGATAATTTTAATGTTGTTGTCTTCTGCAAAGGAGTCTACAAATTAGTCATCTGCATGTTTACCTGTATAATTGTTCTTTCTTTATAAAGTGTGATCCTTGTATGGTCACTGTACCTTCATCGTTTAGTTGTTTTACCAGTTTTCATAATTTCCTAGTGTCTCTTTCAAGGTGCAGCGATTCTGTTGTTTCTTTCCAGCTGCTCCGTCTTGCTTGTAACTTGACTCTTTGATATTTAGCCTTTGTTTGCTGATATTTGTTATGGTGTTCTTGGCTAGCTCTGTTCTGTTCCTGCTGCCTAGATGTTTCCATCTCATTTTGCAGCTTTTACAGTTTATCATTCCAATGGGGTTTCGTAGTTTTTGCGTGTACCCTGGGTATGGTTTTACTAGCGGCATGTAGTATGCATCTATTAAATTCACTCACTGCTCTATTGATGTATTTGTCCACGTTTATATCCTTAGCTAGAACACTGGTTAAATGATGGTAAAATGTCTTGTCTACCCTCTTATAGTTCCACCTAGTGAGTGTGCTGCAGTCCTTGGTAAATTCAATGTGGATTTCCAGAAATACTGGTCTGTGGTCACTACCTCCAAGCTGCTTTCCAACGACTCGTGTGATGTTCCATTCACGACCTGGTGAGTGGAATGCCAGGTCTGGTGTAGAGGTGGTGTGCCATGTTCTCGAGTAGAATGTTGGTGGGTCTGCTGGCTGGTTAACAAGTATGAGCGTATTTTCATCCTGCCAGCTCTCAAGTTCCTCACCTCTTTTGTCCATATAATGGTAGACCAAGCTTGAGAGTGGCTGTTGAAGTCACCACACACCATGTCTCTCTTTTTCTTGGATTGTGTTTAGTGTCAGTGGTCTATCACTTGGACAATAGTAGATGACATTCTGTACTGTCTGTTTTTAGGTGTAGAATATGGTATTCTGCTCCCTCCATATACACTTCCAGTTGATATTCATTGAGCATTGATATTGTTTTTAACAAGAGTCATAGTTCCACCTTTTCGTCAGTCCTTTCGATTTTATCGGTAGCACTGGTAGCCTCTGATTATAATAGGCTATATCTCTGTTGAGATGTGTTTCTTGAATATATCATACATTAACTCGCTCTTCACATAAGATATTTTCAAGCTCCACTTTTTACTGTACCCATCTCTTTTGCTGTTTACATCCTCAGCATTCCAGTCCATTATTTTTATTGGTTGCTGGTTTGTTTGGCCAGTAGCTCTATTCTCTTGCCTCAAGACTCCTCGGGGCAATTTAGAAGGACATCCAGTAATTGGTGTTGGACCCTTTCGAAGTATATGGCCCAGCAAAGTCCCTGAATTAATGTCCGTCATAGGGCAGGCACCACAACTATTATAAGATATATACATGTTCCATTGTTTCTTGTACTTGGCATCTTAATTAAGTGTGCACCTTTTGGCTGGTTGCCTCCGCCTTCAGCACCATGCTTACTTCGGAGGACTATGGTCCTGCTCGATTGGGATTGCCCCACAGACTTAGTTTCCAGCCCCTAATGGCTAAACTAAGTCATATCACCACTTCAAGGTGCTCGCCTCGATGCGGAGAAAAAAATATATTTATTTTAATTAATCGATTGATGATTGTACCACCTGTGTGAAATGCCTGATCTCTTTTCTCTTACTTACACGAGTCGTTATCACCATACCTCAAAAATTCTATTTGTATTCATTATTCGAATGTGCCTTTATAAAAATTTCTCTGTACCTGAAGCCGCTTCTATTGTTATTTACCTTGTTGTGCGTTCTTTCTTCTTAGCAAGAATTGGCAATTTATCAAAGAACATCTGCAATATGTTATGTACATAATCCCGAGACACTTTGTCTTCCCTTAACCCATGTGTTGTGCATACATGTTTATATCTGCTGTTTTATCTTACAATCACTTAGTACAGTGAACTATAAACTGCTTCGTCAGCTTCTGAACACTTATACAAACAGACAATCTCTTATAGCGCATACCTTTATAACAACACTCTGAAATAAAAATTACTTTCCAAAATCCCCAAGAAATTTCTTATTTCAAGTATATAATTGTATACAGCAAATGTTGCTTATTACAGTCTAATTCCGTTATAAAAACTTGGACAGGACCGACGTAACAAATATGTAATAACAGAACTTTGATATATACAGTATACGCTATAAGGAATAAACATAATTCAGAATTTTGAAAATCTGCTGCGATTGACGAGTGATAATAAATATAATATATTCCACTCCACAAGGATTCGTTAAAGACTTCACTAAACCTTTGAATTAATACGATACATGGTAGAACTTGCAAAAAAAAGAGCTACATGGTGCTCTACAGTCATAAACTCTACATCATCTTGTGAAAAAAAAGAGAAATGCAGCAGCTCACCAACGGAGAGCAGCTAGAAAGTGACGGGTAGATAAAAAACCATCTATAGTAATCTTTTTATGTCCACGATGTCTAAGACATTTGAGGCCACAATAAGGCGTGTAAGCCATCAACGAACTCATGCTCAAGGACAAAACTCTAACTTATTTCCAAAAGTGGATGTAAAAAATGGTCATTGCCACTTGTGATGGACGAATAACTACAATCATGAAATCTATCATGAACAGAAATTATACGTTTAGAGTTTATTACCAGAATAACACAAGAGATGTATTGAGTGAATGAGTACTATGTCCCCATCTAGGGGCCAACTCCTTGAAGTAAAGAAGACCCAAAAAATTTAACAAGTGGATATCATCTAAAATGGATACTGTGGCATAACAAGAATTGAAAAGGCAGATTTGCTAGTAAAAAGATGCATCATCACAGAAAAAAAGACAGAAATCCCCTACTAGGAGAAGAGGGCGATCATAATAACTATTATGAACGTTCACTTCCCAAAAGACAACTATAACTATCTCAACAGAGATGAGACAGTTATAATCATCCACATCAGGATATGACACAATAGACTAAACAGTCACTTAAATAAACTATGACTGGTTCAATCACGTCTGTGTCCAGTTGGGCAGGCAGAACGCACAGCGAAACACATCCTGAAATACTGTATTACACTAAACCAGTTTAGGGAGGAACACCGGCCCACAGAGGAAAATACCCGCAGAAAGATGTGTGTGAGCTTTGTTGATCTTTCAAATACCCTAGAGCTTTCAAATCTATATCACGTGTCCTTTACACAACGTTGTCCTCACTGTCACTCGCTTCGATACAAGATATTCAGCCTCTTCCAGTGTCAAATTCAAAAGTCTTCGATATCATTTGTTCAATGTAGTCTTAGTCTACCTCTTGTTCTTTTTCCCTGATCTCCTCCCCCCCCCCCCCCCCCATGATTACACTTTTCGAACTAATGTGTCTTTTTACATGTTCAGAGTATGTCAGCTTTCAGGATCTACTCTTTTTCTACGTATATATTTTTCCGGAAGTCTGTCATCTGCCCATTATATTCGTAAGACCTTTCTATAACATTTCATTTGAAATGCCGATATTTTCTTTTCCATTTCGGATGTCCTTGCCAACATCTCACTACCATATGTTGCCACTGGAGAACATATATATTCCTAAAAGTTGTAACTGTGTCCGTAGATTTTCAAGTGTGGCAACAGTGATATGCAAAATAAGCCAGTTGGACACATGTGGCACACCGATGCATTTTTAATGGACCGACAGGTTGATTTAAAGCAAATATACACACTGACTCTGAACTCTGTAAACGCTAGTTTTTACTTGGATACCCTTTTTACACGTTATGTTTGTCTTATCACACACGAATAAAGTCCAATAAGACCAGTTTTTTAGACGAGAACTCATCTAACACTCAGGTTATAGGATTTAAATATTCTGGAGACTAACCCTTTTTAGACGAGAACTAAACTAACACTCGGGTTATAGGATTTAAATATTCTGGAGACTAACCCTTTTTAGACGAGAACTAAACTAACACTCGGGTTATAGGATTTAAATATTCTGGAGACTAACCCTTTTTAGACGAGAACTAAACTAACACTCGGGTTATAGAATTTAAATATTCTGGAGACTAACGATTTTAAGACAGAGATTGACTCTATGGAATCCAGTCACATGGTATGTGTGGCGATACTTAAAAAGTTAGAAAATGAGTTGAGCTTTGAGTTGTACTCTGGCTACAGGATCCGTCATATGCCCTTCTAAACGAAGCTGCACGCCGCCTTCCGAGAGTACCACTCATAAGACGTAACTCCATAGTTTCCAGAAAAAATAGCTAAGGTTCTCCGAATGAATGCACTTTGTAAACAAGAGGTGTCGCGAGAAGGATTCGAATCCACAACCTCTTAGCAGTGTATGATTTACCTATGATCTAAACAAGCTATAACTTAGTTGTTTTTTAAATTTCACTATCTATATATTTTTAATCGTTAAAGGGCCCCATATTTCAAATAGCTTAGGGCCCCATATCTCAAATAGCTTAGGGCCCCATATCTCAAATAGCGTAGGGCCCCATATCTCAAATAGCTTAGTGCCCCATATCTCAAATAGCTTAGTGCCCCATATCTCAAATAGCTTAGTGCCCCATATCTCAAATAGCTTAGTGCCCCATATCTCAAATAGCTTAGTGCCCCATATCTCAAATAGCTTAGTGCCCCATATTTCAAATAGCTTAGTGCCCCATATCTCAAATAGCTTAGTGCCCCATATCTCAAATAGCTTAGTGCCCCATATTTCAAATAGCTTAGTGCCCCATATCTCAAATAGCTTAGTGCCCCATATCTCAAATAGCTTAGTGCCCCATATTTCAAATAGCTTAGTGCCCCATATTTCAAATAGCTTAGGGTGCCATATCTCAAATAGCTTAGTGCCCCATATCTCAAATAGCTTAGGGTGCCATATCTCAAATAGCTTAGGGTGCCATATATCAAATAGCTTAGGGCCCCATATCTCAAATAGCTTAGGGTGCCATATCTCAAATAGCTTAGGGCCCCATATCTCAAATAGCTTAGGGTGCCATATCTCAAATAGCTTAGTGCCCCATATTTCAAATAGCTTAGGGTGTCATATCTCAAATAGCTTAGTGCCCCATATCTCAAATAGCTTAGGGTGCCATATCTCAAATAGCTTAGTGCCCCATATCTCAAATAGCTTAGGGAGCCATATCTCAAATAGCTTAGTGCCCCATATCTCAAATAGCTTAGGGTGCCATATCTCAAATAGCTTAGGGTGCCATATCTCAAATAGCTTAGGGTGCCATATCTCAAATAGCTTTGGGCCCCATATCTCAAATAGCTTAGGGTGCCATATCTCAAATAGCTTAGGGCCCCATATCTCAAATAGCTTAGGGCCCCATATCTCAAATAGCTTAGTGTGCCATATCTCAAATAGCTTAGGGCCATATCAAGTCTAAATCCGGCCATGCATCTTAGCACTAATCGAACGGGTTAACTACCACGTCAGGTTGATCCCCAGATCATAAATAGACTGAAATAGGTACGTCCAAACAGTTGCAAGCTGCCATATGATTTAATGTCTGCATACGAATGATGGAACATGTTTTTAACATACAAATATATGCTCTCTCTGAGTTGAAGGTTTTTTCTCAACACGTTGCAGACCGTCGAAAGTGGTATCTTCTGGGTATACAAGATAACGTATAAGAACACTCCCTCCTAAAGAGGAATTAGGCACTTCACACGAGCTTCATCATTTGTAATTTCAGGGGATCTACACAGCCAGGCAATCAAATTTTGATGAGGATTAATGAAGGATGATGAGGATAGTGATGAGACTGCATATATTACTGATTAGAGATTTTGTGTGTGTGGAAGGATTCCAGGTGTTTTCTATGCAGGTGTTATAACACAGGTGTATTCGAAATAAAACATAAACATGGTCTATGACAAGACTACCTGTTCTTTGTATTAAATATCACAATCTGCGATCATTCTATTTCTGTCCAGAACTGGCAATGGTACAAGAAGTACATGCCATGTTTCATGCCAAGTATCCGTGCTTGTTTATCCTCTAGCATAGCATGTCCTTGGTCTAGCTTTTTTTCCACGTCTTTACTGTCTTAAATTCAGATTTCTCGCACGTTTTGTAGTCAGTCTTCATTAGATATTGATGTTTTTTTCGATTCCCAAAAGTAAAGATCAATAAATCTATTAACACCTGTGTGTTGCTGATTCCCAGACCGAGAGCAAAGAATAGCAACACTGTTTACCCTCCATGCTTGCCGGGAGAGGCGCCTAATGATGTTAGAGGTGGAATTGGATGTCCAATTCAATATAATATCAGTGACCCAGAAACTATGCTGAAGTCGGATGTGTCAGGCCGAAAGGCGAAGCTATAGCAAGATAGACTGTAAACTAGGATACAGAGCATTCCGTTCTCCGGACTACATCCTGTTAATCTGCAGAAGTTTGAGAACGAAAGCAGAAAAAGTTAAAGATCTATTAGAAATAGAAGGTTTAGTAAAACTTAAACCTTCATAATCGCAAATTTCGGCTGTGTGCAACACTTTGAGAAGACTGTAACTTTTAGCTGTGTGCAACACTTTGAGAAGACTGTAACTTTTAGCTGTGTGCAACACTTTGAGAAGACTGCAACCTTTAGCTGTGTGCAACACTTTGAGAAGACTGTAACTTTTAGCTGTGTGCAACACTTTGAGAAGACTGTAACTTTTAGCTGTGTGCAACACTTTGAGAAGACTGTAACTTTTAGCTATGTGCAACACTTTGAGAAGACTGTAACTTTTAGCTGTGTGCAACACTTTGAGAAGACTGTAACTTTTAGCTGTGTGCAACACTTTGAGAAGACTGTAACTTTTAGCTGTGTGCAACACTTTGAGAAGACTGCAACCTTTACCTGTGTGCAACACTTTGAGAAGACTGCAACCTTTAGCTGTGTGCAACACTTTGAGAAGACTGCAACCTTTAGCTGTGTGCAACACTTTGAGAAGACTGCAACCTTTAGCTGTGTGCAACACTTTGAGAAGATACTTCCTAGTCAGAGCCCGTAAACCTTAATTGTACAGATCAAACGTGGCTCCAGAAAATACATGTGCACAGAAAGTAAACATGACCTGAAAAGTTGATTTTTGATTATTTCCAAGTATTTCGTTGGTCGACCTTGGCTTTTTTTTTTTACATGCGACTCCAAGTATATAAATAGTGACCATATATAAATGCACGACAGTAATCAAAAACGTAACGAGTGAAAGCTTGTTTAATTTATGTCTTTATCGTCGATGGTTTCATATGAAGTGTTGTGGGGTTTCCACACAAAAAAAGCTAGATTATATGCCATCTACTAGTGCACTGCTTCATGGTGGTTGGTTTGATGGACGGCTGTAAGATATTTAGACCTTTCATATGCTGTCGTTTTTGCGTGTTTATTTGTCTGTTTGATTAGCCGGGAACTACAAGTAATTAAGCTTTTGTATTCTGCTGGTATTTGAAGTGAGGTAGTTTCTACATAGATTTTGTTTTTGCAACTAGAAGACTCCAACTCGGAGTGTAATCGCCATTACTCAACGACTTACATTTCCAGTTCTCTGTAGGTTGACGAACATTCTTCTAAGACCCCCCCCTCCCAAACAGTAGTACGGTAATTATTAACGACTCCTTATTTCAAGCCCATCTATTCTAATCTACATATGGGATTCCCATGCACTGAGTACAAACTCGGATGCACTGAGTACTAACTCTCATGAACTGAGTACTAATTCTCGTACTGAGTACTAATTCTCATGTACTGAAAACTAACTTATGCACTGAGTACTAACTGTCATCTACTCAGTACTAACTATCACGCACCGTGTATTAACTTTCATGTACTGAGTATTTACTCTCATGTACTGAGCACTTACATTCATGTTCTGAGTACTAATTTGCACGTACAGAGTACTAACTCTCATGTACTGTTTACTCTCATGTAATTAGTACTAGTCGTGGAACTACAGTCGTGGAACTACAGAAGGAGCTGGACAGACTGACAAATTGGTGTCGAGATACGGGAGCAGTGGTTAATCCGTCTAAGGCATTCGTGACGTGGTTTTCCTTGAACAATCACATGGTAAAGACACCCATGCCACAAGTTTCGTTGTCCGGGAAAAGTTTAGAAAGAACTAGCACAATGAGATATCTGGGTGTGTTTTTTGACAGAAGCCTGAGTTTCAGGGAACATGTTGACCACATTATCATAAGGGCAGGCAAAGGCTTAGCAGCAATGAAGGTTATGGCTGCTGCGCAATGTGAGCAAAGATTGTTATTTCTTTTGTACCAGGGTTTGGTAGTGACTGTGGTGGAATATGCACTGGCAATTCTGACTCTTAGCCAAGCTCAGATCGAAAGACTGGATAGAGTCCAGAATGCAGCAATGCGTATCATTCTGGGATGCACAAGAGACACATCGACAAGAGCTATGCGATACCTACTTGACTGCCCAACAGCTGAGCATAGATTACAGTATTGCCGTGCACGGGCGTACCTTCAAATACATGCAGATAAGGAACACCCGTTGCATTCCGAAATACAGAAAGTTAAAGGCAGCAGACTCAAGAGAGGAAGGTCGTGGATGGGACGTGCTGAAGATGTAATACAAAGCGTGTGCCGATTACAGGGTGTGGCAGTTGGTGCGGAATGGATAGGTCTACCCACAGATTTCGAAACTTGTTTGAGAGTAGTGGTATCACTTAGCAGGGAATGCAGAGAATGGTGTCCCACAGCTGTGGAGAAAGAAGTGCAGGCTTTAATCAGTGAGAATACCAAAGAGGGGGATGTGATTATATACACTGATGGATCTGTAATTAGGCATGTTCGCAGTGCTTGGGCCTTTACAGCCCAGTGCGCAGGTAAAACGATCAAGGAGGAAAGTGGTGCCTTTGCGGTCACTACGAGTAGTATGACCATGGAGACTATGGCGGTGACCAAGGCATTTGAGTGGCTACGCACACAGAAATTAACGCAGGTCTGCATCTTGAGTGACTCTATGAGTATGATTAAGAAGGTACAAGTGGGTCTCGTTCGCGAACAGTGGATTGAGGCCTTGAGAAATGCGAGCTTGAAGGCGGTTACATTTATTTTCGTGCCGGGACATGTGGGCGTTCGAGGCAATGAAAGAGCGGATCAACTGGCATCGTGTGCGATTGTGGCAAAGGGCGATGGGGCAATGGATCGCGCTGACGTTTTGAACTCCTTAAGAGATATAACACGCGAGAGTGAGACGAATGTGGATGATGATTCCTTTTCAATGGCTAGGATTAAAGATCAGGGATTGAGATGCGGTGTTGCTAGAGGTGAACATTTTGGAGGGCGCAGAAGAATGATGGTCAACCAGCATAGGACCGGTACTGTCAGCAGAAGTGTGATGGCGGATACACTCAAGGAGAGATCGGAGCAACTATGGATGTGTCCAGTTTGCAGTGATGATGATCCGACGACTAACTAACTAACTGAGTACTAACTTTCATGTACTGAGTACTTACATTCATATACTGAGTACTTCCTCTCAAACACTGAGTACTAACTCTCAAATACTAAGTACTAACTTTCATGTACTGAGTACTTACATTCATGTTATGAGTACTAATTTGCATGTACCGGAATATCAGTGGGAGGACATACCATAAATAATTTGAGATATGCGGATGAGACTGTTCTGATTGCAAAAAGTGAGGAAGACCTTCACGATTTAATTATGGTAGTAGTCACAGAAAGTAAAGAGAAAGGCCTCTTCCTAAATATCAAGAAAACAGAATTAATGGTTATTTCAAAGAAACAAAATAACACACCTTGCAAGATCAAAGTGAATGATATAGTATTAAAACAGGTACAATGATTACAGCAGATGGAAGAAGTTCAACAGAAATAAGATGCAGAATAGGGCAGGCACAAATAACATTCAGAAAAATGAAAAATATACCGTGTAATATGACCTTGTCATTAGAGGTGAGAAAGATAATTCTGTAGTGCTATATACGAGTCTTGGACAATAAACAAACTGGAAAGTGGGAAATTAGAGGCAACAGAAATGTGGTTCTACAGAAGAATGCTGAGAATACCATGTACTGCCAGAAAAACTAATGTAGAGGTGTTGAAAGAGTCAAATGCGAAATGGACTTTAATCAACAATATAAGAAAAAGGCAATCTTCTTTTTTATTGCCAATTCATGAGACAGGCAGGTTTAGAGAACATAGTCACAACAGGCAAAATTGAAGACAACAGAGACAGAGGGCCACAAGGTGATAAAATATTAGTTTGACAACCTGGCACGGCAACGAAACAACACCGACTTTGATACATAATACTGTGGACAGAGAGCTGTGGAGAGCTATGACCGTCTACGCCAGCCGGTATGGCACTTGATAATGATGACTTTCGCCCTGAGACGAAGGCTCGTTTTTGTTATATTAGGACGCTTGTAGTCTTATATCATGATGCCACCTAGTAGTCTGGGCATTGTACCTGGAGCAGAGGTTCTCAGCCTTTTCAGAAAGCGAGAACTGCCCAAGTGTAACCATTAGTACTCGCAGTACAGTTTAACATGTAATGAGCCTATGTCCCTACGAGCTATTCGCGAGCACTATTTTATGTAGCTCTTTTATTTCGTCCTCCATCCAGATGAGTTATCTCATAACGCGTAATTTCATTCAGATGGTATGTCCAAATAGATTCTCCAGTTTGTATGTGATAATATGTTTGATATTGTATGATGATAGTTTAGACAACAACATCGTTTGTCCTCTGCTCCTACAACATCATAAACCAGTTGATTTCATATTTCTTCCGGAAAGAATATGTCACACAAGACAATCATTTAAAATTTAAATTCTACATTTTAATTTATCTTATATCCGTCTTACATGATCAATGTTTTCATCAATTTTCTATTTCAAATTATTTAATCATTTGAAAACTGACAATTTCTGCAGAATTGGATGTCAATTTTGTATGTTAATGGGGAAATACAGCATGATTATATGTGTGAATAATAGGTTATGTTAACAATAGCAAATACATTCGTTATATTTTATTCCAAAATCAAGATGAAGCACATATTTTGCACTAAGGTTTTCTTTAATTTAACGGCATAAGCAGTAATGTATTTTACTAGTTGCTATTTACGTCAAAAATATCAAACGGTTGAACGTGGAAGACTTTTATAATTGGGGGGGGGGGGACAGAGAGAGAGAGAGAGAGAGAGAGAGAGAGAGAGAGAGAGAGTTACAACAGTTCTGTCTTGCAAAGTTAGCGTTGGTTCGTAAAGGTTTTGGAACCTATGATGTAAAGGATTAATATGCATATAGACAAATATCACTGCTAAGAATTGTCAAGTTCATGCTGGCGGAAAATTATTGAGACGAAACCCTTTCTCATTACTCTCTCTCTCTCTCTCTCTCACTCACACATACTCTCTCTCTCTCTCCCTCTTTGTCTCTCATATGCAAACATGGTTTATTCATCAATTGATATCCGAAGTACTAAATACGCAGTTTATATTCAGACAGAAACATCGACAGACTGACAACAATCATGCTCAATCAATATAATTACATGAGTGTATTCCGGTGATGTTGCTGTTACAATCTGGTAATTGTCATGGTTTCATGGTTGGTTGCTGATCCAGCTGTACCGTGATTAGCTTATTCCCTTTGATCCTTTAGTATTCTGGAAAGTGGATCATGATTTGATCATAATTACTGCCACATGACAGTGAGATTCTTCTATGAAGGGTTCTCACTATCTACTTTAATGCCCCCAACTTGTGAAGGGTTCTTCCTTCCTGCTGAGATGTGCCTATCCAACCCTGATACATCATCATTTGATCATAATTAGTGCCACATGGCAGAGTGAGCTTCTTCTGTGCTCATTCTTAGACTTCGCAGATTAACACGACATATTCCACTTGAAAACTGAGTTCGCCGTGTCATTATTTACAGCTTGGCTGCGACATCTGCTTTTTTCGACATAACCCATCTGATTTCATGATGCTCTATGAGTCACTTTGACCGTCTATGGGTTGAGGAAGCAGACTCCACCACCAAAACCTCCTTAGTCGCTTATTATGACGTGCATGGCATGTAACAGTGCCACTATGTTTTGCTTTCCTTTCGGGCCCTGACGACTCACCGGCGCCAGAGTCAGCGTAAATATGTATGTTTATTGTATATATCTTAGTCGTATAGAAGTCATGTTGTCATAGAAACTGTGTGGTCAATAGTGGCCAACATTTATACAACTCAATGGTAGCGGTCCTTCATACCATATACGTCTACATACACAACGGTAGAGCACACCTAATATAAACAAACACATAGAAGCTCTCTGACTAAAAGATATTTTCAAACAGTATTGCCTGCCTCCTAGCATGACCGGGCTCCAGTAAAGATCTGTATACAGAAATTAAACATGACATAAAAGGCTGATTTTTTAATTATTTCCTTGCATTTCGTTAGTCGTTCATGTCTTTTTTGACATACGACTCCAAGTATATAAATAGTGGCTAACGAAAAGGGCGATAATAATTTTAAAAAGTCACGAATGAAGGCGTGTTTACTTTCTGTACATATGTCTTTACTGCAGACGATCTCGCTGTGAGAGCTAGAGACGTCTTGATATGAAAATAAAATTCTGATGAAATCCTTCTTTTCACACAAGAAAGCGAGCTCCTTTTACAAATAAATTATGGAATCGAAAAAAAAAACCCAGCTGCACAATGTCATGGCTACATTGTAATATTACAAACCTTATATTGGTGGACAAATCAAGCTCACTGCATCCAATGTACGACATCATTTAGACAGAAAAAGTGCCAGGCCAAAATATTTTAGTTTAGTATCAATGTGTCTAATAGATCATTTGTTCTCATAGGATTGAGATTGATTAATTGAACCGACGGCGATAAATATGAACACTGAGAATTTTCATATGCAGTAATCCCTCGCTACTTCGCGGTTCATTTATCGCGGCCTCAGTACATCGTGGATTTCTAAAAACATGTTTACAGTATGTACACTTTAGTTACATCTACGTATGTTACACACACACACACACACACGTATCATATTTATATTATTTATACATTATTTTATGTATGCTATTTATACTATTAATATTTTATTCACATGTTTGAAACTATTCTTTAATGTTCTAATGATAACATATGCACTTATATGGTTTCATATACACTTATTGATATTTACATACACAAAAAATGTACGTGTGTTAAAAATGAGAGGATCACACTACTTCATGGTTTTAACTTATCGCGGCCGGTTCTGGTCCCTATTAACCGCGATAACTGAGGTATGACTGTAGTTCTGTCTCTTTCAGCAGATGACTAGGTCATAACCAAATACCGATAAGAACACATAACATGATATAACATCCGGATACATGGTCAGAGGAAGAAGAAGATGGATATATGATATCAAGACAATACTGAACAAATATGCTCAAACACAGCAAACAAGACAATACTGAACAAATATGGCTTAAACACAGCCAACAAGACAATACTGAACAAATATGGCTTAAACACAGCCAACATGACAATACTGAACAAATATGGCTTAAAAACAGGCAACAAGACAATTCTGAACAAATATGGCTTAAACACAACCTACATGACAATACTGAACAAATATGGCTTAAACACAGCCAACAAGACAAAACTGAACAAATATGGCTTAAACACAGCCAACAAGACACACCTGGTCTTTCAACCCACACCCCCCCCCCCTCCCGCTTTAGTAAATCAGAACATTACTTTTAGCACCGAAATTTAACTAAAAGACTTGTAAATATCTCCCCTTGTAAATATCTCCCCTTGTAAATATCGCCCCTTGTAAATATCTCCCCTTGTAAATATCTCCCCTTGTAAATATCTCCCCTTGTAAATATCTAATATTGCGCGCTTCACGTAGAGAACATGAAATTGCTGAATTCAGGCCATATTGCTAGTTGAATCAAGTGGAAATTTGGCATACACATTATTAAAGTATTAGAGAGTAAATTGCCATCTTTTGTTGTTTCATAAAAAGGAAGTGTGTTTTTGTGTGTGCGATGCGTTGACTTTCGTCACAAGAGCGATGGCGGGATGTTGGTATGCTGAACGATGGTATTCTGACCAGAGACGTTGCCAGACATTTTACTTGGGACCATTCCACTATAGTGAGGCTGAATGAGAGATTTCTCGCTACAGGTACAACCAACTGCCATCCAAGGGTCCTCCAGCATGTCATTTATGATGTCTATAATTTTCAGCAAGCAATCATAGCAGAATCGGATCTCATACTCCAAAGATTGTTTCAGGCACTGTGCAATAACATGATAAGCCAGTGTCATACTAGTATTGGTGCTATAGGGGTTCATACAGGGTATTAATTATGTCCCTGACTTACTGACAGTCAGTGCTATTTTTGTAACCTTAGTGTGGACAATTGCTTAGGTGACAATCCAGAATGTGTTTACTTTTTAGAAAAATGAACATTTGGGTCCGTAAACGGATCACATTTGTAATTTTGTTTATATTTTAAATTCAGCACACACAATTAAAATTGCTACATTTAAAACAAATTGGTTGGTTTCTAATGATTTGGTTGGTTTCTAATGATTTGGTTGGTTTCTAATGATTGCTGATATATCTTGAATAATTTAATATCATGTACGATGCTTGAAGGAAGGTTTCCTAACAAAGAATCTTCTATATGGACAACGGACGAATGAGGCCAGTAAAACTGGACGCCTTTCGTTTCACTTCACAGATTTATGTAAGAGACATGGGGCATTGGATATTTTAGTCAACAATTCGGAAGATTTGATAGACAACAGAGGTAACTAATGACCATCTATTCACAAGGAGTACATAAGTCATGGTGAGGGTTGAGGTCAGTTGATTGTTGTAGAGTGAAACATAAGAGCGTATTGAAACCCATGAAACCTAACATTCGCACAAAATACTATATACATCGTTCACAAGACAATTTTTAAAACCATTACTATCACTGGGTTACAGCGTGCCAGGATCGAAACCACGTCCAGACACACACTCAAAAACCAGGCCGTCATTTCTCGCCTGACACGACCGCTCATCCAGTCGACCCAGCTGTAAATTGGTACCTGACGCATGGATTGGGGAAGGTAAACACAGCTAGGAAGGGAATTGGGCACCCCACCTAATTATTGCTGCTGCTTAGTACATGATATATCTTCACTTCCGACGGCAGGTTGCTGCAATTGGACTTACCTTTACCTAGGGACTGCTTATCTAAATCACTTCACTCCCGACGGCAGGTTCCTACAATTGGACTTACCTTTACCTAGGGACTGCTTATCTAAATCACTACACTCCCGACGGCAGGTTCCTACAATTGGACTTACCTTTACCTAGGGACTGCTTATCTAAATCACCATCACTCTACATGTGATATCAGTATGCTCTTCAGAGACCGAGTCAACAATGAATAAATTAAAATACTTTTATCAAATCGTAGTTTCTTGTTCGATAGGTTCATTGTTCTGTTGACTCCTATTTTGCAGAATATAATTAGTCATTTGCTCTGTATTATTAATTTGCATATTCATGATTTTCTGCATTTATATTGAACACATGTTCTGATACTGATCTATCACGACGTCTATTTTTGTTCCAATTGTTTGCGGTCATATTCTCAGATACCATCACAAATAGACTCGCATCTACAGAGATTAGAGAGATTAAAAGCAATGTACCTCACCAAAATAAGTATTTCCACAAACCAGCTTACATTGAAATAACTACATAATCAGAGGTCGCAGAAACTGGATGACCTCAACTATTTGTGGATGGTTGTGAAGCTCTGATATAAGCACATTTTACTAACATTCGTGGTTGAAAGTAGCGTACCTCACTATTTTACTTAACAAATCCAAGTTGATTCACAAGGAAATATAATTCGGCGAACCAGGGAAATGAATTAATGGTTATCACGATTATTTCCCTTTATGCGGGGCAATAATCTATTGATGGTATAAGTAATATTAAAGAGTAAATAATTATATTGTTGTACAAATGTCGTAAGTTGAAGCTAAGAATGATATTGGATGAGCTGAGAACTCAATAATGATGTTAATTTAGTGCAATACTTTTTGGCTACATTCTAAGATTGTAGTCATGCCTCTAATGATAGTTTTTGCATTATTTTACTCAATTCGTAAAACGAGTGGCTCCTTGTTAGAAAGACGGTGTAAAAACGCATCTTGCACGTGATTTCTCGTATTTAAATCACGCGGTATAAGAATGATTGTTCTCTTTAATAGATAACATTCAAAATTCAACATGTACATGTCGTGGCGATTTCATGAAGGAGAGAAAAAAAATTACGCCGGTTGGTTTTTCTAGCTTATGACAACCTTCATATCTCGTGACACTGATGGTTGTGTAGGAACTCTTAGTTGTGATGCTATCGTCCACTGTACCTTGGTACTTTGTATGCCTGAAGATGTCCTTGTGTGACAATTTCCTCGGTCGTAAACGTACGAAGGGAGTTGGATTTGTGTTAACTACGTCTATCTCATATGAGATGATCCAGTATCAGAAAAGTTGTCTCGTGTAATTCAACGGCCCATTGGCCTCGGTGCCCTTGGATACTTATCCTTCCTCATTTTAGAGCCTAGTTCCAATAAAGGAAATGCTCGTCAGCAGAGTTTGAATAGAGTTGGTTTAGTCTAGACAAGATTTCGCGAACTTCGAGATTTCGTTAATTCGTGATATTCGAAATTCCGTTAAATCTGAAACTATACATATTTTAAGAGGATAGGGAGTATGGTTTCCCACATTGTAGTTTTCCGCGGCACTTACTTCTGGGAGTTAACTAGAAGCTTGTTCTCAAATATAAACACTTCTTCTGGTAGATAACTAGAAGCTTGTTCTCAACTATAAACACTTCTTCTGGTAGATAACTAGAAGCTTGTTCTCAACTATAAACACTTCTTCTGGTAGATAACTAGAAGCTTGTTCTCAACTATAAACACTTCTTCTGGTAGATAACTAGAAGCTTGTTCTCAACTATAAACACTTCTTCTGGTAGATAACTAGAAGCTTGTTCTCAACTATAAACACTTCTTCTGGTAGATAACTAGAAGCTTGTTCTCAACTATAAACACTTCTTCTGGTAGATAACTAGAAGCTTGTTCTCAACTATAAACACTACTTCTGGGAGATAACTAGAAGCTTGTTCTCAACTATAAACACTTCTTCTGGTAGATAACTAGAAGCTTGTTCTTAACTATAAACACTTCTTCTGTGAGATAACTAGAAGCTTGTTCTCAACTATAAACACTTCTTCTGGGAGATAACTAGAAGCTTGTTCTCAACTATAAACACTTCTTCTGGTAGATAACTAGAAGCTTGTTCTCAACTATAAACACTTCTTCTGGTAGATAACTAGAAGCTTGTTCTCAACTATAAACACTTCTTCTGGTAGATAACTAGAAGCTTGTTCTCAACTATAAACACTTCTTCTGGTAGATAACTAGAAGCTTGTTCTCAACTATAAACACTTCTTCTGGTAGATAACTAGAAGCTTGTTCTCAACTATAAACACTTCTTCTGGTAGATAACTAGAAGCTTGTTCTCAACTATAAACAATGCTTTTGATATTGCTGCCGTATTTCGTTGTCATGATTGTACTTACACTTGGCGCTACTCCTAATGTCGTGCAAACCTTTGCATTGTACACAAGAGAATGTCCTTATTTCGAAGGTTTGCTATTTAGTCTCGTTTTCGTGATCTAGAGACATGACTGGCAGCGAAGCCTAGCCGCTATTTTACACTCTGCAGCGAAAGTGTTTATCAACTTGCTGTTTCACTCAAAACCACGAGACACACACATATACACAGTTGGTTCTGTCAACAGAGGAATGATTAAGTGAAGATAGGCTTTTAACACCTACGAGAATAGCATAAATATGAATGAGAACTTGATTAACCACTCCACTACAAAATCGAACATGAAAGTAGAAACAGAAGTGGTGACTACGGTATACAGTTGATGACTGAAATACTAGCTCACAAGGTGAAATTCTCAGATTCACAAAGCATGAAATACCAGCTCACAAGGTGATATTCTCGGATTCACAAAACATGAAATACCAGCTCC
This sequence comes from Meghimatium bilineatum, assembly GCA_034231615.1. Classification (NCBI taxonomy): domain Eukaryota; kingdom Metazoa; phylum Mollusca; class Gastropoda; order Stylommatophora; family Philomycidae; genus Meghimatium; species Meghimatium bilineatum. The sequence goes on along the minus strand of CM067308.1, from coordinate 33,737,032 downwards.
CAATGTGATATTCCAGCTCACAACGTGATATTCCCAGATTCACAAAGCATGAAATACCAGCTCACAAGTTGATATTCTTGGATTCACAGAGCATGATACGTAAAATAGCAAAGAGTATGTTAAGAAAAGAATGATCACGTTAACAGAACAACTCTACAAAGTGTTCAAAGTATTATATATAGATATAATATATGCACTGCCCTAGTCAAGCAGGGATCACAATCAATGGAGGAGCATTTATTGGTGTGCAATGCTGTGGCTCAAGACACAGTACTGAGAAGAGAAAGATAAGGGCATCTGCCAGTAAATTGATTTATTACAGAATAAAGAAGACTGTGCTGTGGTGAAAACGTGCACGAACATATAGGTAATTTACTATTACTAGGAGTTGCACGAGACCACTACAAAAAACCCATGGCATCTCAGGTTATATGAGTTGTTAATGAATTTTGGAAGAAAATACTACGGAGGATGGCCTCTTCCATCTCTTTGCTAGTTTTGTAACTGCAAGCTACATGTTCTAATGTCTTAGTTTTCTAAGAGGAGTGAGTTTGAATCCCCACCACCCCTCGCCTCCATCATATCTAAGGGCTTGTGTACACTAGATATATAGCTTTTTTCACAATGAAGAAATTGATTTATTCTCGCAGTAACTATTGATTATTTTCTATTGCCGGATACTTCACACATAACTCATTGGAAATTGATGAGGATGACATGTGTGTCAGCTTGTCTATACATACATGCCTTGTACTGTACAGTATAACTGCAGTCATCAGATGTTGTTTCCGCTTTGTTTGTAATTGTTGAAATGCTTCTTCGATATTTTTATGATATGCGCTTAATGACAGGCTATAACCTAAACAGACTTTCATTTAATGAAGTTATATCCTGGGAACAAATGTTTCGATAGGTATACTAGTGAGAATTGATTTAAGAGGGAAATCCCGAAGGAAATACCACCTAACTATGAAGTCGTAGTTTAACATTTGTGAATATATTTAGATGCCAGTGGATAAATTCGATTGGCGTAGGTTAGTGACACTATTTGTGAATAAGTAGTATTTGATTTTTTCCGTTCTTGTCATTTGCCTGCTAGAACAAATTGAATTCAAAGTGGTAACAAAAAATGGTTGGGTCAACACACATGAATGATTCAGCAAGCAAGACTAACCGAGGTGAAGGTGCTTATTCATAATTGTTGATTCACAGATTTTTATGCTTGTGTGGGTTTTTATGCGCTGATCTTTTTAACCTGTCGCTTCATGGTTACTCCGAGTCTCATAAATTACGAGCAATTAAGCTATTGTTTCATATGTCCTTTTTGGAGAAGTGGGTGCTGTGTTTTCTTTTTGTCATAGAATATTCGAGATTCCCTATTCACGTGTTAGTTGACTTATAAATGGATTGAGAACTACAATTTGAGTACAATGGTGACAAGGCTGTGAACATTTTAAGGTTGCTAGACGTTGTCTGAATGCTCTCGCCCTCATGCACATGCGCACGTAAATATGTGCGCGCACACACACATGCAATGGAAAATACGCTATAGTTACGTATTGAGTTAAATAAAGGAGAACCACTTGACACACCTACACACACATACACGTACGTATATCACAGACTACACAGCGACGTATATCACAGACTACACAGCGACGTATATCACAGACTACACAGCGACGTATATCACAGACTACACAGCGACGTATATCACAGACTACACAGCGACGTATATCACAGACTACACAGCGCTGATATTAAGAAATTTGATGGCCAGAACAAGCTCCTCACTGTTTACATAAATAACTTAATTTTAGTTGTCGCGCCCCTGGATATTTTTATGCTTTCGTCCAGGGGGGTTGTCCTGGTCGTCTCTGCCAACATTCGGAGCCGTGTAATAGACAAATGTTTATACAGAGACGCAAACGATATATTCCAGAGTCACGTGATACTATGCCAAAGTACTACCTAATTTTCTAAGCTAAAAGGTGTTCTTATTTATATCGTACGTATAACACGTTCTCTTGGATTTACGTGTGTACACTCACCTTCTCCTTTTACCTGGTTTCCATGGCAACAAAGACGTTGAACTTACCGATAACACTGTTAACCTGAGGAGAGAAAGAAGATAAGTTTTACCTACATTTTGGACGTAGAACAAACGTATGTAGTTAAATAGGACGAGATTATTATCCGAATAATGTTCATGTTTAGTGTAGGGTTGTTAGACTCTCAACGGTAGAGATTGCTTCAAGATAAAAGACGTGAGATCATGTAGATTATGTTTATTCACTCACCGACAGCTAACGATTATATTTGTGTATTCTTACACTTACCGACAGCTAACGATTATATTTGTGTATTCTTACACTTACCGACAGCTAACGATTATATTTGTGTATTCTTACACTTACCGACAGCTAACGATTATATTTGTGTATTCTTACACTTACAAAGCGGTTTTTCATAAACAACGTCAACGTTCTACCAATATTATGTACCCATCCCCCCATTTGTTAGCAACTGTCAAGAAATCAGAAAACGTCCAGCCCTGCTTAATTATGTCAAGGAATCAGAGAACTTCCATCTGTACTTAATTAGTCAAGAAATCATATAGCGTACAGCCCTACTTAAATATGTCAAGAAATCAGATAATATTCAGCCCTGCTTAATTATGTCAAAAAATCAGATAATGTCCAGCCCTGCTTAATTATGTCAAGGAATCAGAGGACTTCTACCCCTACTTAATTATGTCAAGAAATCATATAACGTCTAGCCCTGCTTAATTATGTCAAGGAATCAGAGGACGTCCAGTCCTGCTTAATTATGCACCCATTATCCTTCCTAAAAATGTATACGCACATAAAAAGGAAAAAAATGTGTGAGCAGATAAATGAGGAAATTATGCGAGCACATAAAGTTATTACCCATTCGTCTATTTCGGACATTAGTCAAACACTGACGACTTTTAATTTGCTAGGCCCAAAAATCTACTGACCTTAACAAAACGTAAGTGAACACTTATTATTAGAACTGGCAGGCCATAAAGATGGTGCAGAAAAGGTAGGAGTTATGGGGGAAATATATTGTTGGTTGGCTAAAGTGCGCTCCAACTAGAGGAAAAATGAAAAGAAATACATAAGACGAAACGTGGTTTATGGAAAGAAACTAAAAGGAAGAAAGCAAAAAATAAAAGAAGAAAAAAATGGAGTAAAACGAGCGGAAATGTCTACCTGAGTTTAGGAACGTCGCTATGACGAGTTAAACTCAACAGCACGTGCTACGTCTCAGTTAACACTTTCTTTATCTACTTCCTCAACTTCTACATTTTGACCCTGTTTTGTTTTCCCTCCATCTCCTTAATCAACTACTTCGCTTCGTCTATGTTGTAACTTGGAGGTGTGGACGCCTCAGAAAGCAGAGGCGGAGAAGGTTATACAATTAAAGGAGAAAACGTTTTTACACGATATGCAATACTGTGAGTTTGTTAATTTTAAATCGAGATGTGGAACTAAGTTAACTTACGAACCATTGCTCCTATTTAGTTGTTAATCTCCAAATATATTAACATTACTCCCCCCCCCCCTTTTAGAAACATTTTTCAGCTGAGAAAGTGGGGAAAATTTTCAAATCGTGTTTCACATTTTTATTACAAAAATTAATGTTACAGCAATTTAATTGACATAAAAACATCATTGTTGACGTCAACTCCTGTCAACAGTTGCTAAACATATTTTTATACCCCTTCCCTATTTGTTGATGTAATTCGTGGCCAAACCTTAATAGAAATTTTATAATAAATTTTAATTATTTTTCTGAAGATAAATATATTTGACCTTACCAAATTTTCGAATCAATAACTTCCACTCTAACATAATCAGTTTTGTAGATACTTTCATTCCTTCAATCCAAATGTGAACATAAAAATGTATAGTACTATGCATAGCTCGTCAAAAACGCATTATTCTTTCCACATCTACCCATGAGATTAGGCTTAGATTGTCGGAGGAAAATGTTACAGATTACTCTTACAAATAGCATACATTTGCAAACACAATGCTAAATAGCAGTTGTCAGTAATTACTATGTTGGATTTCAATAATAAATGAGACAAAGTAATAAAAGAAAGAAATTATTATTTTACGAAAATAAGTAAATTGGAAAATAAATATACAGAATATAAGGGGAAATGCCGTCACATACCCCCATGTTCAAAACTTATTAATAACTTACAAAATTAATATAAATACAGATAAAAATCTTGCAAGACGTAATGTGGACATATTACACTTTCGATTGGAACCATCCTTATGTTGTTATAAATACCGAAAAGAACAAAATAATTGTCACAAACTGAGAGACTCAATGGAGTATCTTCGGTCTCAAGACATGAAGATTCATAACCTATATGAGTCTCGTCGGGCTTACTCAGTTCGAGACACTTTTAGATAATATATGATAATTCTGTCCTCGACAGTAGTTTTCTCTTAAGGATCTCACCATAAATCAGCCACGTCCTTCTTCAGGGATAATCCTACGCGTTTATAAATTCATCTTGGCTGAAACGACTGTTCATTGGTCATATGGTCATACATTTTGTGTCGGCAGACAATGAAAATAGCGGGAAAAGTCCAATAAATCACGAATCTGAGCTTGAGATCATAGCACATCATGCCTAATATAATTTGTCAACGAATTTTTTAATCCATGCCCACATTTCTGACAATCTCGGTTGGGTTTTCGTATATGACATAAACACTTGGGATATTAGTTCTAAGTTATAATTTGTTTATCTGGTATTTGATCTTGCCAATTTATTCTGAGATGTCTGCGGGTACAGATAATATAATCTGCATTTGCATGTTATTAATCTTATTGGCATCACTTTCTAAAGATTTTGATATTTTCATACTTGTTGATATTAATTTGGAGGTTTCAACATAATACTCTCAATCAATATATCTATCAGTCTTCACTACTCGGTAACTAGCCATGCTGACAGTAAACCACAAGTTCAGGATATCATCATCATCATTGCATTATTCGTACATGTATGCCTGTCAAGAACGAGAATGCAGGGAATAACTGAAGGGGGAAGAGCAGAAGAAGAAAACGAAAATAAACCACATGTAACTGCACAGAAGAACAAAAAAACTTTCGTTAATGCATGTTTTCCTGTGAAGGAGTGCAGTGATGTTTTCTATGGGCTGTGGAAATAAAGGCCGCTTTGCCATATCAAACGCCGCGACATGTACATGAAGAATTTTGATTGTACCTCCGAAAGAAAAAAAATCATGTCCCAACTGCACAGAAGGAATGGTTAATAATGCTCCTTAAGCTCATGCACATCGGTGTGATAGAAATTGCTGGATGATAGTTGGTTGATGTTATACAATGTGGTACAACCACGATCCTGACAAGTAGTTCCGGGCTGTATGGATATTATGATTAAAGTCAACCATCATATGTTTATGTATCTTAGTGTTCTCAGAACATTGAATATAAAATATTAACTTTCTGTATAACCATCATATATACTTGTTATTTTATGTTCGGGTAGTTTTATATTATCTTACACTTTCGTCGGTGTGTTATCTGCGCCACAAAGGGAACTAATAAAAGCAACACTCTAACTTTCCATTCACAAAGAAAAAGACAATAAAGATGGCTTTGGTAATGAGGTTAGCTCTCGAAATCCATTGATAGGCAAAGTGAGTTAGAATTCTGATGTATCGATACAAATGTTGCAGATATCGCTGCTCACCTGCAAACCATGATACAGCGCATACGTTCTCCGGACTACATACTGCTAAACAGCAGGAGTCTGAGAACTAGCGAAGAAGAAGAAGAAGAAGAAAGCTCTTATATAACACATATAATTAAACGGTTTTGTGTTGCTGTTGCTTACAAGATTGGCAAATAATAACAACACTATGATTTGCCAGGCATGTCGTAGGAAGCCGCTAAGGATTTCATTTCCTGCTAAGAACGCAGCACACATGTCTGGGTCAATAATCTCATCATTCTTCTGTCAGATTTATTAACCCATCCGCGATAATGACGCATCTAACATTCCCTATTATCTCTATCATCCCTATCATCTGGAAAACTAACAGACTTGAAAAAATTACTTAGCGAATTGTCGTACCAGTATAGGGTAACCATGCAGTGGATACCCTCTCACTGTGGAATACCAGGAAATGAAAAAGCAGACCAACTGGCTAAGGAAGGTGCTGCCGAAGACCAACCAGATATACCAATCACCTACCATCAGAAAAAAAAAAGATGATCAAGTCAATAAGAAAGCTACAAACACCAACACAAGATGACTATCACATTATGAACAGATCAGAACAAGTTATAATTCTACGTCTCAGAACAGGCCACAACCGACTTCGCAGTCACATGTATACAAAGTTCAAGATTGGCAACACGGCCATGTGTACAGGCAGCACAGAGTGCAAAACATATACTTCAAGCGTGTTCTGAGCATGAAACACTGGGGAAGACATATTGGCCAGAGGAAACAACACTGGAATCAAAGCTCTATGGGATGCTGTATGAACTACAAAAGACAGTGAGTGTTATTAAGGAGACATAATTACATATATAGACATGTTTCAAGTGAACGAAAGAAGAAGAAGAATCTCGTAGTCTGACACAAAAGGACGAAGGTGCACTACCCACTGACCTGCATCTCTTCACCATCCACGGGAAGCATTTGACAGAAGACACAAGTAAATTAACACAAGATGTGACAATGATGATGTGTTCACGTGTCACATGTCATCCTATCTCCCAACTTTCCGTAGTCGCCACCTACAAGATTCCTGGAAAATAGACAGTATCCCTATGCTATGCACCCATGAACTAGAAATCCCAGCTCAGGTTGCAACACGGACAGAAGTGTTTGGGTAAATCTAGTTGCCCCATTATAAATAAAGCAAAAACGACCCCAAAACTCTGAACTCGGGTGTTTCACGCATATATCGCAGTCAATTGTTAACCAGGGTATAATGCATTCCATTATTCGAAGTACATCTTGATAACCGGGACTTTGATAACAAACACAAATAGGAAACCATATCTTTGTCTTTGTTATAACTACCGCTATATCCTTGTCTAAATATTAGACTAGGAATATGTCCATAAATTCGTCAACAATTAAATGGGAAGGGATCTGAGAAGGTTTTACAGTTGTTAGCAAGGACGAATAGGAAGTTGACAAAAGTCGACATTAACAATCTGTAAATTAATAAAACCAATTAACTAATAAACTTATTTGAATTCGAAACATTTCTATAGAGATATGTAAATATCATTTGTTTTTTTTTATACTTCTATTGCAAAAATAATTTGTATGAAAGGACGGATTGGTTAAAGTCTGTTGACATAAAGAAGAGACTCCTTGAATTCCTTACTGTTGTTGACCTGGATAGATAGTAAAATTGTCCCAAAACAAATATACGTAATTTATGGACAGCCTTAGATAGATCTATCTTCGACTTCATACGTTCAAATGGTTTCAAGTAAAACAGTTGTTCGTACACTAATCAATGGTTATTAGTGTACTAATCAATGTTTCATTGTTAATTACAAGATTGATCCCCTCCATCCAGTCAGTCTTAAAATAATCATTTAATTATATGGTTGTCTATAAAGTCGATCTGCACTGATGTCACACAGATCTTCACTAAATACTCACAATTCATTTGACGTAGTGCCACAAATTTAACTGATTGTACAGTGACTTTGTAGACACCCTGTAGATATCGTCAGTTTGAAAACCTCTTATATTTACGTGGTTGGTATTCTTTTATTTTGCCGGGTGTATACCTTCATTCCTAGTTTATCCAGGATTTTTGTTCCTTATATATGTGTGTATTCTACACGTACAACTAGATTACAAAAGGACAAACTACAAGGGACGCAAAAAAAAGGATCGGCGGTTATTACTAAAATCAGACTGGATCTCTCATTGACTACTTTCTCAGTCCGTCTACAGAATAGTTCTGAGTGCAAGTCTCACACAGCGTAACCCCTCTTGACCAATGCGACTGTTCAGTTGTTACTTCGCGTATACTTTGTGTCGCTAGCCATTGAAATACAGAGAAAGTCGGATATATAAAGATAAGTGACGCTGTATTCGATACTCGAAGTCATCCTGATGGCCTACGATATTGAGGTGGTCAGCATGTGGAGTACAGGTTACCGTCATTAAGTCGTGCTCCTCTGATGACCGGACTCGATATGCACTTGAGACCCGGTATATTATCCAATTTGGCACACTGCAGCCATTGGGGATTAACGCCCATCATTCATATGGGTCATAGATGTTCTGTTGTGGTCTGTAACTTTTCTGTTTGTATTGTTTTTTGGGGTAATACCCCATGATATTCTGCAACGTTCTGTATGGTTTTGTTTCATCTCTATCCTTCTAGTTTTCCATTATGGATACTTTGTCTCATTCCGGATTTATCACGTTTAGTCATTATTATTTGAACGTGGACAATATCATATCTTACTCGTCGTGTGTTTGTTCTTGAAAAAAACCTTCTGGTCGAAATATCGACTTAAGTGTATTATTATATTTAATACCAATGATTATTGAAACTTCATTGCCTTGCTTCAAGTTGCGTTGGCTGATAGTTCATAACTATGTACGTGAATAAAAGGTTTTTTTTTAAATATAATCAGAAATTGGATACAATGTATGTAAAAAAGATGCGCAATAATTATAAAGGACACGGAATGATCGAGAACTACTACAACCAACATCTCATGGAGAGATGACACGTGCTAGAAGTTGATAAAGATACATATGTCGATCTATCTATTTTTTTCTGAGTTTGTTTATGGTCGTCACAACAGTATAATAGTTTTAATAGTATAAAAAAAGTAAATTTAACCCATAGCATTTATTAATGCTGTAGGGGTATGAGATGTTGGCGATCTCATATTTCAGAGGCTCTGCAAATGAGGGCGGTAGCCATCTCCTCTCCCTCGCAGTCTTTACTTCCCGGATTAATCCGGTACCAATTCAATGCTGGGTTTACTTGGGAGCCTTTGTGATCTGAAAAACATTTCCGCCTCAACTGGGGAATGAACCCAGCACCACTCATATGCGATGCCGGCTCCCAATTAATAGCATAATCGGTTTGAATGACGATCGATTTTCAGGCTATAGCACTCGTGGTCGCTTGACGTATAGTAATATTCTGACGTTTCAGAGAATCGGTAACTCCATCAATCTGCTTTCTTCTTGATCTTCCTCTGCTGCTAGCTGGTTCCATGATCATGTATGTTATTACTGCAGACCAATATTGGCTCATTCTCAGTAAGTAGCCGAACCTTTCAATCTTTGTTTTTCAATATATTTGACAATATACGTTCTTCTAACTGTTCCTGTAATCTCTTCAATCTTTGTACACATGATGTCTTCTTGTTCTGTCTGCTGTTTTTCTTAGACATCTCATATCACACGTAAAAAGCGTTATATCCTGTTCTTTTAGTTAGTGGTTTCGTCTGACACATGTATAACACATAGGTAGTGGCAACGACAGAAAACCTAAATATAACAGCTATTCTCAACAGAACACACACACTTTTAAGGAAATGTCATTTTTACGAGGTTTTCAAATGAATACTGTCCCTTCTGTGTCACCTAAGCCAGCTCGCGGGGAGCTTGAAGACATGATGACTTATGTATTAAATACACATCGAAATTCAATTGGTCATGTAGTCTTACCCTTCGTATGGTTAGTGGCCTATACAGGCAGCCAACAACACGGTCTGTGTGATAACAAATCTGTCCAAATTTGATAAATCAGCGGAGATTCAATTTCTTACAGCCGAAGCATGTAGACCAACAAACATTCATTATAAAACGCAGGCTTTGTACGATGGGAAATGTGTTTCCAAGACAACAGTGAAGGATTTGACAAGAATATTTCGGGAAGGGTGAGACAGTTAACAAAAGATCGTCATCGGTCAGATGAGGTACGTGTTGTTGTGACAGAACACCCAACTTTCGCGACATGCGAGTTAGTATTGTTGATTTCGTGCATCAAAATATACACCGTGTGACCGCATGCAGGGTTGCTTATTCTTGATGGCTGTATGCAGCTTATCTAGTGTTCTCTTGTAGCTGGTAGTATTGATGTTCATGCTAGGCTTTTAGAAGTCCACCAACAAGAATCATTTTTGATCGAAAAGAAAGTAAACATAACCATTTCTTCATAAATTTGCCCAACCGTGACACAGAAGATAGTTTTTTTTGTTTTTTGTTTTGTTTTTTTAGCATGTCACCCTTCCTGAAACAATCTTGTCCAATAATTTACTATCTTGGAAACCTATTGTCCATCACACACTTTGCATTCTTTGATGACGGATGGTTGACATCCTACAGCTGTAACAAACTGAATCAATGCTTGTTGGCTAGATGTTAACGGAATCGTTATCACACTGGCCCTATTGTCGACTGCCTGCACATGACACTAAGAATTACGAAGATAATGACCACGTGAGCATTTGTTTAATGATGTGTACTTATTGCATCAGTGGTGATACCTTGACACTCCTCGCATGCTGGCATAGGTGACGCAGCACGGGCGGGTTCGTTAGAAGACGATTCGTAAATAACAAATTAAATTTGTCTGCCACGCTACTACATTATATAGATATTTGTTAGATACTACGTGTTAACGTGCCGTTTTTCCAGAGTACTCGCCCCTGTTCTTTGCCCAGTCATCACTTCCCGTGAATTTTTAAAAAAAAGTGTTGCCTGCAACCAGACGTTTCTTATCTTCTACCTACGTTGTTGTACTGGGGCTCACCCTTCGTTTGAGCTTATAACAACCAGCTCTGTGTCCAAACGCCCTCTTTGTCCAATTGTATTTTGTCTTTGCAGACAAGTTTAGGAATCCATCAATTACAATGAAGTCTACAAAACGTTAGTGGCGTCCCGCTTGGGAGGAAACCATACACTGATTTTTTTTCGTATTGGCATCAGCGTTGTTGTAGTTGTATATACCACAATAAGACAGTGGTTTTCTTGCTTTTTCTAACGTCAGATAAGGTAAAAGTTGTGAAAGTTGCGCTGGGGTATACTACCTCTTATGAGCAAACTTCAGAAAATAAGGTATTCACACCAGCTGGTCTGACTTTAAACAAGGTAATGTGTTTTTTATTACTACTATTTGATATCTGTTTTTTTATCAAAGCTCATTACTTAAATCTATAACAATCAGAATATCAGACATCTTACAAATTCACGTATTTCACCGTGATGTCGATTTGTTCTGAACAGAAGACTAAAGATATCTTTGTTTTCATATATTTAATTGTTATAATATACTTGAATATATATTATTATAATAGTGCAGTTTCCTTATGAAGGTGTTATGGTCGTAACGTTGTCGAATTTCTTTATATATTGTTTCCTTACTGTATTTATTAACCCCATTTGCATATAAAATGCTCTTATAATACGAATAGCTGTCCATACATGTTATATTGACAATTTAAAATTGCATGCTATTATTTTGTCTGCAGTTATTTTCTTCTCATTATTGCTTATGCGTTTTGATTTTGCTATCACCTTCTCTGTATATCAATTGTCATCTGTCAGATACATATTTCAAAATAATTGTTATGACCTGGTCCTCTGTGGCTCCCCATAAATTACATCACTAATTGTTTTACCAATCTTTAAGCCCTCATACACTCTACCCCCAGAATTCGAGGACTACCGACCACTGCTTAATGGCAACATCACATGTTAGCCCTTCCCCTCACCACATTCTCTCCTAAAAAATGAACAGTTAATTTGAAACTACATAATTTATTTCACATCCCTAATACAACATTATCAATTTCAAACATAAAACATATATAATTACATTTGATGTTAAAATTAACTAATATAATACTACATGAATACTTCTTCTTCTTCTTCAGCGTTCATTCTCAATCTCCCGCTGGATATCTCTTGTAACCGGACAATGGTCCTACTATATATCCAGCAGGATGTAGTCCAGAGAATGGAAATGCGTTGTGTCGCCGTTTTAATTGCGCCAATGGCCCGACACATCCGTCTTCGACGGCCTACATGAATACAAAATAATATTAATTAAACCCATAACCCGTAACGGTCGTATAGATGCAACATTGAGAAGTTTGGTGTAGAAAGATCTCCGCGAATCTACTATTCTGATAAATGTTGAAACTTCACACTCTATCCAGTCCTTTATATTATCGAGCTGTGTCTTCTTCATTCCACATTGTCTTCGCTCACTCTCCACCGTACTTTAAAGAACATCTTTTGTGATCGACGAATGTCTCGTTAATTGCACGAAAGCTTATACTTAATATCTCAAAATGATAGTTCAGTGGGCTTGTTTTAACACGGTGGACTTGAATAACGTTGAATTGTAAAAAGAATAACGTTACACATGTACCGGAATAAATTCATGAATTACAAATTTGCATAAATCTAAGTATACATTTTTCAATAAAATATATTTCATTTTTAGAACTATCTTTATGGATTTCTGTTATCACATATGAAGAAGACAATTGTTACTGCACTGATATTTAGAATATATGTATTCCAGACATGCACACGTCGTCAGTGTATAAATAAAAATAATATTAACAGATATAATTGTTAACAGAACCTTTTTTCCATTAGCATCCACTAACTATGATTAGTCAGAGTTAACCCTCCCTCCCTTTCGTATTAAATTAACTATACATATATAGTGTAATTAATACATAGAATATATATATAATTGTTACAAATTTAATAAAGATATATTTGTGTGTGTAAAATCAATAATTTTCAAGAATACACATATTTCGTACAGATCGTTTAAAATCTGATATTTATTGAGGGGAATTGCCAAATTTGCATTCATTGTGTTTACTTCATTCCACAAAGTATCTTCATTCCAAACCTGTGCTACCAATGTCAAACATGATCCTTAACAACAAAACATAAGACAATACTGGTTACAACAGATGAGATGTCTGAGAAAAGCCACAGGAGTGACCAGAAGACACAGAATTAGAAACGATATCATGATAAAGAGTGGGTGTCATATCAATTCTACAATACATACAAAATCAACAGATACAATGGTTTGGTTATCTGGAAAGAATGCCGTGTGATTCATTAGTTTATAAAGCATATATGAACAGAGGAGAAGCAGAAAGAAGAGCCAAGGGTAGACCTAGAGTACGCTGGATCGACATCAAAGAGACATTGCATGAACACCAAATAACAGTATCTGAAGCTGCCAGAATAGCGAGAACAAGAACATTGTATCTCCCTCGATCACACACGATCTCAAGGTGGCCAAAGGAAGCGCTATAAGGACTCGTTAAAGAACTCACTGAGGACCTTTGAAATAGACCACGATACATGGGAAGAACTTGCACAAAATATATGTTCATGGCGTTCTAAAATAAAATAGAGCACATCATATTGTTAAAAAAGGAGAAATGCGGCTCAACAGCGGAGAGCAGCTAGAATCATGGTTGGGCTTAAAATAATCATCAATTACAACATCAATAAGTCGTTGAAACAGCAGACCTTCATAGAGTACACTATTCGTAGTGAAACTAAGTAAACGTTTGACCACCTTTTAGCGTTCCTTCTTTTTGTGAAAGTAAATTCAAGCAGCCGGTAAATATCAGTATATGAGCGTAAGCCTACAATGCAGAATTCTTATCTGATACTTTATCTATTTCGTGTGTAAAAAAGTTACAGATTCATGGTTTTGCAAACCATCTTTGTAAATTTTAAAACCTGAGTAACCTAATGTAATAAATATATGATTTTATACCACGACCAAGAGGGCATGAGTTGGAGTCCATTCATCACTTAATGTTTGCACACAGAAAATACCGTGGTAGACTCATTCACCCTATGGTGTTATGATGCATGTCCTGGGATGGCAGAGAAACTGTACTTTCGCTAAGATTATTTAATAAAATAATTATTTTTGTAATCTCGAGGAGTGTAACAATTCAGCGGCTACACTCCGCCATACTAGGCCAGGTTTCGTACGTACATCTCAATGTTATGAATCTCACTTATTTCCTCTTGGATTGTTTTCACCCATCTAGTTCTTGGTCATCTTCGTGCCTTGTAGTTCGATCTTCCGCTGTTTTATGCACGAGTTTTCGTTGTTTCCTTTTTAATTTCAATCTCTCCCCACGACGTTTAACGGGACAAGTGGAAATGGCAATTATTTTCTCAAATAAGCCATTGTCCCCCTCTTGTGTGCTCCACTGTGCTCTATGTGATTTTGCACATCCTCTAGTGCAAACTATGACAAAATTTAATCCGGAAAAAGAATTTCCCATTTGTCTCTATCTTTGGATATGTTCAACAGTCTGATTCCATGGGATTTCTATATGTATCAAGTCATTCATGTTCTCATTACTCCATATAATCCTAATTGTTACATGCTTACTTTCTTCCTGCGGGTCTCATACCTATCTTTTACATTATATTATACCGGTTTTCTATCAGCGTGCCACATCAGTCTCATAATTTCTTATCCATTCTTGTCACCTGATATCTTGTCACCTGATATCTTGTCACCTGATATCTTGTCACCTGATATCTTGTCACCTGATATCTTGTCACCTGATATCTTGTCACCTGATATCTTGTCACCTGATGTTTCATACTCTTCAAAATTAATTCACAAATATATGTAAGTTTATGCTCTATAGTGTTTTTTTCCAAGTTCCCTAACCATTAAATAAAACTATTTTCCAGATTCCCTAACCATACAGTAGAACTGTTTTGCAGGTTCCCCAACCATACAGTAGAACTGCTTTCCAGGTTCCCTAACCATACAGTAGAACTGTTTTGCAGGTTCCCCAACCATACAGTAGAACTGTTTTCATATACAGTAGCTGCCGCTGACGGATGTGTCGGGCCATTGGCGCAAATAAAACGGCGACACAACGTTTTTCCATTCTCTGGACTACATCCTGCTGGAAATCTAATAGGACCATGGTCATGCTACAAAAGAAATTCAGCAGGAGTTTGAGAATGTACGCTGAAGAAGAAGAAGAAATATACAGTAGAACTGTTTTCATATACAATGGAACTGTTTTCATATACAATGGAACTGTTTTCATATACAGTAGAACTGTTTTCACTTACAGTAGAACTGTTTTCATATACAATGGAACTGTTTTCATATACAATGGAACTGTTTTCATATACAGTAGAACTGTTTTCACTTACAGTAGAACTGTTTTCACTTACAGTAGAACTGCTTTCACATAAAGTAGAACTGCTTTCACATACAGTAGAAATGATTTCACATACAGTAGAACTGAAGTCACATACAGTAGAACTGATGTCACATACAGTAGAACTGTTTTCATATACAGTAGAACTGTTTTCATATACAGTAGAACTGTTTTCACTTACAGTAGAAATGATTTCACATACAGTAGAACTGCTTTCACATATAGTAGAACTGATTTCACATACAGTAGAACTGATGTCGTCATATACAGTAGAATTGATTTCACATACAGTAGAACTGTTGTCACATACAGTATAACTGTTTTCACTTCTAGTAGAATTGATTTCACACGTTTGTTAAATATCATGTGTTCGGCTTATATCCTTTACTTTCCAAATGGTTTTTAGAAGCACGGTGCCAATCTGGCTATGGCTATTCGAGCTTTTATGACTTCTCTGTTCCTCCTTTTTTATCAACCAGGCTACCCAAGCTAAATAAAATTCGCTCAGATGTAAAAAATAATGAGACTATTACCTGCGGCGAATGTTGTAAGTGTCGACCGAGGAGGCTAACTGCGGCGAATGTTGTAAGTGTCGACCGAGGAGGTTAACTGCGGCGAATATTGTAAATGTCGATTAAGGAGGTTAACTGCCGGTAATGTTGTAAGTGTCAACTAAGTAGGTTACCTGTGGCGAATGTTGTAAATGTCGACAATGGAGGTTACCTGTGGCGAATGTTGTAAATGTCGACTAAGAAGGTTACCTACTGCGAATGTTTAAGTGTTGACTAAGGTTTTCGGGGTGAGGTTATCTGCCCTATACGATACAAGGTTAAAGTAACCCAGAAGCCATGCTGAAGTCTGATGTATCAGGCCGAAAGTATCACATATTGCAACCACGCTGTAAATCATAAAATTACGCGTTCAATTCTCCGAACTACATCACGCTAATTTATAAGAGTTTGAGATGAACGTGGAAGAAGAACAATATTAAGTTTGGGATATATATATATATATATATATAGTTTCTTCTCTCACTCTTGTTACTGTCTCAACAATGAAAGTTGTCTGAAATAACTCTGTAAGATTGGTTATTTGTTATAAACCATACATTTATAAATTGGTTATTGGTTATAAACCATAAATGTATAAATTGGTTATTGGTTATAAACCATAAATTTATAAATTGGGTAATGGTTATGAACCATAACTCTATAAGATTGGTTATTGGTTATAGACCAACGACATTGCACCCCGGTCATACCATAAATGTGATCAGTTGTCTGTCACCGATGTCAACGAATATTCATGCTGGTGGTTTAAGTGACTATTTGTATCTCCTTCTTCTTTAGCGTTCATTCTCAAGCTCCCGCTGGATCTCTCTTGTAGAGGAAAGTGATCCTACAAGATTTCCAGCACAGGGTGTAGTCCAGAGAATGGAAATGCGTTTCGCCACCGTTTTATTTGCGCCAATGACCCGACACATCCGTCTTCGGCAGATTATTTGTATAAACACTCCTTTATTGGCCTTGTAGGTTCTCGTTCCTGCTTTTACAACACATACATGTAATACCAAATTATGCAACTCGAAGCCAAGATACTTTCTCTGTAGCATTGTTCACATTCCGCGTGCGTTCAAGAAGCAGCTTCAATACATCAGCTTCAATACATACATACACCTCACCTTCAATTCATACACCTCACCTTCAATTCATACACCTCACCTTCAATTCATACACCTCACCTTCAATTCATACACCTCACCTTCAATTCATACACCTCACCTTCAATACATACACCTCAACTTCAATTCATACACCTCACCTTCAATTCATACACCTCACCTTCAATTCATACACCTCACCTTCAATTCATACACCTCACCTTCAATTCATACACCTCACCTTCAATTCATACACCTCACCTTTAATTCATACACCTCACCTTCAATTCATACACCTCACCTTCAATTCATACACCTCACCTTCAATTCATACACCTCACCTTCAATTCATACACCTCACCTTCAATTCATACACCTCACCTTCAATTCATACACCTCACCTTCAATACATACACCTCAACTTCAATTCATACACCTCACCTTCAATTCATACACCTCACCTTCAATTCATACACCTCACCTTCAATTCATACACCTCACCTTCAATTCATACACCTCACCTTCAATTCATACACCTCACCTTCAATTCATACACCTCACCTTCAATTCATACACCTCACCTTCAATTCATACACCTCACCTTCAATTCATACACCTCACCATCAATTCATACACCTCACCTTCAATACATACACCTCAACTTCAATTCATACACCTCACCTTCAATTCATACACCTCACCTTCAATTCATACACCTCACCTTCAATACATACACCTCACCTTCAATACATACACCTCAACTTCAATTCATACACCTCACCTTCAATTCATACACCTCACCTTCAATTCATACACCTCACCTTCAATTCATACACCTCACCTTCAATTCATACACCTCACCTTCAATTCATACACCTCACCTTCAATTCATACACCTCACCTTCAATACATACACCTCAACTTCAATTCATACACCTCACCTTCAATTCATACACCTCACCTTCAATTCATACACCTCACCTTCAATTCATACACCTCACCTTCAATTCATACACCTCACCTTCAATTCATACACCTCACCTTCAATTCATACACCTCACCTTCAATTCATACACCTCACCTTCAATTCATACACCTCACCTTCAATTCATACACCTCACCATCAATTCATACACCTCACCTTCAATACATACACCTCAACTTCAATTCATACACCTCACCTTCAATTCATACACCTCACCTTCAATTCATACACCTCACCTTCAATACATACACCTCACCTTCAATACATACACCTCAACTTCAATTCATACACCTCACCTTCAATTCATACACCTCACCTTCAATTCATACACCTCACCTTCAATTCATACACCTCACCTTCAATTCATACACCTCACCTTCAATTCATACACCTCACCTTCAATTCATACACCTCACCTTCAATACATACACCTCAACTTCAATTCATACACCTCACCTTCAATTCATACACCTCACCTTCAATTCATACACCTCACCTTCAATACATACACCTCACCTTCAATACATACACCTTAACTTCAATTCATGCACCTCACCTTCAATTCATACACCTCACCTTCAATTCATACACCTCACCTTCAATTCATACACCTCACCTTCAATTCATACACCTCACCTTCAATTCATACACCTCACCTTCAATTCATACACCTCACCTTCAATTCATACACCTCACCTTCAATTCACCAATTATTGGTGTGATGATGATGAAATTTACAGACCACAGGTTTTCTGACAGAAGTATAGGTCATCATCAGCTGAGTACCCAAGATAATACCCGGACTCCTATAAAGTTATCAATAAGGTATTGTTGTTAAAGGGTTTATGGATACATGTTTAGTTCCCGAAGGAAAGCATTCTAGTGCAGTAGTATCCCAGAATAATGACGCCATAGCAGAAGCGTTGTACAGACTTCTGCGTCATCTAGCTCATCATTTACCTGTTATATATGTCATCCCATCCACAGTGATTGCACTTCAAGCTCATCATTTGCCTGTTATATATGTTATCTCATCCACAGTGATGGCATATCTAGCTCATCATTTGCCTGTTATATCTGTTAACTCATCCACAGTGATGGCACATCTAGCTCATCATTTGCCTGTTATATCTGTTAACTCATCCATAGTGATGGCACATCTAGCTCATCATTTGCCTGTTATATCTGTTAACTCATCCATAGTGATGGCACATCTAACTTATCATTTTACTGTTACACTATAAGACAGTGACTTTATTATTTTCACCTTGAACTAAACGTCCATGCCACGATTGCAACACATGAACACCAGTTATTCATTCAATTATGTCTGCTATGTCATTACGGTAAATATCAACAAGTCCAATATGGTAGATCCAACGTAATATCCAGATGAGAAGAAGATGTAGATACCATCTACTCATATCTACTCCCGACCTCTGTGAATAGATACCATCAGCTCATATCTACTCCGAAATCTCGGAATAGATGCAATCTACTCATATCTACTCCGAACTCTCTGAATAGATGCAATCTACTCATATCTACTCCGACTTCTCGGAATAGATGCAATCTACTCCAACCGCTCTAAATTTGTCGTAGCATGGACTGATAATTATACAGCATAAGTGTTCAAGTAAATGTTACACTCTTCCCTACACTCTTCCCTACACTCTTCCCTACACTCCGACACACTGCAATTGGTCCATCTATAGATGTTCACCATTTACCTGTATCTATTTCTATTATGTCCAACATCCTTCGTGTTCATATAAACTGCGTTTGTTTTTTGGAAAAAAAAGTAAAAAAAACTCAAGAAAAACATTCTTGAATGCTTCAAAGGAAGATGCATCAACTCACTTGCGAGTTAAAAAAAAAAAGTAATTCTCTGGCTTTCTAAAGTGGAACCAAATGAAAAACACATGAGAGATACGCAGTTACTAAAGTAGCTGATTTCACAGCAGATCTTTCCTGCGCAGTAAAATAAATGTCTTCCTTTGTAATCCGTTATCTTTTATATCTGCCTAGATTAACAGATATCTTCATCTTGCATACACGAAGCAACATCCAAACAATAGCAGGTCGTTTTATTAAATTTCTGCATTAACATGAATTAGCTGGAGTTTGGGTGTTTTTTTTTTTGGTTTTTTTTTTAATTTGGTGAGTAAAGTGATCATAGTAACATCTAGGCCAGGCTGTGTTTGGGGGTATTAATAATCATCATCACGTGCCGTCTCAGCAATGAAGGTTGACTGCAATAAACCTCCAACTTCCCAAATCTCTTGTTTTGGTGGTGCACTCTGCTAGACTATAATCAGTCCATCTTGTGATGTTACTCTCCCACTTGTATCCCTGCCTATCTCTTGCCCAACTCCTCTCGAATTTTTCCCTCCAGTAAGGTCTTCAACAAGGTGTCATGTCTTTTAATGTGTCCAAAATATTGTATTTGCTTGATCTTTATTTCCTTTAATAATTCTATTAAGAATACGTGTAGCAATAGTAGAACTGGGGGTGTGTGGGGAAAGATGAGAAATATGTTCAACAGGTGATTCAAGTGAACCAACAATACACATATCCTACATCGTCTGCTGTAGGAGATGAACAAATGTGAGACTTCTTCTTCTTCTGCGTTCGCTCTCTGATAACCACCAGGAAAACTAGTGTAATTTCCGCATGGGAGAGTGAAGTAGGTTGTGCTGCTAGTTCCACAGCAAAGCTATGTTATTTGCATATTGGTTGGCTCAGCATATCTGAGGTCCGGACATCCGAAGCCCAGCGAATCAGTTTTTGTTATGCCTTTAATCTTGGTAGTGGGTTTCCCTAGCATGTGACAGCCTCCCTATCTGACACAGACGTGGAATATGTATCGACTACGTCGTGACGGTTTATTACCCACTGTGCCCTTGGACTTTCATGCTAAAACATATCCCTGTGTGGCAGTCTCTGTGGAGATGCTAGTCAGGGATTTAGGCTTATGTCGACTACGCCTATCTCGCGCGAGGTATTTCGCTTCCAGTGAACTCGTCTGGCGTAATTAGACCTATTGTACCTGTGTTAGTCAGGTACTGAGCTTTTTCTCTCCGCGAGCATGTTTCCGGTATATGAAAGCATCGACGGTAGAGTTAGGCCTACGTTCGTTCATCCTCTTTGCTGTCATTCATCGACAACGTGAACTCCTCGTCCAAATTTGTGTGTACACAACTTTTAGGAGCACCGAGGCCTGGAAGCTTGTTCTCGAGCTGAGCAAAACTTTTTCCACGAGCATGACTCCGGTATAGGCATACATCGACGGCAACGTGAGTCTGTCTGAAGTGATAAGAAGTCATTTCACAATCACTACTCAGAACAAACTAATCCCATGTCGCATCTCTGAAGTGTCAAACAGAAATGCCGTACGGCATACTTAGAGATGATGGTTAGTTAGTCCTAGGATCGTCATCACTGCAAACTGGATAGTTGTTCCGATTTCTCCCTGAGTGTATCCGCCGTTACATTTCTGCTGACAGTACTGTGCCTCTGCTGGTGATCATCATTGATCTCCGTCCTCCAAAATGTTCTCTTTTAGCAACACCGCATTTGAATCCCTGATCTTTAAAATCCTGGACACATCCTGGATGATGAAAAGGAATCATCATCCACACTAGTCTCACTCTCGCGTGCTATATCTCTTATGGGGTTCAAAACGTCAGCTCGATCCATTGCCCCATTGCCTTGTGCCACAATCGCGAATGACGCCAGTTGATCTACTCTTTCATTGCCACGAATACCCACATGTCACTCGGAAGATGGATTCAGCATCAATCCTTCTAAATTTACTTTACCAGTAAATGTGATACTCGTTTATTAAGACTGAATCAACTTAGAAGCCGTTTACTATCTATAACAGTGGCTCGAAGCCATTTCCCCCTTTGGTTTTTTTTTTCGGGTAGTATTTTATTATGTGATGCGTATGAACGTAGAAATAAAGCTTGTTACTTTCATAGTAACCTTTTATTATACGTTTTATTACATGTCGCACAAAAGTTTACATTTTTTGGGCATCCTTTGAATAGTTCACTATGGTTCTACTTTGTGCCGAGAGCTAATGAAAAGCACGAACAACTTTAATGACTCATTTTAGAAGATGGTTTTCCAATTATCCAACGCGTCTTTCATTCCCAACGGTCATAGTTGAATGTCCCTATATAGATATTCTAATTGATTCAGAGACCATGCTGAAGTGGAAAGTATCAGGACATAGGGAGCTTAAATAGCCCATCCTTGACTTAACTGCCGGTATTATCATAATACATGTCTTTTCTTTGTTGATATTCAAGTAGAAACCGGTCAAGATAGCAGGCACGTTAGATATCTTTCGGCCAGTCTCTAAACCGAGTAGTAGTTTTCGGTGTTTCAGTGGTTTTATTTTGATGGAATATGTGATTTCTACATCTGAATGTGATAGATAATAAAACAGTATAACCATTTATAAATTTAAACAAGGCTGTGACAAATCCACCACATCGATAGTGACGAAACACACTGCTCATAGAAAAATGAAGAGTACTCAGGAGATGACCAAACGAAAAACGATCAAATTGTGATCCATTAACATCTGCGGATTAAAGAATAGAGTTGTAGATCTAATAGAAGAGATGGAAAAAACGAAAGATCAAACTACAAGGATTAGCAGATACAAGAATTAAGGGTCACGGCAACACAAAATTACACAAAGATTACACATTAATCTACTGTGGTGTAAACCCAAATACTAAAGCAAAATATGATGCATCCTTGACCCAGCGGTGTCTAAAATGTCATAAACACGACCTTTGTGAACGAAAGGTTAACCATGATAGCCGTTACCATAGACAACGAAAACATATCATTCATTCAAATATATCCACCCTGTAATGCACACAACAACGAAACGAAAAGTGCAGAATTCTTCGATAATATAAATGATATAATAAATAACAATACAGAAGAAAATATATTCGTATTAGAAGATTTCAACGCCCACTTGGGACCAGAAAGATAAGGAATAGAAGAATACGTTGGGCCGTTATGAGACAAAATAAACAAGATAAATGACAACGACTAAAGATGAATTGAAATGTGCATTTAGAAAAACCTTTTTATAACTAACACATTCTTCAAGCACAGAGAATCCCAAGTTCACACCTGGTACAATTAGAGTGATTTAAACTGCAAAATCCAGATAGAATTGAAATAGATAAAAGAAGAAGAACCACCACAAGGAAAATAACAGACGCAAGAGCAATACAAAACATGTGTGTAGACACTGACCATAAAATATCAATAGTAGCTGTAAAAACAAACAGAAAGAAGAAAGACAACAACAAAGATAAAAAACCAAAACAAATTAAAATACACAAACTTAAGGACGACATGGTTCAGGAACAATACACCCACAAACATCACAGAGCAATTCGGTAAAATACCAGTAGATAGTAGAACAACATAAAAAGAATGAAAATGATTCAAAGACACACAAGCAGAAGGATAATCATACGAATACAAGAACAACCGTGTAAAGAAACCAAAAACAACAGCATGGTGGAATGAAGAAGTAATAAAAGTCGTATGAGAAAAGAAACAGATATGTAAGAAATGGGTCAAAAGTAAAAACCAAGTAGATTACATAGAATACAAGACAGCAAAAACAAATGCCAAGAAAGTCATTAAAACTGCCAAAATCAACTCATGGAAAGAATATGGAGACATGTTCAACGCAGATTATAAAAATGCACAAAAGACATTCTACAAAAAAATTAAGAACATGAGAAACAAAGAAGATATATATGAACCAAAAGAAATAATAAATGACGAAAACGGTAATGCACTAATATAACCGAAGCAAATAATAGAAAGATTGCAACAATATTTCAAAAAACTACTGAAAGAGGGAGAAGAGGACACAACAATAAACACTACAGCAGCAACCCAAGAACCAAATATACTACTATGCGAAATAGACAATGCAATAAATAAAGGACCAATAAACAGAGCAACAGGCTCTGATAGCATATAAACAGAACTTATCAAAGCAGCAGCAGAGAGCGGGGGGGGGGGGGGGAAATGGCCAAACAATGTAATATGGAAGAAACAAAAAACATCAGAAGACTGGAGAAACGCGACAATCATTCCCATATAAAAGATGAAAGGCAGTGAGAGAGACTACCAACTATTAGCAATGGCACTACCTGTTGAAATATCAGAGAAGTCCCAGCCTTGATTTTGACAGCACCGAACTGATTATCTGTGTATACAACAAAGTCATGCCCCGCTTGGTGGTACCAATGGTACCAGCTCTGTCATGCGCACCATGGTGGTACCAACTGGTACCAGCTCTGTTATGCGCGCCATGGTGGTACCAACTGGTACCAGCTCTGTCATGCCCCCCAGGATGGTACCAAAGGGTACCTGCTCTGTCATGCCCACCAACATGTGGGATACTGTGTATTTAAGGGTTTAGTTCTGCCACTTCATATAGAATAAGCGGTACATTACGGTTTAATGTTCCCCTTTTTACAAAATAAACCATACATTATTAACGAAGCGAACATTCGCTAAAGGCGCGTACATCGCAGAAATCCGTCGATCTGCACTGGGAGGCCTCCCACACCCCCCCCCCTCTCCTGGAAGACCCTTGGGGCGCTCTGAGTACATTGTGCTCAGATCGAATGATAGGTAGCGGATGTTCTTTGTTTTTATCTCCGTACAACGGAAGCTGTATGCAATCAAACATAATAAAATTATGCAAGGATATGTTGGAATATGCAAGGACACACATTTCCGTAATTAACCAAACAAACAATAGCCAGTTTTCCCAATAAAGTGTAATGAAATAAGTAACTTATGTTTGCATTATTTCGGATTGATTGTAACAACAAGCCCACACTGACAAGAAAATGGTTTTCAGAGCTAAGCGACCGTATTCAGGGCTTTGGAAACCAAAGAATTGTGTAATCTGATGGAGAAAGAAAACATATAACAATCAATTATATTGAGTAAAAACTATCCATCGTCCCTTTGGACATATGTTTACACTCATGGATCTGCTAGAAATGATGGATCTGCTGAGAATGGAAGGGGAGGTATTCTGGTAACATTTAAAATCGCAGCTGGGAAAAAATAGTACAACTTTAAAGCAAAATTATAAAATCTGAGACACAGCAAACACCCTGATTGAATGTATATCCCAGTCAAAGTATTACATTGTTATCCTACAGCTATCATTTATCCCTTTTTAGTTATTAATGAATCCCTAACGACCAAACTAGCAGTGCCATATGCGTGGTTATATATATATATATATATATATATATATATATATATATATATATATATATATATATATATATATATATTATATATATATATATATATATATATATATATAAAATGTTCTTTTTTTCGTGAACATATTGTGGACGCTTTTGCTTACCCTTGCAGCGCCCTTGTAAATTCCGTTAAATAATGTATAACTATATTGTACGTATAGGCTCGCATGCTTCCATAAAACAGCTCCCGCAGGGTTCTTTTCTTTACCTGTCAAAGTTTGTATACAATAGAATATACCTGGAAACTACGAACTCTGTATACATTGAATGTCAGGAACAATGATCTGACTCACTCTAACACATGTATTGCACACTCTCGCACTTTTGACAGCTTCTTTTTGTTTACTCATCCATTTTTTAGAAAGTGTTTGGTTTTACACACGAATAAAGTCATCCTTGCGGACACGAATATATATAACTTTCTGTTGATCTTGCACCTAGGCCCCGTCCTTTGATAGTTCATTCTATACTCTTTTTATATTTTGTTTAAAATATTGTTTTCTTTTGATTTTCTTGTGCGTTTTAGCAATTGTACTTAATCTCATTTGGTACACATTTTCTACATCTTAAACAAATTAACTGACAAAAGTTGAATCCAGTCCACGAAACAGATACCGGAAGTTCACTGGGCAATACAACTTCTTTATCTTTTTGGCAGAAAGCCAAACGATATTACTTATTATTCTATGCGGTGCAAACTTCTGTATTTGGTAAGCCGACTGAAACTTTCTTCATGGAAAAAAACAAACTATGCTTTTATCCAAAATACATGGTTTTATTTATCCCAATTTTACCTCACATGTAGTTGTAAGGGCGTTACTGGTTTCATGTGCTTGATTCATATTTATTAATAATTTGCCAAAAGTTGATAAAGAGCGATCATGGAGTACTGGAACATAAGGCTATTTCCCTGCTGATTTCCATAATTAAAAGTAACACTAGTTAATTGTGTGTGTTTATTTTTTTTTTTTTTTTTTTTTTTTTTTGTGTGTGAAAAAAACACAAAAACTAGATTTGAAACAATTGGAATCAAACATGAGACGTGAATCACGCAGAGATAATTGTATTGAAATAAATTACTCTAATGAAATATCATAAATTAATCACGCAAATATGGTAGTGAAGTACATTACTCTAGGGAATCAACAGAAGTGAACACCGCAAGAGATTATAATGAAACATATACTCTAGTTAAAAATTAGAAGTGAACCCCACAGAGATTGTAGTGAAGTATATTACTCTAGTGAGGCATCACAAGTGAACCACGCAGAGATTGTAGTGAAGTATATTACTCCAGTGAAAAATTAGAAGTGAATCACATAGAGATTGGATGGACATTTATTACTGTAGTGAGGCATCACAAGTGAACCACGCAGAGATTGTAGAGAAATGTATTACTCTAGTGATACAATGAGAAGTGAATCATGTAGGGATTATTGTCAGTGTAGGATTTACGTATAAGCTACACAAGCTATAGCTTATGGCCCCCACTAAGTATCCAAAAATCATATTTGGCACTGACATATAATCTGAACTTATAAAGGGCCCCCATATCTCAAATAGCTTAGTGCCTTATCAAGTTTAATCCCGACCCTGATTATAGTGAAATAGACTGAACGATTGTTGCAACGAAGAGGGATCAGATTTATAAATCATTTGATGTAATTCTGGACCTTGTTTGAAACATTTGAAGTATGAGTGTGAGAATGTTCTAAAATATATGAAGTATGAGTCTGAGAATGTTCTAAAATATATTAAGTATGAGTCTGAGAATGTTCTAAAATATATGAAGTATGAGTCTTTGAGAATGTTCTAAAATATATGAAGTATGAGTCTTTGAGAATGTTCTAAAATATATGAAGTATCAGTCTTTGAGAATGTTCTAAAATATATTAAGTATGAGTCTTTGAGAATGTTCTAAAATGTATGAAGTATGATTCTTTGAGAGTGTTCTAAAGTATTTGATGTATGTGTCTTTGAGAATGTTCTAAAATATATGAAGTATGAGTCTTTGAGAATGTTATGGAGTATTTGACGTGAAATGCCTTTCTCGTGCTCTGAAGCGTTTGATGTAGAGGTCTCTGAAAGTGTTCTGGAAAAGGATATATGAAATAGAAGGTTAGTTTATAAAAGATCTGAAATTTTGGCCTGAGACTAATATATACATTGATGGTTGGACAGGTTCCATGACAAAATATTCCTAGACAAAATATACCGGGAAAAATATACTGAACAAAATATCCCTCGATAAAATATCTTGAGACAAAATATCCCCAAGACAAAATACTCGTATCGCCAGACAAAATATACCAGACAAAATATCAATACATAGCCAGAAAGTTGGAATAAGTTATAGTAACATAGAAAAAAGACGTAATTTATTGCAATCCCAAAGGAGATATGACATGTTTTGTGCAAATATAAGATGGAGATATGACCTTGTATGCAAACATAACGTGGAGAGACATGGTGTGACTAACGCTGTCAAAATAAAACCTCTATTGTGTTTCCACAAACTAGAAAAGTAAAAATAACAAAGGTAGACTGGACTCTGAAGTGTCACTAGATACAATTAGCAACTTATATAAACATATTACCTGGAAATGTATGTGGTCAGTGAGTTTCCACTAAGATAGCCAATAGAAAGGTCTCAAAACGTGCCAAAACAAGGAACTTTGCAAATATTTTCAATTTTCAATTTTTTTGCGAACGAAAGAAGCATTTTGTTCTGTTTGCAGCACAGGAAGATGTTGATTTTCTTTTTCAGAGCAGACATTTCTTTGCTGGTGGAACATTCCGAGTCATTCGAGTAAATTTAAGTAGGAAGCCATAGGACAATTTAAAAATTCTTGAAACTAACGGAAATTAAACCAGTCCGTGGGGTGCAAAGGGAACGCATTGCTCTAGGCGGACCCAGGGTTAGCAGATAACCAAGATCCCAAATGTATCTCCACGCGGTGCACCCTGGAAACAGAAATACAGCAGCTCGTGCTGATTCTGGCCAAATCATTTGGGGATCGTGTCCGAGAATGTGGAGGTAGCAGATGGAAAGAGATTTGGCTGCACAAGAGACAGACAATATCTCCGACACCACCAGCAGCACCACATATAGCGACACTGTCGACATACAGTGAAGCTAGTCAGTCCAGTCCGAACATTGGAGGGGCGGCCAATGTAAAATGCACGTAAAGGTAGATGCATGGCGAGAGACAAATATATTTCATACCGAGTACAATGAAACAATGAAAGGGCAGAACAGCGCTAGAGGGCAGCGCGAACTGCAAAAAGGAAATGAAAAGTTCCTAGGAAAGGGGAACTACAAGCTCCGTCAGCTCGAGACGGGCTTCTAGTTACCTGTGTTCCTTACAGGCAGAGACCCAGACCCATTCATTGGCGTTTGGTAAAGCAAGAAGACCTAATCCAACTCTAATGTCGAGCCTTCCTAAACCGGAAATATGCTCGCGAAGAGAAAGGGTTCTGTACCCGATTGGCTTAGGCAAGAAAGGGACAACGATGGTAGTCCTGGCCCAACTCTACTGTCAAGTTTCCTATACCGGAAGTACACTTGCAGAGAGAAAGGGTTCCGTACTCGATGCGCTCAGGCACAAAAGGGACAACGATTTAGCCCTGGCCCAACTCTACTGTCAGGTTTTCCTACACCGGAAATGCACTTGAAGAGAGAAAGGGTTCAGTACCTGATGGGCTCAGGCGCTATTGGGACAAGGACGCTCAGCTCGAGAACGCCTTGCTCTCAAACGCGTGGTGTGAGACTCGAACTTGGACAAGGGGTACACGATGTCGGTGAATGACACCTCGGCTAAGAGGGCGAAAGAGCCAGGGTCCAACTCCTCTGTTGAGTTCTTCCCCTTAAGGAACCAGGCTCACGGATGAGAAACGGTTCAGTACCCAATGGGCACAGGCACAGCACGTCCAATTACACGAGGCAAGTTCATAGGCAGTGGAACACCTCGTTCGAGTCAGACGAGAGCAAAAAATCGTCTGGGCGAAGAGTCTCCACTACGCGTGCCTAGAGACAGATATAGAGAATGTCACAGGCTAAGGGTAGCCCACCCGAATTGTCAAGGCATGCCGAAATCGGATGTGCTAGGCCTACAAGGCGCATAACGGTGGCACAACGTAATCACGCTCCCGGCGGAAATCGCACGGATATCCGTGATGGTTACAATGGAGCGAACGAAAAACAAACAAACAAACAAACAAACCAGTCCGTTTAACGGCACCAAATCGCCTAGCAACTATTGCACATGCGTTCTTCCGTATTTGACTAACCGCATCTCCAAAAAAAAGATGCGAATTTGTCAAGCCATTCAAACCGTGCACAAAGTCACCAGAACGGACCAAACGAGACAAGGACTATTACAACAACAAACATCCCGTAAAGGTATTGAAATATCCTCAATAACAACAAACATATAACATATAATATCCGTATTAGTTATACAAGGTCCGATAGGTCTTCTTGTAAACATGGATTCACTGAGTCACCCCAGACGGATTCCATCAACGTCATGCGATCCATACGAGAATGGTCAAATAATCCCTTGTGTATATGCACGTTTGTCTGGAAGTAGTGAAGTAATGTACCGCCGACTTCTTCATAGAATTGGGAAGTAACGGAACTGCAGCTCTATCTTCAATAGTTACTGATTTCAAATTAGCTGCAATTAAAGCTTTTGGGTGTGAATTTCCATGAGCTCTAATATCATGATTTTATTCCCACTTTTGACAGAAATTTTGGTAAAACTACAGTCTGAGTGTAAAACAACGTTGTGCATCTCTGATGAAAATTATGCACGTTATCTTGATATCAGAAAACAAATTGTGCATGAACATCAACAGTAAAGATCTTTTTTTTAATAAAATACGTTAACAATTAGGGGGAGGGGTATGAAAAACGTTTTATAGCTGTTGACGGGGTTGACAAAATTTGACGTTAATAATAATGTTTTTATATACCAATTTAATTGTTTAAATATTAAAAGAAATTATAAAAATATGCACACACAAAAACTACAAAAAAATATAGGTCTATTTTTTTTATTTTTTTTTCAGATGCAACAAAGCACTTTAAGTGGAGGAGAAAAGAGGAGAGAGTATTAATTTGTTTAATTGAGTAGTGCGTACCTGAATTCAAGACATTAACACAAAAAAAGGGAGTAGAGGTTCAAATATTGACACATAAATGTTGACTAATTTACGGACAGCCTCTTAATAAATTGGGAATACATGTACAACTAAAGTTTTTTTTATTTTGTCAGGACAAAGTACAGGTAACGAAATAAATAAATAAATATTTTTGTCAAAGTCCATAAGTTCTTCAAAACATCAAAACAACGTCGGGGTTCGACAAGGATGATGATGATCATGACTGTTGCATCCTGTATAGGACAAGCACCTTGATGATTTAAAAATAGCATGGGGATTATCCGTTTTTTCTTTGCGTGCTGCCTAGTACTAAATATCATGTGCTATGATTGACTACCTAAGGGCGGAGAGGGTTTAATCCTCCCCCGCCCCCCCCCCCAAAAAAAATAAACCCTGTGTACCTTTGGTCCTTTCATAAATACCACATGGAGACCACTTTGCGTTATGGTTTTATGGCTGCCCAAATCACCTTTTGATCAGCGCATGTATGAAATATTTAAAGACAATGTACAGGAACTACTTTTTATGACTATGTCTAACATATTCATGGTCTGTCAAACGTCGTGACGTTATCAGCATTGTGCCATGTTACTCTTTCTTTTGTTTTTTAGCAACACAATGTTTAGTTTTTATGTCGATGCCGAAACATCAAGTACTATGACGGAAGTTACAAAAACGTTCAACAGAAACATCACTGCATTCCTTAGTCTAGTTTCAGAGAAATAGTTACTTAGGTGAGTTGCCAAGAAAGCGACCTTTTGATGGAATTTGGGATATACAAGACATAACTGGCACATGTTAGTTGAGTACCCGTGAGTTACGTCTTTTTGTTGAAGTGCAAACAAATGTTGAAAAGTAACCAGAATGCGTGTATAACATATATATGTTTCTATAATTATATTTCCCTCAGAGTTTTACTAAGTTTTCGTAATATATTAAGAACCCTACATAATTGGATAATGTATTGACTTACCGGAATGGCGGATTAGTCTAAGTGATTGTTTTAGGGGCAACCTTTATTTTAATTAACTAAAAACTGAAGAAACAGTTAAATATGTTTTCGTGTGAAAGCAACTATGTCATAGTTATTAGAGCTGCCCATAATACAACATCGCACATTTGTGAGAGTAAAATTTAGCATAGTACTGAACATCATGTTCTGACATCTGCAGTCCAAAAATCCACAATTTATTCTCCCCTACCCTCAATAATTCAGGGACCCTCCTACTTAATTATGTGAAAATATAATATTTTTTTCGGAAAAGAAAGTAAAATATTTTTTTAAATTATGATTTTTAAAATTTGTATATAAATGTTTCAATTTCAAACACTTTGGGGTGTATAAAAAGAAGAATTGGTGACGTCAACTTTTGTCCAAATCCCTCCTCCGCGCTTGTAAACAACTGTCAACTTTTCTCAGAACACCCCACACAAACACACACACTCGCCCTTTGCCTCTAATTATTGACGCAATTGATAAACAGCCCAAATTGCAACTATGCTGTTCTTCTCAAGATATATTACAGAACATCATCATGTATCCTTGAATATCCTGGATAGTAAATGTGAATAATAAATGTTATATATACTGTTTTCTTTTCCGGATGGTTACACCTTCTCTCAGATTAGGGTGTGCATAACAATACTCCCTCTTAATTATTCGTCATTCTTTCTTTTAATCTATTCCATTTCTATACTCTTGAACAGCTGCCTCCAGTTGTAATCCTCCAATGTAAACATGAAGACATATTTTGTCCACCTGCGCGATTGTCCGCCATTGTGATTGGTTTAAACAAACTGCCGTTGCTATGACGTTTTTGTTAGGTTTACTAGGGCCAGTATAAACTATAGATAAGACAGACGTGAGGATAGCTATATAAAATTTGGGCCCGGATCTAGTTTGTGATTGTCGAACCGACATAGAGGAAGGTAATGTGTGGAATATATTGTGTACTTTCCTAATCAATATTGTGTTATGTTTCGTTATGTGAAATTTTAGTGGACACATCGTTTGCGGTGCTTTTAATTCCATGATTCCTTTTGATATCACAATATTCAGTCACCTTTCTTCGTGCAGGGACATAGGTAAATCTTTTTTTGTAAAAGGGCGGAAAGGGGGAGGGGGAGAGATGTTAGTTGTATTTTTTAAAGTTAGTTCGTCTGAGAAATTGTGATTTATTTATTTCTTATGGGTGAGGGGTTGACCGGTAAAGAGAGTAGAGTTGGTGGGGCAGGTGGATGTGAACACCTTCACTCTACCCCGTATGTGTCGTGTTTTGATATATGTGTGAACATTTTATTTGAATAACCTGAAGAAAAAATAGTTTTTATTTCTGCACCTTTCAGAAAATAATTCGCACAATATGGATTAAAAATTTTCCTTTTTTCTCCATATGATCATTAACTTTTATCTTCTGTCTATTGCAGTGCTTATAATTATCTACCAATCAGCGTTGTTAAACCTCCATAATTGTCATTTGTGCTGTTGACTTGGTCTATTCCTGAATTTTTTAAATATTAAATGAATTCCTTCTCTACTGTAGACTTGCACGATGCTCCAGAATACAGTCGGTTGGTATTTTGGCTGTTTCGTTGGTTGGTTGGTTATCTATTATATAGTCATCATTTTGCACACATAACACAACAATGGATTATCATATCACCCTTTGGGCGTGTCGGCAATTTCAAAATACTGTTAGGTTCTCTGTTGGTTGACATCTTTTCAGCCCATATTATCGTTAATATCTGAAAACTATCAATTTCAAACACCGTTATTTTATTCTGGAAATATAAAATGAATTATCAACCTCTATTAGTTCATTTAGAACATCCAATGGAGCGAATTCAAATGGAACGAAAAAATCAGTGAAGAGACACATCACAACTACATCACAGACGTTATTATAAAACGCCGTTGGGCATAAATCGGACATGTCCTTCGCTCAAACAATAACAATACACCACCAATCTCTTGTATGGATACCATCAGCCAGAAGAGCCAGGGGTAGACCAAAGGAACAATACTTAGAGAAAATTAAAATATAATATTCATACTATTCAAGAAATGCACAGGTAAACTTTGAACAGACAGATTTGGAGAGATCTGACATCTGCCCTATGCGCTAACTTCAGAGCTAAAGAAAAGCCAATGAATGAATGAATTATTTAGTTCATGTATCCGTGAAGTTTCTCGTAAGAATTCAATGTTAGCCCAGTCCATTCATTGTAGTCGAGGGCAGGCCCAGCTCTTTTATTCTGGACATAGAAAAGGAACCACAACCTTAATTAATTTCGTCTGACCGTAGAGTTACACGTAATGAAATCAATAAACCGGCACGGTACATTTTCCTTTCGCTCCATAGATGTTGCAAAATGTGCCAGTCTAACTGCACTCATATTGCCTTCAACACCTGAAAGACCAGGCACATGAATAAATATGACACTTCAAACTTCCATCACCTCCACAGTATCAAGCTACTGCCAACAGCTCTTCCTACTTTCTCTATCAAGTGTTAATACTGTCCAGACGCATGTGGTTGCGTCTGTGGGTCTCACCAATGGTCCACTAGACATACCACCCATGCAACAGAAAACCTTAGTGGATGACATGCCGTTATATTGAGGTTATCTTTTTAGAGAAGCTTCATGGCACGTCATCTACACAATTATGCGTTTATTTTGTTGTTGAAATGGGTTTCATGTTTACCTGAATATATATGTATGCACCCTCTGTGGTTGGGAGGGAGCCAGAGATGTACTGTGCAGCACTGGGGAGGATGAAACTGACAGCACTATTTTTTCCTATGGCTGAAACCCATCATAGAGGCACAGTGACTCAGGACGTGACAATCCATTTGACTTGAACATTTGGTTGCATGCCTGGAGCAATAGAAAAGTTCGGCATAACTAGTAGTCAATTGGTGGCGGGGAATGAGCACAGTGAACCCTATCTTGGCTACAGTGACTAGGAGCAGTGGATAGGTTGAAACCTACCTTCCTGGAGGTGTGATAATTATTCTCTGTCCCGGGGTGGGCCGAAAATCCACAGACTTCCCAGCAATATAACGCCATGTAATGGCATTAGGTCAAAGGGCATGAGCTCATGGACCGCTGGATCAGCAACCAACCAACCAACCAATACTGTCCAGAAGGAAGTAATTCTACAGGACCACGTAGCCATTCCCACTACATACCACATTTTCCAAGAACAGACGTTTTGTATGACTTTCTTGGCAAGCCCCATCCGTGAATTTCCTCTGTTTAGCCTACTAGCGTGCACACCGTGTATTTCTGTATTCAGATGATGCTCTTTATCAGGGTTGATCTGGAGGTAGGTTCTTGCTCGGCACAACTGCAATTTATTTTCCATAGTTGGACCATCAAGTAAGAATCGCATTACTCGTACAGACATGTCACAGGGGCACTCACGAATGATACACATCGCCTCATTCTGAATCGTATCCAACCTTTAAATCTGCATCTGGCAGAGCGTCATAGTTTAAAATTCATACTCTATTACAGAAGCAACCAATCCCTGCTATAGAAGAAAAGGTCGCATATGTTTATTCTGAGCAGCAATCGATTCAAAACAAGGGGAGTTCCTACTTTCCAACTTTTTAATTTTATGCGCATTTTCACTCCAACTCTGACATAGTTTGCGCAGCTTTCGTGACGTCACTGTACTCACATCACTAGCATATCAATTGTCAAAATGATTAATTTAATCGCATAATAAAACGTCGTTAAGACTTATGTCAGATGTATCGATCTGCGCACTTCGCAATGAGAGCCCCAGCCCCCAAGGTCATCCGGGGGCTGGTAGGGCTCTCAGTGCATATCACACAGATCGATGCATCCGATTGGGATTGACGAGATATATGAAGGATGTGATTCAGCGAATTTGATATTAAAGTAGAACTAGCACTGTTGGGAGCATACAAGGTAGGATGAGTAACATATTTCATTAGCGTGCCACACGATTCATTATCATGTCTACTGTTCGACATTTGTTGGGGGAAACTCAGCACCTATAGGTCTACTTGAACTGCAATGATATCCATAAATATTTCAGTTTTCATGAAACAGGCACTTGCTAAACAATTCCAAAGCGTCCATATAACCCATTCTCAATTCACTATCTATTGGTGTATTTGACGCCAGTCTATCTACTCATTCAAGTCCATGATCGCCAGCATGTCCATTACAGTAAATCAATGTTATAGTTGTTTTTTTTTTTTGTTGTTTTTTTTGGGGGGGGGGGAAATCAGCTGTACTTCCAGTAACTTTATTGTGTACACTAGTGTATTATCCTATCCCTTCCCATCCCTCCCACATTACGATAACGGTGTGAGAAAAAACGTTATACGATCTCGGTTGTCACCTCAGTTACTTTAGAATTTGTTTATATTACAATTTTTATAAATAAAAAAAAAAGGAAAGAAAATCTAACGTGACTTCTCTACTCGTGATATGGCGTGGCTCGACATACGGGCCTCCTAGCTTATTTAATTTGGACCCTGCTTATTACGTTTTTGATTATTATTCGAGTTTTAATTGGTCGCTATTTACATACTTTGAATCAAATGTCAAAAATAGCCATGGCCAGCCAATATATTTGACGTAAATCTGAGACTAGTTCACGTTTACATTTTAGCGAACAGGTCTCCTATACTCGACGGTCGCCGATGGGTGTGTCCCACACGCTCTGATTTTAATCACCAAAATTACCTAGATAAGTCTGCAAGGTGGAGCTTGTATATTTATTATTGTGATAAAAGCAGCGAGAGTTGGGGATAATTAGGCAGATATTAGATATATTTTCTGTTTAAGTTAGTGTTATCTTTGTAAGTCTTCTCTGTTGTACTGCAAAAACGTCTGTATGAAGCGGGTGTAGTTCAATAGTAGAGAGTTGAATGTATACAACATAACACGTTTTATGATCTTGGCTGCAGTCAATTCCAAAACCATCATCTGAAGAATGATATTGGGACTTTCGAAGTTAAAGACATTCAGAATCACTATTGGTCATGTGACGTATTCCTTCCAGAACGTTGTCTTCCAATGAACTCTCCGAACCTCTCTCTGTCTTGGGTGATGTGGCTTGCATTTTCTAGCGATGTATTCATGTTATCTTTAATGTATCACTATAGAAACATACAGAATCACTATAGAAAGTACTAAACAAGCTTACAAGTTCAGTTAATCGTGATTGATTGAATAGTATAACGATGTTTTATTTACAAAATGGGTTGTCTTCCAGTATCTGGACATTGTCGCTTGATGCTACGAAGATAGATGTTATGAGTGGAACTCTCAGCAGGTGGCATGTTGCTACGTGAAAAGAGATGGAGTACATATGGGATAAATTAAATACAATGGTCAATTTTCTATGGTTTTTAAAAATTATTCAATCTTATTTATTTATTAGCTGAAAACCGTAAGAGTTCTCAGTTTAGATCACTACGCCAGGCCGTGAAGTTTTGTTGTCGACTACATAATGATATTCTACTGGTACTAGTTTTTGATGGTACTATTCTCCAGAGCGTTTTCACATCTCCAATAACTGTTTTACTCAGCTGAAGAGTGTAAAATCATGGCGTAGGCACTTTTCTATTCCGGAGGGAACCTTCAATTAATGTGTTTTATACATATAAATTACGAGCAATGCAGCTCGTGCATCATTTTGTGCAATTTGGGAGATGATATTCCAGCATACCATAATCCAGGACACAGACTCTCTGGGGTGTGAGCAGTGTTTTAAGATTTCTCCTACTCAGACAGATCAACAAGCAGGCTTTTAAAGTTGAAATAATATCACACAAGGAAAGCATCACAATATAGACATACTATTTTCTTATGGGTTGCTGCTACACGATGATTGGTTTAGTGGGCAACTGGTGAGACCTTAAGGCCTTCCTCAAGCGAAATTTAACTTTTTTTCTAAGATATCGTGGACATTAATGAGCTTCCTGGTGCAGTTTTTTTTAAGCGTGTCAAATTTTACAAACACCTTCATTTGGCTAATAGTTTTGGATGTATCTTCATATAAAAATAGATCATATACGAGACTTGGACAAATTTCAACATGTCAAAACCATTTATATTGGACTATCAGACGGAATTAAGATTATAAGTACTGACCTCTGAGCTATCCACAATATGTACAATTACAAGATATCACAGTCAAGTTGTAAATTACGATGATAAACAGTGATGAACATAAAACAATTAAGTTAACTCTTTGATGTTCCTAATTGAACATTCATAAGAACACAAGCAGATTTGGGAAAATAGGGCCGTCGGATTCTTTCGATGATTAACAAGGACAACAGCAAAACTTTCACCTCAATTGGATGACGTCTTTTGATTATAGAACTTAAATAATAAGCTTATTTTTTAATTGGAATACCACAACAATTTCGCCGTTCATTTAGTTTTATTAGTCACTGAATACACACATGACAACATACGAGGATCGACCTTTCGTCCAAAAAGCCTTTAGCAAGAGCATTTACACATTTACAACATAATAAACGTATGTTTTCATGTGTGTATCCAGTGACTAATACAAATTCACAAAATAAATTCCCCCAAAAAATAATAAAAGACTCGTATCAGCCGAGACGAGTGACGTATCTTTCGTAATGAGTGACGTATCAGCTTATATGTGTGACGTATCAGCCGAGATGAGTGGCGTATCAGACGAGATGAATGACGTGGTCAGCAGAATTTATATATGGAATATGGCTAGCTATAACCGTAGAGACCTATCTCTGTTACTCTCTGGGGTTGTTGTTAAGTGTTGTCCATACATTACGTCAACAATTCAGGGGAGAGAGAGAGAGAGAGAGAGAGTCTAAAAAAGTTTGACAGTTGTTTAAATGGGCTTAGTGCGTGTTTTACAAAAGTTGACGACAACAAGACTGTTCTTTTATACACAAATTGAATTGCTTGAATGCGAAACATATTTCTAAAACTGTGAAACAAATTATGTAGTTTTTTTTTTCGTAC
Source organism: Meghimatium bilineatum (assembly GCA_034231615.1). Classification (NCBI taxonomy): domain Eukaryota; kingdom Metazoa; phylum Mollusca; class Gastropoda; order Stylommatophora; family Philomycidae; genus Meghimatium; species Meghimatium bilineatum. Next base: position 33,698,586 of record CM067308.1, on the reverse strand, counting down.
TTTTTCTGCTAATAATACTTTTAGGGATAGTGATGTAAAAAAAAGGGTGATATATTTGAGCAGGAGAAATCACTTAATTATTGACAAGAGTGGCGGGTTCAAATTATTGCAGAACATTTCGACGCAGTTTATCCATAGCCCCTTAGACCAAATTGACCTAATGTCGACGGTTGAAAGATGTATGCCCCACCATACGAAGTACTTTTTAATTTCAATAATAACGTCAGCTGGGGCTGGAGAAGAGAGCAAACAATAGCACCACTGTTTACTTTTGATGCATGTAGTAAGAGGCGACTAAGGAGGTTATGGGTTGGAGTTGGTTGCCCCATCCCATATAGAGTCAAGTTGACCCACAACCATGCTCACGTCGGATGTGTCAGACCGATAGGTACAGATATTCCAGCAATGTTGTACACCATGACACAGCGGATTCCGTTCTCCGGATTATATTCTGCTAATCTGTAGGAGTTTGAGAACTAACGGAGAAATATAATTTAAATAATAATAACCACATATGAACGTATTTCACCTTAGCAATACAGGCCCTATAGTTCTGTATATTGGGTCGATGACCTCTGATGCAAGAACACCTGTTAATACACCGTGTTTACCGAGCTTCTGTGCATTGAAGTCACACAGATCGCCACCGGTATGTGTCCCTATGGGCACTCCAGAAAGCACAGATCGTATTTTATAAAACTACTCACTGGAAAAGAAGAAAACTATGCCATCTAAAACGGCACTACAACCCTATATCGGGGCTAGTAATACAGTGCAGTCCATATCAACATCAGATGTCGAATGTAGATCGAGGACGAAGGTGGCTTATAATTCATATGATGTACTGTCACCAACAATTTAAATGAGTGCATTACGACTTTGCAGACACCTTGTTTAAGAGAAATGGCCTAAAACTAAGACTCGCAATCTTTCATGTTTTATTATATAAAACTTTAATTACTGCATTTTTAATGTGAAGGAGTACATGGTGGCTTTCTATGGGATGTGGAAATAAAGGCCGCTTTGCCATAACGGACGCCGCGATATGTACAGGAAGGATTTTGATTGTACCCCCGAACGAAAAAAATCGTGTCCCAACTGTGGATTGAACCCGGGAAATATTTTATTATATGACAGCAGTATAAAACATATATCATTGCTGGTATAGTCCACATTTATTTTAACATGTATGTCAAAAGTCGGTCTATATTTCACTATTGAGTGTTATTTTTCTTTTTAAAAACTGAGCTGTTCCTAATAAAGCTGAATAATCTGTGAAGAATACATTCAACAAGTCGACTGTTGGGACAAGTCACGGCATTCCGTTTGCTAAATTACTTTTCTCACTTTTTTGTGAGTAACTACTTCTCTCACTTTGTTGTGAGGAACTACTTCTCTCACTTTGTTGTGAGGAACTACTTTTATCACTGTGTTGTGAGGTACTACTTTTCTCACTTTGTTCGACTGGAGCGGACCACTGCCGTCTAACAGTACACTTATCGAGTTGGCATCGGCTACCATACGCCCTGCATCTTTACAGCAATAATACAGACACAAGAACAAATACTACAGGACTATCTCTCAGTACACTTATCGAGTTGGCATCGGCGACCATACACCCTGCATCTTTACAGCAATAATACAGACACAAGAACAAATACTACAGGACTATCTCTCAGCTTCGTTGTTGAAGAGCGATTCTGGCTCATAGGAGAGTCTCTAAAAACCAAATTGTGGGGAACCCGCAGTAACAAACCGATGTATACATGACCAGTATATGACTAGACGGATAGCGATTGATCGCAAAAGAAGAAATACTATCGAATTATATTGAAAATTAAACACATAACATTTTTTCGACGATGGCGCAGTTATTAAACGGAGCAATTGTATAATTATATAATTAATAATAATAAGAGAGAGGTACGTGTTTTTAAAGAAGCCTATGACTGGTATTTTTCTAGCATTATCGTTGATGGCAAGTATTTCAATGTTCTAGCAAGTCATATTTGACTGATTGACTCGATATGATTGTACGATACAATACCGAAAGACGGACAGTCTTGTACTGTGGACGGAATTTTGCATGAACGTTATTTAGCCTGGAGTTAAGCTGCAGATTCCTGCCCAACAGTTCAGGCATGAGTCAGCAGCAGGTATTATGACGCCGGAGATCGTAAGCTGTGGTAGTCAACCTGACGTCAATATTCTTAGTTCCCTAATACGACATGCTTGGCAGGTGGCAATGTGATTATCTGTACTCCTCTATTGGACCCTTATTAATACATGTGCAATATTTAATGTTGCGATTAATGTTGATTAAACTGGAAGGGAAACCAACATCAGATAGATAGTATACAGTCTTGCGGAGTGCACTACTAAGACAAGATATGGAAGATGTTGTGAGTCTGTTACAGTCAATTTTTGATGCGGAGATGGCACCTAATGATGAGGAGATTAAATTCATAGAGGAAAAACAGGCAGGACAGATGAAGTAGTAAAATATCAAGACATATTTGAAGAAAACGTTAAGATAAAGGAGAAATAAAAAGCAAATATAATAAAATGTCAAGAGAATAATTCGAAAACGACGAAGAAACGATGAACAGAAAACTAAACAGCTGGCACAGAAAGTGACGTCTAACCAACGTTCCCCTACAGCGCACAGAAAACTTAACTAGTTTTCACTTACTCAAGCAGTTAGTAATAGTTATTGCAGACAGCGATAAAAAAAACTCTACAGGATATGCTGAAAAAATATCACAGCAACTGCGTAGATAATCATGCGTAGTGCTTGGGCTATTTTCAGTGCTTGCTTCGTCTCATCTTTCAGTACTCATCTGCAGACGTTAAACGCGGTGGATTTTTTTTAAATTGTGCTTCGGTGGTTCAACACAACGGGTTGGTAAACTATAGTAGTTAGGACAGTGTTTCCAACACTGGGTCCACGCCCCTATAGGGAGGCTATTTGATTATTCAGAGGGACAATTCAGGGGGCCATTATTCCCTAATTTTAAGGAATAGTTAAATTTTTTAATATAAAAATATGTATATATAAGGGGGGGGGGAATCAGATTTTTAGAAACACATAAGCGGGAAATGTTAAAAAGAAGGTTGTGAAACATTCCTCTTCTTCTTCTTCTTCTTCTTCTTCTGCGTTCGTTCTCAAACTCCTGAAGATTAGCAGGATGTAGTCCGGAGAACGTAATTCGTTGTGTCATGGTTTACAGCATTGCTGAGATATCTGCGCATTTCGGCCTGATACATCCGATTTCAGCACGGCTTTGGATCACTGACCCTATATGGGATGGGACAGCCAACTCCATTCCATAACCTCCTTAGTCGCCTTTTACGACATGCGTGGGAGGTAAACAGTGTTGCTATTCTTTACTCCCATTTCGGGCTCGGCAACACACGAGCGTGTGAAACATTGATTTAGAGTGTTCACGGTTCCTGCATCGGAAGTCGAGGCTCCAATATACAGAACTATAGGCCCTGTATTGATAAGGGGAAATACGTGTGTATATGGTTATTATTATTGAAATTCTTCTTCTTCTCCGTTCGTTCTCAAACTCCTACAGATTAGCAGGATGTAATCCGGAGAATGGAATGCACTATGTCATGGCGCACACCATTGCTGCAATCTCTATGCTTATCAGCCTGACCATATTGAATTAAACAAAGTAAATAAAATGGATCGCTGTTAGCAAGCATCCAGTGTGTGGACAACAAAAATTACAAGTTGTTACTTTTATTTGTGTGTGTAAATGGTGTTTTTGTGGAGTTTTTGTGCATTTATCTTACTTTAGAAAGAGTATTTTTACTTATATATTAGTTTGGTTATATAGTAAGTTAAAGGTAGGTCGCATGGCAGCAAACTGCCACCGAGGATGAAAATGTACTTAGCCGCAGCAACTATTAGATGGAGAGGGGGTTATACCTGGAAAAAAAATGTTTGATTTGGCGTAGTAAATTTCATTATTTTACGTGCAATTTTATGAGTTTTTCTGTGACAAATCGCCGGGGGGAGGGGGAGGGGTGGGTGGAAAGGTCTTCCACTAATTTGACTAAATTCCTAGTACTAAAAAAAATGTATGTTTAGATTTTCTAAGAGACTGGATTGAACATCACAAGTCCCTCCCTTAGTTACCCCTCCCTGGTGTTATTGTTTCTTTGTGTGTGTGTGTGTGTTAGTGCAGCGCTCTACACTTAGCCGGATATACTCTGCACTTTTAACACATATAATGGAGGTTGCAGTTCAGATAACAATATCACCAAAACTTTGAAATGTTTTCTTATAGCCCCATAATCCATAACGAAGATAGTGCTGGTTAAAACGATCATGAAAAACGTCTCCAAGTGTTGTTGATTACCGGTACTATAATTGCTTACATCCCGCAACGTCAAACTGTCCAATATCTTCTCACTCTAATTTTTCTTCTTTCTTCCATTCAATGTTCGCGGTAAATACTATATCTTCCAGCAAGAAATATTGTCTTTTTTTAATTTAAAAAACGTTTTCCCTCATTGTCATTTGCCTAGTTGTTATTTATTCTTCACTCGTCAGATGTATGTCTTATCAACGCTAATTTGATCAACTTTTTAAGATCCATAACGCCATTGTAATCGCAATTTATTCACAGCAGCTACAACGTTCATCCGATAAAACCTCTATTTTACAGTTACATCTAAAATATTACAATATTATAAACATTGTTAATTATATATACTATATAATTATGACGAACAAAATCATGAGTGAGATAAATAAGTAATAATTAACCTTGTTATTCGTAATATATATATATACGTAATAACACATTATTTACAAATGAATGTCATCTTTCTTTTTTGCTTTCCACAGCTCTACGATATGGGGACAGGAAAAAATTACTCGCCTTCATCCTCCTACGGAACGTCCTCCCGAGGATACACTCCCTCCACCTCTCGACCATCCTACACTAGAACGACCAGCTACGAACCACCAAAGTACCGTTCCAGCAGTGTAAGTGACGCAATCAAAAAGTTTGGGACCAATGATACCAAAAAAACCTCTTCGGGTTACGTAACAGACAGATACCAATCAGCAGACAGATATCCCAGTTTAGATCGATATTCTTCAAGAAGTGGATATATGTCAGATTATGGAGGAGGGAGTCCTTACGGGTCTTGGGATAGAGGAAGTTCTAGAAGCTCCAACAGCCGCTACGGTCAAGGCAGTCGTGAAGGGTCTCCAGTGAGTACCCGTTCATCAAGATACGATTATAGCAGTAGTGCTTCAGGGCCGTATTCCACCTACTCATCATATAAAAGCGGTTCTGATGCATCGCCAGTTTCCAAACCTCCACCCCGATCTTACGAGCGCCAATCCTCACGCGGTTACGACACGACAGGTAACACGCAGAAATCCACGGCTGATAGTGAGAGTGGGAACATTAGCGTAGGTAGAAATCTCAGCGTACCCGTGCCTAGACAGGAAGCCAGTGGAAAACGGAGCAGGCGGGGAGTTTCTATCAGTTCTGAATCAGATGACAGTGCGCCAGAAGCGGAGAAGCGCGAACCGTCAGTGCGCTATCTTATCTGCAGGGGGACGTCTCCTATACCAGACGGAGAACCGAAAGAACCAAAGGTCAAAGACAAGGCCAGTATTTCGAGAACTAAACGGATTAAAGTTCCTGACAGAGCACCAGTGCGATGTGAGAGACCGGGTAAGAAAGGCGCAGTTGATCAAGGCACTGTAGATTGTGCTATTCAGACTAATTTGGACCAACCACAAGCGCGGCGACAGAGAAGCAATTCGAATTCAAATTTCGTACCTGGAGGAGGTGGTGGAGTTAGTGGCATCGGCGGTGGCGGAGGAGGAGTTGCTAGCCAACCAGGCGAGACGTACTACAAATACAGAGATAAAGTTCTGGGGGGACCCGCTCCTGCCCACAGCCTTGGCTATGGCAAGAGTACGGGGACTCCAGTATCTGGATATAACAAAGCGCCTTCTTCGCCCATGTCAAGAAATAGTTCCAAGTCCACACTGAAGGATGAGCCCAGAAGAAGCTATGCTGAAGATGGTGTAAGCACTCCTCCAAATGAAAGATCTTGGAGACAATCAGTTTACGGAGAATCTACACGAGGAGCACCTAGACGAGAGGAGGATATGGATGACGATGAAGATGATCCTGACAACCGTCTTGGACGCCGACGTCGCGAGGGTCCTCGCACTAGCACACCCAGCACTTTACGTGAACGAGAAACAGATCATGGCAGCGCTACTGACGACAAACGATCTTCTCGTAAATCAAAACCTTCTCGTTCTAGTTCGCGAGAAGACATATTAAATGATCGCCCAAGAAGAAAGAGACATTCTAGTAAAGACCTTCTTGACGAATGTGAACCAGACAACGGTGAACAGCCTCAGCTGACTCCTGAGATCCTGTCCCTCAGAGACAGCATAGAGAAAGTACATCAGTGGAAGCAGAATTTACCAGAACCAATGTCACCTGAGAGTCGCCATGCTAAGAGACATCCAGGAGTGGGAGCTGAGAGCAGAAATGATGTCTACGACGACCCTAGACATGTGTCTAGGCAGTACAGTCAGCGTGAGGAAACTCCACCTCATTCACGTGAAAATTCACCTTCATATCGGTCTCGCCATAAGCATGCTCGCCACCCCTCTCGGGGTTCTAACGACAGCATTCTGGACGAAGAAGATGATAGAGATCCCAGACTGCCTAACAAAGATTTCAGAAAATCTGAGCTTAACAAGGCGGATCATTACTATGATGATTCCGACGCTTTCGAAAGGGAACCTTCTCCAACAGACACTAGACGGCGACGTTTTGATCTTGGCGGAGGTCAAAAACCGAAGAAATCAGGCAGCTCTACAGAGGCGATTTCGAAAGACGACTCGCCGAACCGACACCGTCACAGTGGCATGCAGCGACAAGCATTAGAGGACCATAAGCGATTAAACTTGAGCAAAGACAGCACTCGAGATGGTTTATTAGACGATAGACGTCGTTCCAGGAAAGAGCAGCATGATACTGAAATTAGCGACAGCAATGGGTCTCAGTTTGGCTTCAACCGCGAAGAATCTCCTAATAGACGCAACAGTAAGCATAGCCGAACTAGCCGCCAAAACTCTAGAGAAGATGTACTAGACGAAAGGGGACATAACACAGCAAGACAACGACCAAGTCAGTTGGGAGTAACGAAGGATAAAGATTGTGGGAGAACAACGCAAGGAGGCTCCCAGCAGTCACTGCCAGACATTGTGCCGAGTCCCGGTGGTGAATGGACAGGAAAAACCGAACAAAAGCAACAGAAGAAACAGTACCAAGGGCAGAAATCCGGAATGATTAGTAGCGTGGATGATATCGACAGTGTTCTGAATGGAAATCGTCGATCTACACAGGTTGGTCCAAATATCATGGACGAACCTGTCCCACATACATCACACTATCCTCTCAAACCGGCTCCAGCTTCCCCTCTAAGTCCTGATGATAGAAGAGTTCGCCCAAACAGTTATGCCTTCGAACAGAACAACAAACAGAGTGGAAATGGTATGAGACAGTCTAAATCACAAGGTGACAAGCTGATTGACATTGATGACGAAATTATGGAAGCAAACAGACTTGGTCAAGAATCTGCTCCTCCACGAAGCAACAAACAACCTGGAACAAGACAAACATCAGTAACTGCAAAACAGATGTGGGGAGTACTACAGGGCAAGAAGGGGCTTGTGACCATCACTGACTTCATAAGCCTCTGCGAGAAACCAGCACCTCAGAGAAAGCTGATCACTGTGCCTGGAGCAGAAGACAATGACCAAAATTTCTGTGGTTACAAAACTGCCGAAGAAATGCTGGAAAACATGGGAGTGGATGTCAGAAAGGTAAGAATTTCATTTGTATTTATTCTGAACACTTCGTATACTACAGCTTTCATCTATAGTTCGTTTTATAATTTGTAAGAACAAAAATGTAGCTGAAAAATATAGTTCAGATTCTTGTGACAATGTATATATGATATAAATGTTATAAATATAGTTCAGATTCTTGTAAAAATGTATATATTATATAAATGTTATAAATATAGTTCAGATTTTTGTGACAATGTATATATTATATAAATGTTATAAATATAGTTCAGATTCTTGTGAAAACTATTATGTGATACCTATGTTATAAATATATTAATACCTTAATAATAATATCAATAACTAATAACAAATCAAAAATATTATACGATAACTACATTATTAGGATGGCTGCCCATATATTATGTCAAAAAATTTTAGTTAGTTTTTACCTTATCCCCAGCCCCTTTTCAATAACTATTGAGAATTCCTAACTTAATTACTGATGTCAATAACTAATAATTTAAAACCCATTTCCTTCCCGGTGACAATTATTTAGCAGAATAAGTAGGGAAAAAAACTACATGATCTTGTCAGATTTTCCGAAAAATGTTTTTAATTCAAACAAGTACGTGGTATATCGAAAACAGTATTGTTGATGTCAACTTTGTCAACACCTATTTCCCTCCTTGCATATATCTATAAAATATTTTCATACCCCCACCCCCAGTTTTTTTCCTTCTAATTGATGACGTAATTTTTATACATCAAAAACACGTCTCGTTTGTTTGATATAAAAACATATTTCTCTTTCTCTGATCAATTATTATACATCTAATAAGATATTGGTCATGCATAAAGTGGTCTTAGGGACCAAACCCGAAATAAAGGAATGACGAAAACGGATGTTCTGGACGTCGAACATCCAGGTCACAGAGTGGCTAACCGAGGTGCAAATAATCACAGTCCTACTGTGGAACTTGCAGCACAGCGTACTTCACGCTCCCCGGCGGAAATCACACGATAAATTCGTTGTGGTTACATGAGAGCGAACGCTGAAGAAGAAGAAGAATAAAGTGGTCTGTGTTGGTTGCACACTACTTGAGTTTGGTCTGTGTATGTTGCACACTACTTGATTTTGGTCTGTGTAGGTTGCGCACAACTTGATTTTGGTCTGTGTAGGTTGCACACAATTTGATTTTGGTCTGTGTAGGCTGCACACTACTTCATTTTGGTCTGTGTACGTTGCACACTACGCCACTTGATTTTGGTCTGTGTAGGTTGCACACTACTTTATTTTGGTCTGTGTAGGCTGCACACTACTTGATTTTGGTCTTTGTAGGTTCCACACTTTTCGAATCTTGGTTACTTGGTAACCCTTGGTCCGCCGAGAGCAGTGTGGTACTCTATACTCCCCACTAATAAGACTAATAAATATAAAAATATGAATTGTCAAATATTGTAAATGAAAAATAGCAAATACTTGATTGAATAACAAAGTAGAAAAGTCTTTGTTAATGTTATTACTATTTTTCATTAACGGTATTTTACATTTAGTATTTTTACTATTTTAACATTTATTAGTAACCGTAACAACAGTACATTATCATTAGTATTCACATATTCATACATTAGTGTTCACATATTCATACATTAGTGTTCACATGTTCATGCATTAGTGTTCACATATTCATACATTAGTAGTCACATATTCATAAATTAGTGTTCTTATATTTATACATTAGTGTTCACATATTTCTACATTAGTGTTCACATATTCATGCATTAGTGTTCACATATTCATGCAATAGTGTTCACATATTCATGCAGTAGTGTTCACATATTCACACATTAGTGTTCACATATTCATACATTAGTGTTCACATATGCATACATTAGTTTTCACATATTCATACATTAGTGTTCACATATTCATACATTAGTGTTCACATATTCATACATTAGTGTTCACATATTTCTACATTAGTGTTCACATATTCATACATTAGTGTTCACATATTCATACATTAGTGTTCACATATTCACTTTGTTGTAGACGTAATCTAGTACATTCTAAACGTCTTCCAGAATTCGTGGCATCATTATTGATTTTAGTAGTAGTAGTTGTAGTAGTAGTATTATTAGTAGTAGTTGTAGTAGTAGTAGTAGTAGTAGAAGTAGTATCACTAGCAGTATTAGTAGCAGTAGCATAGCACTAGTAGTAGTTATGATATTGCAACACTATTATTAGCTAAATTAAGCAGAAGCAATAGCAGCAGCGGTAGGAGTAGGAGTAGTAGTGTAGTAGTAGTAGTAGTAGTAGTAGTAGTAGTAGTAGTAGTAGTAGTAGTATTAGTAGTAGTAGTAGTAGTAGTAGTAGCAAGATAATTCATGTGTGTCTTTAGAATACATCCCACCTCAACAACAAATATACAATATCAACCTATTTTTATAAACGTATTTTCACTTTAAGAATAACTTGCATATGTAAACACAATATTAGTATCTAGATATCTCTTTCTCGGACATTATTTTAGTGGTAGGGGAAATATCATGCATACAGAACGGATCATAATGTTGATAAGGGGGAGTACACATAACATGGAACGTCTTGCCAAGAATACGCATTTCAAACACGCATATGTGTAGGTTAGACATAACTTTATAATGAATTGGAGCAGTCCATTGGCGAATTTTAGGTAATTTTATCGTTAAGAGCTAAGATTCTGCAGCTGACGAGGTATTTTGGGATGATAATATTTTCAGATTTAGTGTTTGTGATGTTTCTGCAGCGAAAATTGGTTACAGTGAATCATCAACACAGTATATTCCTTCGTTCTGCTGGTATACTCCAACAAAACTCAATCATTTCCATATATATGTTTTTCTATGTCTAGTTCTGTCTTCCTCTTCCAGTAAGCTTTCCTTCTTGCACAAATCATATAGTAATTCTACGTGCACTAGTAAAGCAACGTTTAGCAAGAAATGTTATTCCTAAATGTAGGCTTTTATAGACTTATGGAATTAACTATAGTAAATAATAGTTTTAGAATATGTTGGATTTATGAAATTTACCGTCAAAAATGGGTGACCCTCTACTATGACTCTAAGTCTTCGGAAGATTTCGACTGTGTCTTCGGCAGAATGTTCCGTCACATTTTGACTCTCCAACTTTCAGGACCGTATAGTAGATTTTCTCAATATGATGCACGTCTTCGAAATGCCGCGCCCTATAAATGTTATTTCTTCGAAATGCCGCCCCTTTAAATGATATTTATTCGAGACGTCACCCCCCCCTCCCCCAACAATGTATTTTGATTGGTGCCGCCTGATGCGGGCGACTCTTTGCTTCATAGCACGGCACAGCCCTGCCCACATTACATCTGTCCCTGCGTTATTACACTACATTATTCTTCTGTCTTCGTTTTCAAACTATTGGTGGTAGTTGGGATGTCCGGAGATCACAGTTTGATGTATAAAGGTTATAGCTCGACTGCGATATCTGCGTTTTCAAATTGACACATCTTATTAAAACATGACTTTTGGCTCACCAATAGCCAACTACATCGAAATCTTCCCAGGGTTGTAGTTAAGCTGTTCGCCTTATATTCAAGAGGTCATGGCTTCGAATCCGGCTCGTGTCGTCTTGTATACACGGTGGCATTTTTTAAAGCGATCCTTGTCGCTTATCGCTCGAAGCTACAGAGTTACGTGCTATGAGTGGCACTCTCGGCAGGCTGCGTGACGACTCGTTGAGAGTGACCGAGTACATTGAGGTCAATCCTCTACGTCTTTTAAACAAGTAAATTTAAGTAGGAGGCCAGAGGACACTTTAACAACTCTTGAGACTAACGGTAATTGAACCAGTCCGTTCAACGGCACCAAATCGCCTAGCAACTATTGCACACGCGTTCTACGGACTTTGAGTGCACGGTTTGAATGGCTTGACAAAATCGCATCTTTTCATGGAAGGAAAAAATCAGAAACTAGATATTATAAACACATTGAAGATTCCAGAGTGCTGGTTACTAAACACAATAGCAAAAAGAAAACTACGCCTGTTTGGTCATAAAAAGAGAACTCTGTTTAGAAAGACAAATAATGGAGGAAAGAGTGCCTGATCAGAGGAGAAAGGGCACACCAAGAAGACGATGGACTGACGACATTTAAGATAACATGAATACATCGCTAGAAAATACAAGCCACATCGCCCAAGACAGAGAGGTTCATAGATTTTATTAGGAAGACAACGTTCTGGAAGGAATTCTGGAAGGAATACGCCACATGACCAAAACATTATAAAATAACTCACTTGATTGTTTCCCTTGATTTTCATTGGCTGTCACAGAAAGTACAATCATAGTGACCAATGGAAACACGGTAACCGTGACTCATTAATGGACTCAAGGTGCACACAGTAAACTGCAGTGGTATATCAGTATGCAGACATACCATGTAAAACATGCTAACTTGTGACATAAACAAACACAGTTTACATCTCTAAGGTTACTTTCACTATCCGTGAGAGACTCAACTACGAGTCTAGAAATGTAATTTGCGCAATCATTTGTAAGCGTTGCAATTTGATTTAGATATGAAGATATTTACCTTAGACTTGGCGATAGCTTTTGCCGCCATCTATATGCCATTCGTCGTGGCAACATGACATGGTTAGCGATACATTTCAATAACCATAGCACACAGTTGCTTTTGAGATCTCGACCACAGCGATTTACCATTCAACATCGGAGCATATGAGTTGCTTTATGACTCAGAACCGCCTTATCCATACCATGGGACTATTGGAGCCCGCCAGAATTAACATACGGCATACATTATTTTGATAACCTCTCCCTTCCTAATATTTTACTCACATCTCCTACATTTCATTTTGCTCTATCCATCTTTTCTCCCAGTCTTTAGAACAACTGATTTCATCTTAGGCCAGGTGGCGTTCTTGTTTGCTAAATTACTCCTGACATCTCATTTGTTATACACTGTACACCAATGTTTCCCAATCATTTTTTTAGCCATGCCTCACCTAAGTCATTCTAAAATTCTGATGTCTCCCTATGTAGCATTTACATATTTTTAAATATTCAAAAGTGGTATTATTCCTCCCTGAATTCCCCTGCAGAATAATCAAATTTTCCCCTTGAGGGGCATGGACCCGACTATTAGAAATACTGCTGTAGACAGTCACGTATGAGATTCGGCTGCCATTTTATTGCTGTTATCAACGTCATTAAACTTTTGTTTTCAATCTTGCATTTTCTATGTATATCCTACTGTACTTTCTCGTCATGCAATTACTTTTCCATGTGTCTCTCCTCTCTTCATTTATTTTTTTTTCCCCAGTTCTTTCAGTTTCTACCACATTGCTTGCATTTTGTGGTTCCAATTTGTGTTTGTTTGTGCTTATAAGGGCCTTCCTTTCGTCTTCTGATCGGAAACGCTTTTCAGATAAGCAGAACGCAGTCCGGAAAACGGAATTCGCTACATCGTTCTTCACAGCTTTGCTGTGATATCTGCGCCTTTCGGCCTGATACATTCCACTACAGCATATCTTTTCAGTCACTTTGACACTGTATGGGATGGGTCAGCAAGTTACACTTCATATCATCATTAGTCTCCTCTCACGACGTGCATGGAAGGAAGGTAAACAGTGTTGCTTTTCTTTGCTCCCCTCTCGGGCTTCGTCGACTCTGTCGAAACGTAGAGTGTATGTGTTGTTCAACATGAAACTGCTATTTAATCGTTTTTCCTATATTGTGTTTGCAATATTTACTTACCAAATTGTATTCAGTTCTAATGCAGTCTTTCGCTCACTCAATAATTGACTGTTATCTTTATCAGTTCAACGTACTCCAAATATATTATCTGCTATAGTTAATTCTATATGTTTACAAAAGTCTACATTTAGAAGTAACGTTTTCCTTCTAAACTTCATCTGACTAGTATATGTAGAATTTCAATCTTATCTGTGCCAGATCTGTTACTTTTTAAACATTCTTTCCAATGTATGCACATTTCATTATGGAAGAAGATGAGGAAGTCATAGGAAAGTATGGATTGACAATATTAAAGACTAGACAGAATTAAGATTCTCCACACTTAAACAAAGAAGTGATAACAGAGAGGCATGGCGAAATTTGTCTGTTGATGTTTCCAGAGTGATGTTTCGACCCTGAAGGGTTATGAGCTGATGAAGATGAAACATTATTTTTCTTCTATTAGGCGATACGTTAAGTTGTTACCCATGTATATTTCAGAAAATATACATAGAACAGCAACACTGTTAACTGGTAAGCATATCTACTAAAAATGTACTAAAGAGGGGTGGAAGTGATTGGCTACACTATCTCGTAGAAGTTCATTATTGTTCAGATGATATATTCATTCAAAAACAGTCTTTTTTACGAATCCTGTGATTCACGAATCTGGGGTGATTTGATTCGATGTAGACAAGGATAATTTAAACACTCTAAAATGGATTTTGTCCACCGTCGTCTTGGGTAGCTCTTTCCCTTGCTAAAAGCAGCTATGACTTACTAGTGTTTCAATGATTTTATGTTTCTTTATACGGATAGAAACACCACTGTTCCTGTTATACGGATAGAAACACCATAGTTCCTGTTATACTGCTAGAAACACCAGTGTTCCTATTATATTGTTGTTCTTGATTATTGATTACACATCAGTATCATGGCTCATGACACATTCCCATAAAGGTTCCTCTCTTCTTTCCAGTAGCCATCAGAACTTATGCAGAATCAATGTCCCAGTTAGATACTGTTTATGTGATCTTCGGATTTCTCCATAAAGAGAACAATTTCTCCCCTCACCCCTGGTTACCTTCATTTCTGCTATTCTTGTATTTGCACGTTATAACATTCAGTGTCGTCTTCCTCACTCTGTAGTCACGAAATAACTTATCTCATTAGGTCAGCCCTATATTTTTTTTTTCAATACCGTGCCAGCAAACACAGCATTTCCACCAATGAGTCTGCTCTTTTGTTGCCTCTTACCCTCGCATGACCAGTGCAATATATCCATGCACGTTGTTCGGTAACATGACCCATTCCTTCCTTAATATGCATCTATTTATCTTAAGCAACTTGCATTGTGAGTCTGATAATCTGCTATAATATTGTTTAAGAGCCAAACCTCTTCCACATTTAGTGTACTTAACACTTCGTTCTTCGTTATCTATGGAAGTTTCAGTGTTCATCTGTGACATTTCATTTCCAAGAATAAATTCTCTTTGCCACTGCCTTATTAAGTATTCGTATTACACAACTATAAATTATTAATGTGATTACTATCATCATCATCAAGTGCCGTCTCAGCAACGAAGGTTGGCTGCGATGGATCTCCAATATCCCATGTCTCTTGTCTTGGTGGTGCACTCTGCTAGACTGTAACCTGTCCATCGTGTGATGTTACTCTCCCACTTGTATATCTGCCTACCTCTTGCTCGCTTCCCTTTGACTTTGCCCTAAAGTAAGGTCTTCAATAAGGTGTGATGTCTTTTAATGTTCAAAATATTTTATTTGCCTGATCTTTATTTCTCTTACTAGTTCTTTCTTCATATTAAGTGTTTTTAGCTCCTCATTATTTGTTTTCTTCTCCATGATTTCTCCCTATTCTCCTATATATCCACATCCGGAAGGCATCAATTCTGTCTTCTAATTGTTTATTTAGTGTCCATGTTTCTGAGACATACATTAATATAGAATAGATGTAGCATTTTATAATTCTCATTTTTAACTTGTTTGTAATTTGTTTAGATGTTAATATTTTCCTCATGTCATTGAAGGTACTTTTAGTCATTCCGATTCTCCTTTTAACTTATGTTTCACATCTGCCGTCATTTGTGACTATGTGTCCAAGATCAAATTCCTACAGATTTAATTTAGCTTCGTTGTTAGTTCTTTGTAGAAAGTCATAGTCACCACAAATTCCATGTCTAATGTATGGATCTTCGTATTTCGTATTTTAGTATTTCTATATTTTCGTATTTCAAAATACTTTTCTAGGCCGAATGGCAAACATATCGCTACCAAGCTGTAAACCATGAGATAACACAACAAAGATTGTAACGTTTATTCTATACAGTATTACAGTCGCAGTGCGAATCTGAAATAAATATACAACAGTAAGAGCTTACAAGTTTCCCGAACATAGTGTGGTATGCATAAGAATATGCTTCCCTTGAAACAAGAGTGCATATACGCTTTTATGATCGCACCCACTGTAAATACGCCCCTGCGTGTTTTATCTGACACAATTATCAATCGTTGCAGTGAGGAGCCCGAGACTTTTCACGTTATCTTTCATCGCATTCATGTTTCTCTACGCCCCACTATTTTAAAATTTATTTTACGTTTCTTCCTTCTGTATTTCTACGTTTACACTCATCTTTTTTTAAAAATAGGCCTACCATAAACCATTATTTTTAAATAGGCCTACCCTAAACCATTATTTTTAAATAGGCCTACCCTAAACCATTATTTTTAAATAGGCCTACCCTAAACCATTATTTTTAAATAGGCCTACCCTAAACCATCATTTTCATAATGTACTTTTATCTTTGATTTTATTTAAATCTGATTTGGTTCATTTAGCAACAATGCTTTTTGGGGGGACTACTTATGATTTTATCTGTTTTTTATCTTCTACTTTATATACAAGTTTTCTTCCTCACTTATAACTACCTTTTATTATAACCTCACATATTTCCATTCTTGCAAACATTCAATTACCTTAGTTATTTTAAACTAATTATGTTAAACTAATGTCCTGCTTGATCCAATTATGTTTTCTCATTTACTTTATTTTTCATCATTCCCATTCATGTTCTGTGTTTGTGCACCAGGTTTATGTTCACCTATCTCACTCTTTTAGATTTTCACTCCCACTTCAAACTCCCACGTCACTTTTCTAAAATCCAATATTAACGATTGCCTTATGACATGCCAACTTTTGTTTTCCATTTATACCATTGTGGAAACAATAAAATATTGATAATAGAAACATATAAATATACACACACGAATTATTTGCAATATTTTGTCTTAGAAACTCAATGCTGATACACGAACAAATAAACAATAGTTGATATCTTCCAGAATATGCTTCTATGTAACTATATATCAAACTTTGTTTCTGTCTATCCGAATGTCTGTATGTCAGATTCTCTGTCTTCCTGACTGATATCGTGCCTGTCAGTCTGTTTATTTTCTCTGTCTTTCCATCCATCAATCTATATATCTAACCTCTTCCTATCAATACACACACACTCAAATATATATATATATATATATATATATATATATATATTGGTGCACATTACATTCCTGTAACTATGTGTTAAGCACTCTTACTTCATTTCTCTACCGTATTTCTAAATATAACCTCTCTTCAGCTCGTTCTATATCACCTTTCCATGGCGCTCTGCTCTGCATCTTCTGTGTGTTTGCTGTAAGCTTTTCTTGTAAATTGGTGTACACAATCTTCTCGTTTTTATCTGTCCCCTGCTGTTCTTACATAAATTTTTTATTTGTCAGAAAAGTGTGCCGTGTATTCAGGAATCGATTAGAGAGATACGCTAATAAAACTTGAGAGCAATAATTAATCTTTACAATAAATATCATGTATATTAAATCTTAGTTTTACAAATGAATACAATAAAACTAGGTGAAAAGTTATAGGAAAAATATATTTAGAAATACATGTTCACAAAAAATGAACTTTAAAATAAATTTTTAAGCACAACAGAACATAATACACCAATCAGTAGTGCACCACATATATATATATATATATATATATATATATATATATATATAGATAGATAGATATGTGTGTGTGTGTGTGTGTGTATATATGATAGAAATAGGTTAGATATATAGATAGATGGATAGAATGACAGAGAAAATAAATTATGAAGCAAATACAATATTGTGGACACATTAAAAGACATAACACCTTGTTGAAGACCTTAGTTGAGGGTAAAGTCGAAGGGAGTCATCCACGAGGTAGGCAGGGATGCATGTGGGAAAGGAACATCACAAGATGGACAGGTTACAGTCTAGCAGAGTAACCACCAAAACAACAGACAGGGGATGTTGGAGGTCTGTTTCAGTCAACCTTCGTTGCGGAGACGGCATTTGATGATGTGGTTACACCCTAGTTGTTTACTAGACACAATCAGATTCATTTGTAGTTTCTTTGTATGAGATAGTAATGTACAGCCATAAATATTTGCCTTTTTCTGTTATATTATAACTCTGTGTAAGTCCGATCAGTGGCTCCTTTATGTGCGCGTCTCGGGAGGATAGGGTATGAGGTTCAATCCCCACCACAGGCAACTATGCATTTGTATTGTTTAGAAAGCAGTGGCAATCTACTAAATGTGTTCCCATTATCTAGAAAATTACTGCACCCAAAAAAATGCCGGGTTGATCGCTACGACTTCAATCGGATATATTACTAGCAACTTGTTTTAAATTACAGTAGAACTCCGATTATCCGAATTAATTGGGGATCGGGTATGTTCGGATAATCGAACATTAAAATGATTGGATATTGCCCAAGAATGAAGCAAAACAGTGTACATACATACAATCATGCATTGAAATGAATGGAATTTTATTGATAAATGTACAGTAATATGTAAACAACTATGTATTATAAATAGGGGCCTAAATTAAAAACACTACAGTACTAAAAATATGCAAAATTGCACTTATGTACAGTAATACATTGTACAGTGTATGTACATACGAAATACAACTGAATACGTTCTTTTAAATAAAATATGTTCAATAAATATATATGTATGTACACGTATCTCACTTGAACATCTCGAGTAGAGTGCGTTGCCTTAACGTAGCAGCACGTTTCCTAGCGGCAAGGTCCCGCGGGCGCTTGAAGGAAAGAAGTTTTACAGCGTCGCATTCCGGTTGTAGCTCCATCCACTTTAAAGAATTGTCGAAGCACATAAATTTTCATCTTGTTGTTCGTCCATGACACCCTATGCGATCTTATCATCTGTCATCTCAAACCTTTGATTGTCTTTATCACACAACAACCACTACTCCACTTCATAAACGTCGCATTCTGACCAACCCGCGATTTCATTGGCAGTGTTCACAATTTTCTCAACAGACAATTCCTGGTCTTGTTCATTAGGTAGTTCAGCTGTTGTTTGCTGTTGTTTCCCTTGCTTTTCTAGTTCAAGTTGTTCTTGTTATACCAGCGTCCGCTAAGGCTCTAAAATTATTTCACCCAAATTCGATTCGGATAATTTGGAATTCGGTTAATCGGGGTTCGGATAATCAGATTTCTGCTGTACACCTGTGCTATTCCGCTACGAATGGAAAATGAAAGACTGCCTGTCTAGTTTTGATGTGAGCACCAAGGGGCAAGAGAAAACGAGGAAGACCAAAAGAGACTTTACGTATAACTATTACAAGAGAACGTTTCACCATCGGTATTAGAAACAATGAAGATCTAAAGCAAATTTCAATGAAACGAGAGACATAATATATTTCCATATGACACCCGCCCTATGTGCCGTCTTTGGCCGTAGAGGAATAACTAACTGTATTATGGTTGGATAACGTTTGCTCCTTTCCATATCAGTTTTGTAAATTATTTGGTTACAGCCCTTGTGCAAAACGAAAATCGCCATTATAGACATCACAACATGTACTAAAGACGACTTTGTAAGTTGTCGGGCGTAGTATGGAAGCACACACATCGCACTACTTCAACATATAGTGAATAAAGTGCCATCTGAGTAGAAGGCACTTTCAATAAGCATTTCACTAAGACAAAAGCTGAAGTATCCTGGGTATGAAAGAAATCTCAGATAAACCATCCCACTGCACATAGGAAAGTGAGAGCTAATCTCTCGCAATTACTGGGGTTCAAACAACATACAATGCATGCTACAAGAGGTAAATAAAGAGTGATGGCTGTGGTTTCGTTACTCAACCAAGTAACATTGTTTGTTGTCTTGTGAGGATGGTATAAAAAGCGCTCAATCCTAGTAGTTTCATCTGCAATGGATAAGAAAATATGACATTCGAAATGAAATGTTATAGAAATGTCGTAAGAATATCATAGACAGAAATACGAACCAGCGCAGATGTACGCAAATATCTGAACATTAAAAAAAGTAATGGCTCCTCAAAACTATTAAAAATACAACTAACATATTTGGGACATAAAATGTTACAATGGTTTAGATACAATGATTTAGAAATATAAAGATACAATGGTTTAGAAAGAGTAATCATGGAGGGAAAAGTTCCAGGTAAAAGAACAAGATGCAGACCAAGACTACGATGGACACATGATGTCGTATAGAAGCCTTTCTGAACATGACATTGGAAGAAGCTGGGCAGCTTGCACAGAACCGAAAGACTTAAATAATGGAAGTGAGGACACCGAAAATGAAAGGGCACGCACGTAGATAGTTTCTACTTTGATTTTAGTTTCAAATTTACTTTTAATGGGCTTACTTCTACATTTACCTTGTCTACTAATTTATCTCAAGAAGTAGCTTAAGTTATTTCGGTTGTTATATTTTTCTTCTGTCTGATTTCCCAGCATGTATTTTTGGGGCAAGTATATTTCCATCTTTTTATATATACGTACCTTGGATAAAAGCTTTTAAGCTTTTGGATAAAGTGGTTGAATCGTCGATTCTGCATATTTCTTTTATTTATATAATTTTTAATCATTGTTTAAAATACTTGTCACTAACTACATTGTGATCAACGCTATTGCAGTCTTCCTTCTACCCCCCTCCCCCACACACACACACGTATAAAACTATTATCATGATCAAAGCCGTCTCCGCATCGAAGGTTTGCTGCAACAGACATCTAATACCTTTTTGTCTCTTGCCCTAGTGCTGTGCACTGCTACATTGTAACCTTTCCATCTCATGATGTTTGCCTCCCACATCCCCTTCCCCCTCTTGATTATCACTCCTTTACTCTTTCTTTTATTATTGTCTTCAACAAGGTGTCGTGTCTTTTAATATATTTAAAGTATTAAAAAAAAATTTTAAGTTCTTTTTGCCATACGGCAATATTGTCCGAAACACTGTTAATTTTCTTCTCTTTCCATGAAGTTTGATTATTCTATATATCCACATCTCAAAGGCATCATTTATGGCATCATTTGTTCATTATCCTTGTTTCTGAGCTTCATTGTCTCATCCACTAATGTAGAATAGATGTAACATTTAATTATTATCATTTTTAGTTTATGTGTGATTTGTTTAGATGTTAAGATTTTCCTCATGTCATTGAAAGTACATTTAGTCACTTCTATTCTCCTTCTATACCACCACGCCTACCATCAATTGTGATTACGTGTTGAAAATACTGGAAATTATCTACTTAATTATTGCAGTATCTCTCCATATATTTTTGTTTAGTATTTTTTCATTCTTGGTCTTGCCATGCTGATTATTATGTTTTTTGTTTTATAGATATTAGAATGTAACCCATACTATTCTGCGTAATTTGTCACCTTGGTATATTAGTTGGTGTGGCTCCTGTTCTTTTTCTGCAAATCGGACATTTTAAGGTATTTTAGCAGAATACAGTATGAAAAATCTATGATTATACAGATTTCAAATTTTTTAAATGTGTTTCGTGCATAAAAATAGTATTGTTGACGTTAACTTTTGTCAACCCGCTTCATGGCGATTCTATTCACACTCGTATCACTCTTTTTAAGATCTCCAATACCATATAGTATATATGTCTCATTCGCTGATAGTGCTCATAGATAAATTGACCAACTGTTTTATTAAAATTATCAACTTTGAACCATTAATATTGACTTACAATATATGTCATTCTGCTACCAGGACTGATCAGGTTTGTTCAACAATTGAAGCGTCGTGCAATATTTCATAACTCAATGAAATTTTAAAAAAAATAAATATTAGTCTCCATAAATATATGAAATGTCTTTATAATTTGTTTCAATTACCTAATTTAAATTCACGAGAAAAAGAGAAAGATATTAGATATGTAAAATTGGACTAAAATTCCTTGTAGAGAATGAAGGTCATCGTTGCTACGGACGCCAGCAACTTGTCATCCCTAGATCTCATTGATTCCCCCTCCTCTACGTTTAAAAATATGTGGGTTTGATCAGAAGCAATTTCACAAAATTAGCTTCACTCTTATAATATATTTCAAATTAAATCAGTATGGATTTATATTTGAGCAATTTGACTTCATATCAAAACGTGTTTTTATTGATAAACAATCAATATCCAAAAATACATGTCCTCGGTATTGACCCAGCGCAATAATATTTAGGTCAAAGGTGATAGGGCTTCTATGTTTAGGGACCATAA
Source organism: Meghimatium bilineatum (assembly GCA_034231615.1). NCBI lineage: Eukaryota > Metazoa > Mollusca > Gastropoda > Stylommatophora > Philomycidae > Meghimatium > Meghimatium bilineatum. The sequence continues at coordinate 33,676,339 of CM067308.1, read as the reverse complement.
TCATCATGGCGACGTTTCCTTGTCGCATACAGTTTCTTGATGACAGAGATCCGTTTGCCAATACAAACTTTCCAGAACCGACGCGACCACCATCGTACCCATTTTTAGTTAATGTTCCATTACTTAATCAAATTGCTGGAGTTCATAGGCTACTTGTTGCTCCGCACCGGGTAAGTTCATCAATGCTTGTTACTTGTTATCATCACAAGTTCGGTTTGACATACGAATTATATGATCATTATATAAGTCTCTAGTCTAAGTGAGCACGTCTAAGTTGTTGATAAACCTATTGATTAATCGATCGCTACTTTTGTTAATGCTGCTGTCTCTTCAGCTGACATTGGCGTGATTTTTGTGCTTAATGCATATATATCATTACTATGTTTTAATTAACTCATTCGCGAAAATTGAAGTAAAAATTGACAGTCAAAAGTAAGTAATCAAATCTTAGTAACTTAGTAAGTTCAACAATAATGTAATAATAATTACTTAGGCCCAAAAATTAAGGCTACTGCTACTAACTACCCCATTATTAGCCACTCAATTGATCTCTACTTGATGTCGATGATTAGACCTAGTTTTCCATTGACTAGTTCTAGTATTAGTATTATTAATTAATTTAATATCAAACATTGGCCCCAAGCAGGTGATCAGTAACTATGGGTTTTTATAAGCCTATCTATCTAGCGAATGATCAATAACTAGACCTATTGACGGCTATTGGATTTAAGTCATTAACATTCAATGTTCGTAATATATAACCCTATATAGGGCATATTTAGGGTCTTTCTATAGGGTAGGAATTAACAGTTGTTAATCATCGGGTAGATATCATTATACCTATTTATTAATTTAATTAGGACTAGGCCTAATCATTCGTTAGAGATCAATAGAGGAGTTGTGAGAGGGCAGTAGAAGTACAAAAGAACCTGTGCATGTGCTTCATAGATTAGGCCTATAGTAAAGCATTTGACAAAGTGAAGCATTCAGAAATGATAAAATTGTTAGAAGAACTAAATGTTGATGGGAAAGATAGTACGAAATATGTATTTGAAACAAACAGCTGTGATGAGAGTTGACAAGTAATGTAGGAGAATTCTAAAAGATAGAGATGGGGATCAGACATGGATGTGTGATATCACTAGATCTTTTCTCCCTGTATACAGAGGATGTTATGTAAAACATAGAAAGATGTTATGTAAAACTTATAAAGCATGCCAGGAATAATAGTTGGAAGCTAAAATCTGAATAATCTATATTATGCTGATGAAACAGTTCAGATTATAGGGAGCAAACAAAAGCTTCAAGCCCTGTTAGACATGATAGTACAAGAAACTGAAAACAAGGGCCTCCATCTAAACAAGAAGAAAGCATAAGTAATGGTTGTTTAAAAGAAATACAACCAAAATGCAGTATTACTATCATTGATCCAAAATTAAATCAGGCAGTTAAAGCCAAGTATCTTGACACCATTTTAACATCAGATGGCAGGTGTTCCAATGAGATCAAGAACAGAATAGCACAGGCCAAATCAACATTTCAAAAAATGAGAAACATTCTTTGCTATGGAGTAGTATCAATGCATACACAAGTTCGAGTGCTAGGATGTTATATTGAGCCAATCCTTCTTTATAGAAGCAAGGCATGGACAGTAAACAAGTGTCCAAGATAAGCTTGAGGCAACTGAGATGTGGTTTTTAAGAAGAATGATGCAAATTTCATGGACAGCCAAGAAAGCTAATGTAGAAGATCTCAGAGGTGCTGGAGAAAGTGACAAATTATAGCGAAAATTTAGAAGCAGACAATCAGGATTTTTAGAGCATGTGATAAGGAAAGTAAAACTTGAACATTTAGTAACCACTGGAAGGATCAAGGGGAGAAGAGATAAAGGGAGAAATTTCTGATTGAGTTGTCACTGTGATATAAAAAGAAGTCACCAACTGAATTATTAACAACACAAGAGACAGAGCTGTGGAGAAGCATGATCGCCTATGTCACTTGGCATGGCACTTGATTGATTGAATCTCTACCCGATGATTAATGTGATAATCTGATTATTAGGTTATATTGATTATATCGATATTATATATAAGATTACGAAGAGTAACATTGTTATTTACATGAGGTTTATCGACTATTAAGTGTTACCAAATTAAGCCTAGACCTATACGTTTTTAATTGATAATTACTAATCTCTTTCCAATGATGTGTTTTCAATTAGCAACTATTAATCTCTACCAAATTATTTGTTTTTGTTTAACAGCAGTGCTGATCGTTACCTAATCATTGGTTATTGTTTACTAATTATTGATTTCTAATAAGATTTAGTTGTCAGCTAGTGATTATTACTTAGTTTTCAGTTAGCAACTATTACTAAAGTATTATCTCTGCCAGATAATTAGTAACTATTTCGCCGAAGACGGATGTGTCGGGCCACTGGCGCAAATAAAACGACGACACAACGCATTTCCATTCTCTGGACTACATCCTGCTGGAAATCTAGAATGGACCATGGTCCTGCTACAAGAGAAATCCAGCAGGAGTTTGAGAATGAACGCTGAAGAAGAAGAAGAAGTAACTATTGATGTCTACTCAATGATTAGCAACAATTGATATCTGTCCAGTGATGAGTTTATCATTATTAGTACTAATTATGACAGCAATCATATAGGCCTAATTTTCACTGAATAATTAATATGAACAAAATTATCTTATTTAGACTAACTACATTTTCTTAACATTCTAGCTTATTTTATCTTTGTAGTGTGTGTAACCATCACTTAGAAAGAAAAACACGATTGAATATGTCATCATATGGCCTGAAAGAATAGCTACTTGCCAAGCATGTAATAATCTGTGACTAAGGAGTATATGAGGTGGAGTTGGCTGTCTCATCCCTTATAGAATCCCAAAAAGTGACCCACAAACCATGGTGAAGTTGAATATCTCAGGCTGAAAGGCAGATATACTGCAGCTAAGCTGTAAACCATGATACAACACACTCTGTTTTCCATACTATATCCTGTATTGATTTGCAGGAATTTGAGAATGAACACAGAAGAAGAAAAAGAATATGTCAATTTAGATTTCAGAGATATACCAACACAAAGCCATCATACTTTCAACAGCTAATCACTTTCACATATACTGATATAATGTTTATTTCACATACAAGGTTAAGTTAACTTAAACAGTACGGTACTCAATTTAGCAGTAGGCCTATAGTAAACTCATAATGAGCACATGAACGACTAAAAGTATCACGACTTTGAATATCTCGGGTCAACCATCACCCGAGATTCAACACCACAAGGAGATTGTTCTGCAGAGATCAGAAAGAGATTTTTTTAGCAATGGCCCTACAAAAAACACAGATGGAAAATATATGGCAAGGGGCAAACAGAAAAACAAAGTTACAACTATTATTAAGCTATATTCCAAATAAAATGGTATAGAAAGGTCCTAAAAATATCAAGGAATGAAAGACAAACCAATGCAGATGACAGCAAATACTTAATCAAATAAGAAGACTGCCTCCTCAAAACTATCAAAAGTCACAAGCTATCATATTTCTGACATATAAAGAGACACTATGTTTTAGAAAGATTAATCATGGAGGGAAAAGTTCCAGGAAAGGCAACAAGAGGCAGACCAAGAATATGATTGACATATGGCATCGAAGACCTTCTGAACATGACACTAGAAGAAACTGGGCAGCTTGCATAGAGCCAAGAGGCTTACAGCGTGGCAGTGAGGACAAAGTTCTGTAAAGAACATGTCATATTGAGAGTAGACAATACTATTTAGAGAACATTCAAGGTTACTATCCTACAATATAATATTTAGAGTTTAGTTAAGACTAGTTATCTAAAAGATACTATACCTTAGGTAAACCTAGTTATCATAAACAGTACTGTTTAGAGAAGTTAAAGTTAGCTATCCTAAGATTACTCAATGGGGTTATTTAAGGCTAGTTATCATAAAAGGTACTAATTAAAGATTAGTTAAAGGTTATCCTAAAAGATACTAATTAGAGATTAGTTAAGGATAGTTATTACAAAAGACACTTCTTCTTCTTCTGCGTTCAGCATGTGGTCATGCTATACCGTCAGACCTGTCATCAAGACGAAGTCCACTGTCTTCTCCAGGTCAGAGCGGCTGCCCCATAGCTTTTGCCTCACGTCTGTATCCTCTGGCCAGGTCTGCTGTCTCTGCTCTTTGTATGTTGGGCAGTCCTGAAGTATGTGTTCTGGAGTCTGGGTTCCGGATCCACATGGACATTCATCTGTGTATTAGATCCTTAATCGATAAAGGTGACCCAACAATCTGCAGTGGCCTGTTCTAAGGCGAAATATAGTGGTCTGTTGATATCTCTGGAGGAAATGTATTGCATCATGTTCGTATTCCCCTTCCGTTTCTTTCTTCCACTTTGCTGAGTATGTGTTGCGGATTATTGTTTTTACTTCTCCGTAAGACAGTGGGTGTCTGTGTTGCTCCATTTCACAAAAGACACTAATTAAAGATTAGATAAAGTTGGTTATCATAAAAGATACTAATTAGAGATTTGTTAAGCATAGTTATTGTAAAAGATAATAATTTAAAAATTAGTTATGTATAATTATCCTCATAGATACTAATCATAGATTAGTTAAGAATAGTTATCCTAAAAGATACTAGATATAGATTAAGTAAGGATAGATTAAGTAAATTGATGCCTTTGAGATGTGGGTATATAGAATAATAGGGAGAACATCATGGAAAGAGAAGAAAACAAATAAAGAGGTGCTAAAGACACTTAATATGAAGAAAGAACTACTAAGAGAAATAAAGATCAGGCAAATAAAGTACTTTGGACACATTAAAAGACATGACACCCTATTGAAGACCTTACTTGAGGGTAAAGTCAAAGGGAAGCGAGCAAGAGGTAGGCAGAGATACACGTGGGAGAGTAACATTACACGATGGACAGGTTACAGTCTAGCAGAGTGCACCACCAAGACAGGAGATGTTGGAGATACGTTGCAGCCAACCTTTGTTGCGGAGACGGCACTTGATGATGATGAAGGATAGTTATCATAAAAGATACTATTAAAGATAAGTTATGGCTAAAGTTGAAGCATATATTGTATTGTTATAAACTTTATTTTGCCCATAGTCCCTATTGGGACAAATTTCTTCTGTGGATCCCACTAGAGCCTGAAATAAGTTTGTTGAATTTCTTCAAGAGTTGTTACTATATATCTTATTACATATTGTTCATATATATAGTTACCTTTCTGTGACCATCCAATTTCAATTCAGTTTTTTGTGTGTGGCTCTCCTGAAATTGACTGGGGGTGAATATAGCCCACATTGAGAACCATTGATGTATAGAGTATTTCTGTATGTCTATTATTGAATGTTTCAGCACCATTAATACATTCAGTTGCATCATCATTACAATGTGGGCAAATTGTATCACCAATACATTGTGGGCAAATTGTGCCCCCAATACAATGTGGGAAAATTGTGTCACCAATACAATGTGGGCAAATTGTGTCACCAATACAATGTGGGCATTCAGGTTTTCTGCCATGAGCAAGTTTGGTTAAGCTTTGTTTGTGAGTTGGGCACACTTGCCCACCAAGTGACATCTTGGTGTTCCAAATGGTGTTTCAGCACTATTAATACATTAAATTGGTCACAAATACAATGTGGGCAAATTGAGCCATCAATACAATGTGGGAAAATTGTGTCACCAATAAAATGTGTGCAAATTGTGTCACCAATACAATGTGGGCAAATTGTGTCACCAATACAATGTGGGCAAATTGTGTGACCAATACAATGTGGGAAAATTGTGTCACCACTACAATGTGGGCAAATTGTGACACCAATACAATGTGTGCAAATTATGTCACCAATACAATGTGGGCAATCAGGTTTTCTGCTATGAGCAACTTCGGTTAAGCTTTGTTTGTGAGTTGGGCACACTTACCCACCAAGTGACATCTTGGTGTTCAAAATGGTGTTTCAGCACTATTAATACATTCAATTGGTCACAAATACAATGTGGGAAAATTGTGTCACCAATAAAATGTGTGCAAATTGTGTCACCAATACAAGTTTGGAAAATTTTGTCACCAATACAATGTGGGCAAATTGTGCCACAATACAATGTGGGCCAATTGCATCACCAATATAATGTGGGCAAATTGTGTTACCAATACAATATGGGCAAATTGTGTTACCAATACAATGTGGGCAATCATGTTTTCCGCCAAGAGCAAGTTTGGTCAAGCTGTGTTTGTGAGATGGGCACACTTGCCCACCAAGTTGCATCTTATCAGCTACCATATGTAGGGAAGTTATAAATTAAATTAATATTTTGCATCTAAAGCTGAAATACATTGTGTAGAAGACTAATCGGATACATTTGTGCTTTTGTTGTCTTGCAGCTTGAAGACTGTGCTCTTCAAATATATCGTTATCACAGTGGAGCACAAGCAGACTTTGGTACATATCTGGATCTGGAATCAACAATAGATGAACAAGCAGATGAGCTTGAAGGTTTTACAGATCAGTAAGTCCCAGTATTTCATGTTCTTTTATTTACTCTGCTGTTATGTTGTGGATTGTTTGTCTTCATAGAACACAGGTTCTCAACCCAGAGGTAGCAGCCCCAAATGGGATCGTGGAATGTTTTATTTGTAATCTCAGGCTGAAATAGTGAATTAAAAATAGTATTAATTTAAAAGAATTTTTTCGTTTGTAATTGTCTTTGAATAAAATTATTTGTTTTATACAAATATTTTCAATGTGTTATCTTTGCTGGAAGATAGATAAATGATTCTTCCCCCAGTCAGATAAATGGAACACGGGATATGAAACAAAACAAGCACCCATGTGTTGTCAGTGCCCAAAAGGGAAGCAAAGAAGAAGCAACACTATTTACCTTCCCTGCATGGTATAAGAGGCAACTAAGGAGGTTATGAGGTTCTCCCATCCTATAGAGTGTCAAAGTGATCCAGAAGCTATGCTGAAGTCTAATGTGTCAGGCCAAAAGGTGCAGAAGTCACATCAAAGCTGTACATTATGACGTAATGCATTCTGTTCTCCTGGCTACATCCTGCCAATTTGCAGGAGTTTGAGAATGAACACAGAAGAAGAACAAAGCAGCTTACATAAGCACAAGCTTATATATCACACAGTGGCATTGGGTCACAGAGCGTGAGCTTCATGGACTACTGAAGCAGCAATTAACCAACCAACAATGTATTTTATTTTACACTATTAAAAAAGCTTCTTTTTTTTTAATTTTCATTGTCATTGATCACTTGGCTTCTATAAATATAAAATGGATTGCAACTCAAAAAAATGTTGTGAACCTGTGTTTTAGAATTTTGGGTTTGTAATGCAGTAGTTCCTATACAGTAGTAATATACTTGTTCCTAGTATACTTGTATTTTCATATATATATATATATATATATATATACACATGTATGTATATATATATATGTATGTAAGTATGTATATATATCTATATGTATGTATATATATCTATATGTATGTATATGTATATATATATATACACATGTATGTATATATCTATATGTATGTATATGTATATATATATACACATGTATGTATATATCTATATGTATGTATATGTATGTATGTGTATATATGTATATGTATGCTCGTTTAGTTGTGTGATGGTTTGTTGATGTTTATATATTTTGATGTAAATCTATCCAACATGCTATCAATTGCTACTCTTCCTTGAACATTTCTATGTTCTCGGTATCTATTTGTAGCCCTTCCCCCCCCCCCCCACCTACTCGTACTAATTTCTTTCTCTATCCTTACCCCCCCCCCCCCCCAACCAACCTTTCAATCGTGGCATTGCGAATTGCTGTCCCATTTCTTTATTTTTGCATTTTTCATCTTATACTTTGGATTTTCATCTCATCATTCATGTCTGTCAATATTGAATGCGTAATTCTGCACCTTATCTAAATGATGCGCCAAAACCGTGACTTGGGCAATGGTCTTATGTAAGAAACGCATTGTCTATGTTTTGGCTGGTTTTTTTTATAGTTTTTTATATTGGTGTTGTCTTAGTTGGTTTTTGTTTCTTGATAAAGGTTCCAATAGGACCCACACATCGATAATTGTCGTTGTTTTATGTTTTATTGTTATTTCTGATTATTTTATATTGATAGTTATCTTCAGTAACCTGTATACTTAACTTCGTATTTACCTATTATGCACACCTGAAGCAGCCACGGTAAGCACATGACGATTGTGGTCACAGATATGACTTTAGTACGCACTAAATCACACAAAGCTTGAACTAAATTACGTCGGTTATATATAAAGTTCACGTTCCTGAAGCGGTATTATGCAGAGACAAACGCCAGCAGCAATCATGCGGCCAGCTTTCGCTGAATGCTAAATGCAGTCCATTATCCCTGTTAGCTCACATCGTTAGTGCCCGAGGACAATTTCACTATCTCGTCCATGAACTTTTGGGAGTCCACGAAATTCGACCTTTATTACAACCTTCGCGCCACTAACATCCTGATACACTATCCGACTTGCATCACATGTGCTCACGAGTCCTGTCAACCACACGTGGATTGTGATGTTTGAAAGTCGGGCCTGAGTGAGACTGCACGAATATAGGACACATTGGCTAATTGGAAAACAGCCTTCGAAAATTATGCAGTTGACTGCCTGTTATTTTCATTGATTTCCACGCAAAGTATAAACATCGCGACCAATGAAAATCGCGGGGAAAAGTTGAATGAATCATTTTAGAAGGCTGTTTTCCAATGATCCAACAGGTCTTATAAGACCTCAGTAAGTACGAAGTGATAAAAAAAATACCGGGAAGGTCAACTAAAAATATTTTTATGTCAGTTTACATGGAGATGCGGATATAGGCATTCGAATACAGATGTTTGTCTAATTTTACGCATTTCCTATATGGAGCACAAGACAAATGAGTACAGTAAGAAATGAAATAGAGAGAAGTATATGCCCCTATGCCTACATGTGCACAAGAATCATTACTTTCAATGGTATAAAGACGAAAATGTTCATGGTTTGAACATCCACTCCTATATGATTCTTTGTCCAAAACAATCCTGCAGGAAACGAAGGTGGAAGAAGAATGAAAAGAAAAGCTATACCGATATTAAAGAATGTACGTAGATCAGATTGTTTTTTCTACACTCAAGGAAGTAGATATAACTCGTAGATCAGATTGTTTTTTCTACACTCAAGGAAGTAGATATAACTTAACTTCTTTTTTGAAAAAAAAGGAGTGGGGGGTCCTAAAAAATTGAAATTCGTGTTGGTGTTTTTTTTGGGGTTTGGGGGTGGGAGGCAATAAAGGTGTAGGAGGGTAATGACTAAAATATTAAAACTTAGGTTCATGTTAAGCAGATGTGACCGATTTTCTACGGAACTAATCTCATACATTATTTAACGAAACAAACTTTCGCTAAAGGCGCATACAACGCAGCAGCCATTGATCTGCGCGTGACATACTGAGAGCCCTTCCCCATCTCCTGGAACACCCTTTGGGGGGAGGGGCGAGCTCTCAGTGCGGTATCTTCTCATCACGGAAGCTCTGTGAAATCAAACCTGCTATTTAAAAAGACGGACTGTTATCACGTGATGAGGCCACATTTGCGTAACATGTACAAAAACTTATTTTAACATACATAGTTACAGGTAGTAGACTAAAGAGGCGTACAGCGTGGATGTGTCGTGCTCAATATGTACTGTGTATGATGGAGGATGTGGCACCTGGTGTTAAATGGATAAGTGTCCTATTGCCAGACTTCTTTCCGGGTAGTAATAGCACTCAATATGGAATGCAAAGAGTTGTGCCCTAATACTGTTTAGCCTGTGAGAATTCCAGAGGAAGTGATATAATTATATACAATGATGTCTCTAAAGTTAGACATGTTCGTATTGCTTGTGTCTTCATGACTCAGTGTGCAGGGAAGGCTATTATAGAGGAGAGGGGAGCTTTCGCTATGACTACAAACAGTATAACCATGGACATTATGGCAGTGACCAAACCCTTCAACAGGATGATGGCACAGAGTCAGTCCCTCGACAATCCAGTCATTTGGACACATTGAGAATCATCCTTCTAAAGTGACGCTATTTGACTCTTTGCCTTTCTAGTGATTTTTATCGGGACAATTAAAGTGATCAATGCAATTACAAGAAAAATCAAATTGCGCACTTTAGGGGAATTATCCCTAATCACTGTCGACACACAGCGACTCAAGACAGTCCGTCCCGAGCATTGTAGAGGCGGCCAAAGCAATTGTAACAAAATGGGTAGATGTCAAGATGTATAGTGAGAGTCGAAAAGATAACATATGAGTAAAATCAGACGACAGGACAGTGCCAGAGAGCAGTACCATGTGCAAATTTAACGGGAAAACGTTTCAAGGAAATCGGAACTGAAGTTGTGTTAGCTCGAGACAGTTTTCTAGTTACCGGTGTTCCTTTTGGGTAGAAACCCAATCGTGAACGCTCGGCTAAGAAGGCAGCCCGAGCCCAACTCTATTGTCGAGTTTTTCCTATACCGGAATCATGCTCGCCGAGAGAAAGGGTTCAGTACTCGATGGGCACAGGCACAATACGTCATATGGGACAAGATTGTTCAGCTCGATAACAAGCCTCTAGTTCCCCGTGCTGCATAATATGTGTTGAGGTTTAGACTTGGACGAGGGGTTAACGACATCGGTGAATGACATCCCAGCTAAGAAGATGAACGAGTGCGGGTCCAACTTCTCTATCAAGCTCTTCCTAAACTGGAACCAGGTTCTTGGATGAGAAAAGGTTCAGTACCCGATGGGCATATGCACAATACTCAAATTACACGAGACAATTTCATTGGCTGCGGAACATCTCGTGCAAGATAGACGTGAACTACAACTGTCTCGGCATAGAGTCAATACACACTCTCCGCCTGGCGATAGAAGTAAGACTGTCACAAGGCTAAGGAAGCATACACGAATTAAAGGCACATCGAAGACGGATGTGCTGGACCACTGATGCAAATTAAAACGGCGACACAACGCATTCTCATTCTCTGGACTGCGTCCTGCGGAGCTCTAGCAAGACCAATGTTCTCCAACAAGAGAGATCCAGTGGGAGTTTTAGAATTTGGGAATGGACACAAATAGCCATCTGAAATAGCGCTGACTGGCAAGCTCCGCCTCTCTGTCACAGGTCTGGTGACCACAGTACAGTTCATTGAATAAATTCAAATCTGCGTCTGACCCCGACTGGATAATGAGGAAGAAGAAGATACCATCACACAATTATAATTGGGGTTCCTCGCGAGTGCTACAGTTTATGAACTGCTGCTAAGTTCTTCGTGAACTAAGTGAACTGCTTTCAATGTTCTTCTATGTGCTGTCGTTACTGTTCAGACTTATGACGAACCAAATACAACACAGACATTACTGAACTATACACATAACCATACATTTTGGTTGAAAGTGAAAGCGAAATTACTTAAATGGTTAGGACGAATAGAAATAATGCGCCCGTGTTTTACTGTACCTTAAAAAGGAACATAGAATGGCAACACTGTTACCTGTCATGCTAGTTGTATGAGGCGACTAATGATGTTTTGGTGTGGAATTGGCTGTCATATCATATCCTAAATATGGCCAAAGTGACCCGGAAGTCACGTTGAAGTAGGTTGTGTCAGGAAAAAAGGTGCTTGAGGACTGCATACCTTTAGATATAGGCGCAGCGGGAAGTCAGTCATGAGCAAGTTGCTACAACTGGCATGGCATAGAAATACAGTGAGGCCAAACATGCGACGGCCCCCGTGGTAGACCTTCCCCATCTGCATGGGAGAGAGGGGTGTCAGGGAGTGTCAACATAGGACAGCAAAGGGGAATCAAAGATTACAATGAAGAGGAACACTGGGGCCTTTAAACAAACCGTAAATGAAACAAAGGAGCGCTGGGATGGTTTCGCACGGGATGCTGCAGCCGACGGTGCCATATGCAAATTAGAAAATTACACAGGGCAATGAATCGAGAGGCTGACACAAAATTAAACTGTGCTTGAGGAACGGGTCGGGGCTTGTACTGACCACGGATGGGCAGGGGGCAGCGCTTTCTTCGGCAGTTGTCTCTGGCAGTCAGATCAGGGCAGTATTGAGGAGATTGAGACTATAGTGACCCTTTGACAGCGTCGCTAGTGACAAATGATGTCGCTGGTGGGCGTTGGGGGGGCTGGACTCGTTGGAGGATGTGGTGGAGACCATGGGGAAAACATCGGATGGTGCACCAGGACCCGATGGAATACGCTACAGCCTCTGAAAGATATCGCAGACGACCGGCTTCAAACAATTGTTGATGATTTCGGCACTTGTCTGGGGTCGAGACCCAGCTACCTTCTCTCCCTGGCAAAGCCGGGCAGGGACACCTCCGACGCGGGAGTTGTCGTATCGTCACCTTGCAACATTTCTGCGGCAGGGTGTTTGAGAGGATTGTTACTGGGGGACTGGCATTCGATTTGAAAGGTGGTGGCCTGCTTCCTAACACTCTAGGTGCATACAAACCGGGGAAAGACGACCATAAATGCGGCAATCCCTCGCCTATGACATCTACGAGGGCTTTCAAGAAAAGGAGGAAATAGTGGTCGCCACGGTCGATCTAAAGGATGCTTACAGCAGGCTCAGTTTTGCCCAGCTAGTACATCTGCTGAGCGAACTGAGCATCAACTTGTGGATAATTCGATGGATAGCAATGATGTTGATGTCGGGGCATTTTGCTCTGAGACTGGGATGCTGGACGTCGGAGATCAGACCTATAGCGCCGGGGTTTCCACGTCGCCTGAGCTCTTTAACGTCTGCAATGCAGAATAGCGCAGCTTCAGGGGTCTGGGTTTGGCAGGATACTAACATATGCGGACGGCCTCTTGCTGTGCAGGCACGGCAGAGGGGAAATGATTGATGGCGTCCAGAGTGATCTAGAACATTTGTAGATCTGGTGCACTAACTATAGGGCAGTCATCAATTCCACCAAGGCAAACATCGTCTGGTTCTCGCTGAGGAACGGCATGGTCACAGACGCAATGCCGGAGGCCACCTGCGTGGGCGTCGGCATTGACAGGGAGCAGACTGAAATATCTGGACATCATTTTTGATGGAGGTCTGTCTTTCGCGAGACGTGTGGACGGTGTCATTGAGAGAACTGGGGGGGGGGTGTTTCAGTGCAGTCAAGGTCATGCCATCTACAGAGATGCCGCAGCTAACCCTTTTTCGGATGATGCGGGCGGCGGTGTTGGACTGTGGTTTGGGTTTGCTGACACTGTCGCAGGCGCGGGTGGGTGGATTGGAGAGAGTTCGGAACGAGGCCGTGGGAGCTGTCTTAGGATGCACGGGAGATGAGGTTTCTTGAGACGTGACCATGAGGTTTCTTCTAGACCTACCGAGCATCAAATCAAGACATAAAATAGCTCAGGTTAAAGAAGACTTCAAGGTCACCAGTAATGATCATCGCATCTTGCACCAATCTCTGGACAAAACGGGGGGAGGGGGGGGGGGGGTAGGGGCGTGTCAAGAGAGGAGGGTCCTGGATGGTGGAGGTAGAGGGACTTTTAATCTTCAAATAGGAGTTTGAACGCAGATGAAGAAGAAAAAAGGGGAAACAAAAACCAAACTGATGGTATCTGCAATAATAGTCTTCTTGGTTTGAAGCGCAAAGAGAAAGATACATGTATATTTGTCAACATTAGCAATGCAGTACTAGCTTGCATATGAAATTCAGTCCAAAACGTAGCGTGTTCTTTAAATGGTTTAGCAAATAAATAGCCACAAAGGTCAGAGTTGAAACTCGGTCGTTTTAGGCAGTGGTCTAAATTCACGAATTTCGTGTTATGAGTCAGCTATTTGCCAAACGGAAGCTGGTGGGGTGCTGGATGTTGCAAACTTAAAAGATGAGGATTCATAGACTGAACATATACAGATGATATCACATCTACCCGGCTTCTGGGATATTTATTTTAAACGTTTGAGTGTCCGCTAGCTTGCGCGCCACACTTCCTCGCCTGCTATATTTGCTCACGATATCTTCACATGTGATATCACGGATCATGGCTATCTACCAGGGTTAATGTCTCATAAGGATCTACGATTCCGCAATTTTTTACAAAAATGTTAATATTTTTTTTGGGTACGACTATCGTTGGTTTAACTGCAGGTGAAATATACCAGAGATAAAATAAGAAAACCAGAAATAAACAAAACAAGAGGAAGAAGAAATGTTTGGTCAAGATATAAATTTATTATAACAAAATATTACTGTGTATTTTTCTCATAGTTTACGGCACGTGGAAAAGTTTAAATTCTGGATTTATGTCGGATTAGTTATAAATAATGTGTTTGTAAATAATGTATTATTTGGTGTTGTTAAGTGTGAAGACAAAAATATATACATATGTTTCCATGAGGATAATCGTATAGAAGGGACACGCGATGGTGCATATTTATAGTTTGTGCTATTCACATGAAGGAATTTGAGTTACGTTATTTAATGTGTTCATATAAGGTTATTTGTGTGTTCCCCTAAAGTTATTTTTGTATTTCCGTAAGGTTTTTTTTGTGTTCCCAAAGTTTATTTTTGTGTTTCACAAGTTTATTTTTCCATTCTCCTAAGGTATATTTGTGAGTTCCCGAAGTTTATTTTTGTGTTCCCATAGTCTATTTTGTGTTTCAAAGTCTAATTTTATGCTGCCAACGTTTATTTTTGTGATCTCAACGTTTTTTCCCCTTAAGGTTATTTTTGTGTTCCCCGAATGTTTGTGTGTGTGTGTGTGTGTGTGTTCACCTTAGGTTATGTTTGTGTTTCCGTAAGTTTGTTATTGTATTCCCCTTTGATATGTATGTCCGATTTACATAATGTGTTGCTGATATCCTCATAAACCCAGTGACGCTAGGATATTCTGAATGTGAATCGTGAAGCATTACGTCTTACATCTGTATGTCCGCACTTGTGACACACATCTGTGATTACGTGCTTTGACGGTACTCTCATTATATGACATGCTTCTCTGTTTATTGGGTCGTCGAGGCACATACGGGGAAGCCAAACTATGATTCTGTAGACTTCTTTTTTGAGGTGTCTGAGCTTGAATTGAATTATGTGCCAAATGTATAGATTCAGTAGTGTATGTTTTGTGTGTTTTTTAAAGTGATATTCAAATATATGTAGTTTATACTTAATTCTCTATCGTGTCGTTTTGAAAATTAAGGCATTTTTGTTCTTTACAATTTAATGTATACTTTACAATTTAATGTATACTTTACAATTTAATGTATACTTTACAATTTAGAAGAGGAGTACTTCTAATATACGTCATTTGTAGATCTAATGTACTTACACCTTTTTCTATAGTATACTTACACATATATCTATACCATACGTACACCTGTTTCTATACCATACTTATACCTGTATCTATACCATACTTACACCTGTATC
This sequence comes from Meghimatium bilineatum, assembly GCA_034231615.1. Lineage (NCBI taxonomy): Eukaryota > Metazoa > Mollusca > Gastropoda > Stylommatophora > Philomycidae > Meghimatium > Meghimatium bilineatum. The sequence continues at coordinate 33,660,819 of CM067308.1, read as the reverse complement.
TATACCATACTTACACCTGTATCTATACCATACTTACACCTGTAGCTATACCATACTTACACCTGTAGCTATACCATACCATACACGTATCTATACCATACTTATACCTGTTTCTATACCATACTTACACCAGTATCTATACCATACATATACCTATTTCTATACCATACCATACATGTATCTATACCATACTTTTACCTGTATTTATACCATACTTACACCTGTATCTATACCATACTTACACCTGTTTCTATACCATACTTATACCTGTTTCTATACCATACTTACACCTGTTTCTATACCATACTTATACCTGTATCTATACCATACTTACACCTGTTTCTATACCATACTTATACCTGTTTCTATACCATACCATACATGTATCTATACCATACTTATACCTGTACCTATACCATACTTACACCTGTATCTATACCATACGTACACCTGTTTCTATACCATACTTATACCTGTTTCTATACCATACTTATACCTGTTTCTATACCATACCATACATGTATCTATACCATACTTATACCTGTATCTATACCATACTTACACCTGTATCTATACCATACTTACACCTGTATCTATACCATACGTATACCTGTTTCTATACCATACTTATACCTGTTTCTATACCATACTTATACCTGTTTCTATACCATACTTATACATGTTTCTATATCATAATTATACATGTATCTATACCATACTTACACCTGTTTCTATATCATAATTACACCTGTATCTATACCATACTTAAACTTGCATCTATACCATACTTATACCTGTATCTATACCATACTTACACCTGTTTCTATATCATAATTACACCTGTATCTATACCATACTTAAACTTGCATCTATACCATACTTATACCTGTATCTATACCATACTTACACCTGTTTCTATATCATAATTACACCTGTATCTATACCATACTTAAACTTGCATCTATACCATACTTACACCTATATCTATACTATACTTGCACTTGCATCTATGTCATACACTAGCTTCAATACCATATCTACACCTGTATCTATTGAATACTTACATCTGAATTTGTACCATACTTATAACTGTTTCTGTACCATACCTACACTTCTATCTGCACCATACACCAATATCTTTACCATACTATATATCTGTACTCCTTTCTTACATTTATGCTCCTTGCTTACATTTGTACCCCTGTCATTCTTACATATGTACCCCTGTCATTCTTACATATGTACCCCTGTCATTCTTACATATGTATTGCAGTCATTATGACATCTGTACTCAAGTAATTCTTATATCCGTACTCCTGTCATTCTTACTTCTGTACCCTTGTTCTTTGTATAACCTATCATCGATCATAGTGATTCCCATATCGTATATCATATCATCGATCTTAGTGATTCCCATCTCTTATCATCGATCTTAATGATTCCCATATCTTATCATCGATCTTAATGATTCCCATATCTTTTTCCTAGTCCCAATTTTACTTTATGTAAAACAGTTACATGCGACTCCATTTTATAGGAGCAACGTGATCAGAGCCCCGATTTTTAAAAATAGAAAGAGTTACTCGAGACCCCATTCTATAAAAACAAAGGGACCCACGAGCCAACCCTTTAAACATACGTGTTAATATGTTTAAGAATCCACATCGAAAATTATTTTTTAAGTTTAATATAATTCAATACAATTTTCATTGTTTACTATGATATAGTTAGTTACTTTTAGGCAGGAGAAGGCACATAAATACTAATCATAACTTTCAATGCTGAGCGCCTCGTTGCAAGTTGCTGTAATACTTGTATTGCTTATGCCAATTATTAAGCTTTGTTTGTTGATTGTTCTTGAAGAGTCTCTTTTGTAAGAACGACATTTCTTTCTTTCCCTCTGCCTTCCAAATGAGGGTCTGTTTAGGAAGTATGTTTTCCTCCATTCTATCTACATGACTGATGTAGTTCCAGCGTTTTATTATAAAGCTTGACACAAATTATTGGTTTGTTTTTCCCCCATTGTTTTGCTGGTTTTAAAATATGTCATTTTGTTGAATATTTTTCGAAAGTACTTGTTTTTAAGGTTATTAGCTTGATGTCTATTGCTTACATATATCTCTTCCAGCTATCGTATTCGTACGTCACTATAAGTAGTAAACACGCATTAAACAGTCTTAAGTTTTGTGTTTCATTTCAGGATAATATAATTCAATATATTTTTTACTGTTCAGTATAATATTACTATAATTTTAACTTTCCAGTATAATATAATTCAATATAGTTTTAACTAATCAGTCTAATATAATTCAATATAATTTCAACTGTTCAGTATAGTATAACTTGATATAATTGTATTTATTTGACGACATATTTAATGCAGTGATTGAAATTATAATTCGTCAAAAAGCTTCCAAATTAGTGGTTGAGTTTCCGTTATTTTGGTTTCAAATGAAGAAGCATTGAAAATCCTCTCCCACAGAGTTACCTAGAAGCAAATAGTAGTAAACACAAATGAAAATTATAAAATTATGCTAAACGATATTTAATTATATATATATATGTGTGTGTGTATTTTACATTTACTGTTCAGTCGACGAACCCACAGTAATACTTCAAGACCCATTGATTGGGTGGGAACCAGTATTTATTTCAGATTTGCTGCATCTAAATGTGGAAGAATCTTTCACTGATTATACTTGTTACTTGTGACAGAAGTGTGCACGCTTGCCAGTGATGTAAAACTCTCAAACAGCGTGAACAAACATTGTTCTTTGAAATGTTATTTGATATTACTCTGCGTACACCGTTGGAAGGTAGCTTTGTATTAACTAGGAAAGCTGTGAAATTTGGTTGTGTAGATGTTTAGTTTATTGTAAAAATGATGCGGCGCAGGGATGTGCAGCTGCCTTCTGTTAGTTTTGGTGTGGATTCAATTAGCAAGCCCGTACTTATTCCTCGTCCTGCACCCCGTCTAGACCGCCGACAGCAACACCTCAACCCTGATGTTATTTACGAAAGTGAACTTGAAAATACTGACAGAAGCAGTGACTACTTCAGCATCGCCAGCGGGGAAGCAACTGACAACGGGTCCAGCAGTGGCAGCAGCAGCAGTGCCAATTATAGTGGAAACTGTTACATTTGTGACGATAGGGCAAGCAGTTACAACAGCCACGTTCACTATCAGATTCGAAAACCAGAGCCACGATCACGAAGATCTGTCAGTTCAGATCCCAACCATCACGCCAACCGTTATGTGTTAGCGGACAATTGCTCTGACACATCCCGTCAATATTGCAGGTAATGCAAACTTGTAACAATTTGTTTTTAATACAAAATATAACCCACCAGTATATAGCGATAGTTCGATAATAGGTAATAACTGCAGTAAAATGGCATTCCCAACAGACGAAACTTGTAAAAGGGTAACGAAGTTATGGTAATCTTTGGTAGCACATGTAATAACTCACAGAAATCGACGTTTCGACCAAATGGCCGCCTAGTGGTTAATTGTGAACGTGGGTAGTGTGTGTTTTTTTCTTGTGTTGTGTACTGTGTTCTTGATAAGGCCTTTTGGCTGAAACTTGGAAACTTTGCGTTATTATGTATGTTGCGTGATTAGCACAATTTCATTAAATTTTTTTTTCATGTATTGCCTAGCGATATTTGTATTTGTAATGGGAAGGAAGATACGATAGTTTCTCTTGCATTTTTGGAGATATCTGAAAGTGATTGATTTCAATATTCCTGCATTTTGTTTCAGACGCAAGAACACGCTCATCTTAAGGACACAGCTGACGGTGAGAGTCCATGCTATTATTGGTGAGTTATTCGTAGTCAATATTCGTTGACGCTTAATATTATTTTACGTCTGTTGACTGCATATTCATTAGCTATTCTCTTCATATACTCACTTTGTTATGTTCGTTCATAATCTTTTAAACGTTTAGTCTTCGATCTCTCTTGGTCACAATATGGTGATTTTATCATTACAACTTTGGTTACCATACGTTCATTATAGAATGTTTCCTGACCCATCCGGTTTGATGTTGTCATTATAACTTCGCCAATTTGGTAACCAGGGCCTGGGTTTCTAGTTCAGGTTGCAACGAATAGGGCCATTGTCTTCTTTCCATGCATATCGTAGGAGATGAATATGTTAATTTGGGTAATAGGCTGACAACCTGTCACCTGTGAACAAATCACCATTGTCACTGCCAGTCATGTCTCGATGTCTTAGTATTGTCTTATGTCAAGCGGCGCCCATGGATGACGAAGAGTTGCAGATCAGCGGACATTGCACTTGTCTTTTTTAGGTAGACATCTGATGTCGGGAAATTCTAGGGTAGCCATCACTGCAGTTGGGTCAACAGATCTAAAAAGAATGATACAATAATTATCTGTAATATAAACGAGAAGTATAAATAACACTCCTGGCAGGACGTGATGACCCTTGGATACTGTCACACTGGGATGTCTTCTTTCAGGGACTTAAGCGTGCATTCATTATACCATTCACACCTCCGCCCAACTCAACCATGCCTTTGAGACAACAAATCTCAGAAAAGTTTAGGCGTCACCTCAGATTCTCAACTGAAGAGGACCTGTTCTTTTGCCAGAAATATACGGGATGCCAAGAGCTTTCTGCTCACAGGAAGGGATTACTACATCACTACTGTCGTCATAATTATCACTTTGGTTACGATACAATCATTTCGGGATGTTTCCAAAACACAGTCATTATTAGTAGTCACGTTTCCGTCATTCCAGATGATAGTACTGACATTCCTGATGATAGTACTGACATTCCTGATGATAGTACTGACATTCCAGATGATAGTACTGACATTCCAGATGATAGTGCTGACATTCCAGATGATAGTACTGACATTCCTGATGATAGTACTGACATTCCTGATGATAGTACTGACATTCCAGATGATAGTACTGACATTCCAGATGATAGTACTGACATTCCAGATGATAGTGCTGACATTCCAGATGATAGTACTGACATTCCTGATGATAGTATTGTTGTGCTAAAAGAAATATATTTTCTATGGGGATAATGGATGTCATTCTTAAGTCCAATCTGAGCGTCCAAAAAAAGTATTCCATATTATGTACGAGAAATCACAAGCTTACTTGTACCATCTTGTGCTGTTGTGTTTCTCAGACGTGCAGCTCTTTGCTATCACATTCTCCTTTGTTTTTATAACATTCCTGATCATTCTCCTCCATGCAACATGAAATATGGCATCATGGTCCAATGATTCCTTATTAGTGCCTGTATAATTCATATCCCGTTTTCATACGTCTTTGTACAGAAGTAGAGGTTGACCCTGAGATCTTTTCTCATAATGTAATTGATTTAATTCTAACTAAGTATAGAGCATACTGTGGTATTGCCTTTCTTTCCAATACATCAGTGTTACCGACTTTGTCCTGTCGCATAACTCCAAGAATCCTTTGTAGGCACCGCATTTGACAGTTGTTTAGGTGCATATGTTTTCCATGTTTCACTGTTGTAGAGGAGGGTAGGAGTCTAATCTTTATTTAATTTTATGTTTCCCCAACTGCTTTTTGTTAGTCTGTTGATTGTGGTGATCTATGGATAATTTATTGTTGACAGAGGATCATAGATATGTAGGGGTCAGAACAAGAATTACAAGAGTTAACAGCGAAGTTGGAAAAAGTTACCAGCAAATCGAAATAGAAATCATCACAGAAAAGGGCAAGATCTTGATTAACATCAAAGACACAGAAGAACAGTCCAACATCATGATGAATGGATATAAGCTGGGGAGGTGAACTTTAAAATACTTCGGATCCAGCATATACAGGGATGGAAAATGCAAAGCAGAATTAAAAGTTAGGCTGAAAATGGTTTTGGCGTCTATGTCAAAGCTAACGGTGATTTGTAAAATCAACATCAGTGTTGGAGTGAAAGTCAAACTGTATAAGTTGCTAGTACTTTCTGTTGTGCTGTATTAGTTGTGAGAGTCGGACACTCTTTGTGGACATGGAGAGACGATTACAGGCTTTCGAGTACAAATCCTACAGATGAATGCTACGAATTTCCTTTAGAGAGCAGATAAAAGTGTGTATGTAAGAAATAAAATAGAGATCTATGCAGGTGTACAGGAACCATTGCTTTCAATAGTTAAACAACGAAAACTAGCATGGTTTGGACATGTATGCAGACATGATTCCTTGTCAAAAACAACACTTCAGGGAACCGTCGAAGGGGGAGAATAAGAGAAGGGCAAAAAAAGACATGGCCAGGCAATATTTAAGGAATGGACAGGATTACATTTTTCCTCACTCATCCGCATTGTTGAAGATAAATCGCTGGTAGACACTCCCTGTGCACTGAAGCATCCAACCTCTACGAAGCTGACGTGTTGCGGGTTTATATATATATATAGATAGATACGTAAAGTATCACCTTCCTCTAGCTCATCACCATTTTTCTGCTGCATCATGGCAGACTGCGTCATAATTTGTGTTTTGTCTTTGTTGATTGTTAGTCCAAACTTTTGGCAGACATCAGCCAATGCAGCTAGTTCCCCATCTGAGTGTGTTGTAATTGCTGCGTTATCTGCAACTCTTTATCCTGGTTTTGGCTTTCAACCTGATATATTGAAATATTTTACTTATAACTGTGCTCACCATATATTTCCATTATGTTTCTCTGGCACTGTCCGTTTTCTATCATTGCAACTTAAGTAGCAATACATTCATTTTGTGACGTTCTATTTGACAGTACATTTGTTGATATAATTATATGTGTTTCTCCATATATACGTTCATGTTGACTTGACTCCACGTCACTCATCTTGTCAGATCTGACATTTCACTGGTCACATATGTATGTTTTGTCTCGCTACTCAATTAAATGCACGGATCAGTCGAATCAGCCAAGATGACCGAAACCGTGTCACCGGTATGCAGGACCTATATCTATAGAAGAATGTAGATATGTGCAGTCAGATGAATTATCACATCTGAAATAGACTATAAACTCATAGTAAGATATTCATGGAATGCGTAGTAATCACTTTAGAATAATAAAATTTATCACTGAATTTATGTCTCATTTTTATATATACAAGTGACTATTCATATTCTAAACATAGCTCGCTTTATACATATAAATATGTATATTTGACGATTGTGGCCAGATAACTCTTAAATATTGTGTATAGAAATCAATACATGTATGATCACACAGCTGTGGAACAACACATGAAGGCTATGCGGGCAGTTTAACAGACAATTATACAGTCATGTGGACTCATCGGTGTTATTCTCTCTAACCTGCGCGGGCGAGCGGCCGTGCGCATAATTAGAAGGTACCGCTAATGAAATGTAACACCTCACGCACATAAAGAACTAGCAAATGTTTTTTTTAGATAGTTAAAAATAATACTACTAAAGACCTTGCGCTATCTACGGCCCTGTTCACACAGAAATATTCACTGTTCAGACAACATCAGGTTTGCTCGTGATGAAAATATGAGAGGAGATATTGCTCATCGGTATAATCATTCGCAAGTGACACTATTTTGTAGTTCTCGTGATTTTCATTGGTCACTTTATATATACTTTGTGTCGACAGCCAATAAAATCATGGAAGAAATCCATGACAGTCACAATCACGCGAAAAGTCATGTTCGTGATTTTAGAAGGATGATTCCCAATGAGACAGCAGGTCATATATTTGTCGATGATTACGAACAGTAGGTGACAATTGCTCACTGTACATGGTTATTTTCTGTGTTTTGCTCTTGATATATGTTGTTCTTTTATTTTTGTTCAACTGTTCTCTTTCACATGATGTAACATGTTCGCATACATTCTGGTAAACAGCACAGTTCTCACCTCATGACTATTGTATCTTTTAAAACTTATGCCATAGGATTTCATAAAATATATAACAAATCATTGCAACGAATCTTTGCATGCGATCTTACATTTCGCATAACAGGATTGTGCTTCTCATAATAATTTGTCAGGTACTACCAATTGTTTTTAATTGGCATGTGTCTTTGATCATTATCGGTGATCATTGGTAGCACCAAAGCAATGGTAGCACAGAGATATTTTGCCTCAAAAAAATAATTTTCTGGAACTTCATAATCGCTTTCATCAATTGTTTGTTGAGTTGCAAAATTTTAATTAAGTTATGGTAATCAAATAAACGATATGTTTTAACACTAAGTAGTACGAGGAGGCAGTAACATTTAGTAGATTTCATGTCTGTGTGTAAAATGACTCAAGTATACTTAGGAGGGTTGGTATTTGTATTTGTTCTTGTTTCTTGTCCATCATTCATCTTATCTCAGCATTCGTTTCTTGATGTGATTAAATATCCTAACTTCGTCTTTCCTGTACTTCAATAGAAATTAATTGTTCATTGATCAAAAGTGAAAAAGGAAGACATTGAAAACTTTATAGCAACAATAGAACTTCAGATTTAATTTTTTTAAATAGACATATTAAGAGAGAGGTCGGTGATCGTTCTAAAATTAACATAATTAGTAGATATGTCCTATCAACAGGCACAATGATGTGTCATGTGACGTATTCTCTCCAGAACAGTGTCTTCCCAATGAACTCTGACCTCCATTATTTGTCTTTATAAATAGTTGTCTCTGTATATGACACCAAACAGGTGTAGTTTTCTTTTTGCTATTGTGTTTAGTAACCAACACTCTGTAATCTTCAATGTGTTTATTATATCTGATTTTCTATTTTTTTTTCCTTTCATGATATTCTAAGATATCTTTCTGTAGTATTCCATCACAATGATACTGCAAATTAATTACATGTTTTTGTGCGACTTGACGTGTGTGCATGAAATGGTGCAAGATTCTTTCTACATACGTGCATAAACTACCTCTGAGAAGATTTCTTCTCAAAGCATCGCACATCGTTGAGAGTTTGCATCTTCCTGGTATGAAAGAAAGCTTAAAGAAACTGACCATTTGAAGCAACTTCATTAAAAAAAACACCTATGCTCTTGACACCAGTCTGTCGACTCTGTCTTTACCTTCAATTTGGCCTTCTGGCTATTGACACAGTACTACAGACCTTCTAACATAATTAATGAGGCTTTCATTCTTACTTATCTTGATTATTCTTATGTTTTCCGTTGGTCAATATTTATATACTTGGAATCGCATGCCAAAAAGAGCCAATGCTACTCCAAGTATATAAATAGTAACCAATGGAAAACGTGAAAATAATCAAAAAACGTACCGAATGAAGCCCTGTTTACGTTTAGCAGTTAGGTCTTCTATATAGTTTCCGACGGTCACGGTGAAACCCCAATATATGATAGAGGAAAATCGAGATAGAAAGCATAATGGACACATTTAGAACGAAGTCACAGGTTTATTGAAAACATAGCCTGTGTTACACGTTGAAGTGTTTCTAAAGATATTTGTAAATGTAACACCAGTTTTTTTCGTGTTGTATCAAGTAATATGATATGTTTATTCTGTAGTTTGGCTACAGCGGGTCTCAACCTGGTCAAAGATGCAATAAGATGTTTCTACGGAGATTTATTTCAGACCAATAACGTACAATAATAGTACGATTGGAAGAAAGTTGACAAGACTTTATTTTACATGTCACAGTGATAGAAAGAAAATGTGTCACAAAATGAGATCACGGACAAATAAAGGTTACGAGTCTCTGGTGTAGGCGATCACGTTTCTCCGCCACTCCCATGTTTCTTTTTTATGTTTAATAAGTATAATCGCTTACTTTTTGAATGGACATATAGATTAAGCAAGAGCATCACAGAAAGGGTAATTGTTACCAAAAAAATAGCCGGTATTTCACGTACGATATTTACCAAGTCCTTTTACCAGAATAGTCGCGTGTGCTGATCTCACACTCGTCGCTAATTGTTTTCTGATACAACAGATCATTTGTTGCTTTGTGCATTTTTTGTTCCCAGCCAATGATACGCGCTGAAATAGTCGGATACACCAAGAATGTTGGTTCTGCAAGTGATCAGCGCCAAAAACTTTCCTTGAGAAGTACTTGTTTTATAATTATACTAGTGAGATTTGGTTCAAAACGGGACATCCAGAAGGAGAACAAACTCCTGTGAAAAAAAAGTGTGACGCATTCTTGGTTCATGTATCTAAAGTGATGTGCTTTCTTCCATGCTTTCTATAATTAATAAGAGTTGGCAGATTTTTTGTTTTAGTTTTCGGTCTCAAACTCCTACTGGAGTGTGACCTCTTGTAGCAGTAGAGAGAAATACTATATTTCAAGCAGGATTAATCAAGAGAAAGGGAGATGCGTTCTGTCGCGGTGTTATTTGCATCAGATACATCCGACTTCGACACAGTGGTTCTACCAATCCCAATTAACAGTGGATGTCCATAAGCTGTAGCGTTAGTAGGAAAAATGATAACACATGGCAAATATCAAGATAAACGAAAATAAGTATATGAGTTATCAGTATTTATAAATATATAACATACTAGCAATGAGATCATTTCAAGTCACTTGTACAAGGCAGTAACATTTGTGGTTAATCGAATTGTTAAAGCAGTCCATCGTCTTTTTTGACATTTTTGTCCACTGTCTGGATTGCTGTCGACAACAACACTGAGAATATTGTGTTTAGTAAACGGACAAATAAATATATTTATTACATAATTGACAATTGATAAAATAATAAAGACATTTAATCGAATTTGTTGTTCATTTATATCTTTTCTCACAGATACAACCGAGTGTCTTCTGTTCGTGTATCATTTACCTCTGAACTCCCTGCGAGATCTTCTGATTGTTTGTGTATCCATCTATGAATCTTTGATCTCCTTTCAAAGATGGACCTACACATGTTTTTAACAAACACCGTCGATTGTTTTTCTATTCTTATTTAGTCTCTACACATATTTACATGTATTATTTCATAATAATTGAAGTGTATCATTTATAAATCATAACCTGTCAACTATTGGTCAGTTTATAAGTTTTTTTAAATTTGTAAGGACGAACATATAAGTAATTTTATGAACATTGCCAGAGCTAATTGAAACAGCTCGATCCACACCGTTCTTCGAAATCTTTGTTCATACCAATCATGACTAATAGACAAGTATAGTAAATCCGTCACTCAGACCAGCCATGTCTTATTTATCAAGGGATAAATGTTCCAGTGTAGGGTAACAACCCTAAACAGGAAGTAGGTGGCTGGAGTAACACAGGACAAATATAAAGATAAACAAAAATAGGTAGATGTGTTACCAAAATAAAACATAAAACAACCTAACAACGAGATACAGAGACAGACGACGTTTCGACTAAAAAGTCTTCATCGGGACAAACAAAAGACAACAGTACAACGAATGTTTGTCTCCATGTAAGATTCGTTGTACTGTTTTCTTTTGTTTGTCCTGATGAAGGCGTTTTAGTCTAAACGTCGTCTGTCTCTGTATCTCGTTGTTAGGTTGTTTTATGTTTTATTTTGGTAACATCAACTTATTCTTATTTATCACTCATATATCTTATGAGTGATACATTTTCGTTTTTAAACTCCTGTTAGCTAGAAAGACATATCATGGTAAACACATTTCGTTGTCTGAAGGGGCTATATGCGCCTTTATGATGCAAATCAGTCTTCAGCAACGCTTTCGGTTACTTTGATCTTCTACGGGATGGGTTAAATAAACTATCAGCAATGTTGTATTTACAACAGAGTCTAGCCGTGACCGTCGGCAGTTACTGGAGCCCGGTCATGGTCTGGCCGTGACGTCTTAGATATCCTATAGCTCAGTGTTTCTCAAACATTTTATTGTCACTGACCGGCAATTTATTTCCAGTTTCCTGATCTGATTGGAATCGGCGTGGTTATTGAGTCACACGTCTTATATATATATATATATATATATATATATATATATATATATATATATATATATATATATATATATATATATATATATATATATATACACAATTAATATACACAATTTATATATTACAATTACACAATATATATATATATAAGAACTTTCACTGAATACTCGCTGACCGGCATCGGTTCATGGACCACCAATTTGAAAAGATACATGCCATATCTCAGGAAAGACTTATTTATAAATGTGCCATTGAACCCTATGAAAGATAAGAATACAAACCACATATAGTAGCTTAGATTAACAGTATTCAAGTTCATCTCCCGCAGATCCCAAATAACGTCACTTATCTTGACTGATACTACTGATCATTGGTCAATTTGCGTATAATGTGTATCGCCAGCCAATGAAAATTACGGAACTAAGTTGATCAGCGAACTTAACTGACGCTGTTTGGGATCTGCGAGAAGGTCGCGGTATTTACAGAAAATGATGTAATCAATAAATGATTAGTAGTTGAATATTTTTATGACACGCCTCCATTAAACAACATACCGATTTGGATAGAAACGACAATTGATTAAAGTGTAAGTGGCGATGACAAGAAAAACGATTCACTATTTCGTTACTGAAACGAGAACAGGGAAACCAAGAATAGTACAATGTGAACGATATCTGTAGTAAAAGACTATTTCGCCCAGTATAAAGTAAGTTTGACTGAAAATGCCTTACAGAAGTCAGTTATATTGGTTAAAAGTACATATTAGCCAAGCTATAAATAAATCACGATACAGCGCATTTTGTTCCTATGTCATATACTTGACCCGGGCGAGAATAAAACAAAACAAAAAATGAAAAATAGAATAGATGCGAATATTTTTCCTATAATGTAGCGATGACTTTGATTTGTTTCAGTTTCTACATATTAACCTAAATTGAAATTAAATTCAAGGAGTATGAAAAGTTAAAACAAAACTAAACAACGTTCCTTCTGCGGAGCGAACACCTGATCGATGGTATAAGAACCTGACGCACTAATAATTTGAATACCAAGATCTTATACCATAGAGAGGAAAATTGTGTATATTTATGAGCGTCGCATAATCTCGACCTATTTATAATTGTGCACGGAAAGTGTTAAGAGGGAACATAAGACAGATGTGAAAATTTTCATTTTACAGAATCAAATACAACAGAAAATAGCATAAACACAAGTAGAAACAATGGTAACCCTATCAATACATCGTAAACATTGATTGAAATACTACAAATCTCTACCGCTCAGTAGACTACATAGACCACATTAGTCGTTAACGACATTTGTTTACAAATTGTTTGATGATTCGCTGACTTCTTACTCTGACAGAGGTAAAATGTTGACCCATCGTATTATTGGTCAGCTTTTGCCAGTCAACTGTACGGTAATTCTGCTTGCGCCAGTGATGTCCATTTCATCTGTGCTATAATGGTGGCAAATTGTATTACTATACGTGACATTAAAAATTGGTATAGCGAAAAACCAAGATTCAGAGCTACGGAGATCGCCATTAATAAATACTATAGATATATATTATATAGATAGATATATAAACTACGATGCAACGCATTACGTTCCGTAGGTTATATCATATATAAACCACAATACAACGCATTCTGTTCCGTAAACTATTTATTGTCTTTTCTATGCTTTTGCTATGTGGCGTCGCAGGACTGAATAACGATAGTTTTCGGTCTATGGCATGTGTGGTCACGTGATGTGCAATAACACTGTGCCGTGTCAGAATATTGGTAACTCCTTCAATCCACCTTCTTCTTGGTCTTCCTCTGTATCTCGCTGTTATAATTTTCCTGTATTATGCTCTTGCCGCTGGTCAATAATAGTTCATTCACATTAGGTGGCCAACCATTTCACCACTGGTGGTGCTCCAACAGTAGGAACTACTTGGGGTTAATAGGAATGCGTTAATGAACTAACAAAGACGTATGTGCTGAAGACTAGAAGAAACTGGAGTGACACAAAACTCGATGAACTTAAATAAATGATACAGCTGAGCAGGTTGCGACCTCCACTACGTTTGTGGTCACGACTCTGATATAACCATGTTGGTCTTCATCTGCGGTTGAAAAGGACGTTCTATAAAAGCCCTTGTTTCTAATCTGAAAAAAAAGGTACTGATTATTCAATGACATTTTCAATCGTCTGTAATGTGGGATATTCTCTGCATGGTACAGAGCGCGTCTGTGACGGTACCGGGTTCAAATCCCGCTTCAACCGGTTGTGCATCCGGACCGTTAAGAGAGCACCGCCACACTTCTGAACGTATTTATATTGTCTAGAAAATCACTGCAGCCATAAATTGCTGCGCTAATGGCTACAATCTGGATACGATATGCTATCAATTTAGTCCAGAGAGCGGAGTGTGTTGTGTCATGGTTTACAGTTTGTCTGAGATACATGCGCCTTCAGCTCTACACTTCCAACTTTCGCATGCTTTTTGGGCCGTTTTGAACTTCCTCTTCGAAGTGGGACCGTCAAGATTCTAAATTTGTAGATGATGTTATGTGAATGACTCACTTCGAATACGCCCGCCAGATGCGCGTACCTAACTGGGTCAGTCTATAGTTAATGATTTTAATTTGAGATTTATTGCATGCACCGTGTATCATGCTTTAAGTACGTGTAATAGATAACGTAAGATTGATTTCAAAACACAGATTTAATATAGGTTTTATTTATAAGTTATGATGGTCGTATTGAAGCCCATACAGTTAATATAGACTATGTGGTCAAAAGCTGTCAACGTTAATACCATCAAATGGTTTCATGTTTTCGTCTCCTCTTCTTCTGCGTTCAGCATCTGTGGTCATGTTATATTGTCAGACCTGTCGTCAAGACGAATTCCACTGTCTTCTCCAGGTCAGAGCGGCTGCCCCATAGCTTTTGCCTCAAGTCTGTATCCTCAGGCCAGGTGCCTCTGCTCTTTGTATGTTGGGCAGTCCGGAAGTATGTGTTCCGGAGTCTGGGTTCCGGATCCACATGGATATTCATCTGTGCATGAGATCCTCAATCGGTAAAGGTGACCCAAGTCTGCAGTGACTTGTTCTAATGAGAAATATTGTGTTATGTTGATATCTTTGGAGGAGATGTATGGCATCATGTATGTATTCCACTTCCATTTGTTACTTCCACTTTGCTGTGTATGTGTTGTGGATTATTGTTTTTGCTTCTAATTGGATGTCTCCATAAACAAATAGTGGAATATGCCTTATATATACCCATCCCTCGCTGAAGGCCCATTCTCATAGCATGCGTACCACTGTGAGTTAGGGTATTCTAATTATAAAGGAATCTTTATATTTATCTATCTATATCCCTTCAGCGCCAAATACGTTGCATAGGGCAGAAACCAAAGCTCTTCAGTTCGAGCAATGCGCTGCTACTATGTGCAGTTCTTTCATGTTTGCATGTTGCTGAGACACTTAGTAATTCCCTCTTTAATGGCTATTCTGTGAAGATTCGCTCTAGGTCTTCCTATTTTTTGTTTCATCTGCCATCTGGTACCCATTATAACGCTTATAGTGGCAGTCTGTTTTCATTCACTCTAAGTACATGTCTGAAATGTCTATCATTAATTTTTCTTATTGTTGTAGAAATATCATAAAAATCATATGTAAATGAATGTGCGAGAGAAATCCCCCCCCCCCAATCCTATTGTAAATAGTAAACAAGAATGTCGTCGCTCGTAATTCACGGGGATCGGGGGGGGGGAATTTGAAAAAAGACCTGTGTGGGCTTGGTGGTATATTGGTTAGTGTTTCCACTTCACAAATACAATTCGGCTAAACGTACTTGTGGTTTGAAAGTTTGTGGGTTATAATATAATCTATATTATACTGTCGATGCGATTGAATGTATTAGTGGAGCCTAAAGATTCAACAAGAATAGGGGAATGTCTTATACGTGATATTCTACAGTCATTATTAGTCCAAAATCATTAAAGAAACTTGAACAAGTCTGTTGCAGTGCAAATTAGATTTAAAAAAATTGCCATTTGATTCTGCATTGAAGCATTTCATCGCAGGAAAGTGAAAGATGCAGAGTCAATAAACACAGTGGTAAGTTATATTTCACAGAGGTTTTGTTCTACAAAAGAATGCTGAGAATATCATGGACAACTAAAATAACTAATTAAGATGTGCTGTAGAGAACCACACCAAAACAAAGTTATTGACAAACTTAAGAGGTAAAAATCAGACCGCGTAGTTATACCACATCATGAAACAGAGGTGTGCAACACAATGTGATAATATGCAAGAACGATGGAAAACGGCGGCGTAAAGACAGAGCCGTAGATACGCCTTAGATATGAAAGGGATTTTAGCTTAAAACACGTCGTACGAGATGGACGTAGTTGGCCCAAGTTCAACTTCCTTTCAACAGTTTCTACACCTGAATGCACATGTTGGTCTCCACAATCTACGAGCGCAGTGTGCAACAAACCATCGAGTGGCATAGAGTTGATACACACCCTACGCGTTTCGACAGATTGGAATGTTCTCACAGGTGAGAAACTCACCATAATCAGTCATACCAAAAACGGATAATGGCTCAGGTTTATGTGGCACAACTAAACCATAACACAGCATATTCCGGCTCTTTGGCTCAAATCTCCAGAAAATTCTTAGCGGTTAAATGAAAACAAACAAATATACAAGCAAACAAACAATATTAAACACTATTTCGCATCAGCTGACCGAACAGCGATCTGATATTATTTCAAATCTTCTGAAATAAGGAAAAAATAATGAAGTTTTGTATGAATCAAGACGGCCTAGACGTTATGCAATCCAAAGAAACACAATTTGATTTTCTTAGCCGTACTAGCGAAAGACCTTCAAGATTTAATTAATGTAGTAGTCACAGAAAGTAAAGAGAAAGGCTTCTTCATAAATATCAAGAAAACATAAGCAATGGTTATTTCAAAGAAACAAAATAACACACCTTGCAAGATCAAAGTGAATGATATAATATTAAAACAGGTCCACCAATTCAAATATTTAGGTACAATGATTACAGCAGATGGAAGAAGTTCAATAGAAATAAGATGCAGAATAGGACAGGCAAAAACAACATTCAGAAAAATGAAAAATATACTGTGTAATATGACCTTGTCATTAGATGTGAGAAAGAGAGTCCTGCAGTGCTATATAACCCCTATACTAACATATGGATGCGAGTCTTGGACAATAAACAAACTGGAAAGTGGGAAATAGGCAATAGAGATGTGGTTCTACAGAAGAATGCTGAGAATACCATGGACTGCCAGAAACACTAATTTAGATGTGTTGAAAGAGTCAAAGGCGAAACGGACCTTAATCAACAATATAAGAAAAAGGCAATCTTCTTTTTTTTTGGCCACTTCATGAGACAGGCAGGTTTGGAGAACATAGTCACAAAAGGCAAAATTGAAGGCAACAGAGAAAGAGAACGACAACATTAGAAAATATTAGACAGTTTGACAACCTGGCACAGCACGGAAACAACAACGACCTTGATACATAATACTGTGGACAGAGAACTGTGAAGAGCCATGACCGCCTACGCCAGCCGGCATGGCACCTGATGATGATTACTAGCGAAAGAACTGCGCCACACGCAAACACCGAACAGTGTCAGTCCTGTGTTTAGTGTTATGTTTGCACATTAAGGTATCACTTTCCTGATATATTAACTCAAGCTTGTGTACTTGACACGCAAGGTCAGTTCTTGTGGTTCCAGTATAAAGGTAGAATTGTCCGTACTGTCAACAAACATAATTTCAACATTGGTTTCTTGGTTAAGTTCCTTACAGCTGCGCGTTTCAACGTGGCGCTCCATAGACAGGTGCCGATCCGTGAAACATCAGTAAGCCTTCTGCAAGTTTTCGAGCCATTATTTTGATTCATTGCCCTTGATATTCCCTTTAATTGAGCCACGGACTCGGAATCGTATAAAGAAAAAGTTATCTCATCGTTAACATTTAACAAGTTAAAAATGAGAATTATAAAATGCTATATCTACTCTATATTAATGTATGGCTCAGAAACATGGACACTAAATAAACAATTATAAGACAGAATTGATGCCTTTGAGATGTGGGTATATAGAAGAATAGGAAGAACATCATGGAAAGAGAAGAAAACAAATACAGAGGTGCTAAAAATACTTAATATGAAGAAAGAACTACTAAGAAAAATAAAGATCAGGCAAATAAAATATTTTGGTCACATTAAAAGACCTTACTTGAGAGCAAAGTCAAAGGGAGGCGAGCAAGAGGTAGGCAGAGATAAAAGTGGGAGAGTAACATCACACGATGGACAGGTTACAGTCTAGCATAATGCACCACGAAGACAAGAGACAGGGGATGTTGGAGATCCGTTGCAGCCAACCTTTGTTGCGGAGACGGCACTTAATGATGATGATGAACATTAGACCCCCAGTTGAATTTATTTTTTTATAGTTTGCTTGTCTTCAAACTCCTACATGATTTCTCTCTCTCTATCTCTCTCTCTCTCTCTCTCTCTCTCTCTTTCTAACAGATTGGAAAACAAATTGCCTGTCCGCGGCACCATAAAGTCTGAGGAGCACTGACTTTAAGTTTCATTTAGTCACTTGATAAATAGTTAAGGGTATAGTCTACTTCTTTCCATTGTCCTAACTATCAAACTCTTGTTTAGTCAACTTCTTCCCCTTGTCCTACCTATCATACTCTTGTTAGTTAACAGTATGCAGTTTGAAGAATACAATAAGTTGTATCACGGTTTACAGCTTGATTACGACATTTACGCCTTTTGGCAACACTTATCCCACTTCACTGTAACTTTTGGGTTGCCTCGTTCTTTGATCTGTTACATCGAATATTTCACTTCTATATCTTCTTAATCGCATTTTGCGATATGTCAGATCACAGTGTCGCTATTCTTGCTCCCCTTTCGAACCCCAGCAACTTACTGATGCTTTATGTTAATGCTAGAGACGATTCTTAGTATGTATCATGACATATTATCCACGTATCCCAGGATGTATTTATCCCATGACAATTCTTAGTATGTATCATGACAAATTATCCACGTATCCCAGGATGTGTTTATCCCATGACGATTCTTAGTATGTATCATGACATATTATCCACGTATCCCAGGATGTGTTTATCCCATGACGATTCTTAGTATGTATCAGGACAAATTATCCACGTATCTCAGGATGTGTTTATCCCATGACGATTCTTAGCATGTTTCATGACAAATTATACACGTATCCCAGAATGTGTTTATCACATGACGATTCTTAGTATGTATCATGACATATTAACGACGTATCCCAGGATGTGTTTATCCCATGACAATTCTTAGTATGTATCATGACATATTAACCACGTATCCCAGGATGTGTTTATCCCATGGCGATTCTTAGTATATATCATGACAAATTACCCACGTATCCCAGGATGTGTCCCATGACGATTCTTAGCATGTTTCATGACAAATTATCCACGTATCCCAGGATGTGTTTATCACATGACGATTCTTAGCATGTTTCATGACAAATTATCCACGTATCCCAGAATGTGTTTATCCCATGACGATTCTTAGCATGTTTCATGACAAATTATCCACGTATCCCAGAATGTGTTTATCCCATGACGATTCTTAGCATGTTTCATGACAAATTATCCACGTATCCCAGAATGTGTTTATCCCATGACGATTCTTAGTATGTATCATGACATATTAACCAAGTATCCCAGGATGTGTTTATCCCATGACAATTCTTAGTATGTATCATGACATATTAACCACGTATCCCAGGATGTGTTTATCCCATGACGATTCTTAGTATGTATCATGACATATTAACCGCGTAACCCAGGATGTGTTTATCCCATGACAATTCTTAGTATGTTTCATGACAAATTATCTACGTATCCCAGAATGTGTTTATCCCATGACGATTCTTAGTATGTATCATGACATATTAACCACGTAACCCAGAATGTGTTTATCCCATGACGATTCTTAGTATGTTTCATGACATATTAACCACGTATCCCATGATGTGCTTATCCCATGTTCACTTCAGTATCCGATGATTATACTTAACGTGATCTGGTTGCCCTGGTTATCATATTAGCGGTATTGAACAAGGGCTCGCCCTTGTGTTATCCGACAGGAAAACGGAGCAAAGAATAGCGATAATACCTTCCATGCATGACGTAAGGGGAGACAAGAGGTTTTGGGCTTGAGTTCGATGCCCTATGTTATATAGGCTCAAAGTGACCCAGAAGCCATGTAGAAATCGGATGTTTCATGTCGAAAGGTTCAGATATCGTAGCTAAGCTGTAAACCACGTCACAGCGCATTCCGTTCTACGATTTATCCTGCTTATCTGTAGGAGTTTGAAAGGGAACGCAGAAGAAGACGAAGAACCGATGTTGACATTGTCCATTTCATGGCCACCTGGGACCATTTTTAAATGTCGCTGGCCACATCATTTGTTTTAGCCATTTTTGTATTTTTGGCCAGATTGAAAAATTTCAATTTTTTTAAATATATATTTTCGTGTATCTATAAAATTGAGAATGTAAAAACTCAAATCTTGACAGAAGGTAAATATTATTTGTACAATGTGTTACTCTCATAACTGTTGTCGAAGCTTAACAAAGAAACAAAACGCATCTTTATGTAGTTATTAGAATTCACTTATTTATCTTATCTCAAGGGTTGCGAGCTTTCTTTCTTTTCTATGGCATGTGGTGTTAAGTGCATGTCCTCTTCAGCTGTATTGTGTCTGTATAGAGTGTTATTTAGGGGTTTGGTTGTAATAGGTGTTTCCTCGGGTCTTGTAGTTCAGAAATTCAATAAATTGCGTGTTACTGTTGCCTCCTTTCGTCTATTGCTGTAACTGCAATATGGTATATGGTCTGTTGTAATTCTGTGTAGGTGTTTGTTAAGATGTACATGTATTGCATTAGAATTAAAGCTTTTAATTACATTTCATTGAGTTCAATACCTCGTTTTATTGTTTTCATTAGTGTGTCTACACAATTTAGCACTTAGCTCATTGTTTAATCACTTCTTACCTAAAATGTGACACTTAGACAGTGTTAACTATCTGTCAATGTCAGTGTTAACTATCTGTCAATGTCAGTGTTAACTATTTGTCAATACTCTGATACGCCATAGTTCTGTTTCTGCTCGTTAACACATTTTATCTTTTATTCTTCCTACTTTCACCAATACCACTTCAACTTCTATTCTTGTTGCCTATTTGTTCTCACAGTAAGCGTATACCTGTTTGCTTCTAATTTCTTACCACTATTTTTCTGGTTGTCACGAACCTATTCTATGTGTAAGATTGTTTGTCTTGCTGAACTTTAATTTTGTTCTGAACAAACCCTCTTTCCTGACTGAACATCACAAGCCAGCTTGGCTGTTTACACACAGTATCTCTTCATATTTGCACAACGGAGTCAATTTCCGGCGGTTTCAGTGACAATTCAATGTTGCATTATGTTTTTCTCCGTTGCGCACACTTTGATATTGTCTGTCACTGTGTATATGTTATGTTTTGTTCTGCTGTAGCTACTTTGATATTATATGTACTTGTAAATATATGGTTTTGTTCTGTTGTGACTACTTTGATAGTGTCTTTACTTGTATATATACATGCCCGTCTGAAATAGAAGATCTCTGCACATAATTAATTAGGACAGCAGTGCTGATAAGTTTATAATTATTGTCGTGTTTTCCGTTGTTACTATTTATATACTTGGAGTCGCATGCCAAACATTGCCAAGGCGACTCCAAGTATATAAATATTCTCTACATATCTATCTATAAGATGTGGCCCTTGTTTGCCTTTCGGCGTCAGGGGTGGAAGCGTTCTCTGGAGATGGCCTTCTTGTATGCTGTTTTTAAACTTGTTCCTGTGATTTCTTTGATATCTGTGATCCAACTTTTACATGGTCTGCCTCTGGCTTAACAGCCGTGATGTCTATGTATATAAATAGTAACCAACGGAAATCATGACAATAATCAAAAACGTAACAATGAAGTACTAATTAATTCTGTGCCGATGTCTTCTATCCTGTGGCATGGCCATGATGTACATATGCTTATAGAGCAGGCGATTAGTTACATTTTGGGAAAGAAAATCTTAGATGGGGATCATGGTCTCTTATCAATTTCTACTGCGATGACACACAAAACAACAAATACATATCTCTCACCATATAAGCACACGTCTTGCAATAAACCATCATGTCTTGAATATAAATGAACAGGTCGACAAGATTTCAAAAATCATTTATATCAATAGTTCTTCTTTCTCTATCTGTGTTCATTCTCAAACTCCTGCAGATTGCCAGAATATAGTCCGAAGAACGTAATGTGAAGTGTCATGGTTTACCGCTTGTCTGCGATATATGTGCCTTTCTTACCGATATATCCTAATTGAAATATTTAGAGACAGCAAGTAAAATGGTTCGGTCACCTTATGAGAATGAAGCCAAACCACATACCAATAAGAGCATATAGAAAAAGAATATCTGGGCGTAAGGCCAAAAATAGACCAAGAAAACGGTGGATAGAAAACATCGAGATAACCTTGAACAAACATGGACTAAATGCAACCTCGGCAACACATATGGCCTTGGGACGACATCTCAAGCTCCCACCCCTACGCTTAACGGCAAGTGTGAATGCGATCAACAATCATTCACCTATGGAATGACAATAGACAATAAACATACTAATTCAGCACGGATTCTGTGTCACATGGGATGGGACGGACAGTCTCCTTAGTCGCCTCTTACGACATGTGTGGAAAGTAAACAGTATCGCTAATCTGTGCTCATCTTTCGTCTTCTTCTTCTTCTTCTTCTTTCTGTCCTCATGTACCTTTCGGTGTTGAGGGGAGAGTGAGTGTACGGTCTTTTGCCCTTCTATTTGCCTCTTCTGCTGTTATATTTCCGAGCTATAATAGGCTAGGTAAGTGTTTTAGTAACCTTTTTACATCATTTTGCATTACTATATTTCCGAGTGTCTCTAATACACTATCTATCCACCTTTTTCGAGGGCGTCCAATAGGTCGACTGTTTTCGTATCGTTTGTTAAGTGTTTTTTGGATAATACTTTGCTCTTTCTGTCTGGTTATGTGGCCATACCATTTAACTTGTTGTTTCTGGATGTATTCTATTGTTGACTTGATCCCTAATTGTTTCCTTAGTGCTTCATTCCTGATTTTGTCTCTCAAGCTAACTCCAAGCATACGTCTCACACATTTCATTTCAGTGGTGTTAATCTTATGTATTGTTCTAGAATCCAATGTCCAAGTTTGACACTGATAACACAATGTTGGTAAGAAAATGGTGTTGAAAAGCGCTTTCTTTGTTTCTAGTATAATATCTTTGTTTCTTAGTAAAGGTGTTAATTGACCAATGACCTGACAGGCCTTATTACATCTAGCGTTTATTTCTGCTTCTTGTTTATTGTCATATCTCAATGTGCTGCCCAGATATTTGAATTCATCTACTTGTTTTAGTTTTTTGTTGTTTATCTGTATGTTGATGTTCTCCTTTTCTCTTGCAATATTCATTACTTCTGTTTTGTCTATGTTGATTTTCATTCCTCTTTCGTTCCCCAACAAAATACAGACGAGATATAGACATTACTTGCGAACGAAAAAAGAAGAAAACTACGTCAAATTAGAAGGAGGATCCCTCATGAGTCCACATGACTGTATTGGTCATGGACTCGGCTGAGCCGTTCGCTTTGTGCAGGTTTGAATCCGGTTCGTGACGTCTTGTTTACAGAGTAGATTTTTTCGGAGATCCGCGGGATTTATAATTTGAAGCTACGGAATTATGTGCTGCCAGCGGTACTCTCAGCAGACGTCGTGCAGCTTCGTTATGAACCCTAGAACAGTGAAGTAAATCGTCTGCGTCTTTCAACATATAATTTGTTAAGTGTTATTTAATATGTTCTAAACGTGTTCTTTCATTTGTTCTAATAGTGTTATTTCATTTGTTCTAAAAGTATGTCTTTAATTTATGTAGCAGGTGTGATAGCACAGTTTTTCAATCCCTGAATTGCCTAGCTGGTGGTTATTCATATGTTTGCTACTTTCTTCGATCAACGCAAGAGCATAAGCTCGTTATACCGATTTATTGATAGCTGGTTGGACCACGGGAGCTCTTTTTTATGTTTTAACAAACCACTACGATGGACATGTGAACTGGAAATTTGGCCACCTAGTCGTCATGAGAGTGACTTATGCACTAAGCTACCGCCGCTCAAATAGCTCTCAGCTGCTTTATGTCAAACTGATATTTACATTTTCAATAATGTTTCAAGAAAACATAAATATGAATTAACATTGTGTTGTAATAATATCCGGCTCTGTAGCGGCGCGGTGCAAATCGCATCTGTGGCGGCCACGGTACCGGGTTCTAATCTCTACACAGGCAGTTGTGCATCCGTACCATTCAGAAAGCAATGACAATCTACTCAATGTATTTATATTACCTAGAAAATCACTACAGCCGAAAAAATAATGTGTTGATTAGCTAAGTCCTAATTAGGATATGCTACCAATTTAGTAATAATATTTCATGATATGGCGGCTGCCTTCAATTTTTACATAATATAATCTGTTCTTCAAGTTTTAACACGATATGATTATCTTTTAATTTTTTTACACCAGGAGATTACCAATATTAACCCTCATGTCATCAAATCGTGTTTGAGATGAATAATCTCACAGAAGCACCTTCAGCAAACTGCGAAAAGTTTACACTTACAGCTAAAGTGTTTATTGGGGAACCTAAATTCACTAACTTTAAAGATATTCATTGCCAGAATTCGGAAAACGTATTGACTCGCGATGCGAATTGGTTTCAGCTGCACGCAACCGTCGGCGTTATATAAAACTTAACTGCAGAAAGTAAATAAGATTTCATTTGTTACGATGTTTTATTGTCTTGTTATTCATTGGTCACTAATTATATACTTGGACACCCGTGTGTTGTCGAGGCCCGAAAGGGGAGCAAAGAATAGCAACACTGTTTACCTTCCATGCATGTCGGTACGAGGCGACTAAGGAGGTTATAGGATGGAGTTGCTGTCCCATCCCATATAGGGTCAGTGACCCAAAGCCATGCTGCAGTCGGATGTGTCAGGCCAAAAGTCGCAGATATCGCAGCAATGCTGTAAACCATGACACAACTCATTCCGTTCTCCGGACTACATCCTGTTTATCTGCAGGAGTTTGAGAACGAACGCAGAAAAAGAAGAAGAATTATATACTTTTTGACGCCTGCCAAAAATAGCTAAGGCCGATCAATGAAGTACACGACAATAAGTCATCAACATCAGCTTTCTAGATCATCAGGCCACAAGTCTGTGCTGGTTGAACCATGACCAGGCAAATATTGTTTGCTATTGTCTGAGCTTTTGAAAACTTAGATCACTGACCACAGATGGACATAGTAACCTGGATTGTATGTTATATTGCAGAAAAGCTCTTGAACTCAACTGGAAGGGAGCTGAGAAGGGCGTTATTCTCACTGAAACAGATTTTTCAGGTTAGTTTATCATTTGATGTTATTGTTGTTTCTATCCAAAAGAAAGGTGATTAACTCTTTCTTCCTGTGTGCGATGGAATAGTTTTTCCAGATCATTGTCATACCCAGAAGACTACCTCTCAGCCATATGGCATACTTTGAGAAGGAGTCCTGCTCATGTGCGGTAAATTCTAGGGGATTTGTGTAGGCTTTTTTTTAACCTTTCCACAAACATGCAGAGTTGAATTCAGGAGCTTCATTTTCCCTGATCCTGCACCCTTTCCTAGCAGAGGTGTCCATAATAACCATTATATTAAAGCAATAAATATTTGATAGATAACTCTTATTGTCACTTCATGCACACACATATATGTTATGGTCATGCTCAAATTCAAATTTCCAACAATAATCATGCAATAGGCACAGAAAACTGAAGTGGCTTGTCCATGAACAACAGCCTGATCTCAAAACAAATAATTTATCTTGAACTCTTACAGGGTGTAAGAAGATAAAGCAGGGCAAGGTTGCGATACAAGGACGTATGGGAAACATGAATGAACGTTATTGTCATCTGATAAGTGGGGAACAACTGGTGGAAGATCTCGTCACATGGATAGTAAACCTGCGTAGTGTAGTTGAGACATTTGAGAACTCAATATTGTGCAGAACAAAAAAATAAAAGCTCAGACTTAGGGAACAACAGTGAAAATTAAATCCCAGACATAGGGAACAACAGTGAAAATTAAATCTCAGACATAGGGAACAACAGTGAAAATTAAATCTCAGACATAGGGAAAAACAGTGAAAATGAAGGTTCAAACATGGGGAACAACATTGAAAGTGAAGGCTCAGACATTACAGTGAAAATGATGTAATTTTACCTTGCTACTTCTTCAACAAATCAAAGTGAGCATGGATCAGCAGATTTACCCATTGAAAGACATTTTTTACTCATGCAACTATCAACTAATACAAGCGTGCTTCAGACTGTCTGTCACCACCAATAAGTCGCGTGTATATATATATATATATATATATATATATATATATATATATATATATATATATATATATATATATATGGTTGAAGTTATAAATTTATAAAAACATGCATGCATATCTCAAATGATGAGGCACAAACACACACACACACAATCTGACATGGTCAGGCTGTACCAGTATATAGGTCTACATAATATCTGCACATCAACTTTTGTGTTATCAGTGATTAGCAAAACATCATCAACCATTTCTAAATTCTACATGTCGAAATACAGTTTTTCTGCAGTTATTATCGACAGTTCACTTGTGCAGGATATAGACCTATAAAAAGGTAAAGGTAGGTCCCATGGCATCTGCCATCGGGGATGAAGATAACTCTTCATGTACTAAACCGCAGCAACTATTAGGTGGGGTGGCCAGTTCCCTTCCTTGCTGTTTTTTACCTTCCCTAACTCATGCATCAGGTACTCATTTACAGCTGAGTCGACTGGAGGAGTGGTCGTGTCAAGTGAGAAATAACAACCCAGATTTTTTTATTTTTTTTAATGTCCAGACATGGTTTTGAACCTGGCACGATGTAACCAGATGATAGCAAGCAAGCTCACTATCCACTAGGCTACCGCGCTCCTCAGGCCTATACATACATATACTCAACACCAGAACACTCACTCAGTTGTAAGGTTCCTCTCTAAACATTATGAACATTTGGTTCTATCTGTGTCTATGTCAGAGACAGGATATATGGCCTAGATCTTGTCATCAAACGTACAATATTCACTTCCTGGTTCCATCAATTCTGCAATCACTTTAATCCCTGGATTTTCTGGAATGTTGAAGAATTTAAAATCATTGTGAAACTGTTGTATAAGAGCACTAACACTGCAACTTGAAAGGGACTTAACACTTATGGGAACGCCCTGAGGTATAATTACAGATTCCATAGGAGATAAATTATAAATAGAAGTAACAAGATTCATTCACATTCCACGATCTCTAATGATAATGCTCTCTGCAGGCACTTCATTTACTAGCCCCCACGCAAACTTTAATTTCATTGCATAACATTCTATGCATTGAACAGTGATGCTATTCTTTGCACATCGGTTCTGGGTCATGGGATAAGTGTATTATTTTAGAAACATTGATAGTCCATAAAGAAAGATATCTTTCCACCTCTTCTTTTCCCAATGGTTTGGTACTCGACATAGTACAGGGGTGTTCCTATGTAGGTTTGTTGAACTTAGCAAGCGGTGACTCGAATTCTCATTCAGGGTGCAAAGAATAGGACCACTATTTTCTTTCCATTCATGTCGTAGGAGACAACTAAAGAAAGTTGGGGGATACACTGGTAACCTGTTACCTGCTAAAAAAATCATCATCACATCATGTGTCCATTTTTTTACTTGTGCTTCTATCAAATCATCCATGGTTGATGAAGTGATGCAAGCCAGCAGACAATGCACCTTTATCCTTTTGTGGCAGACCTCCTGGGTATTGGAAAATGCTAGATGTGTCATCACTGCCGATGGTTCAACAAATCGGACAGAAGAATTATGAGATAGCTTGCAAGAAGTCTGGGTTGTGCTCCTGGCAGGGTGTGGTAATCCTGGAATATTGGCGCACTGGAATGCCTCCTTTCAGGGACTAAATATGCATCCATTAAACCCCACACTTACACATCCATGCCTTTGAGGCAACTTTATGAGTCCGGCTGTCACCTCATATTAATAACTTATTAGAACTTTTGCTTGTGTCAGAAAGGCATGGGCTGCTAAGAGCTACCTGCTCACAGCTGAAGGGATTATTTTATCATTATCATGTAGGTTTGTGTTTTTTTGTCTGTTGCTTTCTATTCTGATAAAGACTTTTTACGTAAAATGTCAGTCATCGTATTTCATTATGGCATGTCTACTATTGACAACACTTTTAAACACTTCTTCTGTCATCAATCACTATGCATCCAGTCCAATATTGATCATGTATAGAGTGGTTTGTTTTTGGTTGCTATGGGTTACCCACAGTCAGGATTGCAGAAACAATCCAATGTTAGAATGTGACTATCAACAATAGAAGACCAATGAGCCCAATCAAAACAACCTTCACGTGATGATTTTGATTATTGTGTGCGTTTCATTGGTCATTATGTATAGCCGATACTTTGTGTCGCCTTCCTATGTAGCCCCATGAATTCCATGGAAGTAATCGAAAACATGACTTCAAAATGCTTGGTTTGATTCTACTCATTGTTGAGAGTCACTGCTATACAATGACTATGTAAGCAACAAAGCTGAGACTGTCTTGTAGTAAGGCCTATAGGCCCTATGTGCTGATTTCTGTGTTGTTGCTCTATGAACACAGACCAGCCACTCATGTTGATTTGGTATAAGTATGTATAAGTATGTATTTAGAGTGTTCCTTTCTCACTCAAAATATCATGGCTTGTTCGTTTCTTTTCAATTTCTTGATATCTTGCTTAAGTCTATAGTTTTTGTGTAGTTCTCTCCACTGAGGTGGCATAGATTGTTTTATCATAGAATTTGCTTCCCTGAAACGTGAACCTATTTCCTTGTAAACACTTAGGCTACACTAGTTGTAGCCAGCATTCAGCTTGAAGAACTATATTTATGACAATGCATTATTGAAACATCAACTTGATGTTTAGTGACATTTTAAAAGAGCTTTATCATAAGATTATGAATTATTGTAGAGTTCACTTTATATTAGGATACACATTCAAGCGCTACATTTGCAAGATGCGCCTACGCCAGCCGGCATGGCACCTGATGATGATGATGATGATGATGATATGTGAGATTTATATAGGAAATGTGTTTAGGCCTACTTCCCTGGTTTGTGTGAGTGATCTATATTGAAAATGTGTTATACTTTTGTAGTTTATGTGTGTGGTCTAAAATTGAAAATGTGTTATAGTTCTGTAGTTTATGTGTGGGATCTATATTGAATGTGTTATACTTCTGTAGTTTATGTGTGGGATCTATATTGAATGTGTTATACTTCTGTAGTTTATGTGTGGGATCTATATTGAATGTGTTATACTTCTGTAGTTTATGTGTGGGATCTATATTGAATGTGTTATACTTCTGTAGTTTATGTGTGGGATCTATATTGAAAATATTTTATACTTTAGTAGTGTATCTATATATCTATCTATATGCTATAGCCCTAGTTTGCCTTGTGGCGTCAGGGGTAGAGGAGTTCTCTGGAGATGGCCTTCTTGTGTGCTGTTTGTAAGCTTGTTTCTGTGGCTTCTTTGATTTCTGTGGTCCATCTTTTACATGGTTTCCCCCTGTCTTTATAGCCGTGATGTCTATGTGTCATGGCCATCTGTGGCATGATGTCTGTTGGTAGTTTGTAAGTGTGTGAAAACCACTTGATCTGTTGTCTTTTGATGTGTTCCAACACTGGTATTGTTTTTGTTATCTGTCTGATGTTATCATTTCTAATTCTATCTCTTAATGACACCTTTTAGTATTCTTCGTAGACATGTCATTTCTGTTGTCACTATTCTTCTTTTGTCTTGGGCTGTCATTGTCCAGACTTGGCACTGGTAGCACCATGATAGGATAATAATAGCCTTGTATAATGTAATTTTAGTGTCTATGTTTACATTCTTGTTCTTAAAAATACATGTCATCTGTCCTAGGATCTGGTATGTTTTCTTGCATCTATTTTGTATCTCTTTACTGTTTTTCCCCTCACTCGATATAATGCTTCCTAAATGAGTGAACTCTTTTACCTATTTAAGATGTTTATTATCAATGGAGACAATGATATTTCTTGGTAGTGTATGCTGCTCCATTTATGCACAAGATGTAGACTACAATACTTTACTCTCATCTGTTACTTTTACGTGAATTCATTATTGTTATTTTATTCTTAGTCATTATCCTTGAGATGGGTCTC
Organism: Meghimatium bilineatum; assembly: GCA_034231615.1. Lineage (NCBI taxonomy): Eukaryota > Metazoa > Mollusca > Gastropoda > Stylommatophora > Philomycidae > Meghimatium > Meghimatium bilineatum. Next base: position 33,630,404 of record CM067308.1, on the reverse strand, counting down.
AGTGGGATACTGATGGGGATGATCTGCAACTTAGCTCTTTCCATGCTAAGTCTGCTAGGTCATTAGTTATCAATTTCACTACTGGTCCCCTTTTGTGACAATTTCTCTTCATTAGCTCCTATGGTATCCTAAAACACAGGTTGTCCCATTTCTGCACAGCTAATTACTACAGTATATATCTTATAAATATTGTTACCTCACAGTGGCCCCTCACTGTATGGTTTTGTGGTCCCCCAATTTTAGATTGTGGTACATTGTGTTCTGAATACTAAAGATCTCCCTCACGTTTTGATTGTGATCTTACATCTTATAAATCTAGAGTCGAAGAAGCAACATGGACATTTAATGGATTGTGGCCCTATCTCTAACCCTAAACGTGAAGAAGCATTGTTTCTTAATGTTAGCTGACGTACATTTTAGGTAATCAGAGCACATAGTACCCAGCATATCTCCTCAGTGACTGATGGTGTTCAAAGTTCAGTAAAACAGGTTATTCAGTTACTCAACTAAAGATTGGTAGTCAGATTCTATGAGCTGTGACTAAATTTGTAGTTATTATTGATGTAATATTGTAAGTATTCGGTCACATAACAGTTGTTATAAGTTAGGATGGGATGGATCACCTGTAGCTGTACCCTGAGTTTATATGTGTAGTCATTATTTAATATTTTGGCTGGTAACATCTATAATGTACTTTCTTTTCATTTTACATTGCGAACTGTCCATTCATTCACAGTGTTATACAGTTCACAACATATTGCAATATGGCTTTTTGTGTTTGTACCATCTAGGATGACAAAGATCTTGTTCATGAGTTTGTTAACAATGATGGCCTGGATTGTCTTATCAAAGTCGGAACAGAAGCTGACCAGAACTACCAAAACTATATCTTGCGTGGTAAGTTTATATTTTTCGGATCCTTTTTCAGAATTCAATTTAAACATTCTGTCTCAGTCGATATACCATCTTCATAATAGTGGTCGACTGCAATCATATTCAATACTTTTGTGTCCCTTGGCTGTTTAGTTCACTCTGATGTGCTGCATACTATTTACCCATATTTTTTATAGTATTCTATCATTTTTGTGATGTATTTGCCTTTTACTCATCTACATTAAATTCTTTTGTTTCGCGACATCTTCAACATTTCTGCAAATACTTGCTTACTGCTAAGAACTGCAATCTTCTGGGAGTGAAATAAAGCTCTAGAGAAAAAACATACCATTGTAGAAATGAAATAAGAGCTTCATTGTTCATAATTATTAGGGCTCGAAACAAACAAACATATAACCAAAATGTTAAACTGCACTTCATTTCATGTTGAAATATTTCATTTTGAATCTTTCCAGCATGTCATTATTTGTCTGGTTTTTTTGTTATTTTTGATGCGTGAATAGTACCCCATTATAGTAAGTGCTAAAGACACTTAATATGAAGAAAGAACTACTAAGAGAAATAAAGATCAGGCAAATAAAATACTTTGGACACATTAAAAGACATGACACCCTATTGAAGACCTTACTTGAGGGTAAAGTCAAAGGGAAGCGAGCAAGAGGTAGGCAGAGATACACATGGGAGAGTAACATTACACGATGGACAGGTTACAGTCTAGCAGAGTGCACCACCAAGACAAGAGACAGGAGATGTTGGAGATACGTTGCAGCCAACCTTCGTTGCGGAGACGGCACTTGATGATGATGATGAGTACCCCATTATTCTATATATACATCCTGTGTATTTTTTTGTCTGTTATTTTAAACCTTCTATTTTCAGAATGCATATCTTGATTGATAAATAGCTGTGGGTTTTGTTTTTAAATTTAGCCTAAAAATAGCTTGTCTGTGTATCTAAAAAATTTCGAAATGAGTGTGTACTGTATGTGATGTTTGCTTCAGCTGACCTTTCTGTCTTTGTCTATTTCTGATGAGCCAGTGCAGGGAGTGTTTTTGTTTGGATTTTGCCAGTAGAAAATGTATCATTTTTCATGTCTAGACTAAATCCTCCATAGTAGTATTGCTGGTTGATCTGAAATGAATTGATTGATTATTATTCAATTTTTATCTACGTTGTAGTATTACAACAAGAACATTAATATACAAAAAACAGAAGTTAAGAAAAATTAGCAAGTCTGCAATACTAATGAATATAACATCAGATAACACCAAAGTGAAGCAATCCAATGAAATTAAATATTTAAGCATTATTTTTTTTTCTGAAAATGGAAGATTAGACAGAGAAATAGAAACAAGGTGCCAGAAAGCAAACACAGTGACCTACCAACTTTCATCATTACTTCTTCATTAAAAAGTCAAGATAGAAATCAAAAGACAGATAATATCTACAATTTTTATACCAACACTCTGCTACCAATGTCAAACATGGTCATTATCAGTCTGTCAGCAGAGGAAAATCATTTCATGTGAAATGTCTGAGAAAATGTCTGAGGAAAGCTGCAATGGTTACTAAACTAGATAAAATAATAAATGAAGACATTAGGAAAAGAGTTGGAATAATATCATGTATTGTGCATATTGAGAGACAGCAAGCAAAATGGTTCAGTCACCTTATGAGAATGAACCCAAACCAAATACCAATAAGGGCATATAACAAAAGAATATCCAGACATAAGGTCACTGGTAGACCAATAAAACGGCGGATAGAAAACATCATTATAGCCTTGAACAAACATGGACTTAATGCAACCAAGGCGACACATCTGGCCTTGGAACGACAGCTGAAGCTCCTATGCTTAACTGCAAGTGTAAATATGTTCAACCATCATTCACATGGGACTGACAATAGACAACTCCTGCTTTGTGGAGAGAGGCAAGGAAAAGCATGGAATATTTCAGATCATCCAAAATTAGTGACACTGTTTGAGATTAGTGAACAGGACTTTTCTGGAGAAGGACTTGATCTACCCATCTTCATAATCAATTATTACTATAATCATTCACATGTTTTTTAAACATTTTGTAACTTTAAATTATGCCTGTTTTATCAGAAACTAGTTGTTCTATTCCACATGATCTTTGTCTTTCTGTCTTCTGGACTCATTCAACTGTTGTGTCACTCTGGGTTCTGTTTCTTTTTGTTGTAAAGCAAGAGTGAGTTGCATACAGCCTATAGGCTTATTTCAAATTACCTATAAGCAGCCAACCCCAGGGCTCATAAAATCTACTTAGTATATGGTTGATTTGTTGGTTGCTGATGCATCAACCGTAGACTCATACCATTTGACCATGCTTTTGTATATCAGTAATATGTACCCAATGCAGCAAAACTGAAATCCAATAAGCAAAGCTTGGAACAGGGTAATCACTAAAAGGTAAGTTTTGCTAATCACTGGAACCACACATAATAGCACACATAAATTGACATTTTGACCAAAAGGCCTTTATCAAGACTACATACACAAAACAAAAAATGACTAGCAAGAATTGCACTATTGATGTTCACAGAGCAGTACCACATTTAGTTGTAATTTATAAATGTAAAGGTTGATCCCATGGCAGCATCCTGCCTTGGGAATGAAGATTCTCTTCATGTACTAAGATGCAACAACTATTAGGTCCGGTGGCCAGTTCCCTTCCTTGCTATATTTACCTTCTTCAACTCATGCGTCAGATAATTTATATTTATCAATTAAGATAATTTATTTTCTTCTATTTATTTATTATATCGAGAGCGAGATACGAACCCCAACCTCATGAACAAAAGTGAACAGCTTAACCACTGCGCTAAAGAGACCACTTTCCTTTATATCTATCAACTTTATGTAGCAGTCTTGTTGAAGGAAATGCACAGCATACAATGTGATGCATTATTTTAGTACATTCTCGTCATGTATAGACACTTGGTTGGAACACTTTTTTGTTTTGGGAATTACTTCCTGAAAAGTACCCACCATTGTTTATGATATTCTGTGATATTCACCATTGTCAGTAATCTATTCAGCATTGTTCTTAATATGTTCAGTATTGTTATTGATCTATTGAACATTCGGAACAGTAATCGCAGAGCATACCCCCTACTACTTCCTGTTCACAGTTTTTAAGAATTTTGCACCTATAAAAGTTTTAATTGTTTTGGAATATAACTGAGAGACAAAACTTTTTTGTGATATCATTCTGCCAGCACATATCAATGGCTGCTGTATCATTTTTTAATTTACCTTCCACAGACAAAGAAGCAGTTCTGTTACAAATGCGAGGAGTGCTTTGAAACGAAAAGATATATGTGCAGGGACTTGGGATGAAATTAATCTACTGTTCTAACGGATGAATTTGCTTGAAATGTAGTTCCAAAAACACCAACAGCTGATTTATATGAAGGTCGGCACTTGCCTGCTATGAATGATATCTGCAGTATGGTGCGAGCTTGAACTGCAGATAAAAAAGAAAGCAGTTGTCGGGTGGAATTTGTTTTTGTGTGAGGTTTGCATACACAATATATCACAACTACCACAAAGACACATCAGAGAGGAAGGCATGATTGTGAAAGTTGATGAAAGTTTATTCTCCAAAAGAAAATCAAACATGAGAAGAGTTTTACCTCAGCAATGGATTTTTGGGCAGCATTTGTCGTGAAACTAAAGAAGTGTTCCTCTTGCCTGTAGAAAACAGAAATGCTGAAACCCTGCTACAAGCAATTATTGAGAATGTGGCACCTGGATCAACAATATACTCTAATTACTGGTGAGGCTACCAAACAACAGAGATAGAAGAAGCCGGTTTTACTCACCTCACAGGGAATCATCAGGTCAACTTCGTCAATCCGGAGACAGGGGCCCACACACGGACAATTTAGCATATGTGGAGAAGTGTCAAGTGGCGAAACAAGAAACATCACGGCACCACTAAAAAGTTACCTTGCTGAGTTCATATGGCGATCTCGGTTACAGGCAAAGATTAATCCGTTTTATGCTATATTAAAGGAAATAGGAAACTACTGGCCACCTGCCTAACCCCACACAAAGCACCCTACCTCCATCCCTAGCCCCTGCATGTTCCCATCCATAATACCCCCTCTCTTTCATTATATTTACATGATTCTAAATGCAGATACACCCGTTATTTGTTATTTATTATCAGGGGAAGTAATAAATGACCATAGCAAGAACACACTTGTTTATCTCTCACTACGAAGGGGTGGGACATGTACTAGCATTAGATTTATTGTAAACACTATACCTAACCTTGTCCTCTCCTCCCAGGGGCCTAAAATCTAGTAGTATTCTGCGGTTGTACTAACGTTCTACAAGTGACGTAATTTCTTAGACCATGCAATAAAATTAAATCAATTCACAAACCATCATACACTACCAATGAACATGTGCATTGAATCTTGTTTTATTCATATCCTGCTATAATAATGAAATATAAGGGGTATGCTTTGTGAATATAGAACCGCACATTGTTATTTACCTATTGATATAATCAGTATTGTTATTTGTTTCTCTAACCCTGCTATTGTACTTTTCAACCTTATCTTTTAGCCTTGGGACAAGTTATGTTGTATGTGGATGGAATGGAAGGAGTTATACGGCATAATGCTACTATACAGTGGCTTTACTCTTTACTTGCCTCCAAGGTAAGAATGTTCTGGACAAACAGCTTTCATATTCATTTTAATTCAGTTCAGATAAGATTATGAGAAATATCATTTAGCAAGCATTATCATCTTCCCTGTTTGTTCTCATACTCCTGCTTGTTGGCAGGGTGTAATTCAGTGAACAATGTATTGTGTCATTCTTTACAATTTGACTCTGATATTTCAGCTTTTGGCCTAAGACATGCAACCGCAGCATGGCTTTTGAGTCATTTTAACCTATGGGATATTATTCTACAGTATTCATTCTCAAAATCCTGCTGGATCTCTATCATAGCAGGACAATGGTTCTTCTAGATTTCTAACAGAATGTAGTCCAGAGAATAGAAATGTGTTTGTGTTGCTGTTTTATTTACATCAATGGCCAGACACAACCATCTTTGGAGGTGACTATGGGATATAAACAGCAGTGTCATCCTCAAATCCCTTTAGTCACCTCTTACGGCATGAATGGCTGGTCATAGTGTCGATATTCTTGGCTCCCCTTTGAGATGCAGACAACACAGAGGCTAGCAATTATTGTAAAAGCTAATAAGGAATCATAGAAGGAACGACCATCAAACACTTGCACATGTTTTTTTATTCTATGTGGGTTCAATAAGTATCCAGGATACCAGTTGTCAAACTAAATGTATATGTAAGAACATATTAGTCACAAGATAAGTATTCATCATCATCATCATGTGTCATCTCGAAGGTTGGCTGCAATTGACGTACAACATCCTATCTCTTGCCTTGGTGGTACACTCTGACAGACTTATCTTGTCCATCTCATGATGTTTCCCCCCTATTTGTATCTCTGTATACATCTTACTTGTCATCCCTCAGCTCTGTCTCTCTGTCTTCAAGTACGAATCTTCAATAAAGTGTGATGTCTTTTTTATGTTAAAAAATATTGTGCATTTGATGTTTATTTCCTTTAATAACTACCCAGGTTTTTTTTTTAATGCAGGTTTGCCAAATCCCAGGGATTCAGGGATAAAGAACTATTATTAACATTAAGTTCCATAGTTTTGAACAGGGAAAAAAAATACCACAAATATATGGCATTAGCATTTTATAGATCCAGAACATGGACTCCTAAGGAAGGGAGGATTTTGAAATGTGATGCAATTGCAGGACAACAAAGAGTGAACTGGACAAAGTAAATTCAAATGAACAAGTACTCACATACATAGGCAAACACAGAGAACTGTTGAAGAGAGCATAAAATGGTAGGATGACTTTGCTTGGTCAATAAGTCAAATTTCACTGAAACTGTAATCTGACAGGTGAAAACTACATTTTGATACCACCAGTTTGGTAACCTGTGGCTTTTCTGTCGTAACACCCATTATTTCTATGGTGTAGATATTCTGTTGTGTTATATTAATTTTATATTAATTGCAGTTTTAGCTTTACCAGTTATCATTAATCCCCTTCCTTACTTCCAGCCTTTGTCTCATTTAGCTCAGTAATGTGATTGCAGTCCAGACCTGCACTGGTTTTATGTTATGTTCTGTTCTTTACAAAGGTCTTTTGGTAGAAAATACTAAATAAGGTAGAAAGGTTACTGAAAAATACCTAACTATCAATAGTAAAAAATAAGTAACTAACAATGAAATATAGAACAAGGACAATTTTCTACATTGTTGTCCAACTGGGACCCTTTTCAGAAACAAATAACAATAAAAAACAAAACCATAAAAGTATTGGCAACTGGAATGACTTGAATCTGTTTCTCTTATCAAAAAACAAGGGCCATGACTGTCTTATAACCTCAGAGGCATACTGGATATTTATTTTTTTGGTTTGGATCCCCAGAACTTGCAAGAAATATAGCTCTTACTTCCTTTTTTGTGATGGGAAATTTTTTTTCCAGGTTCTTTTATTTCATACCCTGAAGGCTTTAGTAATGTAAATGCTTTAATAAAACATAACTGTATAGGTGAAGTAACATGGGGCTTCCATAAGAGGAAACCTTCATTTATATATATAAAATCATGACATCTACTAGGGGTTTACTGTTGCATGATGATTGGTCTGGTAAACCATTAGTGAGTCCTTCATAACATCCACAAGCAGATGCTGATGATAAAAGTGGTGACTTTTTTATAACACCCAGGAATTTCTTCCATAATTTATAATATGGAAGTAAGTCATGGACAATTAATAGATATGAAGGTAAACTAGTCTGGTAAGGTTATATATAGAATTAAATTGAATTGTTATCTACTGTGTCTGTTTCTTTCAGGGTCGTCTGGTGGTTAAAACTGCTTTGAAGTTGTTGCTTGTGTTTGTCGAATATACAGAGTCCAACACTAACCAGCTAATCAAAGCCATCAACACAGTTGACAGTAGGCGGGGTTTGCATCCATGGGTGAACATCATGTCTTTGCTGAGTGAGAAGGACGGGGCAGACTCTGAACTCTTGATTTACACTATGACTCTAGTCAATAAGGTTAGAAATCAACATGTAGGATTGACATATTAATCTTTAGAACCCTAAATTAAAATTATGGAATTTTCCACCTACGGCTTGCTTCTTTTTTGACAATTTGCTTTATTTTTGGTGAGTGTTTGGAAAGCGCAATAACTTTTTTGTTCTTATAAATATTTAATTAAGTTTTGTACATGTATAAAAAGAAGTGAATAATGCTTATAACAATGTTTTTTGTGGGTTGTATGTAGGATATTGAAGGTGTGAGAAACTTGTGAAGTTGAAAATTGAGGGAGGAAATACATTAAAAATCTAATAAAAGAGCGAAAAATAATTTATTAACGCACCTGTACTTGAGCAATATGTGATAACACTCATAAATCCATGTTAAATACCTATTCTTGTTGTATATATGTTGTTTCATAACCAAACAATTATAATATGGACTGAACAAACAACTAAGACATGTAAATGTCACATATGACGTCAGCCATTCTATATTAGATCTAGGCATAAAAGATAATTATTTTAAATGTCATTCTGTGGCACCCCTGATAAATATTGTATTTGTGTAATTTCATAAATAAACTAATGTTGTCATCATATTTAAACAAATAAAATACTAGGAAAACAAGATAATAAAAATAATACATCACAGAAATGTCACTTACCTACCTTGCAGGTTGCGATCTGCTCAACATTTGGCATAGAGTTCCAGTGAACTGGCATTCAAATAACTTCATAACTTCTCCATTTTACAGCATACCCCTTAGAAGATTGGGTGGGGGGAGGGAGGATGTGACGTATTCTTAGCTTTGGCACAAATCAATCATCACATGAGCCTAACTTCGTGTGGTTCCATACTGATGAATCGGGACATAATTTTGGTACACCATCACTCCCTTAGTGACGTATATGCATTGACGGATCTGGACACCCTTAGGGTCATAATGGTTAACAAGTATGTGGTAGAAATGATTGACATCTAAGTTAAACAAATGAATGATTCACTTTTATAAGAGTTTCATATTGTGCATTTTAGCAACATGTTAACACTACAAAATATATTTTAGTGTGAATATAATGAGAAGATACTGCACAAAACAAAACTATGTGACACTATGTAATTTTAACACATTAGGGAACATAAACTATAGTGTAAAGAAAAATACAAAATTAGATTGCACATATTTTTAGTGAAAATATATTTTCATTGGGCTAGCAAAAGCATGACAAAAAGAACACAAACTTATATTTGAATCAGACATGACCATATTTAATGCAGAATCCAAACTGTATTTTAACAAAATCTAAATGATTTTTTATAGCAAAATTTCAACATTTCTTCATTGAAATACAATTTTATCTGCATAACTAAATGTTGAACATGGTTAACTTTTAAATAAGAAAGCTGAGGGTCTGTTGCCATATACAGAGACTTAACAGCACACACAAAATTATTAATAATGAAAGGTATGGTTGCTAGTAACAGGAGAAAGGGTCACACAAGAAGATCATAATCAAGAGACACTTATGTTTAGACATGTCCTTGGCTGCGGCTGGTCAAAATTCCCCAAAGATTGTGGTAGTTTTGAACATCAACAAAGAGGACTACAGTCTGGGAAGAATATGCCACCTAACTAATAATAACGGTTCTTGTTTGCAATTAGTGCCTACCTACGTATTTTATGCTTAATTAATGTAAATATTATATCAATAATTAATCAATCATTAATTTAAATATTCATGTCTTAAATTTAGGGTTAGGTGTTAGGGTTAATTATGTTTTACATAACTAATTATAACCCTAACCCTAAATTTATTTATATTTAAATTAATAAATGATAAACATAAACATAGCCAAGGAAAATAATCACACTGGTAGGCACTAATTCCAAACGAGTTCCATAATAACAAAAATTATTTGTATTCTTAGGGCTCAGTCTTTGTTTTGTTATTTATTTTTACAGGTGGTTAGTGCCATTCCCGACCAGGACACATTTTATGACATGACTGATGCTTTGGAAGAACTTGGTATAGATGCCATCACACAGAGGCACATGAACAAGCAGGGTGCTGACCTTGACCTTTTGACACAGTTTCAGATTTATGAGGTAAAAGCAGAATCTGACAAGGATTATCTATGAAATTTGACTTGGATTAGATCATGTGTCAACTATACAGAAAATATTGGCTGCAATAGACATCCAATTTATGTCTCTCAGTTTGATGGCAACACTGAACAAGCTAGTTTATTTTGTTCACACACATATCTCTGCTTCTCACTCACATAGTACCTGTCAGTTAATACAGATTTTCTGTATTTATACCAAATGTAATTAGGTTTCAATGCATTATTCCATAGAAACCATTAGTGCTCATCGTTAGTGAAGTACTATTTATACCACCAGCGGAGAGTATGCAGCCCAACAGTGGAGAGTAGCTAGAAAGTCACGGATAGAACAAAAAAATATGACTAAAGTCGTCATTCCATGTCCGAACTGTCCAAGAACATTTACAGCTCGAATAAGGCTCATTAGCCATCTACGAACTATTAAGCATGGTCATAATTCTAACTGAATTTTCAAAAGTGGATGTAAAAACGATCATCATCACTTGTGATGGACGAACACACACTATTTATACTTTCTTAATTGCCTCTTATAACATGCAAGTCACAACGTTGCTTCTTTGCTCCCCTTTCGAGCCTTGGTAACATGAGGAAGTTTATGGTCATAAATGGAAGATGCCTCAGCAATGAAAGAGCTTTTTAAGGAAATAAAGATGATTATATGTTGTTCCACTTTCTTTCCTGTCTTGACATGGATGCACATCATAGACAATGACTATCACAAATACCAGATCTGTTTTCAAAATGAGATATCTGAGTAAAGTTATTTCAGTAACTGGAAGAGATATAATTTGCAATCTGATGATACATCAAGACCTAGAATTGTATCCCTGATGGCTTAAATTGAACTACAGGAACTCACCTCATAGTTGAAAGACATTAGTCTCAAATATGGCATGGAAATTAGCATTGATAAAAACAAGATAATGTTGACAAGTGATATCAAACAAGATCCCATAAACATCTGGTTAAATGGTCACAAACTTAAAGAAGTTACCACCTTCAAATATCTAGCGTACCATATATGTGATTATAGTAAGTTGGGAAATGAGATTACGTTGAGACTCGAGATGGCGATCGCTGCCATGGCAGTGTTGAATAGGATTTGAAAAAGTAAGATCAGTACTACAGTGTCCAACTCTACCATCAATGCTTTCCTATACCAGAATCATGCTTTCAGAGAGAAAGTGTCAGTACCCAATGGGCACAATACGTCTAATTACATGAGACGCATTCACTGGCAGTGGAACACCATGTGCAAGATTGGCGTAGTCAACCCAAGCCTAAATCCCTGACTACCATCTCCACAGAGACTGCCACCCAGGGACATGTTTTGGCCTGAAATGTCCACAGGCACAGTGGGTGATAAACTATCGTAGAATCAATACACATTCGCTGTCTAGCGACAGATAGGAAGGCTGTCACAGGCTAGGGAAGCTCTCTACCCAAATCATATTGGCAAAATTGTATATATATCTTATATATTTCTGAAATATAAATGTCATGTATACATGTATACATATATACATATGCAGGGATGTGTACTATCCCCCCTGTTGTTTATAACATACATAGATCACATCTACGAAGTAGCAAAGACAACAGAAGAAAACAATCTGAAGGATAACTTAAATGAATTGCTATTTGCAGACGACCAAGCACTAGTAGCATCATCAGAAGAAGAACTACAAAGACAAATAGAGTATATCAAACATGCCAAAACTTTAACATGAAGATAAATATAGAAAAGACTGAAGTAATGAAGATAGGAACAACTGGAAGAAACACCTTTATATATATATTGGAAACAACAGACTTAAACAAGTGACATAATTCACATATCTAGGAAGCAATATAACAACAGACTGCAAAAACAGTAAAGAAATATACAATAGATGTAGTAAAGCATACCAAGCCCTAGGGAAATGACACCAATCTTCAGAAACAAAAATGTAGAATTAAAGACCAAAATAACACTATTCAAAATGATTATTATGCCAACGCTGTGCTACCAATGCTAAACATGGACGACGACAGCACAAGACAATGTAAACTAGTGACAGCTGAAATGGCATGCTTACACAGAATCCTAGGAATATCGCTAAGAGATAGAGTGAAAATGTAGACATTAGACAAAGAATCGGCACAGTACTAATCTTGGAGTATATTAAGAGCCAACAGATCAAATGGTTTACACACATCAGCAGACTACCACCAGACAGCATACCACAGCAAGCTATGCTACACATATACAGTGAAGGCAGACCTAGACACCGACCTCGAAAATGATGAACCACCGAAACAAAAGAGGCGACAACATCCACAATATACTCAGCACACACGAGGGCCCTCTCCAGAGAACTCTTCAACCCCTGATACTGAAAGGCAGTAAAGAGTTTAGCAAATAGATATATATATATATATTATATATTTTTGGAAGTTAATGTCACATATATATCATACATTTCTGGAAGCTAAATGTCATATATATATCTCATATATTTCTGGAAGATAAATGTCATATATATATATATATCTCATATATTTCTGGAAGATACATGCCATATATATATATATATATATATCATATACTTCTGGAAGATACATGTCATATATATGTATCATATATTTCTGGAAGATAAATGTCATACATATATATATATATATATATATATATATATATATATATATATATATATATATATATATAAATTTCTGGAAAATACATATCTTATATGTTTATTCTATGACAGAGTGCACTAAGACATGAAGATGGAGATGATTCTTCTGCTATTTCTCAAGTGGAAAATTTAAGGTACAAATATGCAAGTAATCATTTGGAGAATTTTTGTTCACAGAAAAAATATAATTGCATGAGTAATGATCATGTGGATTTTAGTGTTCTGAAATATTTAAGATAATGCAAATAGTATATGTATGTAATATAATTAAAGGGCTCAAACAGTATAGATGATTTACCACATTGTACTCAGATTTCCCAATATGTACTATGCTCCCATTTAACAAAGCGGCACTAAGCCTACCAAGAGTACAACTCATAGTTATGGCACGTAACCACTGACATGCAGCTTTGCTAAGAGTACAGCATGGTCATGTCATGTTATTGTAGTTTCTAGTGATAATCACCAGGAGCAGAAGAAATGCACTTGTAAACAATATGTTATAATCTGGGACTGAATCCGTGACCTCTTGAGCACAAGGATTATGACTTCACCACTACATCAGGGAGATGTGATATAATTATTTAGGGAAGAACAAAATTATAAGCTTGAACTGATCAGATGAAGGTAAAGGGTTTTCCCCCTTCCTCATGCATTTATCTGCTATTTTTTAAAATATTCTTTTCTGAATTCCCAAACAGACGAGTACCACGCATGAAAAGTGAAGGGCCAGTACGGAAGTCCAAGCGACATGATGTCATCCAAAAAATAACAAAACCCTCAACCTCCCCAAGTCAGCCTTCCACACCAGAAACACCTGCTGAGGCATTCAGGAGAAGAAGGCAGCAACAAAGAGAGTAAGTGAGAGTTAAATGTAAAATAGGAGAGTAAAGCATCACATAATGACACAGTATTAGTAGTTGAAGTATCACATCACGCTTAAGCTTCCCTTTCTCCTTGCTACTTTTTTAAAAACTCTCTCAAATACTTCATTTTTTTAAAAATAAATACACTAAAATTTATCAAATACCACCTTGTAAAGATAAGTGCCACTTTATGATAATGGATAATGGATGCCACTTTACAATGCCAAATTTCATTTTGTGATATAAGTGCCACTTCTGTACAATAAATGCAAAACTGAGTATTTGATAACAAATGCTACTTTATTGTAACAAAAGCAGCATTGAAGAAATAAATACCTCTTTATTGGTACAAAAACAACTTTGTGGTAATAGATTAAAAATACAACTATATGTGGCCAAGTGTCCCTATGTTGTTTTAAAAAATATAATTTTATTGTTTATTCATTCATTCATTTTCCTTTTACGCTGAAGTTAGCGCATAGGGCAGAGGTCAGATCTCTCCAATTCTGTCTGTTCAAAGCTATTCTGTGCAGTTCTTGGATAGTATGGATATTGATTGTTTTATTGTGTCAAATAATAAATAATTGACTCAAATAGATCAGAGGATTAACTTCATTGTGCTTGTTTTCTCATATAAACTCTGTGCCTCACAGTAAGGCATCACTCATCATGTCAATAGTATCAATTAGAGTTTGTTACTCTGTAGCTCAGACATTAATCTCAATGGATCTCAGAAATAGTCATTTATTGTAACAAAACTATTTTGTAATTAATGTCATTTGTATGTATTAAAATAGGTGAAATTTTTTGTTAGTGAATGCAGCTCTGAGTTTATCATCCATCTTTAACTTGTAGTATACGTGAACTAAACTCATATTTTTATGCACTCTTTCTAAGCAACAAAATTAAGAGTGTGTTTACATTTATCTTTGTGCAATATTTTATTTATTTCTAAACCTACAGTTATGTTCTATGCATCAAAATGTGCAGAGTTGAATGCCATTTCTAGAATATATGTATATTGTCTTGTTTGAAGAGCAGAAATATGCTGTACAAGATAAAGCATAGGCCTAAATTATAAAAACATACTTAAAAGACTCATTATCTAATGTGACTATCATCTAAAGTTGGCTGTTTTGTAAAGTATATCCATTTTTGTAACTATTGGAAAGTTTCAAATGTTTCTATGCACATAAAAGTTCTGTGATGATTTGAATGGTTTGACATGCTTGATTTCTTGCAAAAGTTTTGCACTGTCTTTGCCGATCAATGACCAACAAATAAACTTGCAATTTTTCTTTTGCTCCCAAACTAATATCACAAAATCGCTGACCATAGTCACGAGGCAAGACCTATATAATATTGTGATTGGATGAAATACTACTGTATGTTTATGGAGGCTTTTGGTGATGGCTTTCTTCGCAATGTCTACTACTCATCTCTAATCGTCTTTTAGAAAGATTAGCCAGGATAAGGAAACTATTTATTTGTCTTTTAGAAAGACAGGCCATAAACTAAGAGTTAATAGTACTTCTCTGAATGTATTAACCACTACCAGCAGTCAGGGTTCACTTCAAATCTCCTGAATTATCTTAAGAATTAAATTAACTTAGAACCTGTGGAGCAAAAATACCAGTGTCGTTTTCAACGAAAGATAATAGTGAATTTGGAAGACACTCCTATAGTTAACTTTAGTGAGCACAATTGAGGTGGAAATAGCTAAACAGGAATAAATTACTTATTGGTTCCATCTAGGCACACCTGTAGGGACTGAGTTTCTTTGGACAGATAATGAAGAACGTATATGCTAAAGGTTCACTTCGTTTTGATGTTTATGAGTACATGTGTTATCCGTTAAATTAAATTACCCCAGCTAATTGCAAGAGTTTGAGAACGAATGCAGAAGAAGAAATGTTTCAGAAGCTACATCAATCCTTTCTCATCTGTTTTGGGAGACAGTACTATTTGATCCATCCAAAGGCAGTCTTTCTATCTACCTTTCCGTCCTCTTTTATCCTTTATGGGTGTCGAGGGAGATACAATGTTCTTGTTCTCGCTTTTCTGGCAGCTTCAGATAATGTCATTTGATGTTCGTGTAATGTCTCTTTGATACTGTCAATCCCGCTTACTTTAGGTCTACCCTTGGCTCTTCTTTCTGCGTCTCCTCTCTTCAAATATGATTTGTAAACTAATAAATCATGAGGCATTCTTTCCAGATGACCAAACCATTGCATTTGTTGATTTTGTATGTATTGTAGAATTGATATGACACCCACTCTTTCTCTTATGACCTCGTTTCTAATTCTGTGTCTTCTGGTCACTGGTGTCTTCTGGTTTTCAGACATCTCATCTCTGTTGTAACCGTCTTTTACATGCTCTATAACCAATGTACAGATACTGCTCCATCACATTCAGTAACGTTAAGTATTAGTTTCTGTGAAATTGCAGATCATTTGGAGCACCACCACCTACACAGGAGGAGGGTGAACCAGCTGGTCAGAAGAATCGTCGGCCCATGCCGGGAGAACCAACTTCAGCTGATCAACTCAGCAACAGTACTACTCCACCTCAGAGTAAGTACCATGGTAGTTTTCATCACCATATTGTTTCTTTGTACTGCATGGTTGGTATTTTTATTCATATATCATAAGTGGTTTGTGAACCGTGTGTATTCTTCCAAGTCTAACTAACAGACAAGTAGTTTCCAATCTTATGAAGTTGTGACCCCCTGCTGAAGTTGCTTCTATAGATGCAGCATCTTCTCTTCCCCCAACCAAATCACTAACAGAATATTACTTATGTGAACATATTTACACATATTGCTGTGATCTCACATGTATTTTATATAGAATAAAAAATGTATTAGCATTTATTAGCAGTTTGTTTAACACTTCACGTAGCAAGTAGTGTTGGTCAGTATTGATTCCCCCCCCCCCCCTCTATTAAATAATGATTTTCTTGGAAGTCTGCAGGTGTCTTTACATTAGGTACTACTGTTATAAAGGAATATATCAATACGAAATGTTAGCTAGTCTACCATTTTTTGGGGTTTAATAAAAACAAATCAAGACTTGATAGGGTGATACCCTGATTTTTATAATTTTGTTATAAAAATATATCTGTTCTACTTTCAATTTGTGTGTGCCATGGCTGTTAAAAATATCTTTATAAATAGACTGTATTATAAAATATCTTTATAAATAGACTGTACTATAAAATATTCAGTAATTTTTTTAAAACTTCAGAAGTTGGATATGTCAGACCATTGGTGCAAATAAAAGGGTGGCATATTGCATCTCCGTTCTCTAGATTACATTCTGCTTAAACGTTGTAGGACCATTATCGTTCTAAAAGAGAGATCCAGCAGAGTTTGAGAATGAACATAAGAAAAAAAAACATTGTGAAACATTGCAGTCACATTAAGTGTATTAACCTGATTTGTGACAGACTTTGCAAACATTGTCAACAAGTCTCATCTACTGCTGATAATTATTTCCTGTAATTTGTCTTGAAACGTTTAAGTAGACCTAATCTATCTATGTTCTCAGAATGAACAGCCTAAGAATTCCTCAGCAGTCACTATATTGGGTGCCACCTGGAGTAAGAAGAAGAGGGAGACCTAGAGAAACTCTACGAAGAACCATTAATAAACATGTCAATGAACCTAAACAACACGCAACAATTGAAAGACCTGGCAACACAAAGACATAAATGGAAAGCTATGGTTTCTGCCCTATGGCCCTATGGCCCTGGAGGAACATAACATAACATAACAATTTATCTATAACTCAGGTTAAAGAATACTTCAAGGTCTGCAATAATGATCATCACCTCTTACAACAATCTCTAGACAACACAACAGAAGGCGTATCAAGAGAGGAATCTCTTGGATGGCAGAATATACGCCACTCAGAGTTTGTGAGCTGCAGGAAGTGGGAATAGACTGTAAATGGATGACATTTGGCAAAGATAGAAAGTTATTGACAGAAGTTGTGATCTAGATGGGAAGAGAGTGCCATGACTGTACTGCCAACAGAACAGAGGGAATGAGCCAAGAATTCATACCACAGAACTAAAAGCCACACGATACAATAATTTACACAGATGCTCAGTAACAAAAGAAACAAACGTGTGATTGTGGTTTCGTGGCCGACCAAAATGGCAAGAAATTAGCTGATGTCAGCTATATACCCTACTACAACACACTGGTCTCCACTTCTCTTTGCCAGAAACAATGTGTTGTTTGTCTTCTTTTGTTTCTGAAAGTATGTGCAGACACATTCTAAACGACACTAAATTTTCACCAAATAATACCATTTAAGTAAATGTCTATATATTTATAATCTCACAATACTAACATTAGGCCAGTTTTATAGGAATGTGTCAAAAGTGCATGATAAATTTTGCTATAATTACATTTACTTACTTTCACCGTTTTTTATATCTGCCATTAATAATATTATTTTCAGCTTCTCTGTAACCATTAACACCAGGAAATGTGTGATGCTTGATTTTTAGTAAAGATAACTTTCACAGAATGAAATCATAAAAATATTCATGTGTAGCGTATAGATATTATCTTGTAAAGATAAATATTAAGAAGAATATATGATTTTGTAAAGAGAAATGTTAAGAAGAATAGGTAACAGCTGAAAATATTGAAATGTTTTTGAGCTAGGTCAGTAAGACAAATAAATGTTATCGCACAGATCAATAGTCCTTATGTAGAACACCGGTTTTTGATGTTTCACTTAATGACAACTGACTGACTATCACTAAGGAGCTATGGGGTGTAAACATGAAAAAAATAAGAATACATAAGACATTTTCAACGCTTCGAATCATTAGGTCTTTATCAAAAATATACAAAACAGTGAAAAAGCAATAAAAACAGTAAAAACAATGTTACCACCACAGTGGCACTAGGATGCAGACATGTAACACCCCATAGCCCCTTAGTCAGTTGTCATCAAGTGAAACTTCAAAAACCTATGTTCTATGTAAGTGTATTATTTATATTTCTGATTCTGCATTCTAGTGCCTCTATGATGGTAATATTATTTTTACTGTTTTTATTGTTTTTTCACTGTTATGTCATGTATATTCTTGATAAAGACCTATCGGTTGGAAACAAAAGTGTCTTGTGTATTGTTATTCCTGTGTTCTACGTAAGTACTATTGTTATTCAGTTTCACAGCAGTATTACCTTTTATTGATTGTCACACAGGTCAGAGAATATATAGCCCTCATTTTGGAAACATATAATGAAAGGGAATGAC
The DNA here is from genome assembly GCA_034231615.1 of Meghimatium bilineatum. Taxonomy (NCBI): domain Eukaryota; kingdom Metazoa; phylum Mollusca; class Gastropoda; order Stylommatophora; family Philomycidae; genus Meghimatium; species Meghimatium bilineatum. Next base: position 33,611,418 of record CM067308.1, on the reverse strand, counting down.
AGTAGACAAAGGGAATTTGAAATGGGATAATAAAAATAATGAGAGAAAATAGAGGTCAACTTGCTTTTGTGGTATGGCTGAAAATCAATATAGTGAATGGTTAATAAATTCATACAGATGGTGCATTTTAAATGTTGTCATCACCTATACCATTTCAGTACATATTGTAATTTAGCACCTTTTCTATGATTTTTTCTTAAGCCACTAAAACTGCCATTTAAGCCAACACCTTTTACCAGTAATCGCTAAAACCCAGTTAAGCGGGCACTTTCTACCAGTAAGCCGCTAAAACTGCCAGCTAAACGGACACTTTCTACCAGTAAGCCACTCAAACCTCCAATTACAATAGTTTTAAATACATTATGAAAGGATAGAGAAACTCTTATAAAGATAAAGAGTTAAAGAAAAACTCATAGAGTACTCAAATGTACTTAAATGAAGAATATGAACTAGCATAACAGAAAGGATACATGCAATAATGAAAGAGCAAGAAATGTAAATAATACTTCAAATTCAAATTTAGTTGAGTTTTATCAAAATTCAGCAAGTAATAAATTGTTGAAATTTTCTATTGTTGTGTGTAAATATTTATTTTGTGAAATTTTGCTGCCTTTGTGTAATCAGCACTTATTTTACTAACTTGCATGCTGTTCCCATGATCTCTGTTCTAACAGATTCTCGAATTCATCGCAGAGATCGACAGCGTACTTTTATTGAGGAGAAAAAAGAGTTACTATCTGTTGTTGGTAGACACATCCAGCAGAAAGAGGAACTACTGCAGTCAACATCAGATGCAGCAATTCTTGAGTCTCGTTTAAAACCACATATAATATTTCCAACCCCCTTCACTCTAGCTGAAAAACAACCCCCAAAACATTATCACACTGGGACTATACCACATCATTCAGCATCTTCACCGTCTTTATTAAGTAATATATCATCAGATAACTCTCACTTCTCACAGGAGGCAGTAAAATTTAAATCTCATGTTAATATCCCTTTAGTAAATAGCAATTCAGGAGAAATATCCAAAGAAGATATGCCCATGCATTTACCTGTCTCATGTAGTAAACAGTTTAATCAGTCAATAAAATTGCAGGAACCATCACATGATGCTCGATCAGATAATGTACAGCAACAGGAGAACTTTGATTCCCTTTCATCTCTCTCATTACGTAGTTCCCCATCTGCGCATCTTAGTAACCCTGTAAGTTTGTTTGATGTAACTCAGCATCCTGAGTCGTGGGAGTCTGAACAAGGTGAAATGTTTGATATCGCTTCAAATGACACATTAACTGTCTATGCATCTGCCAGCAATAACCATCATCACAGTCATCATCACCACCCACATTTCCACAACCATCTGAACAACTACACCCATGAACAGAAGCCTGAGAATGATCACACTATGGAGTTTCAGGGATTCTCAGGTACTTTAGGCATGAGCCATCTCGTTTGTAAGGTATCATGTTTAGCATGCAGATTTTACATGCACATCAAATTTTTACAGTGAGATTATTAATTAAACTACTACTTATAATTAAAATCATTTATTGTCTCAAAATTAAGTAAGTAAAAATTTGTTGAAAGAAGTATTACATACCACATATTTAGCAACCAATGAAATAAATATTACATTCCACCCATCCAACAATTGTTTAATTATAAATATGATATTACATTTCACTCACCCAAAAACTTTTAAAACAATGAATATAGCCATTGAATAAACTACCAGAAAGCCAGGGAAGATTCGGTGATCATAGGTTGGCCATAGAAACATTAATATGAAAATAAATACGATATTAATGGATATGAATGGGTTACAAAAATTACTAGTAATAATTTAATAATAATAATAATAATGACAATACACATTTTTTCTTCTATTTGATTTCCGATACATGCCTTCACTGTGATCAATTTCTTCATACTACACTTTATTTTACTCTTGACCAATTTGCACTAGTTTTCTGGGATATATCTTATACATCCATTCTGTGGCAGTTTACTGGATTTATATATATTTTTCAAGACTAATTCATTATTGTACTTTATTTCATTATTGTGATGTCCAAGATCATATACTAAAAGATCAGTTTACTTTGTTATTGTGTTGTTATTGAGAAGTTGAAGATAATATGCTAAAAGATCAATTTGTTTTGTTATTGTGTCGTTAGGGTGATGTCGAAGATAATATGCTAAAGGATCAATTTGTATTGCTCTTATTCTTCTTTATGATGTTTTTATTATTACTAGTATTTTTTTAATAAAACATCCATATCTATATTTATTATGTTTGTGTTTGTGTTACTATGGTGGATGCATGATCACCAAAATATTCTCTGGCTTTCTACTAATTATATATTTAATTGTAAATATTTATTACATTCCATCCAAGGATATGTCTTTGGTTATTAATAATGTTCCCTCAAATTGTTTTCCTGTCTGAGAAGATTTTAAGTTTGAGTTGCCATATTTCTTTCAGAATGTAAAGGATTTTTTAGATACATTTGTGAATGTGCATTTTATAGTTCGATCCCAGTAAACAAGTCTATCTGTTTTGCAGGAAGTGAAACAAAATAAATGTCAAGGGGAGGCCTTTTTTTCCATGATTATTTCCCTTAGCTATATTTCCCGATCAGCAGTTGGAGGTTGAGATATTGCATTTAGGAGGGCCGCATGGGTGAGACTCTTAGTGGGTAGCGTGCACATCTTTGCATTCGGAGCAGTCCTCGCAACTGTAACATATTTACTACGTCTCTAACAAACTTATGACTACGTTAGCCATTTTGTTTTTTGGACTCAGACAGCAGTCATTTGGCATCACAAAATTTCAGATCAGTCAATTTTTTATAAAAAGTCAGATTGTAGACTTGTTTTCCGGGATGGTACCTTTTATATTTATATAGGCCTATATATTTACATATATGCATACATAAAGTGAATGGCTAACAATTGAAATGTGCAAAAAATGCCTTGTGTGTTTTCTATTGTGTAAATTTGAATATTCCTGGAGGTGAGTTTAGACGTTAATGGTGCCATCGTGATGTTCACTAAGTGCGAGCAAGGAAGTGACCAGTAGTCACTGGTATAAGTGGTAGGTCTGCAACTGGGCAGGGTAAGGCACCCATTTGTCCCAACATAAAATATTGTCAAAGGGAGTGGATATAAATGGCTATTCCCCCATATGGATGTGGAAAGCAACGGTAAACTACCACATTATTTTGCCAAGAAGAAAGTCAGGGGGACACACAGAAGTAGGCCTACAGTGCTAAGTGTTAATATTGCAACATTAGGCCTTAACCAATAATATAAGAAAAAGACAGTCTTCATTTTTTGGCCAATTCTGAGACAGGGAGGTTTGGAGAACATAGTAATAACATGCAAGATTGAAGGCAACAGAGACAGAGGGGCGACAGCGTGAGAAAATATTTGACAGTTTGACTACCTGGTACGGCAGGGAAACAGCATCGAGCTTGATACATAATACTGGAGACAGAGAGCTGTTGAGAGTCATGATCGGCTACACCAGCTGCTGGCATGGCACCTGATGATGGTGATATGCATGCATACAAACACATGCACATATTTGTACTAATACTTTTGTATTAAAGAAGTATAGAATAAATGATGGTTTTCCACCCATTTTCAGTGCTTAAAATGTGAGCAAAGAATAGTATTACTGTCACCTGCCATACATGTCATAAGAAGCACCTAAGGAGGATTGCTGTAGAACTGACTTTCCCATCCTATAGGTCAATGACCCAAAAACCATGCTGAAGTTGGATGTGTCAGGTCAACCGGAGCAGATATCACAGCAAAGATGTAAACCTTGATACAACAAATTTTGTTCTCAGGACTGCACCCTGCTAACCAGCAGGATTTTTAGAACAAATGCAGAACCCATAGAAGAAGAATGAACATAGTTTTCATATTGCATCCAAATGAAATTATTATGTTATGAGGACAAATACACAATAAAACTTAACCAGACTTACATGTGAAAAAAGCTTATTATGTTATGATTACAAATATACAATAAAACTAAACTAGATTTACATATGAAAAAAACGTATTATGCTATAATTACAAATACACAATAAAACTAAACTAGACTTACATAAAATAGCTTATCATATTTGATCAATTTTTGTTGCAATTGTTTTTCATATTTAATGCTTGATAAATGTTTATTTTCAACATCATATGATCAGTTTCCAGACTGTTTTGTGATTTGGTCGTGATGGCATTCGTAATGCTAAAACCTACAGTCTGCACTTGATGTCGGAATGATACCAAAATTGTAAATATGTCCCATTCAAATATTTTATTCTACGCTGTGTCCTATTAAATAATGTTGACTAGGCGTAGGCTGCCCCACTAAATAATCTATACCAGAATACTCCTTTAAATAACTTATACTTAATAATTGTATCTTAACACTTGTAGAGCTAGCGAACCACAGGAACCAGTAGCATGCATAATCTTCCATATTTGCTGGGGGCAACTGATCATGTATTTATGTCATTTCAGAATTGTAAGGTTAAAAATGTGTTTAGGATTAATTTCATTGTATTCTGGTTACTCTAGTGTACTCCTTTCCTCTCAACAAAGTGGCACATCGCCTGCTCCCAATACCACAATTAGCATGTAACTTTGTAGCTTCAAGCTATAGTCCCTATGGATTCTCCAAAAATTTGAAAAATCCACTTTGTAAACAGGATTCGAACTGGTGGCCTCTTGAGTACAAAGTGAATGTTTTAACCAATATGCCAGAAAGATCGCAAGTTCATAATTTATAACCCGTAATATAAAATTTTTGATAGAAGTTATATAATTTATGTTATTGCTGCATAAAATACTGTTTGTCCTGCTCATAAATCTGCTCATTTTAACTATAACTGATATTTTTCCAGATCGTAATAACTACCAAGGGAAAGGACCACCTCTGAGCAGCTACAATGAGTCTGGTTACCATAGTTTTGCTGAAGCTCAGCTGGATCCACAGTCATTGGAGGCTAGAAATAATGCTTTGAATGATGAAAGAAATGACTCTACACCAACTACTAGTAACCAGAGGTGGCGTCTGTACAAACAAGGCCATCAGAATGAGGACACAAAATCTCAACCACCCCAGAAGGTTGCAGAGAATGGTTTACCTGGGGCAGGAGAGGGCCAAGTTAAGGGTATGGTTAACAAACTGAAGAATGAAGACTTTAAACTTTCTAAAGAAGCCTTGAAACCTGCAGGTGATACTAGTGGGATTATTTCAAATGCTAGAGATAATCTGAGTCGTCAGATGGCTCCTAAACAACCTGTAGCCGCAGTTCCTGCTCCTGAGTTGGAAAAGAAAACAGAGAGTGACCTCCAGTGGGATAGAATCCAGAGAAGACTGAAACGGCAGCTGAAAATTAAGGACATGGACTTCACAGATCTAATTGATGAAGACGATGAAGATGTTTTATCCCCAATTCAAATGTTAAGTGATTGCTCTACTTGTCCACCACCACCTCCAATCAGTGGTGTACCTCCACCACCCCCAATTGGAGGTCATCCTCCACCACCCCCACCACCTGGAGGTCTTCCTCCACCCCCTCCACCTCCTACTGGTCTTACACCTCCACCTCCTGGCGGTCGTTTAGTCCCCACTACTAATCAGAGTACCTCAGCACTGCCTCCACCACCTGGTGCTAATCTTAAGAAGAACAAGAAAACTGTCCGTCTACACTGGCGGGCTCTTCCCGGAGACAGCCCACATCCAGCGACAAAGGGTGAAGTCATCTGGAAGCTGTTAGTCCCAGTCACCATTGACACAGAAAAACTGGAGCATTTGTTTGAGACCAAGACATCAGAACTCAAAGCTAAGGCAAGTTTGATTTACTTAATTGAGTGTCTAAGTTCACAATTTTTAGCAATCTCATTGTGTGTGTTTAAATTTGATAAAATTACAATAAGAAAGCTATAGTAACAATTCTACAGTAACCAGTCTGCAGTAGTTAGTCTACAATAACAAGTTTACCAAACGTAATATTAAAATCTATCGAGTAGATTTCTTACCTACATTTGCTATACTGTATGTTATTTCTTTAATATGGTACAGCTAAAATCATCTTTCTTATTTCTTAGTTAAAACGTGTCCGGTAAAGTTGTAGTTTATACTAATGTAATAGCAAGCTATTATGTGGTAATATTATCACTATTATGTGGTCATTGTGCAATACTTACTAAAGTACTACTATATTGCTGCAGTTAAACATGTGAAATGTCAACATGTTTTTTTTTTAAATTATTATTTTTTTCAACACAGTTTTGTTTCTAAATTTTGGAATAGGTAGTGTTTAGTGTTGAAAGATGGCCTCCTTTCCTACTTATGACATTATAGTGTTATGTGGGATTCGCACTATATAGTGATGAGTGTAGTAATATCACAACAAGTGTAAGAATAACTGCACTGAGATTAGTGTAACATTCTGCTATTGTGGGTGAAGATAAACAAAAATTAGTTGAATTAAAAATGGGGACCTCTGAGGTATTGTTTTTAATTAATTTGCTTTGTGGTCAAGATGTAATTAGTTCATATCCTGCTTGCAACGTATTGTTTACAAAGCAATTTTTTTAAGGAAATCCCTGAAGGAACGTCGCTTGAAGCTACAGATTTATGTTACTGGTACTCTCAGCAAGAGTATCGCTTTGTAGAGAGGGACAGAGTAAATATGGAATAATATCAGTACAATCAAGCTAGTCCCCTGTGGCTTATTTAATTAGTTTCATTATAGTCAACTAAAGTTTGGGTACCATTATTTTACGTTCAGTAAATTGTCATTGCATTTTGAATGGTGGGGATGTACAATTGCTTTCTGCAGAAATTGAATCTGATAGCTTGACTGTATGAAATGTGCTCTGTGCCACAGTCAGACATAATGCACAGAGATTATTAGAATTAATGTTAGAGTAACAACACAGAGATTAGTGTAATATTACAAGTGTGAGAGTAACTACACAGAAATTAGTGTAATATTACAAGTGTGTGAGTAACTACACAGACATTAGTGTAATAATAGAATTTAGAATTAGTGTGAGAGTAACTACACAGAGATTAGTGTAATAATAGAATTAGTGTGAGAGTAACTACACAGAGATTAGTGTAATAATAGAATTAGTGAGAGAGTAACTACATAGAGACTAGTGTAATATTACAAGTGTGAGAGTAACTAGGTAGCATAAGTTAAAGTTAGATTGGATCTGGTGTGCGATTCTTGACACTTGATTAGAAACTAGCATCATATAATATGGAACATCTGTATAAGTACTCTAAACTCTGTTCCAGCAGGTATCTATGAGTATGTAGACTCAAAGTCTCAATCAGAAGTTGAATGTGTGGTCCCCATATCTTTCCTGAGAGGATACACTTTCTCCTCTCATTATTGGTCACTCCTATTTCTGTCATTCATTGTATGTATATATTCATCGCCTGCCAAAGATATTTCTCTATGGTGAGTTGCAGGAGGCATGCAATTTCAAGGTGGCCAAAAGAAGCACTACAATGACGCATTAAAGACCTCCCTGAAAGCCTTAGAAATAGACCAAGATAGGCTTATTGCCATTTACAAAATCATTATCACAGACATTGTGCGGACTGAATTTTCAAAAGTAGATGTAACTAATGGTCATCATCACTTGGGATGGACGAACAACAACATATTACCTCAATATCATCTTAATTCTGTGGCAAATCTATAACTGCTGTTATTAGTTTAGCCTTTTCTCAGTGCTGTGCCATCAACCACATCATTACTCGCTAATGACTTAAACTTCACTGATCTTTTGTTATCTTTGACTCAGACATAACCAGGGCAGTATATCCATGTAATACAGCACAGTTTTTCAGTGTTATCCACTTATTTCTTAGCATGCACTTTCTATCTACCATAGCATGCTTTGGGAGTGTGAGAAAATCATGGTGTGTTTAAAACTTCAGTCACTAATAAAATGAGTATGGCCATCGCTGTCTGTATTCTCAAATTTGATATATTGATGTGAAGTATTCGGAATCAAGAATTTTCTGTCGTTCAAGTAGGAATTGAAACCCCATCTTTACTTTTTTCATTTCTGATCCATTTATATATATAATTGTGGTTTTGAATGCAAATGAATACATTCTTGTTCTGTGATATTTGTCCTAATGGCAGTCCATTCTTAACAAACTTTACCCATCTTTACAGATGGTGGCAAACATATAGATAACATCTATATAAAGCTTGCCTGGGCAGTTTTGAAGACCTGATCTTTACTAAGTTTCAAACCTACCTTTGTATTCCAAAGGGTACAAATTTTCAATATTTGTCCAGTTGTATCACTACATTAGTCAGATAGTTATTTCTGTTTTTCACCTCCATACATTCAGTGCCTTTTCCTACATCTTCCAATTCAATACACAATGTGGCCTCTGCTTCCATCATCCATGACCTCTATTGAATTTGTTTTCCCTTTGTTTCAACAAGATGTTGATGTAAGGAGTGGTGACTATCATTAGTGATCCTTGTTGACCGCTTTAACATATTCCTTTACCTGCACTACTTGATGTGATACTTTAAATTCTAGGCAGATCTAGCAAGCTTATAAAGCAATGATCAGAGTATTGTTAGTACATCCCAGCACCACTCTCATAGCCTCATTCTAGATTCTTTCCTATCTATCCACTTGTGTCTGACAGTGAAGGCAAACCGAGGCCATAACTAATAACAGATAATAATGTTCACTGTGTGAGTAATGAATTTAGATAAGTGTAATATTAAACATGGAGGATTATCAACCAAACACTCAAATTACAAGACATAACTGAAATATTAAAACTATTATGAGAACAATTACACATAGATTAGTGCAATAATGGAACTAGTTCATGGGTATGCATGCAGAAACATAGTATACAAGTGTAATCAGCTTTCAATTCATATCTAGAACTTTAGTAATCAAACTGTGGTTTTTGAACTAAAACTATTAATCAAACTACACTGTTTAGACTTGAACAATCTGTGATCTTCTTATATATTCTTCAGCATATTGACACATTAATGTTCTCAATCTGTTTCTCATGTGTATTGATGGTCTCAAAAACAAATTTATTTAACATTGATTTATTTCTGTGTTGAATTAATCATTTCCTCCTTTCTTCATGACTTGGCTGAGTTGACCGATGTTGCTGGCTAAATCACATGTTGCATGTGCAATGCATTTATCTGCAGGATGTGGTAAGATATTTCATAACTTACACTATATTTACAGTTTCATATTTTAATATTGAGCACAAGTAGTGTAGTTTAATACAGAGTCAAATAATGTTAGAGAAATTTAGTTTCACCAGTGATGAACTAACTCATAGTGTATGTATTATGAAACTAATGAATTTGCAAGCTATTTTTGCATAAGAAACTGTACTCATCTCTCTTATAATGGTAATAATTAATAAAACATATAACTCATTAGAGGTCTAAGGGTGCCACATTCAAGCCATCAGTTAAAAAAGCCTGTGAAATATCCCTAGCCTCACCTAATTGCACAAAGGCTTCATACAGAGAATGTTAGAAATGGGAGTATCTAGAGGTGAGGATAGGAAATGTAAATTTATTGGAAAGTCTCGAACATAACACAATCAACACATGACTGAGACTCTGAGTCTACATACACTAGGATGGCTGCTGGAACGACGGGCGGAGCACTTTGGGAATGCCCTGCATGCTGTAAAGCCAGTTTCTAATCAAGAATCAAGAAACGTGTTTGGTTTGGACATGTATTCTCTAAAATTATATTACAAGGAATAATCAAGGGTGAAAGGAGAAAAAACAGGAAATTAAAATCCTGGATTAATAATATCAAGGAATGGTTGGAGCATGATTTTTCTCCACTTTGTGAATGGCTGATGATAGAGGTGTCTGGAAGCATTTTGTGCTGATGTCTCAAGTGTTGCACCCCTATGACTGTGACAGGTTATGGATCTTAAGGACATAGTGAAAAACACAACCTATTTCTGAATGGAAATAACATCATAATTGTGGAAAGCGACAAAACCAAAAAAAACAAAATCACCAACAAAGTGAAAAATAAAATAGTAGCATTTGAAACAAAATGTTACAGAAAAAAGCTCACAATACCACAGACCAAAGATCACCAACATAGCCATCCTGAGAGAAATAAATGTAAAAGAAAACTGGCTAAACAGCATGGTTCTTCCAGAAAACTAGTGCCATGACGGCCTAGGGAAAACCATAATGGAGGGAATGATGCCAGGGAGACGAACAAGATGCAGACACAGAAGAAGATGGACACAATACATCAAAGACCACATGAACATGACAGTAACAGAAGCAGGCAGACTAGCTCAAGATTGATAGAAGTTAAAAAGTCTGTGATGGCTGCTACATTCTGTTCAGGATGTGCCGATGGTGATGATTATTATTATTATCCTCAGTTATAAAAACAAATTTATAAAAATCATATTCTGAGCATTCATTGATGTTATCAGGTCAAGATTGTATTTAATCACCTCCTTTTTCCCTCAATGTTCCCTGCAGAATAACCTTTGATAGTAAATACTGGGTGGATGTTGGTCTTCCACTTTTCTTTTACTCTGCAAGCTCCAGAACAATACATATCTTGAAATACTTTCTTTTGGTTTTTTAATGTACTTGGTAAAACACAATTTAAATTATTTCTTGGTGAAATACAACTTTAGTTTGTATTTCTTGCCTTTGATTATAAGTTTTTATTATATACAAGGTAACAGGTATGATACATTAACATTCTTTTTGTTATATATTGGTTTTATTTGTTTATCTAAGGAATTAATTCTTAGTTCCTGTTGAGAACGTTCATAGAATGCTCATTTAATGTATGTGAAACTCCCATTTCCTGAATGCATTTGCCCTGAGTGTATTGATTTCCAAACTTGAAATTGACCTGAAATATTGTAGTTCTTAAAGTATTGACTTGTAAGATGCTGAATGTATTGCCTCCCACTTTTCCATTATTGTATTTGCCATGGAATTTTTTCCCTTATTTTGACTTGCTGTTTAAAAGACGTGAACCATCCTTGCATTGTTTTATTCTCTTCAATAGTAGTGTAAAATGTTTGTGCTTTAAAATTTGACTTAATCATGAAAATAATTTGTTCCAAACAATTGTTTTTTATTCACTATGGTGACCCTTGGTGAAATTGCCCAAAAGTTATATATTAACTTGATTAAAATATCTCTTAACAATATAGCTTCTTCTTCTGCATTTCTTTATCAAACTCCTGCAGATTAACAAGATGTAGTCTAGAGAACAGAAATGTGTTGTCATGGTTTACAGCTTAGCTACGATATTTGCACCTTTTGGCTTGACATATCCTACGTACCATAGATTTTTGTGTCACTAGGACCCTATATGAGATCAGACAGTAAACTCCACCCACAAAACATCCTTAGTTGCCTCTTATAATATGCATGGAAGGTAAACTGTTTCTATTCTTTGCTCCCCTTTCAGGCTGGTAATACATGGTTGAATAATATAGCAAAATTGAAGGTTTTTATTATCTGATAAATTATCATTTGAACTTTACCCTAATCTCTATCCTTCACAGTCTCTCTATTGTAATAAAACAACATTAAACAACATGATTATCATATTATTGAGTAGTTAACCTAGATATATGGGTGCACACAAATATGTTCTAGTAGTTAACCTAGATATATGGGTGCACGCAAATATGTTCTAGTAGTTAACCTAGATATATGGGTGCACACAAATATGTTCTAGTAGTTAACCTAGATATATGGGTGCACACAAATATGTTCTAGTAGTTAACCTAGATATATGGGTGCACACAAATATGTTCTAGTAGTTAACCTAGATATATGGGTGCACACAAATATGTTCTAGTAGTTAACCTAGATATATGGGTGCACACAAATATGTTCTAGTAGTTAACCTAGATATATGGGTGCACACAAATATGTTCTAGTAGTTAACCTAGATATATGGGTGCACACAAATATGTTCTAGTAGTTAACCTAGATATATGGGTGCACACAAATATGTTCTAGTAGTTAACCTAGATATATGGGTGCACACAAATATGTTCTAGTAGTTAACCTAGATATATGGGTGCACACAAATATGTTCTAGTAGTTAACCTAGATATATGGGTGCACACAAATATGTTCTAGTAGTTAACCTAGATATATGGGTGCACACAAATATGTTCTAGTAGTTAAACTAGATATATGGGTGCACACAAATATGTTCTAGTAGTTAACCTAGATATATTGGCACCCACAAAATGTTCTAGTAGTTAACCTAGATATATGGGTGCACACAAATATGTTCTAGTAGTTAACCTAGATATATGGGTGCACACAAATATGTTCTAGTAGTTAACCTAGATATATGGGTGCACACAAATATGTTCTAGTAGTTAACCTAGATATATGGGTGCACACAAATATGTTCTAGTAGTTAACCTAGATATATGGGTGCACACAAATATGTTCTAGTAGTTAACCTAGATATATGGGTGCACACAAATATGTTCTAGTAGTTAACCTAGATATATGGGTGCACACAAATATGTTCTAGTAGTTAACCTGGATATATGGGTGCACGCAAATATGTTCTAGTAGTTAACCTAGATATATGGGTGCACGCAAATATGTTCTAGTAGTTAACCTAGATATATGGGTGCACACAAATATGTTCTAGCAGTTAACCTAGATATATGGGTGCACACAAATATGTTCTAGCAGTTAACCTAGATATATGGGTGCACACAAATATGTTCTAGTAGTTAACCTAGATATATGGGTGCACACAAATATGTTCTAGTAGTTAACCTAGATATATGGGTGCACACAAATATGTTCTAGTAGTTAACCTAGATATATGGGTGCACACAAATATGTTCTAGTAGTTAACCTAGATATATGGGTGCACAAAAATATGTTCTAGTAGTTAACCTAGATATATGGGTGCACACAAATATGTTCTAGTAGTTAACCTAGATATATGGGCGCACACAAATATGTTCTAGCAGTTAACCTAGATATATGGGTGCACACAAATATGTTCTAGCAGTTAACCTAGATATATGGGTGCACACAAATATGTTCTAGTAGTTAACCTAGATATATGGGTGCACACAAATATGTTCTAGTAGTTAACCTAGATATATGGGTGCACACAAATATGTTCTAGTAGTTAACCTAGATATATGGGTGCACACAAATATGTTCTAGTAGTTAACCTAGATATATGGGTGCACACAAATATGTTCTAGTAGGTAACCTAGATATATGGGTGCACACAAATATGTTCTAGTAGTTTAACTAGATATATGGGTGCACACAAATATGTTCTAGTAGTTAACCTAGATATATTGGCACCCACAAAATGTTCTAGTAGTTAACCTAGATATATGGGTGCACACAAATATGTTCTAGTAGTTAACCTAGATATATGGGTGCACACAAATATGTTCTAGTAGTTAACCTAGATATATGGGTGCACACAAATATGTTCTAGTAGTTAACCTAGATATATGGGTGCACAAAAATATGTTCTAGTAGTTAACCTAGATATATGGGTGCACACAAATATGTTCTAGTAGTTAACCTAGATATATGGGTGCACACAAATATGTTCTAGTAGTTAACCTAGATATATGGGTGCACACAAATATGTTCTAGTAGTTAACCTAGATATATGGGCACCCACAAAATGTTCTAGTAGTTAACCTAGATATATGGGCACCCACAAAATGTTCTAGTAGTTAACCTAGATATATGGGTGCACACAAATATGTTCTAGTAGTTAACCTAGATATATTGGTGCACACAAATATGTTCTAGTAGTTAACCTAGATATATGGGTGCACACAAATATGTTCTAGTAGTTAAACTAGATATATGGGTGCACACAAATATGTTCTAGTAGTTAACCTAGATATATTGGCACCCACAAAATGTTCTAGTAGTTTACCTAGATATATGGGTGCACACAAATATGTTCTAGTAGTTAACCTAGATATATGGGTGCACACAAATATGTTCTAGTAGTTAACCTAGATATATGGGTGCACACAAATATGTTCTAGTAGTTAACCTAGATATATGGGTGCACACAAATATGTTCTAGTAGTTAACCTAGATATATGGGTGCACACAAATATGTTCTAGTAATTAACCTAGATATATGGGTGCACACAAATATGTTCTAGTAGTTAACCTAGATATATTGGCACCCACAAAATGTTCTAGTAGTTAACCTAGATATATGGGTGCACACAAATATGTTCTAGTAGTTAACCTAGATATATGGGTGCACACAAATATGTTCTAGTAGTTAACCTAGATATATGGGTGCACACAAATATGTTCTAGTAGTTAACCTAGATATATGGGTGCACACAAATATGTTCTAGTAGTTAACCTAGATATATGGGTGCACACAAATATGTTCTAGTAGTTAACCTAGATATATGGGTGCACACAAATATGTTCTAGTAGTTAACCTAGATATATGGGTGCACACAAATATGTTCTAGTAGTTAACCTAGATATATGGGTGCACACAAATATGTTCTAGTAGTTAACCTAGATATATGGGTGCACACAAATATGTTCTAGTAGTTATCCTAGATATATTGGTGCACACAAATATGTTCTAGTAGTTAAACTAGATATATGGGTGCACACAAATATGTTCTAGTAGTTAACCTAGATATATTGGCACCCACAAAATGTTCTAGTAGTTAACCTAGATATATTGGCGCCCACAAAATGTTCTAGTAGTTATCCTAGATATATTGGTGCACACAAATATGTTCTAGTAGTTAACCTAGATATATGGGTGCACACAAATATGTTCTAGTAGTTAACTTAGATATATGGATGCTCACAGAAATGTTCTAGTAGTTAGCCTAGATATATGGGAGCCCATAAAAATGTTCTAGTAGTTAACCTAGATATATAAAAATGTTCTGGGATGAGTGGGATTTCTTCTTCATTAAATTATTTTGTATACAAGCTTGTTTTAATTTGTGTAGTTTTTAGCTTATTCTTCTGCATTCATTCTCAAACGTATGTACATTAGCAGAATATAGTCAGAAAATCAAATGTGATGTGTCATGGTTTACAGCTTAACTGCGATATCTGTGCCTTTTAGCCTGACTATCTGTGCCTTTTAGCCTGTCATGTCTGATTTCAGCATGACATGTGGATTACTTTGCCCCTCTATTCGATTGGACAACCAATACCACCCTCAAATCGCCTTTTACAACATGATTTTATTTCAAAATATCAGTAATATTGTTTGTGTGTGTTCTCAAACACCTGCTTGTTCCAGGAAGATCAAACAAGATATGATAAATTTGTGCTAATTTGTTCAATGAATAATAAAAGGAAGAACAAATTATTGTGCAAGAAACATATCAAAACAACCAAGTGCCATGCAGAGTGGTGTAGGAGATCATGTTTCTTCACAACTTCTTGTGTTTGCAATAAGTTTAGATGCTGACATTCTCTCATACCATAATGGCAACCCATCCAGCTTCTTCTTCTGCATTCATTTTCAAAATCCAGCAGATTAGCAAGATGAAGTCCAGAAAACAGAATGTGATGTGTTATGTTTTACAGCTTGGCTGTGATGTCTTTGCCTTTCTGCTTGACCAACCTCTACATTAGTTTTTTAATTTACTTTAGTATTTTAATAATTCTTCTCATAAACAGAAGTAGCCTCAAGTTCACATTGGGTTTTTTTTTTTTATTACAGTCCAGAAAAAAACATATTTAGTGAAAACATAGTTTATATAAGATATGTCCTCAATTTACAGAACACTCAAAAGCACTGATTCAGGACTTTATGCAAACTAAAAGCAGGGAATCATAGAATGCAGGTTATGTGATGATCAAATGAGAGTTGGAGTTAATTAATTTAGCATTGAAGCTAGTCAATAATACAATAATTATGGCAAGATTAATCCAATAAGGCCTACAAAATCATAGTACCTTTGACTTAACAAAAGTTTGCAGAAAGAGATATCTTGTCCCTAATTTATTTCTTCTTCATTGTTTATTCTCAAACTTCTGCTAAATCTCTCTTTTAGCATGACAATGATCTTACTAGATTTCCAGCAGGATGTAGTCCATAGGATGGAAATTTGTTGTATTGCCATTTTATTTGAGCCAATGTCCTGACCCATTCGTACTAAACTGTGGCTCATTTGATTGTAGATATGTTTGGATATATACCTATTGAGGAAAAAAAAGTCTATTACTTGACAAAGATAATCAAAGCTTACCATTGCATATGGAATGTATGTCATTAGGACACAATCCATGCCATAGTTAACTTGTGCATGCTGATGCCTGTATATCAATAAATGTCTTGCAGTGCCATATTGGTTCATATTGTGTGTTTGAAGTTATGCTTGCATAGCTTGTGTTGCCTGATTGCCATGGAATCTCTTAACTTGGCAACCTTGAAAACTTCTAAGAATTTAATTTGGCACGCTTTTTTTTTTATTGTGTAAATCAAATTGGTATTTTGAGCATTTCAGATTAGATAATAATCTGCTACTCAACTATAATTCTATAATAATATGTCATATTTTAAAAAAATACTTCTTTCAAAACAAAATGAATCTTTTCAATATTAGTAAATAAGTAGTAAAAACATTTATCATTAGTTTATTGTGTATTTTGGAGTTAGATTTTGATAAAGTTTCTGTATTTTTATGAAAATATGCTGTAGAACTAGGTGAACATCTTATTTGGCATTGGTCCTGGATGATCAACCATACCTTGCACATGTTTATTTTCAGTCCTGTGATCAAAATATATTGCTGCAAAATCAATTTGTCTCCTTTCAAGTCAACCATTAAAGGATACCAAATGACCCTGCATTACTATTTCATTAGTTCTGATCATGTGTTGCACTAATATCGTCACAGATTTCACATAATCATTTCCACTTTACCACAGTTTAATATTGTAGTTTACTTCTTGCCTGCTCTAGCTTGTGTGATGTGATTTTTATGAGATTCGGGACAATAAATATAATATCGACATTTGGTACAGAAAGATCTCCACGCATCTCTATCCTCTACCATCCTGATGAGTTTGGAAAATTCACACCCTATCCAGTCTTTGATATTATCCAGCCATAACCTCTTATCAGGAAATTCAACTACCCAAAAGATTATCACTATCTTGACAGAGCTGAGCAAGTTATCATCTTCCACATCAGAACAGGTCACAACAGACTAAACAGCCACTTACAATAGATGGGTTTCATCAGTGATCTTGTAGTCAGGCTGCACAGACAGCAGAACATATTTTGCATGACTACACTAAATCAGTTAAGGGAAGAACATCTGCACACAGAGACAGGTATCCACTGAAAGCTGTATGGGAGTCTTGAGGAGCTTTTAAATATAGAAGCATTTATAAAGAAATCTGGACTTGCTGTGTAGACATTTTAAACTGTGAACAAGAAGAAGAATAACATTAGGAATCACATCTAACCAATGTTTCATATTTTTTCTTTTCTCTTGCATCCCATGACTCTTTTCTTGATTGTAAGTAGATTTTGTATCAATTTCTTGATTTTGGGGATGTTATTTTTATTATTTGACTTATGTAACCAGGTTCTTATACAATAGTTTTGGGAAAATGAGATATAAACTTTAAAGAGTTCAGATATCTAATATTTATAACCAGATTTTATCCATCCATCCACCCATAAACCAATCAGGGTCATAGGGGTGCTACATTGACACTCATAATCCTCCAGCGATTTCTATCTTTAGTGATTCGGATGAGTGTGAAAACATCTTACCTTATCCACTCTTTGATATCATATTGTCTGCCCACGATTTTCTTTGACCTCCTGTTTCTTCTTCTATTGTAACACCTGCACATAAGAAGATTTTAACGAGCCACAGTAGTTCAGCGGCTCTTCTGTGTCCACATCTGCAGGAAGAAGTCAAATGGAATACATCATAATTTATAACTTAGCTGCAATATCCACATATTTTGACTTGACATTTCAGCATTTCTTATGGGTAACTTTGACCCTTTTTGTGATGGGATCTATCAGTGTTTAGATGCACATGTTTTTCTACAAACATGTTATGCTACATAACACCAATTATAACATATAGATGTGAGTCATGGACAATCAATAAACAGGATAATGGATATTGGAGACAATAGAGATTTTGTTCTATAGAAGTATGATCAGAGTACCATGAACCGCTAAAAAGACTAGAGGTTTTTTAAAAACTAAAACTATTTTAAAAATTGAGGATATACAGAAAGAGTCAAATACAAGACAGAGATTACTTAATAATATCAGAAAAAGAAAATTTATTTTGGACACATTATGAGACAAGTCTGGAGAGTAAAGCTACAATGAGAAAGATTGAGGGCAAGAGAAACTGAGAATGACGGCATGAGAAAATATTAGGTTGTCTGGCATCATTACATGGCAAAGAATCAACACAGAGATGAAGCAACTATGAGTTTTCAAAAAGTGCACTGATGCTGGTACCTGGCTTATTATAGAAACTGCTGCTCACATCCTGCATACTTGTTGACAATAGAGAGAAAATATGAATAAGATGTGACCTACAGGGATGACACTACATCTGAACCTGAGGAGCTTCTTGAGTATCATTTGTCCATCAGAGTTGATGAAGACCATTTGAGCTCAACTGGGATAGAGATAATTATGACTGCGGTATGTCTGACTGGCTAACGAATTCTATGTGTGTCTTTTCTTTCACACTGAGTGAGTGTAGAGGAATCTGTGATAGAGCAGCTTTAATCTAGCACATTTTTGTTGAGAAACATCTTCCAAGCTTACCTTGTACCAAACTCATCCATACATTTATATTGAATATTTAAGTGAATCATTGACGTCTTTATCTTGTGTAAACCAGTTTGGAGTTCTCTATATAAACATTTTTATGGAAGACAAATTTATTTCATGCGAATCAGATGACATATCTAAATGTCTGTGCATATCTCATCAACATAAGGCATCAGCTTCATCAATATGGACCTAATATGGATCATGCATTTCATTGAATCAATTGATGCTGTAACCAGCTAAGTGAAAGAGAAAAGAAATTGAAGCTCCTGCTAGATGGAACATTGAATCAATATTTACAGCATTTATCTCTTCTCTTCCATCTTATCTCTTCATATTATTGTCATATAACCGTACTGTTACAAGTGTGACTATCCCTAACATTGACTTGCTTCCTGCAGCTGTAGGATGGTTAGTGAGACTAACTCAGCTTTCTTCAATTTCTTTATGATTCAAGCTGATGTTGATATGATCATATGTATTATTGGTGCCTAAATATTCAACAATAATTAATAGCAATAACATATAAAGGATTTTTTTTTATTTCTTTAACTCTACAATGGCTTATTTCCAATACTCTCTTCCTCTAGCATCTTTAAAGCTTTCATCTCACTCAATTTGTTATTTATAGATGTTATTTATAAGGATATTGGGGTAATAATTTACTATTATTATTAACTGGGAATCCTTTGACTTCTTCCAATTTGCAGTTTGGCTTTTTTTTTCTTCATTTTTTTTCTAGTATAGTTTCAGTTTTAATTGATTTCATTTCTTTTTCATATTGTATACATTTTTATTTCACACATTTTAATTTCACATGTTTAATTAAGATGTAAGCATTCATGAACATATTCTACTCTAAACTAACAAATACCATCAACAATTATTATTGGTGAAGGGAATTGTTTTTTTCCTTTGTTGATTAATTAGCTTTATCGCTGGTGTTACATTTATTGCTCTTTTAGCACTCATTGATAAAAGTTTTAACAGGATTTATCAAAGTACTTAATAACTTATTTGAGTAGCTGTCGCTAAATTGCCCCGCTCGAGAATGGGTCTGGTCCGCGAGATGTCATCGAATACAAGCAGGGAAAACAATCATTACTCTCAAGGAAAATAATAATAATAATAAATATGTAATAAATACTTACACATATTTTCTGAAAACTCTTCTGCTCTTATGACTGTTAATTCTAGAAATTATGGTGGTCCTGAAAAGGAGCATTCATTTGTGGCCCTTAAAAGGCCCTTTAGGGTTATAACGGCATCCAATATTGCACTATTTCTTGATTACAGCAATAACAGTCTTCTTTTCCCTCTTTGATTGACTGTATCCACATGGATTTTTACATTTATGACCATGGAACATGTGTTGGTGTGTTCCATGTATGTTTTCAATATAAGAAAACACAACAACGATAAATAAACAAAGATCTTGTAACTATTGTTGCTTTTGACTCATTTTCTTGACTGTGTACCCGATCACCACCACCCACTGCAGACCACACCATTCTCGAATGGGACAATTTAGTGACAAATACCCTTACTGGTATATTATATATCACAATGTTACCAAGCTGCTTAAATTTATTGCCATAATGATATCAAAGTACTTCATTAATGGTGGTGCCATGGTACTTTATTAATAGTTAATTGTTCGACGTTTGCAAGCCAAAACTAAGGTGCAAGACACAAAGGTCAGGGACTCCTCTGTACAAATGACTGCACACTGTATGCTGATTCTGCAGACAGTGTGCAGGTCACCCTAAACCAATTTGCTGAAGCCTGTGACAACTTTGCTCAGACATCAAGTTGCACAACAAAAACATGCTAGAAGAAAGGCAAGAGCTGCTTAATGTTCCACTACTCCTCCTACACATGCTCAGAGTATGTTAGACAATTCCAACCACACATAGGACTCATTAGTCACAATCGGGCACATCGCAGACATCATCATCTTTATCATCATGAATGCTCATCGTCGACATTGATTGATGAACAATATAGCACATAGCAATAGTTAATTGTGCTATCATGTCCAATGGTGATACCACAGTACTTTATTAATAGTTAATGATATTTCATATGTAATGGTGATGTCATAGTACTTCATTAATCATTAATGATTTTTCATATGTAATGGTGTTATATACTAATTATGCAAGGTAGCTTTAAGAAGTTCCAGGAATTAGTGGATTATATAGAAATAAATAACAATAGATTTATCTACACTACATTTCCTTAAAAGTAGTTCACTTCAGCAACAACACTACATACTTTTTCAACTTGCATACAGCTGCTGGAAACATTCGTGGAACCCATTCTTTGACACATTTCTCAGCTGTCGTGTCACATTGGTGATAACGTCATCTTCATCCTTGAATTGCTATCCTTTCAGTGCTGATTTTAGTCGAGAGAACAAGAAAAATAAGCCAGTGTAAGGTCAGGAGAATACGGAGGCTGTTCCAATGTAATCACATTGTGCTTTGCGAGGTACTGTAGGGAACGATGTTAAGCATGGTTGACGTCCTCTATGTTCATCATCATCGATATTAACGCAACATTCATGAAAATTTGTGTACCACACAAATACTTCTGTTTTCTTCATTGCGGTCTCACCATGTGCTTTATTAGATAATGTTAGTGTCTCTTGGGGTTACATCTCAAGCAAAACACAGAATTTGACAATTGTATGTTGTTCAATCACGAACATTTTCAACTCTGATGATGTAGTTAGCACAACACACAAACAAATATCTGTACCTTTTCTTTGAGAGTATATGTGAAGGTCACATCTGCCATGTCCTTCTCTCAAGGTCATTACTAACCTGTAAACATATAATTTTCATTACATAATTTTTCATTCAAACACTAGTTGACTAGTCCTGGAACTTTTTGAAGTGACCTCATATAACTGTATTCAGTGTTATCATGTAGTTTTATACACATTTAATCATCATCAAGTGCTATCTCTGCATTGGAGGTTGCCTGTAGCAGACTTTCAACATCATCTGTCTCTTGCTTTGGTAGAATTCTGATAGACTATCCTGTCCATCTCATGATATTTCTCTCCCATTTGTATATCTTCCTGCTTCTTGCTTGCCTTCTCTGAACGCTATCTTCAAGTAAGGTCTCTAACAAGGTGTCTCGCCATTTTATAGATTGAAAATATTTGGTCTGTTTTTATTTCCTATAAGAATTATTTTTTCAAATATAGAGTTGTCAGAAATCTTTTTCTTCTTTTTCTATAATGTTCACCCTGTTGTTCTAAATATGCACATCTCAAAGACATCAATTCTGTCTTCTAGTGATGTGTTCATTGTCCATATTTGTGAACCATACATGAATATAGAGTAGATGTAACACTTTCAAATTTGAACCTCCCCCAGAAGATGTTAGAGAGTATGCATGCTTATAGTGTGTGTGGTCCTGCTGGTTAAACAGACTCCTCGCTCTCTACCACGCAGGAGCTCAGCCTTACTTGTAATACATTTAACACCTAATTCCCCATTCGCTAATTGCTGAATAGATTCATTATCACAGCGTCTAAATCTAACAGCCGATCTTTAAGCAACTTCAAGATCGTTGGGTTTTTATTTTATGTGTGTGTATGTATATATATATATATATATAGCTACAACTACAACAAAGAAGAGACTGGCATAAAAAGGGTCAGGGGGAACAGAAAATTAACAATAGAAGCTAATCTTCTGGTTTACCACGCTTCTGCCTGCAACACCCTCCTTAACGGCAGTAGACCATGGGTAAAATATGAACCAGGAGGTAAAGCTAAACGGCTTTCACATGTGATGACTATGTTAAATTTTTGGAGCTGCAGAACAGAGTCACTAACACTGATGTATTGGAAAGAACAGGCAATACCACAGTATTTTCATGGTTGTAGATAGCAGCTTCCAGATATTACTTGACATCATGGCATGGCAGAGAGTCAGCAGTGGAACTGGTACACAATAGAGGCCTACCATAGATAGTGTTGTGGAGATTAATGACTGCTTACGCTACCCACCACTGCACATGATGATAATGATTAGTGATTCTACTCTAGTACAAATAATAAACCACCATAAAAAACTCATTAAAATTAATATAATTATTTTAGATTACAAAATCATTACTGTGACAAAACAACTTCTTGCACTGCAACCCAATTGCAATTTTTCATAAATACAATTGAGACTATACAGTAATTGTTGATACTCTCTAAACTTAATTCATTGTGACAACTTTTATTAAAACCCAACAATATGTGAATGTTATTTTATTTAAAAATAATATTGATATTACATGTTCTCATATCAGTTGTATACCAAGTTAAGCTATTGCTACCAAAAGCCAGTTAATGAAAGTTTATAATACACTCAAGAATCCATTAGCCTGATATAAATATATTTTTAACATTGTACAGCATTAAGATTATTTATTTCTTGCTTGTATTTCTTGTTAAGAAAAAACATTAAACTAGAAATATTGGCAATCTATGTATGGGCCATCAAAGCCTTCTTCCTGTCTACCAAAAAGTATGCAAATGGCCTATATATCTACATCAAATCTGAATTTGCCATGTCATTCAATTTTATGAATCATTGCTGCTTGCATCCTCCCCCAATTTTTATGACAATGTTATGGTATTAATATGTGTTTTTTTTTAATTTTAAGCTCTATTTGTCTACATACTTGTCAACTACCAGAGAGATCATTCTATATTACAGCCCAAACCACATCTAAAAATTATGTAATATTACCCAAAATTCTGCCCATATTCTGTATACTTCACTAAAGTAAATACCAAAGGTCAATATGGACATATTCAATAAAACCGGATATTTTTCTGTAAAATATACAGACAATCTGTACTAGTTGGCAAGTATGATAACCGCATGAGGGTAAAAGTTAACATTTAAAGCATAATGTAAATTTAGTTATTTTATAATTTTACTTTATAAAGTAACATTCTAGTTAAAAGATAACATTGCCAAAGTAGAAGATACCAAGTACTGATATAATTTACCATGTTATTAATTTTGTTAATGTACTTTGTAATTTAGAAGCAAGATACAAGTGGAAAGAAGGAAATAACAGTTCTAGATCCCAAGAGGTCAAATGCTATCAATATTGGTCTGACAGTGCTGCCCCCACCCAGAACTATTAAAGCAGCTATACTCAAGATGGATAACTCTATCATGAACAAAGAAGGAATTGAGGTTACAAAGTTGTTGTGTAGTTACATATTATTAGTGCTTTAGCCTTGCTACCAAGTACAGTGTTTTAGTTTTGTGCACATTATAGTGTGGAGAATTTAATGCCAGATTGATTTGAATTTAAGAATACAACAGCAATGCAGATTTAACAGAATTATGAGATTCGTTCATAGACAGATATATATATACAGAGCATTAGCAAAAAGCATGGAGAAAAAAATAGTGAACCTGTTAAAACAGAATAAAAGTTATTGAAAGAAATATTACTTTCTCCCATTTAGTAGACCTATCAATGTTTGTTTATATTTGTTTGACCTTTGTGCATCAGTCAGAGGTAAAAAGGTTTTATATATATATATATATATATATATATATATATATATATATATATATATATATATATATATATAAATCTATAAAGATCGCACAGCATGGACAAAATAATATTATAAGGTATAGTGGCTGGTAACCGAGGTAAAGGCTGCCCAAGAAGATGATTGATAAAAGACTTCTCAGATTGTTGAAAATGCTCTTGTCTGTGACATGTTAAATTGCCAAGAATCAGGATGAGCTCATAATTTTGGCCATGATTTAGGTGATTCTGAAAATATACCTTTTAAAATGCCAACTTGACAGCTATAATCACTTGCATGTAACTCATGGTTGATTTTAAGTAGGTCCCATTATACAATAGGCTAATATATTAGTCCCATTTATGAGAAGCATGATTATTGTGGAAGTAAATAAATGTGTAATGTGACAAGAAATAGCCAATATGACAACACTTCTAAGTGTCACAGGTGTAGCAGACTAAATAATGATTAGCAGACTAAATGATGATTACCAAACTAAATAATGATTAGCAGACTAAATGATGATTTGCAGACAAAATGATGATTAGCAGACAAAATGATGATTAGCAGACAAAATTATGATTAGCAGACTAAATGATAATCAGCAGAATAAATGATACTTTCTTCATAT
Source organism: Meghimatium bilineatum (assembly GCA_034231615.1). Classification (NCBI taxonomy): domain Eukaryota; kingdom Metazoa; phylum Mollusca; class Gastropoda; order Stylommatophora; family Philomycidae; genus Meghimatium; species Meghimatium bilineatum. Next base: position 33,586,306 of record CM067308.1, on the reverse strand, counting down.
CCATACATTTTTGTCCTGTCCCTAAAATCATCTTTAGCTTAACACAAAATGTATATATTCCTGCACTATATATTTCAGAAAATCTTGACAACAATGATTCCAACAGAGGAAGAGAAGGGTAAAATCTTAGAAGCTCAGATGGCTAATCCAGATACCCCACTGGGCACAGCTGAGCAGTTCCTTCTGACATTATCGTCAGTCTTTGAGCTAGAGGCAAGACTTAAACTGTGGCTCTTCAAGTTGGATTATGAATTGTTAGAACAGGTAGGCAACTGATAATAACTTTCTTCTTTTTCCTCGCATCATCCGATCAACAAAGCAATCAAAGACTATTTATGCATAATGGTGTCTGGTCATAAATTGAGTAAACGGAACACTGCATCAAACACACACTAGTAAACCTGTAAGTTTCCCTTACACTTTAGCCTTTTCAAACACACTTGACAATGTAAACCTCACATCATTGATGTAATCTTTTCATAATTTTCAGATAAAATATTTTCTAGTACATGTACTTTAGATGTTAAAATATTTTCTAGTACATGTACTTTAGATGTTAGTCGTCAGATCATCATCATAGCACTCCATGCATGTCCATAGATGTTCCGATCTCATATTCAGTATGTCTTCAGCATGTTATAACTGGCTGTTCCTGTTCTGTGTTGGTTGATAACTCTTCTTTTGATTCCTATATGCCTCTTGTTTCTTGCAACACCACGCTTCATTCCCAGGTTCTTCATTCTAGTCAAAGATATGGTAGAAGAAATACATCCAACATCTTCCAACTGGTCTAACTCCTTGATTGCATTCAAAATATCAGCACTGTTCAATGAACTACCAATAGACAATATGACCATGCTAGCTAGTCTATCTGCTCTTTCATTTCTCCTAACACCCACATGTCCAGGTACAAAAGTGAAGGTAATTCTCTTCAGCACAGGCCTCATCAACTTTATATATGTTCTAAGGCAGGATCTACATAATATTTTGTAGAGTTTGCAATAAGTAGATTAAAAAGGTAGCTCAATCTGATGTTGAAAATTTCAAGCCAAAAATAAATTGCGATAACTCAATAGATATTTTTAACCACTGATTTGTCATTCCTGTATTGAATTATTATAATTTATAAATATATTGATCTGCTCCGCAACATTTTTTTGTTTTTGGGTCAGATTTTTAAAATGATTTTGGAGTCTATGCACTTGCTGTTATCTCAACAGGTTGAAAGATATGGTAGATGTCATGATGGTTGAAAATTATGCTAAATGTCATGAGGGTTGAAAGATACGGTAAATGTCATGATGGTTGAAAGATATGCTAAATGTCATGATGGTTGAAAGATACGGTAAATGTCATGATGGTTGAAAGATACACTAAATGTCATGATGGTTGAAAGATACGGTAAATGTCATGATGGTTGAAAGATACGGTAAATATCATGATGGTTGAAAGATATGCTAAATGTCATGATGGTTGAAAATTATGCTAAATGTCATGATTTTTAAAGATATGCTAAATGTCATGATGGTTGAAAGGTTTGCTAAGTGTCATGATGGTTGAAAGATATGCTAAATGTCATGATGGTTGAAAGGTTTGCTAAATGTCATGATGGTTGAAAGATATGCTAAATGTCATGATGGTTGAAAGATATGGTAAATGTCATGATGGTTGAAAGATATGGTAAATGTCATGTTGGTTGATGATCATGGATCTCCACATTTCTCTAGTATTTTCTGGAGCTAACTACTGGAACCATTTTCTTGCCACAAACTGTCTATAAACTTTTCTCATTATCTCCCATCTACCTGAGAATTGTACTAAATGTCATAATGTTCTTCATAAAACAAGCCCTTAGATGTGCCCTCAAGAAAAGACCACTGCTGCTATTAGATCCTCATTATATTTCTGATGTGGCACACACAACATTCTACTGTAAAACATGTCTGTGAGCTCCATGCTTCCTTCAAATGTTAATTAACCATTCATGATTCACAACTGTTGAGTAAGATTGGCTTATTTCACATTAGAGGAGATATTCCCACTTCTATGATCAATTACTGTGCCTCCAGTCCGATATTGGTCACGTATAGATAGGTTCATTTTAGGTCGCTAGAGATTCCCCACAATTTAGTTTGTAGAGATGCTCCTGTGAACAAAGTGTTGCTCTATGAGCAGTGAAACTCAGAAAGTCCTGTAGTATATGTTTTGGTGTCTGTGTTTTTGCTCCGTAGATGCAGACAGAAGAGTCACTGATGCAGATTCAGTTAAGTCTGCTCCTAATGTTACATAGACTTGGTGCATAGCATATTGTTTGTCTTTTGAAAGTCATTCTTTTCATAATCAACTACTACACAAGTATACATTTCAGGAATATATTTTCCATCTGATGTTATCATAAAACCCAAGTATCAAAACCAAGGAATTCATGAGACAATATATTATTCTTTTGTTCTGTTTCTGATAGTTTCTTTAAATTGTTTTACATTTGTCAGCTACATTTCCTATTAAAAAAAACCCCAACCACACACAGTAGCTTTGTTATAAAGCTGATTGTGTGAGGGTTTTTATAATCAATCTTCTTTGTTGGTGACTGCTATGAATTTGGTTTTTACACTAAATATAGACACATTTTGTTTAAATTTTTCCTAGTGAATTTCTTAAAATATTGTGAATAATTTAATATTCACACAAATTTAAAATTAAACATTTATGCCTTCTTCTTCTTCTTCTGTGTTCGTTCTCAAACTCCTGCAGATTAGCAGGATGTACTCTGGAGAACAGAATGTGTTGTGTCTTGGTTTACAGCATTACTGCGATATCTGCATCTTTCGGCCTGACACATCCGACTTCAGCATGGCTTTGGGTCACTTTGACCCTATTTATGATTGGACAACCAACTCCACCCCATAATCTCCTTAGTCACCTCTTACAATATGCACGGAAGGTAAAAATTGTAACAATTCTTTGCTCCCCTCTCGGGTTCCGGCAACACACGAGCGACTTATGCCTAGTACATGTATTGTGATTGTTTCATATTTATCATTTGCAATGTTTTAGGTAGGCCTATAATAATTCATGAGGTTACAGGGCTTTTGAGATTGCAAAATAAGACAGTGATATCTAAAAGAGGCTTCAAAGTACTGCTATTGGAATATAATTATATTATATAATAATATACTAAGAGACAGAATCAGAAATGAAAACATCAGTAGACTAACTTAATGCCAGTTTTTGATTACAGAAATGAAAACATCAGTAGACTAACTTAATGCCAGTTTTTGATTACAGAAATGAAAACATCAGTAGACTAACTTAATGCCAGTTTTTGATTACAGAAATGAAAACATCAGTAGACTAACTTAATGCCAGTTTTTGATTACAGAAATGAAAACATCAGTAGACTAACTTAATGCCAGTTTTTGATTATATCAGAAGGCAACAGATCAAATGGTTTCATACACAACAAGACTTCCGTCAGATAGCATTCCCAAAAAGCAATACTAAATATGGACACAATGTATATAAAAACAAAAATTGACTGAAAAAAATGGATTAAAGAAATAAAAGATGCTATAGGAACAAACATATATGAAGTAGGCCTATACAAAAAAAGGCATCTTTTGATGGTACAAGGAAGAAAGGGACAAAGAAGAAATAAGGAAGATGAATAGCTTTTCCTTACCATTTTTTTACCAGAAATAAGTCTAGCATTTGACAGGCTTTAGGAACAATGTATTTTTTAGGTTGTTCTTATACATGCTATAAATTGTCACCATCAGGTGTCATATTCTTTACAGAATGTAGTCTTCCCAATGGATCTCTTGAATTCTCCACGGTCTAGAGCAAGTTGTCCCGCCTCTTTTAGTTACATATGCAGGCGTTCTTAAATATCTTCTGTCCAACTGCTGCCTTCTATCATCCCCTCCAGTAACACTCTATCCATGCCATCATGTCTCTTAGTGTAACTGAAAAAAAAACAAGGTTTTTCTTTAATATGGTGTTCAAAGCCAGTTTTCCTGGGTGTTAATTGTTTTCAACACCTTCTGGTTTGTTTTCCTTGCTGTCCATAGTATTCTCAGAACTCCTCTATAACACTTTAATTCAAAAGATTTTCTTGGTCACTGTTTTATTTAGTGTTCATGCTTCACATCAATATGTAGCCACAGGAAGCACACATGTTCGTAGTAAACACAACTTATGTTAGTACCCTGCCATAGTTTTTTTAACTGTTTTAATTTTGACAGCACCAATGCTGTTCTTCTCTTAATCTCAACTGCGCAGTCTCCCGCAGTTTATATTAGTTCCTAAATAATCAAAGCTTCTATATAGCAGTTCTCTATATTAATTTTGAGATTAATAATGCTATAAATGCACACTCTATATTGTGTTTTATTTTCATTTTTTTTTCTAGGAAGTTGCTGAGCCACTGATGGATCTCAAGAAAGGAGTAATTGAGCTTCAGAAAAATAAAACCTTCAGATGCATCCTTTCAGGGATCTTAGCCATAGGAAACTTCCTGAATGGGGTTTCTGTAAGCAATATGTTTCTTTACCAAAGTATAACTTGTAACTTCCCTCACCAACTTTCCTTTAACACATCATTGACCTCTATTACATCTCACCATTGATACCCCAAACCACTTTTTTTTCCTGTTTCAGCAACTCTTTTGTTCTTCTTAAGGTTCCCACAAGCCTCTTATTTATTTCTTTCCAATGATTTATTATCATGTGACAGGATCACTAACTCACTTCTTCTTCTTCTTCCCTTCCTCTTTTACCCTTTGCGGGTGTAAAGGGAGATACAATGTTCTTGTTCTCGCTTTTCTGGCAGCTTCATATAATGTTATTTGGTGTTCATGTAATAATGTCTCTTTGATGTTGTCGATCCAGCGTACTCTAGGTCTACCCCTGGCTCTTCTTTCTGCTTCTCCTCTCTTCATATATGCTTTATAAACTAATGAATCACACGGCATTCTTTCCAGATGACCAAACCATTGTATCTGTTGGTTTTGTATGTATTGTAGAATTGATATGACACCCACTCTTTCTCTTATGACATTGTTTCTAATTATGTGTCTTCTGGTCACTCCTGTGGCTTTTCTCAGACATCTCATCTTTGTTGCAACCAGTTGTCTCTTATGTTTTGTTGTTAAGGACCATGTTTGACATTGGTAGCACAGGGTTGGAATGAAGATACTTTGGATAAGATGTTTTTTTGTTGACATTGGTAGCATTTTGTGTTGCAATAAAAGGGGATAATTGACCCAGTATTTGATTTACTCACTGATATAGTATTATTATCATCCATCCAGGTACGTGCGTTTAGTGTTGAGTTCCTGCAACGTGTTCCAGAGATCAAAGATACAGTACACAAGCACTCACTGCTACATCACCTGTGTACAATTATTATTGAACAGTTTCCAGACTCCACTGACCTGTACTCAGAGATTGGACCTATTACCAGGTGTTCAAGAGTAAGTGGATTGACAAATGTAATTGGGCTTGTAATTGTAATTACAGACTAATGTTTAAGTTAATCATGAAACAAGCCCACAATAATTTCAGTTTTTTCCAGTTTGATCACAATGTTCCTACAGTTCTAGCCTACTAGTATTATTGATTATTTGAAAGGGTACTAGCATGAAGTCAAATAATATGTAGTTCCCTTCATTCACAATTAAGGCATATTGGGGAATACAGTATTAATCCCATATTTTTTGTAACAGATGTCATACATAGGAATGATGTGGTTAACACAGTGCCCACAACCTTTACTTTTCTGGAAGATCTGGTACCCATTTCTTTAAGCTGGAAGTTTTTGGTGCCTAAAAATGTTAAACCTGAATTGAAAACTCAAACCCTTAGACTAGGAAACCAGTTCACTAACCATGGAACTGACACAAGCATATTTTTTTTACAGATCTCATACAAGCAAGATCTCTCTCTATATGACATATTCTTTCCAGAACATTGCCTTTGCAATTGATGTCCTGAACTCGACTCTATCCTGTGCCAATCTGCCTGCCTCATCTAATAACTTCATACAGTCTTTGATGTCATCTGTCCATCTCCTTCTAGGTCTACCTCTTCTTCTACCTCCTGAAATTCTGCCCTCTAAGATGCATATCTCTATGCCATGGTGTATTTTTATATGTCTGAATATTTCACTTTTCTGAGTAAATTTGTATTTAGCAGCCATCTTTCCTCTATGTTCAGCATGCAAACAAGATAGATCATGTAAATGTCTCTGAAAATTTCAGATAAAATACTGTGTTATCATCCATGATACATTGTTAGCTTTTGTTCTCAAACTCCCACTAAATCTTTTTTGTAGTAGAACAATGGTCCTACTAGATTTCTAGTGGCAAGTAGTCCATGATTACAGGTTTTTGAATACAAATGTTACAAATAAATTCTACGAATATAGAGAGCGTAAGACAAATTTGTATGTAAGAAATAAAATAGAGATGTATGCAGGTCTATAAAAGCCATTGCTTTCAATTGTGAAATTACAAAAACTAGCATGGTTTGGGCATGTATGCAGACATGATTCCTTGTCAAAAACAATACTGAAGGGAACCGTTGTGGGGGGAGAAGCAGAGGAGGGAAAATGATGACATGGACAGACATCAAGGAATGGACAGGACAAGAATTTTCCTCACTCATGAGCATTGTTGAAGTTATAAATCACTGGGGAGGCTCTGTGTGTTGAATCATCCAATGTGCTTCCAGTATTGACAGGTTATGGGTTTATAGATAGATAAATAGTCCGGGGAACAGAGATGCATTGATGTCACAGTTTTTTTTGTGGCAATAAATAGGCACTTCCGACTTTTTATTTTAAGTGTTTTACTAATCCCATTAAACTGTGGATGTCCATAGTCATACTAGTAGTATACCAACCTGTACATCACAACCTGTTATCAGACTTGCTCACACAGCACGCTAACCTTTGTGGTCAACCATCTGAATTGTCAGTCACCAGGAAGTAAGGTACCATCACTCATGCTCTGGGAAGATCCAGCAGTGTTGCTATCATTACTGAGCAAGTGCGAAAATAAGACAAGTCAGGTAGTTTCTGGTCAACCAGAACTAGGTTGACTGGGCAGATGAAAATGTATGAGAAACTGTGTTTTATGATGCTGGTTCATGGTCTACTTCTACCTTTTTGTCATGTTGCATTATAACTAGCATTCTTTTGTTCATCATTATCAGGGGCTGTGATAGGTGATCATGGATATCCACAACTCTCTATTTCCTGTTTGTTTTATCAGGATTAGTGTTAACTTTTTGCCGTGCCATGATGTCAGATTATCTCATATTTTATCTCTGTCTTCCTATTGTTTTATTAGATCACATAAAATAATATGGAAGCTTCAAAGTTTTGTTGTAAAATCTTGAAGTAACCAACACAAATGAAAATAAGTACATCCAAAGTTCACATTACTTTTATTTACCTTCTTTTGTGAAGAATTACTGCAAATCTAGTCCCATATTCGTCATGTATAGGGCAGTTTATTTTAGGTCATTGTAGGTTCCCTACAACTTAAATCTGCTGAGATGCCCTGTGAACCTGTAAAATAGCAAAGGTGGACAGTCCTGTAGTATGTGCTTTGGTGTCCGTGTTTATGCTCCTCAGATGCAGACTGCAACCTAAGAGTCTGTGCTAAATAAGTGACTAGATAGATTTGACATGTCACAGATAGAATGACATGCTTATGATGACACTTTCTTAAAGTGCTTTATGGGCAAGTAAATTAATGTTGATTCTTCTTGTGATAAATATGCTGTCCCATTTTAGTGAACTTTTTCTATTACTGTTACTACAATCAGATTCATTTCTTATTTTCTACTAACATATTTTTCTTATGGAGTCCTCTTCTTCATTGATCCAGTGACTCCTGAAGTTTTGCCCTTTGCCATGTATGTAGTGATATCTTATGGAGTCAGATTATAATCTGCTATATCATGTTTCTTTGTAAACACTCTACTACTGACACTTTTTCTACTACCTTTTGACTCCTATAAGACATACTTGTATGTCACAAAATTAGCTATAATTACTGCTTTTATTTCATGTACGTCCCGAAACTAATGAAAAATTTAGTTCCTATTCACTTATAAGAACTATACATCTATTCCATATACTGAGATAACTGCAAATGTTCTGCAGATTTGGCTTCAGCATTGAAAATGTGGCTATTTAACATTAGCAGAAATTATTTTTCTTTGCTGCAAGTGATTAGCAAGACTTCTAAACACAGCATGTACACAACCTTTCAAGTTATGATCCTCATTATGCAATCATTTATTTTGGCATTCTTTCTTACCTTCCGCTGGAAAACAGCATTTTTTAATTTTAGATTTGTCAACTGTGGGGGTGAGGTTTACTTTTTTTAAATTACAATTAGAATAAGTTCTGTCATGCTCAGAAGTTTAGATAACAATTGACAATGCTTGTCCTAGACTAGATTGACACTTCACATGTGTAAAAGGTAAGGAAATTCATACTGTAAACCTAATAAATTAAATTTGGATTCAAATAAAATAAAATAAATATGTCCTATAAATATATGAAGTAAGTGATAATGTGTGTCCCTCTTTATATGTCAGAAATAAAATATTGACAGATAATAATGTTTGATAGAACAAATGCCAGTAGATTAGGTCATGAGAACGTTTCTCTTGTGCAGGCTAGCTCTGTGTCCTAAATTTAATTATGTATAAGGGAATGAGAACTATGTTGTGTCAAAGGAGTTAACCTAGCTAGAGCAAGGGTTGAGTTAACATAGCTAAGGGTTCAGTTAGTCTAACTAACAGGAATTGAGTTAACTTAACTAACAGGTGGTTGAGATAACCTAGCTACATCATGGTTTGGACACTTTAACCTTTAGCACTCTGCGGGAGTAAATATTTAGCCCAAAGTTTTTTAACCCTGAAGGCGAAATCTGTTACCCAGCGCATGGAACATGATTCCAAAAAAAAAAAACAGATTTGTAATTTTTTTGAGAAAATGTTATGGCAATTGAAACTAGCTATATTATTTAACTTCCTGTTTCTGTTGTTAAAATGGCTGCAGAAGATGTTGTGTGATTATGATTTTGAAATCCAAACAATCTATAGCCATCAGCATAGAGGCGAAGTGACATGACAGTGAATCAAGTTTTATTTCATCCTATATTCAGTGAAATCATTATTAATTCTAATTAGAAAGTGAAAGTCTTGAGAGGTAAGTTCTTCAAATAGATTAAATAAAATAGACTATGAGGTTCCACAAGGTTTTCATTATGTAAAATATATAATATTCAACAGATATGGAGCGACCAAAAATACAATAGGTCTAGATATAGATAGGTCTAAATCTGTCTTTATCACTTTCTCACATGTCTCATATCACACACACACACAAACAAAACTTACACCAATACATGCAGAATTTAATTCTTGATTTATATGTGCAAATATTTAAATATCTGTAACAACAAAAAAGTTATCGCGATTTCAAAACAGCCACCAACAATTGCGTAACATTTCCAAAAACTAATTCCGCTGCAGTCAGCAGCTGGAGAGAAGTTACGTAATTGTAAACATAGGGTTGCTAAAGGTTAAGTGGAAAATCATCAATTCTACTCAATTTTTCTCTTGATTATTACAGATTGATTGGGATGAACTTGCACGTAAGTTGGACAAGATGGAGTACGACTGCAAAGCATCTTGGGATCATCTTAGGGCAATTGTCAAGCATGATGGCAGCTCTACAGACCTAAAGGGAAAGTAAGTTATTATGATAGGCATGTACAGTCACTTTGTGTAGCATATTTTGTTGAGGATATAATCAGATTGGTCATTGTCTTTCCAATTGAAAAGTGTTGTCGACTAGATGAACTAGGTGTGAATCTTATTTGCACACTCTGACACATTCAACATTGGCAGTTATAATATTGGCACATAATATTTTAGGTATAAAGTATTATAAGCCCCACAATATTAGACCTTAACATTTATTTTCAGGATATGGGTTTGATGATTGGTTAATTTGCTAGTTTGTATGGAATTTTATTGTATTGTTTAATCTTTGTTTCCACAGAATGTCATTATTTTGTCTTATCTTTCTTCTGCATTCACTCACAAGTAAACTGTCCAAGTTTTCATGTAATTGAGCTGGAGATGTGAATATGCTGTGATATTATTTTTAAAGTGGGCCTTTCAGCCAATCACATTTTATTTTTACAGAATGTCATTATTTGGTCTGATCCGTTTCAATAGCATGTCATTATTTTGTCTATGTATTCACAGAATGTAATTATTTTGCCTTATCTATTTTCACAGAATGTCATTGTTTTATCTGATCCATTTTACCAGGTTGATCCATTATATTTTAGTTGTTTGTATCCACAGAATGTCATTATTTTTGGCTGATGCTGCTGAAAGAATTATGATTCTGCATATTATTTTCAAAAGAGTTTTGAACAGGTAAGATTGTATTATCTATTTATCATTTTGATAGATAGTGGCAATATAGGAATAATTTAAATTATAGACACAGCAGGAAAAAATGAATCATTAATTAAAAGTTTAACCACTTTTCTCTACACTGCAATGTTCATTTTGAGGTTGAACCAGAGCTGTAGATATGACTTTACTGAGGTAGTTTAATCTAAAAATAAATGTCATATGCCCATTTTCATTGTGTAATTGCCTCTTTTCATAGTAAATTGTTATGTGGTGGGTTTTACCCAACTTGTGGTTATATTCCTAATACTAAAAGTTATGCTTTGATTTTCTAGAGGAGTGTAGTGGTTTTTTTAAAACAATTCTTTTCATGGCAATGTGTCTCTTCACATGGCCGAAAAAAACCTAACATCCTTCTTAAATGGTGTTTAAATACCAGCCTTCTTGAATGTTGATCTTGCTTAGCTCAACATTGGTTGATTTTTCTTGCTGTCCATGATACTCTTCAATAACACTTCGTTTCAAAAACCTCTATTCTCTTGCCTGTAGTTTTATTTTTTTGTCTATGTTTCACAGCCGTAGGTTGTTACTGGTACATAACAAACATACTAGCCCTGTATAATTGGAGAGCCCCCTTGTACGGTTTGGAATTCATAGCTGGCTGCTACTCTCATACCAGTCACCATGGTCCAAAGCTGGATTGCTATAGACACCTGACAGTAAGGAATGTTTGACAAGGAAGCTGAAGCTCTTGACAAACTCTGTGTGTTACAGAAAGGTAGAACTAAAACAGCCACAAAAATCCAGATTTTACCTCTCTGAGTAGAAGACTTGTCTCAATGCATTGTACACAGCTGAGAGTTGGATTCTTCTGGGTATGAAATAAATTTCTGGAGAAATCACCCCATTGCACATAGTTAGTAAGAGCTAATCGCTTGTAACAACAAATAATTTTGTCTTGACTTTTCAACTGTCATGTTTACATGCTGTAATCTATATCTGTTGGAATCAAGCTTAAATTGAATAATCTATATCCATAAGATTCAACTATGATATTTATCTGTTATAAAACTGTATGTTTAAATGTTTCATAGATTGTGCCGTAATATCTAGTTATCACGACCATAGATACAACATTGATATGGGGAAATTGGGATTACCATTAAAAATGAATGTTTAAAAGAAAGCTAATAACTTAATTTTTTGGTAATTTTTGAAGTAGATCCACGTGGTGAAGGTTTTAGCCCCTTTTTTACTTGTTTCTTAGTACTAAATGGCATGTTCTATTTTCCTAGAAAGAAAAAAATTTGAACCACTCAAATTTCCTCCTTCCACACTTAGACCTATCCATGGGTTTAACAGCTATATTTTCTCAAATGATGTATCAGTACTAGTCTGTACAGCATGAGTTACTTTAATACCTACAACCAATCTTTGCAGGTACAACAAAATGCTGTTGTATTTAGGATTTCCTGTACCAGATGCACGAGACATGAAGATTAACCATTTCTGTAAGGTTGTCAGTGAGTTTGCCCTTGAGTATCGTACGACCAGGGACAAAGTTATACAAATGTTGCAGAAGAAGGCTAACCAGAGAGAGAGAAAGAAGACTCGAGGGAAGATGATTGTTGATGTGAGTTCTTTGTCATTTCAAATCATTCTCATTTCATATCTTATCTCAATTTCTTACATTTATCTTTGGTCAAATAGTACCCATAGATAACAAAGAAATGCAGGTGAAAATTGTACCTTTGTCCCATTGTGGCCAATTCCTAGGTGGCTAGCAATAATAGGTGTGCCGTAATGCAGATGGGTCAATAGATCTGACAGAAGAATGATGAACTGGTTACCCAGGTGTATATGCTAAAGTCCTGGCAGGACATGTTGTTCCTAGGATACTGTCACACTGGAATGACTCCCCTCCGGGACTAAACATACATCCATAAACTCCACTAACAAAACCATATGCTATTGAAATGGCAAACTTTATATGAGTTCTAGGATCTACTCGGTTACTCAATTGAAGAGGAAACTTTTGTTTTTGTTAGGAAAGTCTATAGGCTGTCACGAGCTACCTGCTCACAGCTAAAGGGAATTACTTCATCATCATCATTAATATTGATTCAGCATATCCTTGCCACAAGCTATCTTTTAGTTCTCATCTGAACTCTTCATTTTCTTAACTGCCTCTTTGTGACCATAACTATTATTTTCTTTTGGGTTCTGACAGATCAATCAATAAACCTGTAACCCTTCAGGGTCATAGGAGTACCACATTGGATGCTTCTGACAGATACATTTTCCTGAAGAAAAGTGTTGTCTTTCTCTACTTTTTATTTAATTTTTAGCTTTCATGTTCTGTTCATCTGCACATCCTAGTACAAATTAATTATTGATTCATCACATACTATTCTGGCCTTGTTCTGCCATCTAAAATATAAACCAAAAAATTCTTTAAAACTTATATTGAAATTCTCTAAGTAGACTTCTTCTCAAAGCATTTCATGCAGCTGAAATTTAGAGTTTTATGCATATAAAAAAGACTCTGCACATAGGAAATAAGAGCTTCAGAGATTATACATCCTGGGAATTCAAACAGCCAAGAATAATAAATTATATAATATTTTACAAATTATTGACAATTTTTAAAATATATCATGTCTGTCTGGGAATATTTCCTCAGACCGAAAACTTCAAAGGCAAAGATGCAGCAAATGACGATGCCTTGAATGCTATCTTGAAGAATGGCTATACCAGTGCAGATGAAAGAGGTTTGCCAGGACAGAAATGTCGTAGGAAATTGGGTGTGTATACGTCATTTTAATTGGTTTATTAATAGTTTATATTAATAAAATTGACATGTTATGGGCTTGATGATGATGATTTATACTGAGTATAGCAAATTTCTGTTATTATATAAATATTTCATTAGTTTGTGCCAAGTTGTTATAATGGGATTTCACTGTAATATTATTTATTTTGGCTGTAGTCAGGGGAGAAAATTTATTCAAACAAGTATTATGTGATAAATAAAATTACTGTAAGTATATTTCCATATAGATAATTATCATTTGAGATTAATCTTGTAATCTGGAATAAACCATTCTCTAGATGCAAGATCAATGGGTTCTAGAGGAGGAGTGACAACAGACTCTGATATGTATGATACTGGAGATGATGAAATTCTGGAGGCTTGTGTCCGAACTGCCACAGCACCAAGCTCACGTCCTCAGAAAGAGCGCAAGCGATCTCGTAGTCATCGCAAATCTTGTGAGTATATACATATATACTGATTTACATATGTTTATTCTGTATCAATAGATGGCACCACTTGTCATGATACTCCAATATATATTTATTGAATTTTGCTAAATAGCTTTTGGCTCAAGATAGATGATGGGATGTCACTGAATGCAGTTAATTCTGTATTAATCATATGATTGTTAGTGAATCTTGGATGCAATAAGAGAATAGGTTTTATTCAATTATACATCAACTTTCTCCCACTTTCATATGTCAGAATGATCTATTTCATGTCAACTTTCTCCCACTTTTATATGTCAGAATGATCTATTTCCTGCCCTACATATGTAAAGTTTGAATGTCTCACCAGTTGCTTACCAGACCAAACACCAAGCAACAGTAGATACCTAGTAGAGTACATGTATATATAGTTACAGTCTTTCTTTTTGTGGAAGTCACACAAAACTTATCTGTAGAATTGCATTTTTAGCTCCTCTGCGGCAGAGATCGGGAGAACAGCAATAGCAATGTCCAAATTAAAACAACTGAAAAACTGGCATGGTACAAACACAGGAACTAAGGTGTGTTTGTTACGTACATGTGTGTTCCCAGTGTCGACCTATCGCTGCGAATCATGTACAATAAATAAAACTACAGCCAGGAGAATAGAGGCTTTTGAAATGAAGTACTCTAGAAGAGTCCTGAGAATACCATGGACAGCAAGAAAGACCAACCAAAACATGCTAAGCAAAATCAATGTACAAGATTGCTTTTAAACACTATATTAAGATAGAAGATGGATTTTTTTTGGCCATGTGAAAAGCAACGGTGGCATGGACAGAGTGTTGTTGGAGGGGGCAGTAGAGACAAAGGTCAACCAAGACGTTTGCTGGACAAGAGATATTCAGAAATGCATACACATGTCGCAAGAGGAGGTGGGACAACTTGCCAGAGACTGCGGGGATTTTTCAGGAGATTCATAAGGAAGACTATGTTCTGGAAAGAATACATCACATGACAACAACTGAATAGGAACTTCTCAAAGTATTGCACACTGCTGAGAGCTGGATTGTTCTGGGTAGGAAATATAGCTGTGGAGAAACCTCCCCATTGCACAAAAGGATACATGAGCTCTATTGTTCATAATTTATGTGGAACAAAACAAACAAATCCCTTGTTTTCATATCATTATTCTATAATTTACTAACTTCCATTTTGTTTCTATAAATCCTTACTGTCAAACAAGCTTTTTTTTTAATAGTTCAACAAATACACTATGAATCATATCAAATCTTATCAAGTCATAGAAAATCTTATCAAATTATACAGAAAGTTATAAAAATCATATCAAATCATATAAAATCAATCATATAAAAATCATATAAAATACACTACCCAGGTATCAATACAAGTTCGATTTGTTGCAATTTTGATCCCCGGGAATTATGAGCAGCTAGTTCTTGCTTACTATATGCAATGGGGTGATTACTCCAGATGTGCATTTTATATCTAGAAGACTCCAACTCTCAGCGGTGTGCAATGTTTTGAGAAGAGATCGCATCCTCAGAGCAGGTAAAATTCTAGGCTTGTCTACCTTTCTGCAACATGCCATAACTTTGCCAGCTGCAACACCATGTGCGGGAAGTTGTTCCCATATTCTCTTATGAAATTTCCAGTGTAAATGTAACAATCATGATGATGGCAGAGGTGACAGTGAATGAAGCAGTTGGTGGATGGAAACAATGGATGATTATGACAGAACACCAATGGAGTACAATATCTCTCTTGTTACCTATGCCACATGGTGGAGTTTGACTTTCAGCTTCAGAATGCTGTTAGACATTTTTATGAAGAAGTTTTTCCTGAGATTTGTACAAGTCCCAGATGATTGCTTTACTCCATGTGGTTGTAGGACACAATGGCACAAGCTGGGCAGTCTTCTTCACTTTACTGGACCTTGTGACTTTCTTGAAATCTCAGCGCATGTTGCAGATGAAAGGGTTGATTCCCTCCCAGCAGGTCCTCATCACGACAGAGATCGTAGGGTGAGGTAATGAACCTCATGTCTAACATCATTAGTTCTCTCCTATCACATGCATGGCAGGCAACATTGTTACTATGCTTGGCTGTCCTTTCAGACCTGTAGTACACAGGTGTTCTAAAATCATAAAGAGCGCATCATCTTGTGAAAAGAGGAGAAATGCTGCAGCTCAACAGTGGAGAGCAGCTAGAAAGTCACGGATAGACCAAGATCCGTCTACAGTTGTCATTCCATGTCCAAACTGTCCAAGGACATTTACAGCTCGAATAGGGCTCATTAGCCGTCTACGAACTCATAATCAAGGACATAACTCTAATTTAATTTTCAAAAGTGGATGTAACAAATGGTCATCATCATCACATTTTGTGATGGACGAACAACAACAACACACGGATGTTGTAACTTAGATCATTTTAATAACGTTTATTGAATTCACAGAAATATTGCAATTGTTTAACACAAATATGGACATACTGATAAAAATGCAAATTTATTAGGATGTTTAATCATTGTAATTAATAGATAGGAAATGTTATAAAGGAAACATTAAACTACTCTATGTTAGAAAGATAAAAAAAAAATACAAGCTTAATAAAAAGTATCATATCATATTTCATATATGACATTCATCATTTAATATTCTCTGTGCCTTACATTCTTTTTTATATCCATGTGCACAGTTTTTACAACCATATATGTTCACTGTCAGTTTTTCCATAACGACACTCATCCCTTAGCTATCAACAAAGTTTAATAATCTTAATCTTTTAGCTGTTACACACGAGTTTACTGGTTCCTCTATCTTTCTGCTATTAATGAGTTAACCCATTGTCTTATATCTTCTCATTGCTAAAAGAGATTTAACTCTGAAATTGATAAGTGCCAGTATGCATCAGTCATCCCCATCCAAGAGGTATATATCTTCTGGTGACAATAAAAAGTCAGTAAAGTGTTGCTTTCTTATGTTTGTGGCTCAAGAAAGGAATCAGCACAGGGGGGAAGAATTTATCACAGCTGGGATCTGTTACTGAGAATAATGTAGCAGATAAAGAGTTAATTTCTTTAAAATGTCTTTAAAATTTCTTTTAAAATTTCTTAATTTCTTTAAAATTTCTTAAAAATTCAACTCAATTTTTTCAATTATTGTAAATTGCATTAGTTTATACATTTAACTCATAAAATATGAGACACCACCACCCCCACCCCCCCCCCCCCCAATCCATAGTTTACTAAACACCATTCGGTGTGTTTTTTCTTTGTTTTATGTTTACAAGCATAAAGTTGTCTGCATAGTGCAGTGGTTAGTGCACTGACTTCGCATGTGATTGATCCTGTGTACATTCTCCAGTTGAGGCAGAAATATTTTTTCAGACTGCAACTGCTCCCAGATCAACCCTGCCTTAATTGAGCAATGGATTAATCCGGGAAATAAATACTGTGAGGGAGAGGAAATTGCTACCGTCCTCATATAGCAGAGCCACTGAAATGTGATATTTCTAACATCTCACACCCATACAACATTAATACATGCTATGGGTTAACTATACTTTTTTATTAAAGCATAAAAACATGGCTTTAGTCTGCATATGATAAGAGATCATTCATTTTGAAATACAATTCTCCATACACTTGATCTTTATAAAATACATTGCCTTTTACTAATGTAACATCATTATAAAGTATATTTCTATATATATATATATATGCTTGATATTTATGATATGCATGTGTATATTTCTTATTTAAAACATGTTAGTTTTTTATTTATGCTGTTTTGTATGACTTTACTGCCACTTCATATATATATATATATATATATATATATATATATATATATATATATATATATATATATATATATATATATATATATATATATATATATATATATATATATATATATATATATATATATATATATATATATATATATATATATATATATATATACTATATATATATATATATATATATATATATATATATATATATATTTATTCATATGACATTACATGCTGGATGTATAGTTTAATATATAAGGAATTGTGCTGCATTCACAGACTTGTCTGATAATGATTTAGAAAGGGGTGAGAATTTCACTTTTGAATACTTGAACAAATTTATGATGTGAAACTAACAAACCCCCCAAAGCAAAATCACATGGAAAACAGAAATGTTATTTTATAGTTTCTAGCACACTTGATACTTGATACCATTCCTGTTGTGGGTGTGTAGTAGTGTGCAGTTTTATAAGACCCACATCAATGCAACACATACCCCTCCCCAACCCACATCTACCACATACACCTTTCCCCTTTTTCCTCCCCTACCTCCTGTCATATATTGGTTTCACAGATATGTTCCAGAATTAGACTTATTTTTGTCCATTCAAAGAAAAATTATTTATGAATTCAGATAAAAATGGCAAATAAGATTGGACAAGTTATAAATGTTGACTAATAAGATTTAGCAAAAGCAAATTTTAAAAAAATAAGCAGTGAGATTCAATGAGTTGTAGAGAAAGTAAACTATATTATTCAACAGGTTCTAGAAAAATGAATCATTGATATTCACTAAGTTATAGAAAAAGTAATCAACAAGATTCAAAAAGTTGCTGATAAAATTAGCAATGAAATTTGTTTATCAATAAGATTGGGCAAGCTGTATGAAAATCAATTAATGATGTTGAACAAATTTGATCAATAAAATTGGCAAGTTGTATAGATAGTGGTTAATGAGATTGGACTATTTCCATGTGCAAAAGATGATCCAAAGCTGTCACTGATACATATTTTCTGTATTTGTATAGAAAATAATCAGGATTCATTGAATATAGACCTTCCCGTAATGAGCTTTTTATAATTTACTTTTAGTCAAGAATTTTTTATGCAGAATATGGATAGAAAAATTTTTAGGTAAAAATACATAATTTCCAGGGTATTTTGGACTTAAATACAGAATTATCCTTTTAGAAGTTGACAGGTATGAAGATGATGTAAGACAGAACAAATTTTAAAGTTTGATGAAATTTATTTAAGCGTTCATTTTCAAACTCTCATTCAATGTTCCATGTAGCAGGACAATGGTCCTACTAGATTTCCAGCAGGGTATAGTCCAGAGAACGGAGATGCGCTATGTCTGAGTTGATTTTTTTTTTTTCCATTTGGGTAGGCACATTCAACTTCACCAGTTGTAGTAGGAAAGTCACCAAAAATTGATTAGAAAGGTTGCAAGTTCTGTTATTGAATAGAAAGATAACTCTAATATATGAAATATTTGTCATATCAGCTCAGGATTAACACTATCTAACACTCAGGAACCACAAATTTACCTTGTGTAACATGACATCTTGATGTTCGTTACACACACACACCCCACCTCTCACTCCCATGTGTGTCCATTTAATTATGAGTACCTAGTTTCTACAATTGTGTAATATAACATTTGATTGGTTTACCTGCCCTATTTTTTCCTCAGCATTTTGGGACAGTGATTTCTAGGTAACAGCATCTTGACAAAATGGCTAGTTCTGAGTTTGTTTCCAGAGTGTTCTATTTCTATTTCTGTTTTTTTTTATCTTTACTGAATCACCTTCTAACATAGTGAAAAGAACAATCAGTACATTTGTTAGTTTAGTTCAGCTTAGAGAGTTTTTTATACTTAATACTGCTTGAATAATAAATGATAAAAGTGATTTTTTTTAAAATATACTGCGCACAAAGTTGACATTTAGTAGAAATATTGGTACTAAGAAAGGATATTTATTCAAAACATAGAAAATGTCCCCTCTGGATTTCCATTTAGTTGAAATTCCCCCTTAGTAAGAATTTCATAGATTACGATTACACCACCTCATGTATAAATAAATATGTACAGTATTGTACATTTTTATAGATGGGTCAGAACATGAATTACAAGAGTTAACAGCAAAGTTGGAAACAGTTACCAGCAAGTATGGAATGGAAATCAACACAGAAAAGAACAAGGTCTTGGTTAACAGCAGAACAGGCCAACATTGTGATGAATGGATATATGTTTCAAGAAGCGAATACTTCCTCGGTTCTAGCACATGCAGCGATGGAAAATGCAAAGCAGAGTTAAAAATAAGGCTGGCGATGGCTTTAGCTTCTATGTCAAGACTAAACTTAATTTGGAAAAGCAACATCAGTGTTAGAGTGAAAATCAAACTGTATAATTCACTAGTGCTTTCTGATGTACTGTATAGTTGTGAGAGTTTGATTCTCACTGCAGACATGGAGAGATGAATACAGGCTTTCACATACAAATGTTACAAATGAATTCTATGAGTTTCCTACAGAGAGCATAAAACAAATTTGTACATAAGAAGTAAAATAGAGATGTATGCAGATGTATCGACTTGTGTCTGTGACAGTGCTAGTAGGCTATCTGTTATAATCTATAACAGTTAACAAGAACCATTGCTTTCAGTAGTGAAACAACGTTACTAGCAAAGTTTTGAGATGTATGCAGACATGATTCCTTGTCAAAAACAATACTGCCAGAAACCGTAGAAGGGTGGGAAAAGTAGAGGAGGGAAATAAAGATATGGACATACAACAACAAGGAATGGACAGGACAAGATTTGTTCTCACTTATCCACAATATTGAAAATATAAATCGCTAGAGGACTCTGTGTGCTGAAGTATCCAATGTGGTACCCCTACGACTGACGGGTTGCGGGTTTATATATAGATAGATAGATTTATTGTGCTATTTAATATGTAAATTATTCAATGAATTTTGTTGACCCAACACAGTAGCACATATCTAAATTTAGGATTAGTATTAGCATTGTGTAAGAAACCGTCTAGAAATGCACCATTAAAGGCCACATTTCACAGCTGAATAATGTATAGCATTATTTGCCAAGAATAAGGCCATTCAAGACAATCTTGATGCATATCATGTGCATTTCATTTATTAAGTGACATACATTTTCTATAGAAATCCAGTTGGAAAATTGTTTATGTTTTGAATACACATCCCTTCCATGTATCAAATTTTGTACCTGCATTTCACTTAATTTCAATATTTCCTGCTTAATCTACTAACTATACTTCCTTGCTTGTAGTAATGATTGCTGTCTACAGAATGTGCCTCCTTCCAGCAGACAGAAGAACATAAAATAAGAACTATTGCTCATGAAGTGATTAAATGTGTATACAACCAAGGCAGAAAGTCATTGTATTTTGTCTTTACCTCATTTGTTCACCCTGAAAGAAGATTGTTAAATTCTGTTGCAGTTTATAGCCACACTGTGATGTCTATGCTTTTCAGCCTGAAACATCCATTTTTACTGGCTTCAGTCTGCAAATTGTTTGTGGCTGATAAAGAATCAGTTTCATATTTGTAGAAATACATGCTAGTGTCCAAGGAAATTAGTGCACAAACAGATTTGCTACTATGGCTAGTTTATGAATCATACAAGCAGTAGACTGAGTGATATTTTGATATGCCCTCAAGAAGATAGGGAGAGTGAATAATGGAAGAAATATTTGTGAATGCAACTTTAAACAGACTGCATGGATAAGAGGAGTGTCAAGACAAGAGTGCTATACAGAAATTATTATTTAGTCAGTGATTTCTTCTCAGTGTATACCTCCACCCATTCACTGCTCTTTCCTATTTCTTCAAATTCACATACTCTTTGCAGTGTGTCTTCAGCCTCTGCCATCGATGATCTGACATGCTTGATTCATTTTCCCTTTGACTCATCTAGATGTTGGTGTAATGGGTGATGGTTGTATTCTGTCACTTTAAGGTACGACCTAACTTGTGCTACCTGATGTTGCACTCTAATACTTTAGAGATCAAGCAGAAATCTCATAGTAGAGATGGGTGTATCCCTAGTACACTCTAGTACTGCTCTTATTTCCTCATTTTGGATTTTTTCCAATCTATCGACTTGTGTCTGTGACAGTGCTAGTAGGCTATCTGTTATAATCTATAACAGATAGCTCCATCACTTGTAGAAGCAGAAACAGTATCCACTGCTGCATGTCGAAGGTCGCCATAACCCTGATAACACCAATGCCTCTTTTAGCCTTTGGAATCATATTTGTGATGTATTTATTGAATGAGAGACTTCTATCAAAGGTTATCCCAAGATATTTAAGGTCCTATTCTGTTTCAATGAATGAGCCCATGTGACTGACAGCTGAAAGTGTGTCATTGACCAGATTATTATTTAAGGAATACCAGACCTTTGCTTTTGAGGGATTTATCACAGCGCTGTATGGCATGCTTTCAACAGCCACTGTTCTACTGAGTTATTGGTAGAATATCCTATTCAGGATGTTGCGATCAACCCAGCATTTATTGTTGCTCTATTGAATTATTTTCTGGGCACTATTAAAATGTTCAATAAATTTTCATTGCTTTCTTAACAATCTTGATGCACAATTGTCTGCAGCAGGATATGATCCTGGTACCTTGACCATCCGAGATAAGCTCTGTACATCCCCACCACAGAGACGGACTCTGCTCTGTTAAGAGTATAGAATACATATGTGTTAGCGTGAATACAATTAAGTCATTCCTTCACAATTTTAAAAATCTTCAAGTATATTTTTATCTATTTATATAAATGGTTTCTACACAATGTCCGACCTGTGGTGGTATGGTACAGAGTGCATCTGTGACAGCCAGTGTACCAGATTCAAATCCTGCCACAGGCAATTGTGCATCTGGACCATTCAGAAAGCAATGGTAAATTACTGAACCTATTTATGTTGCCTAGGAAATCATTACAGCCAAAAAATATTAGGCTGATGACTATGACCTGAATAGGATATGCTACCAATTTATTTATTTTATTTTTTATTTGCACAATAAATGTAAAGACATATTACAAATGTAGTAATATCATGGAAGAAATACTTAAAAATACATCTGTTGCATTGAATTTTTCTGTAGTCTGTTACCTAATAAACTGTAAAACTTTGTGGTGTTGATGATCTGAGGCATGTTGTTTTGAACTTCCAGTCCAGCTCATGATAGAAGCATGCATAATAAAACTGCTTCATTTTCAGACTAATGCTGTAGTACAGATGCTCTTGTCTGAACATTTTGAGTTGCCTGTTTGAATTGTTATAATTGTGTATAAAATCACTTTCTGGTTTACAGTTTTTGAAGAAAGTGTAATAAAATACTTGAGCTCATAAGCATGTCTTCCTTTTCAGAGCTGCTATGTTTGATTACTTTAGTTGCTAGTACATTTATAAATAAACTTTTTGTGTCTGTGACTACACTCATTTATTGAAAATGCTCCATGTATCTGTCCTTTAATTGCACGTAAGTCTGTGATTCTTCTTGATTCGAAACTATCTACACATCACATGGGGCATTCCCATAAGTGCTTCACTCTCTGTTCCAGCAGCCATCTCAATGTATGTAGACTCAGAGTCCTGGTCAGGTGTTGATTACATGATCTTTGGGGCCTTCTAAAAGATTTACTTTTCCTACCCTCCCCTCTAGATACTCCCATTTCTAACATTCTCTATATGTGTACGTTCTCAGCCTCATTGACATCATCTTCATCTTGAAATGAATTTATTAATGCCTTGATCAAGTCTGCTTTATCTCTTCTCAACATTGTGCCATCTATCACCACATTGCCTGCCAATAAGTCAGCTCTCTCGTTTCCTCTGACCCCAGTATGACCAGGGCAGTATATCCATTTAATGCTCTGGACAATTGAGTTGTTCAATAAGTCCCACCATTCTTTTCTCAGCATTTACTTTTCTATTTATGCGCAGCATGCTTTGAGAGTCTGTGAGTATTATCGAGTGTGTTTCAGTTATCAACCAATTAAGTGCTGCTGTAGCTCCCTCTAGCTCCATCTTCATGCTCGATATGACAGTGGAATATGCTGAAGATTTCCAACCAACATCACACCGTTTCTGTAGGCAACAAAACCCAACTGCTTTTATTTTTGTTTCTGTTATCAGAGCCATCTGTGTATATACTTATGTCTTGTGGTTTCAAGTGTAGCTGGGCGAGTTCATGCACTATATCCTGGGCCCTGACACCAGTCCATTTTATACACACTTTATCTAGTTGTATTATTACTTTAGCCAGTGATTTCTTCTCAGTATCTACCTCCACCCATTCACTGCCTTTTATTATTTCTTTAAATTGACATACTCTTCGCAGTGAGTCTTCAGCCTGTGCCATCCATGATCTGCCACGTTTGATTTGTTTTCACTTTGACTCATCTAGACATTGATGTAGTGGGTGGTGGTTGTATTCTGTCACTTTAAGGTATGATCTAACCTGTGCTACCTGATGTTGCACTCTAATACTTGGGAGATCAAGCAGGAATCTCATAGAAATCTCATAGGTGTATCCCTAGTACACCCCAGTACTGCTCTCATTGCCTTATTTTGGTCTTTTTCAATCTATCGACTTGTCTGTGACTACACTCAAGCCTGTGACTATACTCATTTATTGAAAATGCTCCATGTACCTTATCCTTTAATTACACTCGTCTGTAACTACACTCAAGTCTGTAACTACACTCAAGTCTGTAACTACACTCAAGTCTGTAACTACACTCATGACTATTGCAGAATGTTCATATACTCCATTGACTACTCTAAAATCTGAATTAAATCCCCATGTCTTATTAAATCTATTGTGTGTGTTCCTCTTATCCCTCCCTTTTAGCAGCATTTAAATCTTGGATTATACTTGTCTATACATTTCTCTTGAAACTCCAAGTCTATTACTACATTCCCCTTAAAGACTTCATTCATTAATGACACTGAAGTATTTGACTGATTAAACTGATACGAATTGTTATTTAATCTCCCTAACTACCCCAACTATTATAATCCAATCTTGCAGGTCAAATATGTGCGTATCTACATTCAAATATTATTTTTTATTAATAATTAGTCATCTTATTAAAGTTTTGCTTGTTGTTAGTTTCCAAATTTTATTTTATTTTAAAATGTATTACTTGAATTGTTTGTTTCATGTTATTAATTTTATTTCATAAAATAAAAACAATAATTAAAACACAAATGAAAATATGACCAGCGAAACTCTTCATTTGTTTCATTATTGTTTTTATTTTATTTTAACTAAATATATACTGTTTAATTTTTACTCCATATCATTTAACATCTAAAAGAGACCCCAAAATATTTATGAAGCTAAAGGTATAACTGCATTTAATAATAGCTAAATATTTAATATGTGTACTTTAATTGAATACCTTTATGTGATTTAGGGAATATCTATTTCTAATTTCAGTTTACCTAGTATTGTTTTTTATTTATTTATTATTTCATTTCAGTGCGACGGACATTGAAAGGTGGTTTAAATAAGGAGGAGATGCAAGTGATTGAAGCATTCTAAGACCAGACATGATTAAAACCAATTTGCTGTGTTTGAAATCAGAACCATTGGACAGTCCTTTTTCCTACAAAATTAGAAAAATATTAACAGGCAATCACAGAAAACATGACAAAGTGTTTAGGCTTGATGGTCTGTATGCGTCCAGTCTGATATTACGACAAAGCAATGATTTAAAATACTGTAACAAAATAATGATTGATTAAAAACTCAATATAAAAATTAATTATCCAACTTCTATGAAAACTAAAAACCATTGCATTTGTCTCAGGTCCAGTCTTTCATCATTGAAACTCATGTTTGAAACAAGTTTGCTCTTCTGAGTGTAGTTGTCTGAATCATACCTGCTATCTTGTACAGATTTTCTTTATTTTCTACAGAATATACTCAGGCTTCATTGAATATGACCTATTGACTCTTTGTAATGTACTCTTTATACAGAATTTAGGCATTATTTTTGGACTGAATTAGAAAATGATCCATCCTTCTATAAATTTATAACTAGGATAATGTACTATTGTTACTGATAAAATCCTCTGACAGTTTGGTTATTTATACTTCTATAAATTGACATGTGTGATTTATTGTGTCAATTATGACCCATACATCATGTATAATTGACTATTGTACTGCACAAGTTCACTCTCTTTTGTCTATAATCATGAAATCTTCCCACATTTATTTGCCCACAATTTGGTTTTGTACAGCACAAAAAAAGTAAAGCTTATTTATTTATTTTTTTTGTTAACTAATACTGCCTGCTTGATTATCTGGGATAAAGGGAAAGTGTCATTTCAAAATCATAGTTTTAACAGAAACACTCAATATTTGTTTAGCTGTGTATTTTACTTGTAACATTTTGTTTTTCAAGTATTGCTTATCACAAAATGTCTTGAATAGACAAGATACCATGTTAATTTTCACTGCTAGCAATGGCAAACTACTGAATGTAAAATGTTGTCTAAAAAATCACTACAGCCAACAAATGCAGGATTTAATATTATGTTGTGAACTAACTTAAAAATAAAATATTTAATATTAATTGTAAAATGACATCAACAGTAAACAGTTTAAAACATATCTTTAAACAAGCCCACATAAACTACATAAATAAAAGAAAGCTAATCTACAAAGAAACAACACTAGTATCCTCAGAAATCTTATTTTAGAAATAATACGTAAAATGGCCATTAATACCTCAGTCTATTTCCAGTATTTGCAATGCAAAAAGCTCATGCATTTATTTAAAACATTGTCAAATGAACTCGAAATAAATACAGATTTGAAACATATTGCTACTTGCCATTGCTATTTAAATATTGTTTTATATTTCGGTGCCACTAATACATTAAATCATATCATCAGTACAATGTGTTTGATCAGCTTTTGAACCACCAGTCAATTCAACCAAATTCTGTTTACAAGGTATCTGATATACCACCATGCTGATTAAATGTGTTTAAAATCTGTCAATTTAGAGTCATTTCTGTTGCATGGAAGTGAAGAAAATATAACAAACAAATAAATAGGTAACTAGAAGCCATAGACATATGGTTCTAGAGAAGAATGCTGAGAACCCCATGCACAGCTAGAAATATGAATGAGGTGGTACTCAGAGAGAATGACACCAATGGAAAGCTGCTTATCAACATTGAAACCACAAGCAATCCAGATATTTTGGTCATATTATGAGTTGGAATACAATGTAACAGAAGAAAATGTTGAGTCAGAAGGTAACAGAGACTATAATGTATAATTTGACATGAGAGTCAACAGTGAAGCAGATACACAGACATTATGGATACAAAGCTGTTGTGATCAATGATCATCCTGCATGGCACAGGATGATGATGATAATGAAAAAAAGTCTGGTACCAAACCATCTAAATCATATTCCAGATAATCAAGAACTGTTTTCAAAAAAAATAATAAATGTATATCTATAAGCCAGTAGTAGTTGTTCTAATTTATTTGCAGGGTAGAGTATGTTCTGAGATAACAGCTATTTGGAAGGAGATTATGTTACGCAGTAACTACATAATTTACAATATGCGTTAATCCATGTGCAATAAAATTTATGAAAGCTCATATTTTTTTCCAGCTTCCACTTTGTAACTTGTTTTTTTATTTGTGTGGTTTTTTTTGGCAGAGTTCATGCTTGTAGATAAGTTTTCAATATTATTCTATATTGATTTGAAAACTTATTTTTTATTTGTTGTATTTTGGTTGTTGGCTTTTCAATTTGGTTCGTGAGTTTATAAATTAATCAGTAATGCACGTTTTTAGTTTTTATGTGTGAAAGTTTTTTCTGGCCTTGATGTTTGAACAATGATCCGTCTTGTCAATAGAGAATAGTTTTTCAATCAAATAGCAATGGCTATGGGATAGCTTATTTAAAACTGTGGTTGTGTTGTTATATTATTTTTAATTTATTTATTTCCTTTGTACAATTTAAACTTTAGCATTTTAAAAGAAAACAGTTTCCAGTTTTGATCTGTATCAATCTCTCTATAGCTTATTTCATATCGTCACTGCTTGTATTAATATCGTCACACGCTTCCAGACTACCGACATATAGCATGCCACAGATGGCCATGACACATAGACATAACGGTTATAAAGCCAGAGGCAGACCATGTAAAAGATGGATCACAGAAATCAAAGAAGCCACAGGAACAAGCTTACAAACAGCGCACAAGAAGGCCATCTCCAGAGAACTCTTCCACCCCTGACGCTGCAAGGCAAACAAGGGACACAGCGTATAGATAGATAGATAGATAGACTGCTTGTATATTTTTGGTTTATTCTAATAGCATTCATTTTATCAGTGTCTAAAGTTTGGATATCACAATGTTCTATAGGTATCTGAGTATTTATGATATTTTTTTAAATTGTTGTAGTCTTCACTTTATAACCATTTATGTCTTGTATAATGCAATTTTAGTTTCTATGTTTACATTATTGTTCTTAAAAATACATGTCATCTGTCCTAGGATCTGGTATGTTTTGTTACATCTATTTTGTATCTCTTTACTGTTTTTCCCTTCACTCGATATAATGCTTCCTAAGTAAGTGAACTCATTTACCTGTTTAAAGTGTTTATTTTCAATGGTGATAGTGATATTTCTTCTTTCTTTACTATTGCCATTATTTTGGTCTTTTCAATATTAATTTTCATGTTGAATTTTTGACATGTTGTGTTTAGTCTGTTCATATGTTCTTGCAATTGTTCTTCTGATGTCGCTATTAGAACTTGGTCATCTGCATAGAGTAGTTCATTCAATTTGTCATTTATGTTATCTTCTTCGTTGGTACTTGTTAGTTTACAGATGTGCTCGATATATGTTATAAATAGTAGAGGGTATATGACACACCCCTGGTGAACTCCTGATTCAATTTGGAACTTATTGAACACACCTGTATTTGTTCTTACATCACATTGGCTTTTAGTATAAATGCTCTTGCATATATTGATTAAATGTTCTGGTACTCTGTATATTAATAGTGTTTTCTATAGTTGTCTGTCCACTCTGTCGAATGCTTTTTTTTAGTCGACGAATGAAAAGTATAACTCTTTGTTTTTTCTGTGGCTCTTTCTGTTAGTTGTCTAAGTGTAAAGATATCATCTGTACAGCTTTTGTTCTTATGGAAGCCCATTTGTATGATCATAATCATTGTTCTAATATTTTGTTAAAAATTGTCCCTATGTGACTTAGTAAGGATATCCCTCTGTATTTTGTGCAGTCTCTTTTACTGCCTTTTTTCTTCCATATGAGAATTATTGTCATGTTTCTCCAGTCTTCCGGTGTTTCTTGTTTCTTCCATATTACATTGAAAAGTCTATGTAGCCATTTTTTCCCAGTCTCTGCTGCTGCTTTGATAAGTTATGTTTGTATGTTATCAGAGCCTGCTGCCTTGTTTATTGGTGCTTTGTTTATTGCATTTTCTATTTCCAATAGTAGTATATTTCGTTTTAGGTTTGCTGTTGTAGTGCTTATTGCTGTGCCTTCTTCTCCTTCCTTTAGGTTCAGTTGTTCTTTGAAATATCGTTGCTATCTTTCCATTATTTGTTTCAGTTCTTTTAGTGCATTACCATTTTCTTAATTTATTATTTCTGTTGGTTCATATATATCATCTTTGTTTCTCATGTTCTTAATTTTCTTGTAGAACCTCTTTTGTGCATTTTTATAATCTGAGTTGAGCATGTCTCCATATTCTTTCCATGAGTTGATTTTGACAGTTTTAATGACTTTCTTGGCATTTGTTTTTGCTGTCTTGTATTCTATGTAATCTACTTAGTTTTTACTTTTGACCATTTCTATTCTCTTGTGACTTTTTTACTTTTTCATTCCACCATGCTGTTATTTTTGGTTTCTTTGCACCGTTATTCTTGTATCCGGATGATTCTCTTGCTTATTGTGTGAGACAGTCTTGGAATATTTTCCATTCTTCTTCTGTTGTTGTTGTAGTATCTACTGGTATTATTTTGAATTTTTCTGTGATTATTGTGTGTGTGCTGCTCCTGTACAATGTCATCCTTTAGTTTGTGTATTCTAATTTGTTTTGGTTTTTTCTTTGTTGTTGTCTTTCTTCTTTCTCTTTCTTTTTACAGCTACTATTGATGTTTATGGTCAGTGTCTACACACATGTTTGGTATTGCTCTTGTGTCTGTTATTTTCCTGTTATTTTTCTGTTGGATCTTCTTGTTAATATAATAAATTCTATATGGATTTTGCAGTTTAAATTGTTCCACTTGTACCAGGTGTGAACTTGGGATTCTCTGTGCTTGAAGAATGTGTTAGTTATAAATAGGTTGTGCTCAATGCACATTTCAGTTAATTTGTAGCCATTGTCATTTGTCTTGTTTGTTTTGTCTCTGAACGATCCAATGTATTCTTCTATTCCATATCTTTCACAAGTGTGCATAGAAATCTCCAAATACGAATATGTTTTCTTCTGTGTTGTTCTTCTTTATCGTATCAATACTGTTATAAAAAAAATTATTTCCTTTCCGTTTCATTGTTGTGTGCATTACAGGGTGCGTAGAATTGAATGAATGATAACTGATGCCATTTAATTTAAAAATCTTTAAAAATATCAGTGCCCTCAAGCTGACCAATGCCTTCTATGAATATGTTCTTAAAGATTTTCTGAACTATGTACACAATTGCAGTAATCATGAAAATTGTCCAAACTAGCAAAATGGTAAACTATTTGAAAGACAAATGTCAATGACAAGAGTGCAATAAAATAAAAAACAGCATAGTCTGTATCTCAGAACTGGGTATAAGCATTATTGGCTATATTTTTGTAGGATCAAAATGTTGGAGAATCTTTATTAAATAAATTTTAGTTTAATTATTGAAAATAATATTTGAAAGTCATGATGTGGTCCTACATTGTCTAACATGGGACTCTTAGAAGTCATGCACTATGTTTTTCTACTGAGAATAACATGATCTACATTGTGCTACCTTTGAATGATACTTAGAAATGATCTATTGATCTATACTCACTACTTGAGAATGATACTTAAAAATGATCTACACTCACTACCTGAGAATGATACTTAGAAATCATCTACATTGTACTACATGAGAATGATACTTAGAAATGATCTACATTGTACTACCTGAGAATGATACTTAGAAATGATCTATACTCACTACCTGAGAATGATACCTAGAAATGACCTACACTCACTACCTGAGAATAACACTTTCAAGTCAAAACCAACATTGCATTATTTGAAAATGATACAAAGTTGTGCTTCATATTGCTCAACCAACCTGTAACTTGTCTATAAAACTAACAGTAAGCATTTAGTATAATCAGTTATGTTTCCCTAGTTATTTTTACAGTAGAGTTTCATTAACTAAATAGAGATATATCATATTTACATTATGTTGTTAATACTTGATGTGGAAGGTGGGGAAACAAATGTAACTCTCAACACAGGAGAAAGTTGTGTAAAATCTAATTCAGAGTCAGTGTGAAAATCATTGATTAACACTTTACTGACCAAATTTGACTGTTGTCAATTTTTCCATTATATAGAGACCTGAGACCTAATCTTCGTTGTCAACTTTGACAATTGTCGAAACCGTTGTACTTTAGAAAAACTGCAGCCATAGCAAGTATTACTATGGATAGCTCATCTGGGATAGTATGTTATTCAAAAATGGTGGCCCCATGAAATACAGTCTCTTGACATCGATTATGAGTACCGTATTAATCTTGAAAAAAAAAATATTTTCCGGAAGGTGAGATGGTATGATATATATAAAGTAATGTAAATCAGTGCATAGCATTATAATAAGTAGGACTTTGCTCTTGAAATAACTCTGAGGCTTTCAATCTCATTAAGAAAACTCAAGGATTCCATATGACACTTAGAAAATTTCAAAGCTCTCTTAAATGCATTTGATTTTATACAGATTTTTAAAGATGGAGATATCATAATCTCAAAAATTTGGGAACACCCTTAATAATGGGAGATAAGTATACTCTGAATTACTGGTCAATAAAGTGTTAATATCATTATCATGAGGCTAGACAGTCTAGTGATAAAGTCATTTGATCATATCTCTCCACTGTACTTTTTCTATGCTGATCTCTTTAGGTCAGTTTCAGCCTAAGACTTAATTAATATGCACAAAATAATTGATGGGTAAAGATGTACCCAGCCACTGAAAGTATTAATGACATTACAAATCTGTGTAAACCATCTATTTTTTTCCGAAATGTTTATTTCTTGTGACTTTGATAAAGCCGTCCAATATATTCATATATATTTTCACGATTCTATATTGTGGACTTTATTGTCTTACTGCCTATGCAACAACAACAAAAAGATAATATACTTTACTGCAACGTATTTGTAAACTTTATATAATCATATAATTACATGTAAAAGATGACTAATAATAATTTGTGGTATAATTTCCAGCTCCACTGGAACCTTGATTCTATTTTTGTATTCAGATATTACATTAAAACTGAAATCTGGGTTGTGTATGCATGGTAGATCTTATTAGACAATGCATGGACATTGCCGATAGATAACCACACAAGTATTGCAGTTTTATCAAGTATATAACAAAAGCCAATAATTTGATTAAATGAAACAAAATTAGGTTTAGTTTTATTTGATGTGTGTGTGTGTGCATTGTTTGATAATAATTTCTGTTTTGATCACAATGTTCTTCTTGTTCAGTTTAACATTTACACAGCAAGTAATCACAATGTTAACTTTGGCTGTTATTTTCTATAATAAATTTGCCATACAACAGAGGTGGGAAAATGAGTCCATGGTCAAAATTGGCTGGCCCAAGCCATTTTTACTGCCTTAAATGCTCATGTATAATTACTACATGCATATGCCCTGGGTCCGAACTGGCAAAATTTATAAAGTTTTGACTTTAATGCAGCAAGCCTTTGATTTTAAAAGAAAAAGAATGTTCTGCTATTTACAACAAAAATTACATCCTTTAGAACATCAAAGGACTAAAATAAAGGTTGTTTTTTTTTCATTTCTCGGCCAACTCGGCCCCATCCTTGATGAGCAAACTTTTAAAGTGTCTCGTCAACCCCAAAATTTGCCCACCTTTGCATGCACATGAATTTTGTTGTCTTTCCATGATAAATCTGCCATACTGATAAATACTTTGTTTTATTTTATAAATAGACTTTCGTGCTTTACTTGATAAACCACAGTGAAAGCTATCTGTTGCTTTCCTTGACATATTGTCAAATGCTTAGACTTTGCTTGTTGTTGGACTTTGATAAACTGCCATAACTGTAATTACTTTTTGTTAAACTTGCATTATTTATAAACAAGTGGAATACTCATTTCTTGTATAGAAATTTCAAGAATAATTATGGTTTTTTTTTATTGCGAAGAAAACTGTGGCCAGAAAATATTAAGCTATGAATTTAAGATAAATCTTCAGTTTCAGTACCTTGTCCTCCAGTTAGGTGCAGGGCGATGTGTTAAGGGCAAAATTACTTACATTTTAAAAGAAATTATAAAAGAAATTAATTATTAAAAATAAATTATTATTTTTAAGTCAACACATTTTTTTCAAATTCAACAAATTTACATCCTGAACCTGTAGCAACCCATAGAAAAATTATGCAATTTTCAATGGAACCCTGTCATTTTTTATGATTTCTGGATTTTTCTTTTTGGATGTGTTTGCTCTTTCTTTACATAATTTTTTTATTTAGTGTTTTAAAATTTGGAGAAAATATAGATAAGTGGATGCTGAGTATGATTTGGAGGTGTTTGTTTGTGTGTGTCAATATAATGTTTTGGACAACCAACATAGACAGTGAGGACAATTGCTCAATAAGAAGAACAAATGCACATAAAGTCCTTAGGTATGTCTGTAGAAAACCTGGCTCCTCAATTTCCCCATCATAACTCATCACAGCATTTACATCACTATTAAATGTTATCATTTCCCTCAACCCCCATATGTTCACCTACAGTACCTACAACTCTGAAGCTTTAAAAATCTTTGTCCAAATCATCATCCATGAAGAATTGAAGAACAGTGGCGTCAGTGAATTTAAATTTAGGTACACACAGTGTAGCTTGCAAACATGAAGAGACAAAATAAAATACACTATGGGGGCTTTCAAATACCACAACAAAATCAGGGATGACCATCTCTAACACATAGCTATGATAAATGCATGATGGGAAATTATCATGGCAGATTGTTGTCAATGGCTACCTCAATATGGCTCTTGTCAACATCATTTGTCTATGGAGACATTAACCTTGGTGCATATGTCTACATTGGATTGCTACATGTGGATTTGTCAAATGTGGTGAGGCAAATAGAGGCCAGCTAATCTGACTTAGTTCAAATTGCATCTGCTGCCCTTCTGATCAGAACAAAGAAGGAGCTTCTCTGTATGTCAACTTACATTAAATCTGTTTTATACAAAAGGGGACTACATTCTAGTATGCATATGTCACCTGTTGATATATTTAAATAAATACATTTTTATTAAGCTCTACTTATATAAATCTTACTACTGAAAAATTGTTCTCGTTACTTAAATGAGCAAATCTCACACTATCATGTGAGTTACAATTCTTTCACTGTGGAGCCCTTTTGTCTTTTGAATGTAGTTATTATTTGTAGAAAATTCATAATTCTGATCAGTTGACTTTGTGACAGTTTTAGAAATAAAGTCAGGACAACTAGTTGGTACCAAAGAGTAAAGCGGAAAAGTTGAGATTTATCTTTTATCTTCTGTGCACGTTATTTATTTGCTTGTCAATAGAAATTATGTTCATACAATTATGGTTATGTCCTATGAAGACAAAATCAAAGATATTATGGATTGGATACATGCATTTTTTAAATTTGATAATTAACAAATGAACAAAATATTCATAATTTAACTTCCAAAATTTATTATCTGTGGATACATGTTCTCAAACATTAAATATTCTGCTGTATCCACTTTTTGCACATTCTTCTTTCTCTGTATTCATTCTCAAACTCCTGTAGATTAGAAGGATGTACATCAAACTAGTTGCAATTTCAACTGCAACGCTTCCAATCTCTTGCATTGTTCATACACTCTGACAGATTATAATATGTCCATCTCTTGATGTTTCCTTCCCACTTGTGTCTTTGTTGTACTATCTAAGACACTTTTTATATATGTCCAAAATATTTATGTTTCTCATTTTCATTTCTATCATTAGCTTTTTTTTTTATATTACTGTGTTTAGTACCTCTGCATTTTTATTTTTCTCTGCCCATGAAATTCATATTGTTCTGAATGGTCACATCTCATGACATCAAATTCTGTTATCCAAATGATTTTATCCTTTATTCTGAACCATTATCTCACGATAGTCCTTGATAATCTTATTT
The DNA here is from genome assembly GCA_034231615.1 of Meghimatium bilineatum. Lineage (NCBI taxonomy): Eukaryota > Metazoa > Mollusca > Gastropoda > Stylommatophora > Philomycidae > Meghimatium > Meghimatium bilineatum. The sequence continues at coordinate 33,551,288 of CM067308.1, read as the reverse complement.
CTAAAATGTCAAATTAAGAAAAAAACTCAGGACACATATTAGGAATGTGACCAGTTGCTTCTTTATGACCCTGAATAATCACATTTGTCACAGACTATTGTTACTAACATTATGTGCAAGTTTCATGAATATAGTACATTGGTTTCCTAGTTGAGTGGACCCAGTTTGATTTTTCCTGTTCAACTGATAGATTATTTAATCCACAGTTGGTTTCTAGACTCAGGTAGTTTCTCTGGTAAAAATCAGGTAGTTTCTGATGATTTAATCCACAGGGGGTTTGACCAACCTAGAAAAATAAAATGGGTACAAGAATCTTCTGGGACAGTACAGGCAATAGGTGTGATGCTGATTCCATCATCCCTTGGTGTGATATTGGTCAGTGAAAAATAGGAACCTGAAGGCTGTATCCCCATATACATTATTGTGATAAGACTGATTTACTTACTACTTACGGAATGTGTGATGGATCATCACAGAGTGTTGTATGTTGTTGTTGCGTATTTATAATTCATTCAATGTGAACAGAAGACACAGACCATCGATAAGATTACATGCTATTTTTGGTCTGATGACTTCAACACTTCAGTGTAGATGAGGAGGGATTTCATTACAATCTAAAACAGATTATTGCTTGCCAGATATTGTGTATTTATCTTATCATCTGGCCAAACATTTTTACAATGTGAGGGCTACGTGAAATAAAAGCTGAACTCATAATTTATTGTAAAATAATAGCGTTGATTGCCTGTTGTAAATTATAACCACCAAATGCAAGTAGTAGGTGTATCTTTTCATAGTTTAGACCCAGTTTTGATTTTTGACGGTAATTATTGATTTTTCTTCTGGACTTTGTTACTTCGTTCACATGAATTTTATTCAGGCCACTAAAGTAACATGATAGTTGTATGTGCTTCTGATTTTATGCTGGGTTGTGTCAGAGACTCTGAGTGAGTAGCAATATCAGCAACAAAACACATTTATGCTTATTCTTCATATCCCGTTGTTTGCATTCATCGAGATAGAGAAAGCATTGATAACAATTTGCACCCTATAATTTACCTAGTCCATGTTACTCATTTCTTTTTGACATTTAATTCATCGATGTTGGTGTCTTCATTGTAACATTGACTTCTTCATTTGATATACAGTATTAAGTCATATCTCTGTAAAAATAAACTAAAATTGCCACTTTGACCCACCTGTCGTGCCAGTAAACTAATATATCCTCAATTTCTATATTGACTTCTAGTGATTTCTATATTAATAGTAACAACACATATAACAAGGCTGTAGGGTTGCCACTTTGGAGACTACTAAAAGCCCTCCAAACACTTCTGTCCTCAACAATTTGGTGTGTGTAGAAAATGCTTACATGAACCTTATTCCGTACAGTTGCCAACATGATTTACTTTACGTCCACTTCTCCTTCCATCCTCAACCACTTTGCACAACAGTTTTACAAAATGAACTGTTTATCATTACATTGTCCAAACCAAGCCGGTATATTATAGTAGGTTAGAAAAATCCCAAGGAGATAAAGAGTTAATACTACTTGAATTGTCTCCTCTGTTTGTTGTTTTAACATGCATTGAAAGAATATAAAATTTTCATTCGTTGAAATCTTTCATTTTCGATCTTTTTATTGTTCTGTTGGTAAAATGAATTATCTTGCATTTACTCTTGTCATTTTTCAAAAAGCTACAAAAAAAATATGAATAAAATAAAAGTTCATTAATTGACTACAATATATTTTTAGTTTCTTTGTGTGTGTGTGTGGGCTGGATTGATAGCAAATACTTGTCACTCTGTGTAGTTTCAGCTGCATACTTGTCATCTTGTACAGATTTTCTGCATTTCTACAGAGCATACCATGTTCTTAAAATGTATCTGTCAATGATACAAAACTAAAGCCGATCTCAGAGTTTTAATATTTAGGAAGTGTCTTTACAGAGGATGGCAACTTGATTGAGAGATCAAAGCAAGATATCCGAAAGCAGATGCTGTGACTTACCAGCTGTTGCCAATCTCAAAAACACCCAAAAATCTGTGTGGTTACAAAACAACAATTGATCAACAGTATTTTTATATCAACTCTGTGTTACCTATGTCAAACATGACACTTGACAAAGACACTAGCAAAAAATATCACAGCATGTGAAATGAGATGTTTGAGGAAAGCTATAAATGTCATCAGAAGAGATCAATGGAGAAATTAAGATATTAGAAAATTAATAAAGATCATCTCAAGTCAAGACTACATCGAGGCAGCAAACCAAGTGGTTTGGAAATTCAATGAGAATGGAACCAAAGCAACCTGCCCTTTGTGCATACAATAGCAAAAGATTGGGTTACAAGGCATGAGGAAGACCAAGAACTATACGAATGGAGACAATCAAAGAAACCTTAAAGAGGCACAAGCTAGTTGGTTTTATCAGTCATGATCATCTGAAATGTCTCTTATCCATCATCATCTTGGGCGGCCCGTACCCTGCTTCCAGAAACTATGCCTTCCATTATTAATTTTTCCATGCATTTAATAATGGTATGGTTTCTGGAAGTAAAGGCAGCACAAGATGAAGGATAAAATACATCTCAGATTGTTTAAAAAAGCCAGCAACAGGTCAACTCGCCCTATATGTCTTTATATGGCCAAAAAAAATATCAGCTTTCTTATTATAATGTCATTTACGAGCCACACTTTTAAATGTTCTTATCACTTCTTGATTACCATAGTCTTTTTCGCTGTCCATGGTATTCTCAAAATTCTTCTGTAGGATCTCATTTCGAAGGCAGCACTTACTCTGTAGACATGTTAAAACTAAATGAAAGAATATTTTGGAGGCAGCTATTCTCTTTGATGCTGTTTTATTGCTTGTCCATGGTTCACAACCATAAATTTCTAATGGAAATATACTTCTGTAATCAGATAGAATATATCATTCCAGCTGATGCTTTGCCAAAGACTTTTCATTTGTGCAAGTTATGAAGTCACGATTGCAATTCTTCACTTGACTTCTACAGCACAATCCTTGAACTGTTTGCTCCCAATTATTCAAAATTAACGACATCTTGTTCGTTATTATCAGTTATGAATTTTGGTACAGTTTTGATCTTTTGTTATCATGATTTTTGTTTTCTTTGTGTTTAAGAACAAGTCCTGGGCTTCATTGTATGTTTTGTTGATAGAATCATTTGTTTCAGATCTTCCTTGATAATTTGTAAAAGAACTCTGTCATCTACATATGTAATTTATGTTATCTGCTGTTATCCTATGTGTGGAGGAAGATCTTCCTGATTGCTGATCACGTAATGACTTTCCTCCAAAAAGAAAGGGCAAACTATGGGAATAAGCACCTAGAAATTCTGATTGGATAATATGTGTATACTACCAAAGATAACTGAACCTTCAAAAGGTTCCCGGAGTTAGTAAGTTATATAGAAATAAGTAACAATAGAAGTTATCTACACTACATTTCATTGGGCAACTACACGCTTTTACCAGCAAATGTCCTTGGGCAGTTTGGGCATGGAATGACCTCTGTAGACGGTTTTTGGTCTATCCGTGACTTTCTAGCAAATCTCTAGGGTTGAACTTTTCACACGATGGTGCTCTTTTTTTTTTTTACTATAGAGCGCCATGTAGCTTTATTTTGAGCATTCTTCTGGTGTACCTTGATGTATCTTAGTCTATTTCGAATGCTTTCAGTGAGGTATTTAAAGAGTCCTTGTAGCATTTCTTTTGGCCAATTTAAGATTGTATGCCCTTCTGCAACTTACCATAGAGAAGTATCTTCGGCAGGCGATGATCTGACATACATATCAAATGACATGCCCATCGAATCTGTGTCTGCATCAGAATAGTGTTAATGCTAGGGATACCAGATGGTATCCAGAGTCTTGTCTTGCCATCTTATGTTCATAACTTTTCTGAGGCAAGTTGTGTGAAAGTGGTTACGTTTCTTCGCATGACATCTATACACAGCCCATGTTTCACTAGCGTATAACAGCACTGGAAGTAACACTGCTCTGTAAACTTTCAACTTAGTCTGTAGGTTAATGCAATTTATATGCCCCGAAAGTGTTGCTTGCTTGGCGATTCATGTGCTTAACTATTGTGACATGGAAACCTCAAAAATATGTAGGTAACCTTCGGCAACTGCTTGGGTCTGTCAGGATCATGTGACACGATTTATAAGCAAATAATTATTGGCAAATAACTTGTAAGTTTTATCAAAAAGTTTCATCATAGCAGCAATTTCATTTCAAAAATATGCAACACTCACTTTCGTGATACATGTGTGCTCGCAATTGTTCATAAGAAATGGATAACATTTACCGAGAATACTACAAACACATTCTAAGACAAATAAACAAGTTTCAAAGTTATACGATAATAATCATTATAATGAGGAAAAATATTATTACGAAAAGAAGTAATAATAGAAGATTTATATCGAAACCAAAACGTTTCTTCAAATACTTTTCACATCTCATACTCTTCACGCTGCTGCCAGCTTAGTTCGATAATGTATATTTTCTTAAACCTAAACAGCAGGAAGAGAACTACAATGGCTGAAATGGCATTGACATTTCTAGCAAACGATGTATACAAACAATAGGCCAAGCTGATCGAAACGAATAAATATATTTGACGACTGTATGCAGGCATTCTCAATTTTTCTAGATTGCTTGAAATCAATTTGGAAAATCGTAAATTAGCACGATCACCGGAAACACAGACTGTAATTCAGGAATCCTGTAACTTCTAGGGAAAAAAATAGCTACTAGATGAAACTAATAAGCACATGAACAATATTAACTTTAAACCTATTCTTGTGTGGATTATATTTATTCTCGTTTTATCAAGAATTGCGTCATCAAAGTTCACCGTCTCAAGATCACTGCGAAAAAAAAATGAGCAAGTTTCAGGAAGGTTGTGAATTGTGCAAGCAAAGATACCATATAGATTGTATTTCTAAGGAAATGAACACTGTAATATATGCCTACTATATGATCTAGAGTTCCTGCGGTCTGACGTTGAGCCTGAATCTGTACTAGAGTCTCATTCTGAAGTTCTCGTTTTCGAGTTTAATGTTAGGCAATTTAGGAAAATTGTGATTTACGACTAAGTACGTTCGATCTAGTACAGAGTTCTATCCAAGAGAGAAGATAAAAATCAGAGCATCACAACGCATGCTTCTCATAACACATTATACCGTGGGTCTCATATCAGACTACCTGAAGTTAAATACAATTGATTAAGTGATTGATAAGCTAACATATGTGGTGTGGGTGCCCGAAAGACGAACAAACAATTGCGGCACTAACCAGCAAACCGTAGAGGGGCGAGGTTTGGCACTCAAACCTCCCTTATGGACACTGAGTACTAGGAAGCAAGCGAGTAACGCCCACCTGCATACTGGTTTTCCCCAAAAAATGTTATTAAAAATCCCACAAAATCTAAGAAATTTGCCTTTTTAAAGTAACCTCCCCTCCCTTTACTGGAGATGTATCTACGGCCCTGGTAAACAGCAATGTAAAGAAATGAATAAGGATGGATAAAGTGGGGATGTTCGGCTTCATTGCATGTGTTATAGTGACCCACAAATATCATACTGACGTCAGACAAATAGATGCAGATACTGCAGTCACACTGTAGTCCACTACACAGTACATTTATATTGTGGACTACAACCGTATGATTGCTTAATTCTGGGCCATATTTGTTTATTAAAAAAATATTTCTCCGTTTTGTATTCATCTAATTTCTGGTGATTTTTTTTTTTGGGGGGGGGGGGAGACATTATTCAAGAATAGGAAAGGGTATCCAGTTTTTTTCCTAGTATTTATTTTTCTGAAATTGTTCTCACACTCCTGTTTATTAGCAGGATGTAGTTCTGAGAACGGAATGCGTTGTGTCATGGTTTACGGATTTGATATCTGCATCTTTCTACCTGACAAATCCGACTGATATCATGCTGAATCTTGACTGCGGGCTCATTTTGACCCTATATGAGATGGATAGTCAACTTCCACATAATCTCCTTGGTCGCCTCTTACGTCATGCATATAATATGAACAGACGAGGCATTATACGGGTGATTTCTAGTACTAAATGACATATTCCTACTTCTAAGGAGAAGAAGAATTTGACCCCCGCCCCCTATAACCACTATCTACTGTCTTGCTTTTTTCCTGTGTGTTGTAAGAATGTTGGCAACCTACAATTAAAATAGTTCTAGCATACAATACATGTTTCTGACACATATCTGCAGAAGAGTGCATACAATTGTTTCCTTTCGCTTCTATAGAAACAAATCATGATAAATTACTATATAGTGCAAATAATGAAGTATATATTAATTTTACTTAAGCCACAAAAGCTAAATTAGCAACATTGTGCAATCGTGAAATGCCAAATAAGAGAACATTCATTCATTTTCCTTTTGCGCTGGTTAGCGCATAGGGCAGTGGTCAGATCTCTCCAATTCTGTCTGTTCAAAGCTGTTCTGTGCAGTTCTTGAATAGTATGAATATTGGTTGTTTTACTTTCTCTAAGTATTGTTCTTCTGAGTGTTTCTTTTTGTCTACCCCTTGCTCTTTTGCCTGTAGGTATCCATTCAAGATATTGGTAGTGTATTCTGTTGGTGTCTGCGCGTAGGACATGTCCTATGTAGGACAAACGGCGTTTTCTGATAACATCTGTGATGAAATTTTGATGTCTCTTCTCTGATTTTATCATTCGATTTGAATTCACTCCAATGGGTGTTAGTTATCCTACGAAGACATTTGTTCTCGAAACTTAGTAATTTCTTTTCTGAAGATAAAGAGCTTTTCCAGCTTTCACATCCATAGGATAGCACCGGAATAACGCAGGAATTAAATAAGCACATTTTCGTGTGTGTGCTGATTGACTTTGACTTCCATATATTAGACAGTCTGTTAAATGCACTTGATGCTAGGGCAATGCGAGTTGTAATTTCTGTTATGACATCACCATCGAGTGTTAATTTGCTTCCTAGATAGGAGAATTTGTGTACTTTTTCAAGTAGTTGTCCATTTAAAGTAATTTCGTTAGGTATTTTGGTGAAGTCCATAATTTTCGTTTTTGATGAGTTGATTTGGAGACCTATTTGTCCTGCAATGAGTTTTATTCTATCAGTTTTTGTTTATGCATCTTGATGGTTTTCACTCAATAGTACAAGATCATTGACTAAATCCAGGTCTTCTAATGTTGTTTTATTTATCCATTTGATTCCTAAATTTGTGTTGGATGCGCTTTTTCTCATAGTCAATTGCGATATTGAATAGTAATGGTGACATGGGGCAGTCTTGTTTAACACCAGTAATCACAGGGAACCATTCTGAATTGCATTTTTGTGTTTAACACAGCATTTTGAGTTGGTATAGAATGATTTTATCACACTTATATATTTGTTTTGGAAGTCGTATATTTTTTTAATTTCCCAAAGCGATGGTCGATGAATGCTGTCAAAGGCTTTTTGAAAATCAACGAAGTTTATTATGAGATTAGATCCAAATTCCAGACATTCTTCAATTATTGTTCTAAGAGTGAACATATGGTCGAGGCAGGAACGACCTGGTCTAAAGCTTGACTGCTCTTCTCTAAGTCTTTTGTCTAAGGATGACTTTAGATGCAGATGCAGCAGGTCACGTTTTCATCCGCACCCATTATGATATATCACTCTTCAACTTAGCGCGTCTCAGAGCGAAGACGAAAACATCAGAAATACTCATCAGAGAATATTTATTCGACGACGACGCTGCACTGGTGGCACACAGTGAGTCCACCTTGCAGTCCCAAATTGGCAACATGACAATGGCGTGTGCAAGCTATTCCATATGACAATAAACATCACTAAAACGGTGGCAATGTGTCAGGAATATACAGTACCAACAAACATCATCTTAAACAACACTCATATAAAGCAAGTCGATAACTTTTGCTACCTAGGATCCACAGTTACATTCACCCTTTCCCTGGACAATAAAATACACGCACGTGTAGGGAAAGCAGCTACCGTTTTTGGCGGACTGTCAAGGCGTGCATGGAAAAACCCAAAGCTTACATTGAAAACAAAAGATACGGATCTATCAAACATGCGTGCTGAGTACACCATACTACGGTTCCGAAACATGGACTACCTACACCAAACATGAGAGGAGATTTAACATCTTTCATCTAAGATGTCTCTACAAAATCTTGAACATTAAATGGCACGACAAAATCACCAACATGGGAATGTTGCGCTGAACTCAGCTACCATCTTCCATAAAAACACTTAATATAAATAAATTGTGTTGATTGGGTCGCGTTCGCAGAAAGCCAAACTGCCGCATCCCAAAACAAGTACTATTCGGGGAATTTCTGAAAGCCATCGATCCCGCGGTAGACCATTACTGAGGTATAAAGACATTCGAAAATTCTCCGTGAAAGGCTTCCACATAGAATCCAAAAACTGGGAAAACACGGTCGAAACTCGGGATGTTTGGAGGCAAAACCTAGCAGAAAAAAAAGAGAGAAAGACGCAAACAATAATTTTCCAATGCTGTGATATGATCGATTGAAAAGTCTCCATTCCTAATAAATACTCAACCAATTGCTTCTTCTTATTGCTAAATGACCGTCTGTAAAACACAACAGGCATTACATACATACATGCATACATATATGCATACACGTGCGCATGCACACACACACACACGCACGCACGCGCGCGCACGCACACGCGCACGCACACGTGCACACATGCTGGCACATACGCACGCACGCACGCGCACGTACGCGCACACATATGCATATACATACATAAACACACACGCTCACGCACACACACACACACATAGTTACTAAGCAAACATTCTCATGATCAACAATGAAGGCCTACAACCGATATACCAGCGACAGTCAGAAGTGAATGAACCATTTCATCTTGCATTTGCTGTGGTAGGAGTGACATGACGAAATCTTTCTTCAAAGTAGTTTTAAAAAATAGTTTTCTCTTGTCCATGCTATTCATGCATATGTTTAGGTGTTAGACCAGGGTTTTTCCGTTGACTAACAGCTTATATAGGATGATGTGAACAATATCTATCGCAATAGACGACTTCCAAAATCTATGAATTTTATACAGATCTACATAGAGTCCGACAGATTTCTTTGATTTGAAATTGATGTGTATCTACCCTGCCCCACTCAACTAAAGACATGCATACAATACAACGAGCAAAAAGAACACTCTTCACCGTCTGAGAACATATAAAATAGTTGAAAAATATTGAACATACCCTAAACCAAATAATCATTCACACGCTGTCATAAAGTGTAGTTCAGCCATAGATGGATCGTGACCAACGACATACTAAAGACCTAACTGCAAAAAGTAAACAAGCCTTCATTCAGGACGTTTTTTTATTATTTTCTGGCTATTCATTGGACACCATTTATATATTTGGAGTCGCCCGCAAAAAGTAATCAAGACCGACCAATAAAATTCAAGGCAATAATCACAACCGGCCTTCTATGTAATCAGTCTACAGGTCGTGACGTGAGCCCGGTTTTTCTACTCTTGTTTTTTTATTTTATATTTTCGGATAATCTCCTCCCCTTTACCGAAGGGGATGCGGCCCTGGAAGAACAATATGGTTAAGCTTCAAGGCCTGGTGTACTGACAGTACTATTGTTTTTTTGTTTTTTTTAATAAACTCAACAACTCTGTCTCTACGTGTACATTTATTGAATTTCTTCTATGTTTTATAAAAATATAAGTAGTAACTTCTGTAGCATAGATGTATTTTCTTGAAATTAATACATTTAGGTGGTAATGTATCTTGACTATCTCCAATATATCGCTAAAATAGTTACTTAGACTCATTCATGATGTCGGTAAGCTCATAAAGCCATGTTTATAGTGAACAATAAGTATGTTACAACATGACAGGACAACCCGTACAGAGAGATCAGGAGATGAGAATTACCTTCATGTTATAATTATCATACTTCTCCTACCCATGATAACAGAAGGAAATAATGCTCAGGGTACAAAGTCAATGCGCGGCCGTAAATAAGTTTTTAGTGTAATGGGGAGGGGGGGGGGGGTCGGAGGGGCACTGTAATGATTAAAAATGAGTCATTCCCCATCTTCCTGTGTAATCATTTTTTCGTGTGAAAATTGATGAAATGCGTGAAGGAAATCAAGTTGGAGGGGAGTTAGTCCTTTTTTAAAATATCCCTAGTACTTAGGGTAATGTTCTGGCTTCCTAAAGGGGGGAGGTGGGTTGAATACCGTTATCTGCGAGTTTAAGTAGTGTCACAGCCCACGCATGCCTCTCATGTCCCAGATTGCTCAATAAGTATTATCCCAATGTAGGCTAATTTCTCAAGGTCGTTGTTATGCTCAAAATTATGTCCATATTCTGTATAAAAAGTAGACCTCCTACTTAAAAGTAAATACGATCGGTCACACTGAGCATAGGCTATTCAATGAAAATTAAGTATATCATTTTTCTATACAAAATATCTAAGATATTTACTAATTGACAGACATGTCTATGTGACTTATGTCCTTTCTGCGTGTTGCATGGTTTACATTGTCGATTCTTGTCCTTACATATCGTATTTTGATGATAAAAATGTTCGCATACAAGACACTCATTGTGGCAGATACGGTTCCAGTAGATCACAAGTATTTGCAGTGTGTACAAGATTACATGGAAGTTGCGGGCACAAAATGTATTTCACAATTTAATCTTGAATTCTAATGACAATTGGCAGTCTTGATTTCAATTTTAAAAAATACATGGCAATGAATATACTCAACCGTATTTATAAGTGTGGTTGTAAAAAAAATTACTCTATAGGTGTGATAAGCTGCAAGTAGTGATATGAATATAATCAAGTGTATATGGCGTGATAAACTACTAGTGTGACTGCCAAATAATTAAGTTTATAGGGTATGATAAACTACGAGTGTGATTGTCAAAATAAAGTTTATAGGGTGCAATAAAATCTTCTTCTTCATCGTTCATTCTCAAACTCCTGCTGGATCTCCATTGTAGCAAGACAATTGTCCTACTATATTTCTAGCAGGATGTAGTCCAGAGACTGGAAATGCGTTGTGTCGCCGTTTTATTTGCGCCAATGGCCCGACACATCCGTCTTCGGCGGGTGCAATAAAATAGAACTATCCGATTATCAAGATTGACGTTAAACGACAATTTCTAAAAAGTGTTTTTCTAGCAACAGTTTAGTACCAATGCCAGAGTTAGACTCTTTATATTTTCATACACGAGAACGATAATAACATGTGACATTAAACGCTTGATAAAGACTGTCGGTGTTACTGTATTAAACATGTTATGTAATGACATCAGAAATAGAACACAAAAAACATAATAACTTATATGAAATATAGGCCCTATCTGGAGACAGCAATTACTATAGATTGAACATCTTATGAGAATGTAATACACCCTACATCTTACAAATGCATCCTAATAACATACGCAACCTGATCAGGTTACAGAGCCAGAAGAAGACCAAAAAATAAATGGATAGATCTCATCAAAGAAATTTTGAACTTCTGAACTTAATATTCATTCATTCATTTTCCTTTTGCGCTGAAGTTAGCGCATAGGGCAGATATCAGATCTCTCCAATTCTGTTTGTTCAAAGCTATTCTGTGCAGTTCTTGAATAGTATGAATATTGGTTATTTTACTTTCTCTAAGTAGTGTTCTTCTGAGTGTTTCTTTTGGTCTACCCCTTTCTCTTTTACCTGTAGGTATCCATTCAAGACATTGGTGGTGTAAATTGAACTTCATATATTTTCATATATCACAACTTAAATGACACATATGGCCTTGGAATGTAAACTAAAGCTCTTACCACTATGCTTAACTGCAGGTGTGGACCAGCAGTGCCACCATCCGTCTGAAACTAGACAATATGTCATGTCATAAGGCGTATTCTTTCCAGAACGTAGTCTTCCTTATGAATCTCCTGAAATCCGTGCGGTCTCGGGCAAGTTGTCACGCCTTATCCAGCGGTATGTTAATGCATTCCTGAACATCTCTTGTCCAGCAACATCTTGGTCGACTTTTTCCTCCTCTGTCTTCTATCGCCCATTCCAACAACACTCTTTCCATGTCATCGTATCACTTCACATGGCGGGAAAAAAACAACTTCCTTCTTAATATGGTATTTAAAAGCCAGCCTTCTTGGATTTTGATTTTTCTTAGCACGCCATGGTTGGTCTTCCTTGCTGTCTAATGGTATTCTCAGGACTCCTATAGCATTTCATTTCGAAAGCCTCTATTCTCTTGGCTTTAGTTTTATTTATTGTCCATGTTTCGCGGCCGTAGGTCAGCACTGGGAACAAACATGTTCGTAACAAATATACATTAGTTCCCGTGCTTGCACCGTGCCTCAGCTATTTCAGTTGTTTTAATTTGGACATCGCTATTGCGGCTTTTTTCCTGATCTCGACTACTCATATGTAAGTCTCCGATGTTTATGGGTCTGAATTCTTGTAGTAATGTTTTTGTGTTTCACATTTACTAAATATTTACACATAGACAATCTACTAAACTATAAAATTTGTCTGTGAAAATAATTTTTTTTTAAATTACGTTCAGATTGTATGCTAAGCTATACGTGTGACGGAAATAATTAAGTTTAAACGATATACCAAACTACAAGTACGGCAATGAAAATAATGAAGTTTATATGGTATGTTAAACTATGAGTGTGGCTGAGAAAATAATGAAGTTTATATCGTGCCTAAACTATGAGTGTGGTTGTGAAAATAATAAGAAATGTATATGGTACCTAAACTATGAGTGTTGCTGTAAAATAAGGAAATTTATATGGTACTATAAGTGTGACTGATCTAAACTATGAGTGTGACTGTGATATAAACAATATCAAGAAATATAGGTGATGGGCCGTGTTACAAATAATTATAAAATAGTGTATCTGTTGTAGATTATGGAGTCATAGCAACAAACACAATAAGACCACAACAATGTGAACCGAATAATAAAAGTGTGTATGTCTTTGTTATTCTCAGAAATATCAAGAGATTTACGTTGAATCACTATGTATTCTACGGACTTTACACGAACCATAGATCTCGTGGTAACATTCATATGTTTTCTAGGTAAGTAATAGTACTACAGCGAATACTATTGTTATAATTACTGCTTCTAATATGAATATTACAATCACTAACATTACTTCTACTGCTACCATCGATATCATGATGATGATGTCTATCAACAGATAAACAATGTTATACTTTAAACACATGTTTATCGACATCAGGTTTTTTTGGTGTTTGTTCATCATTACATTATTTTCTTCACATTATAATCATAAACATTATATTGTTCGTGCCAGTCGATGTAGATTATATTGATCTCCTCAACATTCTATTCAGCAGTGGCGTGTACTAGCTCCCATTGTACTCCTTTTATAAGATTTCGCAGACCCCCCCCCCCGCCGTCCCGTTTGCAAAATAAAGTATGACATTGTAATTTTTTTTTAAACTAGTTAATATAAGAATACCTAATACCTCCCCATAACCTCCATCTTATCCCCCCTCCCCAATGATAATCAAAAGTTCCACACACAAATGTAATTAATTATTGAAGCATTCCTATCCCTTTATTAACAGTCACATATGAGCTCCTATGTGCTTCAGTTAATTCTGTTCGTATGAGACAAGTAGCTATAGAACATGGGTACAGAACAGCGAAGAGTGTACTTTATAAACATAGCTATAGATACGGGGATATAGGATAGTAGTATTTAAAATGTTCAAACAAATAGCCACATCCCCTTTCTATAGAAAATAGATTGCACTCTTTTCTAAAAGTAACAGAAAATAGATCAAACTCTTTTCTAAAGGTAAAAGAAAAATATATTAAACCCTTATCTAAAGGTAACAGAAAAATATATTAAATTCTATCTAAAGATAACAGAAAAATAGATTAAACTATTATCTAACGATAACAGAAAAATACATTAATATTTTATCTAAAAATAGAAAAGTAAGCCAAACTATGGTAATCCTTCCCTCCCCCTGTCTTTTCTATGCTAGTAACACTAAGAAATACCTATGGATTACTATGGCCTGGGTCAAAGGGCATGAGTCCATGGACCGCTGGATCAGCAATCAACCAACAAACAAACTAAAAAAGGCCCTCCGAAAAAAAGCAACAAGGAAATACAAATAAAACATTTCTTGTCATAGTCGTACCTACGACTTTATTCACAAGTTTTCTTTCAGTAAAATGGTGCAGGGTAACAGCTGTGTTACTTCTGTCTGCAGATAAGGGAAGTTTCAGAGATGAGATGAGAATCACCAAGTAAAATTCTTTCTACTGAAACTATAGTATTGCTGTAAAGAAATTAATATGAATTATGTCACTGTGTGCAGATGCCTCCAATGTGTACGCCTACGACCCACACTACAATATATATAGTGTTGGTGATACAACAATACACAATCCTTGTATGCGTCATGATGACTGTTTATGATAAATAGTTTTTATTTCCATTCCCACTGCCTATGAGAACTTCCTGCTCTCCTGAACATGCAAACATGCAGTACACGAATGTTTATATATAATTACACCTACATCGCATGATTCTCCCATTAGATATATCTCCAATGGTGAAAGTGTTAATGTGTTGTTAATTAATTTTTCCTTTAGTTTTGTCATAACCATGTTTGTCTAAGAGTACATTTTCTGGCATCCTATTTGTAATCGCATAAACATATTATATTTACAAATCTAGGACCAGAGTTAAGCCATACGGGATCAAGCTATAACAAACCAACTTACATTTGGCCATTCTCAAACTGGACCAACGCTTACGACGTGCAGAATAAAGTGGATGCAGAATATCCAAACAAAGATGCGCATCTTTCTTTCGCAGTACGTACATCTGATAATATCAATACTAATACTGTTCACATTGCATTGCTTCATTACTAATACTGCTCACATTGCATTGCTTCATTACTAATACTGTTCACATTGCATTGCTTCATTACTAATACTGCTCACATTGCATTGCTTCATTACTAATACTGCTCACATTGCATTGCTTCATTACTAATACTGCTCACATTGCATTGCTTCATTACTAATACTGCTCACATTGCATTGCTTCATTACTAATACTGCGCACATTGCATTGCTTCTTTACTAATACTGCTCACATTGCATTGCTTCAATACTAATACTGCTCACATTGCATTGCTTCATTACTAATACTGCTCACATTGCATTGTTTCATTACTAATACTGCTCACATTGCATTGCTTCATTATTAATACTGCTCACATTGCATTGTTTCATTACTAATACTGCTCACATTGCATTGTTTCATTACTAATACTGCTCACATTGCATTGTTTCATTACTAATACTTACCATTACCAGTGTATTTTTGCTGAGAATATTGCTGAGGTAAACTATCGCTATTGTTTTATGGTTAAAAGTGCATCATCAACATCATCAGGTACCATGTCGACTGGCGTATGCGATAGAGAGACGCATCCAGGTGTTTGAAAACAAATGCTATAGACGTGTGTTTTAGTTATTTGTTACCCAGAACATAAGACCAATGTGTTTGTGTATATTAGAAATCATGTATTAGCGAGTCAACAAGAACCACTGTTAACTGTGGGGAAATTTCGGTAAACTTCGGTGGTACGGGTACGTGATGAGACACTCAACGATGCGGCAAAATATGTTCTTCAATGCACGGTGAAGAGTTGAAAAAGACGAGGTGGTAAAATAACGACATGGTGGATAATATCAAGGACTGCACAGGGTGTGAAGTTTCCAAGCTCAACCGGATGGTAGATGATAGGGATTCGTGGAGATCTTTCTGCACCAAATGTCTCAGTGTGATACCCCTATAAACCTGACGGGTTATGGATTGTTTTAATGTATTACTACTACTACTACTACTACTACTACTACCACTACTACTACCACCACTACTACTACTACTACTACTACTACTACTACCACTACAACTGTCACTGCTACTAATATGGTTGTGTAATATCCAGCCTCGAGAAATGGAGTTTCTCTTCAGTTGTCGGGCATGTTAAGATAAACATGAACCATGAATAAATCTTGAGCATCACGTTTTGAGTCGCAACATCTCAAAGAAGCAGAAAAACAATTCCTTGTTTTAGATCACCTTGATTATATTTTATTCGCATGTTCAATAATTATGTCACTCGCTATAGACATGGAGAAAGGCTCGCCTATATATATGGAGAAGGAAATATATGCCTTGGAATACTAAATAAAGAACACCTACTCCTGTGGCCACACACTTCAACGGCGTTAGTCATCATGGTGCTCTTCATATTCAAGTCACCGCCATCAGATCCTGCACCACCGATGATAGATCTAGGTACGCTCTAGAAAATCGTCTTATTTTTGAATTGGGTACCCTCAAGCCTTTTGGACTTAATTCCGACCACTTTTTTGTCTAGTACTGGGTTGGTGTGGTCTTGGCCTTTATTCATTTTGTTCCTTCATTTTCTTCATCTTTTTGTTATTTTCATTTCCACATATAGGCCCTATGTACGTTTTTCCTGTCCTTCCGGCATCTCATTCCATATTTCCGTTGGATACGTTTGTGTGTTGTGATAATTTCTATTTGTCGTCTTTTGATGTATTGTACGTATCTTGATAAAAAACATTTTGGTTAAAACGTTGAATATGTTTTGTGTGTTGTAATGTTTTCTTATGTGCACATCATTACCCACTAGTTTTAGTGATAGTCGTCGTGTCTGAGTGAAACTATTATAAAAACCTGTGTTTTACGTAAGTGCACTTACGCATGTAGTTGCGTCTGTGGGTCTCATCAATGGCCCACTAGACAAACCACCCATGCAACAGAAAACTTTAGTGGATGACATGCCGTTATATTGAGCTAATCTTCTTGTAGAAGCTTCATGGCACGTCATCTATACAAGTATGCTTATTATGCTTTTATTTTGTTGTTGAAATGTGTTTCATGATTACTTGAATATATGTATGCACCCTCTGTGGTTGGGAGAGAGCCAGAGATGTACTGTGCAGCACTAGGGAGGAGCAAACTGACAGCACTGTTTTTTCCTATGGCTGAGGTCCATCATAGAGGCACAGTGACTCAGGACGTGACAATCCTTTTGACTTGAACATTTGGTTGCATGCCTGGAGCAATATAGAAGTTCGGCATAACCAGTAGTCAATTGGTGGCGGGGAATGAGCACAGTTTGTTTGTTTGTTTTTCGTTCGCTCCATTGTAACCATCACGGATATCCGTGCGATTTCCGCCGGGAGCGTGATTACGTTGTGCCACCGTTATGCGCCTTGTAGGCCTAGCACATCCGATTTTGGCATGCCCTGACAATTCGGGTGGGCTACCCTTAGCCATGACAGCCTCTATATCTGTCTCCAGGCACGCGTAGTGGAGACTCTTCGCCCAGACGATATTTTGCTCTCGTCTGACTCGAACGAGGTGTTCCACTGTCTATGAACTTGCCTCGTGTAATTGGACGTGCTGTGCCTGTGCCCATTGGGTACTGAACCGTTTCTCATCCGTGAGCCTGGTTCCTTAAGGGGAAGAACTCAACAGAGGAGTTGGACCCTGGCTCTTTCGCCCTCTTAGCCGAGGTGTCATTCACCGACATCGTGTACCCCTTGTCCACGTTCGAGTCTCACACCACGCGTTTGAGAGCAAGGCGTTCTCGAGCTGAGCGTCCTTGTCCCAATAGCGCCTGAGCCCAACAGGTACTGAACCCTTTCTCTCTTTATGTGTATTTCCGGTGTAGGAAAACCTGACAGTAGAGTTGGGCCAGGGCTAAATCGTTGTCCCTCTTGTGCCTGAGCCCATCGGGTACGGAACCCTTTCTCTCTGCAAGTGTACTTCCGTTATAGGAAACCTTGACAGTAGAGTTGGGCCAGGACTACCATCGTTGTCCCTTTCTTGCCTAAGCCCATCGGGTACAGAACCCTTTCTCTTCGCGAGCATATTTCCGGTTTAGGAAGGCTCGACATAAGAGTTGGGTTAGGTCTTCTTGCTTTACAAAACGCCAATGGATGGGTCTGGATCTCTGCCTGTAAGGAACACAGGTAACTAGAAGCTCGTCTCGAGCTGACGGAGCTTGTAGTTCCCCTTTCCTAGGGACTTTTCACTTTCTATTTGCAGTTCGCGCTGCCCTCTAGCGCTGTTCTGCCCTTTCATTGTTTCATTGTACTCGGTATGAAATCTATTTGTCTCTCGCCATGCATCTACATTTACATGCATTTTACATTGGCCGCCCCTCCAATGTTCGGACTGGACTGACTAGCTTCACTGTATGTCGACAGTGACGCTATATGTGGTGATGCTGGTGGTGTCGGAGATATTGTCTGTCTCTTGTGCAGTCAAATCTCTTTCCATCTGCTACCTCCATATTCTCGGACACGATCCCCAAATGATTTGGCCAGAATCAGCTCGAGCTGCTGTATTTCTGTTTCCAGGGTACACCGCGTGGAGGTACATTTGGGATCTTGGTTATCTGCTAACCCTGGGTCCGCCTAGAGCAATGCGTTCCCTTTGCACCCCAATGAACACAGTGAACCCTATCTCAGTTGCAGTGGCTCGGAGCAGTGCATAGGTTGAAACCTACCTTCCTGGAGGTTAGATTGTTATTCTCTGGCTCTGTCTCGGGGTGGGCAGAAAATCCACAGACTTCCCAGCAATATAATGCCATTTAATGGCATTGGGTCAAAGGGCATGAGCCCATGGACCGCTGGATCAGCAACCAACCAACCAACCAACGTAAGTGCACTTGGAATACTAGTGCTGTAGATGAACTATACGTATATCATATATAGAGCAAAGATAAATGTGTACTTCAGTCAGAAATAGCAGAGATGCATACATGTCTACAAGAACCACTACTTTCATTAGATAATGGCAAAAGTTTTCATGGCCTGGGCTTTAAGTCGATACAATTCCATGTTTCAAAAATGATCATGTAAGGAGTACTATAATTATTGAAAATACAAAGGGAGTTAGAAAGTCATGGACAGGCAATATATACGAATTGACATATCACAATTGTTCTGCACTCGTCCATGCCACTTAGAAAGAAATTGTCGGAGGAATGTGTGTGCCGATGCATTCAATGCATTACACCTCCACAACTATGATGGACTATGGTTTTATGGGGATGGAATAAATAATGAACCAATTTTATGGGTATTGAATAAATAATGAACCAATTTTATGGGGATTGAATAAGTAATGAACCAATTTTATGGGGATTGAATAAATGAAGTAACTAATTTCGAACTAAGATTTTGCGAATTAGGAATGTACGCGGAGAGAGCTGGGTGGTAGATGGGAAGGAAGATTGTGGAGAATGTGCTATTAAAAGTCATTATTGAAACAGCGCATACTTGCTTGGATTAGACATATAATGAGATACGGGAACTTTCTAAAACTATTTTGCAAAGTACTATTGAGGGTAAAAGAGAATATTGTGAAAGAAAATCTATAACACACAGGGCTCGTGCATAATTTTTCCAAATGTCTGAAAACAGAGATCACGTGCATAATGTTTCCAAATGTTTGAAAACAGAGATTTGTGGAGGGATTTGTGCGCTGTTGATGTCAAATATTGCATTCCTACAAAATTTAATGATATTACTATTATCATTACTACATTTCTACTACTACTACTACTATGTATTGAAGTCATACACTTGGTCATCGACCTATGGGTGTGCCAGCAGTGTCGCAATGTAGGTTCAGTTAATCACTAATATGACTTTATTATATATATATATATATATATATATATATATATATATATATATATATATATAGATATATATATATATATATCGTAGTCCATCATTATTCTCGTATTTGACTTTTCCAGGATGGTCCCAACGTGTTCGGTTACGATGTATTTTATTTTAACGGCAGTAACCAATCGTATGCTCAGCTTAGGATATCTAGGAGTGAGGTCGAAGAAGCCACCATCCTATTCTGGGTATATCCGGAACACGCTGATGGTGTCATCCTAGACTACGCGGCATCTCCAACCAAAAATGGTCAGTATGTTGTATTATCTTCTGTTTCTTAGTCATCTTCTTATAGTCTGTGCCGTTTGGCTTTTGTTATCATGCCCGTCCTAAACTTAGTCTCGTGTGCTGTCGATAATTTCCAGTATCGTGCGCTACTGGGAACTGACAAGACAGCAAAGAATAGTAGCACTTCCACCTGCTATCTGTCCTGTTGTTCGTCCATCATAAGTGATGATAGCCATTTGTTACATCCACTTTTGAAAATTCACTTTTAGTTATGTCCTTGATTATGAGTTCGTAGATGGTTAATGAGCCCTATTCGAGCTGTAAATGTCCTTGGACAGTTCGGACATGGAATGACGACTGTAGACGGATCTTGGTCTATCCGTGACTTTCTAGCTGCTCTCCGTTGTTGAGCTGCTGCATTTCTCTCCTTTTCACAAGATGATGCGCTCTTTTTTATTTTAGAACGCCATGTAGATCTATTTTGTGCAAGTTCTTCCCATGTATCGTGGTCTATTTCAAAAGCTTCCGATTCCGATTCGATACGAGTCCTTGTATCGCTTCCTTTGGCCACCTTGAGATCGTATACCCTTCTCTAGCTCACCATAGAGAAGTATCTTTGGCAGACGATGGTCTGGCATGCGCACCAAATGACTTGCCCTACGAATCTATGTCTGCATCAGGATTTTGTTAATGCTGCGGATACCAGCTCTATTCAAAGACAGTGGTATCTGGAATCTTGTCTTGCCATCTGATATTCATAACTTTTCTGAGACAATTTGTATGAAAATGATTGAGTTTTTTTCACATGACGTCTATACACAGTCCATGTTACACTAGCGTATAACAGCACTGGAAGTTTGCAAACTTTCCTGCTATCTATGTTGTAATAGACGGTTAATTAGGAGCGGTATATGGTTTCGCCTCCCCCTCCCAAACAAGAAATATCGGTGGGATAAAGTCAGCAGAAGAGCCAAGTTATTGCTGGAATTAACAACCTTTTTTATATCGAGTTTGCATGAAAAATATGCCAAAGTTTTGTCCGAAGTAGAAAGCTCTCCATCCAGTGGCAAAGCATCTACGATCACATTGAGTACAACATTGGTCTTGCAACACCTCCAGGAAAACATCCACCTAAATACATACTAAATACACACCTAAAGAACAATGTCCATCTTAGTTTTGGTCTTGGCCTTCAATCTACTAAGATTGAATAGACCTCCATCAGTTCGATAGCGAAAGTAAATTCCTGCACTGCTATTCTGGAAGGCATCATTTAACATGGCAGAAAACACCATGCTGAAGAGCGTCAGAGCTAACCTTGTTTGACACCGCTAGTTACTGGAAACGGGTTTGAGTGTGCGCCGTCATCTTGTACACAGTTTGTCACAGAATCATGGAACTGGTTAACCATGTTGTTGAATTAATCGGGACATCCACATTTGGCCATGATATCCTATAGTCCTTCGTGATTTACAGTGTCGAAAGCCCTTGTTAGGTCGACAAATGTGGTATAGAGACCGATGTTCTGTTCGCAAAACTTTTCCTGTAGCTGTCTGGCAGTGAATATCAAGTCAATCGTACCTCTGCCCTGTTGGAAGCCACATTGGCTGTCTGGGAGGAGACTTGTCTCAAGATGGAATTGCAGTTTGTTTAATAGGATCCTAGCCGGGATCTTGCCTGCTATAGAGAACAGGGATATGCATCGGTGGTTGTCGCAAGTTAGGCGATTTCTTTTTCTCTTGTATAGACTATGATGGATGCATCCTTAAAGTCTTGTGGAATCGCTTCCTGGTTCCACATCGTCTGGAAGAGCTCAGTGAATTTAGCAGCCATACCAGGGTCATTGACGGCGTAAACTTCGGTTAGACCTTGCACTTTTCCTACGGACAAATTTGATATTGTAATCTCCACTTCATGAAGGCAATAGAGCTCTGATAATGAATGATTGATTGGTATTTCCGTGATACGTTCAATCGGTTCGTCGTTGATGTTGGAGGGGAAGTTTAATACATTTTTAAACTGTTCAGTCCATCGTTTTATATATTCGATACAAGGCATTATTCCTACTCTTTTTCTGATATCCTCGTTTCTTACTCTGTCCAGATTGTTGACCATAACTGCCTTTCTTAAACACTTTATCTCACATGTGAAGATTTTTACTAGTTGTATAAATATTGGCACACGGGTTCTCTTAATTTATCAATTCTTCTAATACTTGTTTTAGTATTTATATTTGAGTTTTCAAAATATATTTCGTTAATATTTTGCTTTCTTCTTTTTTGCGTTCAGCCTCAAACGCTGGTTCTTTCTTGTAGCAGTACAATAATAATACTAGATTTCTAGCAGGAAATGGAAACGCGTTGTGTCGTCGTTTTATATGCGCCAATGGCCCTACACATCCGTCTTTGGTGGAATTATATTTTAAAGCAGTTGTATTAAACCATGATAAACAGATAAAACAAATGTACTGGTTTCTCCTTCTTAATAAGCTTCTATATATGTCATCTGTCCAATATGTACAGTATAATGCGCTTACAGAGCTACTCTTTGTCTCATCCCTCTTATGCCAGATGAGGTATGTACTCTTGTAGTTGGGAATATACCTCGTTTTGCAGAACGATTCATAGATTAAATAAGCAGATTTCAGAACTGCTTTAGCAATTTATTTTGCTATCGTTCGTCACAAAAAACATCAATTTCTCATGATTTTTTCTGCTTATACGTTGAACAGATATGGTGAGAAGATGCACCCTTGTATGACTTTTTCTTGGGCCTCAAACTTGTCAGATGTTTTTTTTTGCCAACGAGATGGATAAAAGCATTGGATAAATGTTTCAGTGTTAGGGTAACAACAACCCTAAACAGAATGTAGGTGGCTGAAGTAACACAGGGCAAATATTAAGATGAACAAAAATAGGTAGATGTGTTACCAAAATAAAACATAAATCAACCTAACAACGAGGAATAGAGACAGACGACGTTTCGACTAAAAAGCCTTCATCAGGACAAAAAAAACACAACAATAAAACAAATCTTACATGCAGACAAATGTGATTATGATATGGAGGAAAGAATTGAGAGATAGTGAATAGATAGCGGAGGAAGCAAAGATGGAGCAGCATAGCAGGGAGGAAGAGGGTTGAGGAGAAGAAGTGCGGAGGGAAAAGTGCACAAAAGTAGGTGAGGAGTGAAATTAAATAAGGTGTGGTAGCAAGTGAAATAAGATAAGATAAATAAGGATAAATTAAGATACTTACATCAAAAATGGTCACAAGCAATGAATATTAGCAGACAATCGTAATGGGAGAGTAAAAGAGGATGGTATATCAGATGAGAGAGAGATAGAGAGAAAGAGACCAATACGGTAAGAACAGACGAGAAAAAGAAAAAGCAGGGAATGGGGGGCATCATGGAGGAAGAGCAGAGGGACAACAGGAGGTAGGAGGTTATTGAAAGTACAGCTTATCATTGATGCCGTGAGGCTTAAGAGTGCCGAGATTAAGAATAAGGCGGTTCTCTAATGAGAAACGTTGCCGGTCACCAGAGGGACAAGATACCAAGCTAGTGACCTAAATGTCCAGTGCATCACTGTGAGAATTACTGTTGAAGTGGAAGGCCACCGTAGAATATCCATAGTTACAAATGACCCGTAAGTGTTCGGCAAACCTAGTGGCTAGGAATCTACCCGACTCACCAATGTACATCAGGTTGTAGCGTTTGCTTCTTAAGTAAGTGAACTCCTTAACTTGTTTAATGTGTTTATTATTGATAGAGATAATGATATTTCTTTCTTTTCTATTGCCATTATTTTGGTCTTTTCAATATTAATCTTCATGTTAAATTTTTGACATGTTGTATGGAGTCTGTTCATATGTTCCTGCAATTGTTCTTCTGATGTCGCTATTAGTATTTAGTCGTCTGCAAAGAGTAGTTCGTTCAATTTGTCTTCGTGTTATCTTCTTCTTTGGTACTTGTTAATTTACAAAGGCATCGATAACATTGTTTTCTATAAATAATCATATAGTAAACACGCCCACGCCATCGGTTACTTTGAGAGGGATGTCCTTTAGACAACCAGCACAATGAAATACTTAGGGGTTATGTTGGACCGCAGTCTGAGTTTCTAAGGATTATAAAGGTCTTGCGGCGATGAAGATTATGGCTGCAGCTCAATGTGAACAGAGGCTGCTATTTTTGCTGTATTAGGGATTGGTGGTGGCGGTGGTAGAGTACGCACTGGCGATTCTAACACTGAGTCAGACTCAAACAGAAATATTGGATAGAATCCAGAATGAGATAATGCGAATCGTTTTGGGGTGTACGAGAGATATGTCGGCGGTCGACTTAAGAGAGGAAAGTTGTGGATGGGGCGTGCAGAGGATATAATACTGAGTGTGTGCAGATTGGAGGATGTGCTACCTGGTGCGGAATGGAGTCGTGCGCCATTAAATTGTCCGACAGCCTTCAAAGTAATAATAACACTCAATAGAGAATGCAGGGAATGGTGTCCGACAGTGGTGGAGTCGGAGGTATTCGCTCTAATCGGTGAAAACTCCAGGGAAGGTGATATGATTGTATATACAGATGGGTCGGTTGAGAGACACATCAAAAATGCCTGGGCTTTCGCCGCTCAAAGGTTGGGGGAAACCATCAGAGAGGAAAGTGGTGCTTTCTCTAAGACGACAAGCAGCATGACAATGTAGGTTTTGGTAGTAACCAAGGCGTCTCAATGGGTCTGCTCACAGACTATCTGTGAGCATGCCTGCATACTCAGTAACTCGATGAGCATGATTGTGAAAGTTCAGGCGGGATACATTCGGGAACATTGGCTGGATGCAGTGAAGAATTCCTGTTTGCGTAAAGTGACTTTCATTTTTGTGCCGGGACATGCGGAAGTCCGGGGTAATGAGAGAGCAGATAGGTTCGCCGCACACGCTGATACTACGGTTGTTGGTTGAGCGATGGATCGAGCAGACATTTTGAACGCCCTACGGGAAAACGCACGAGCAAATGACTGTATAAGCAATGATGACACTTGTTCCATGACTAGAATAAAGGAAGTGGGTTTGAAATGTAGTGTAGCTAGAACGGGGCGGTTTCGTGGGCAAGAAAGAATGATGGTCAATCAACAGCGTACTGGGACCCTCAGTCAACGTGTAATGGCGAATACACTCAGGGGGAGATCTGAAACCTATGAACTTGTCCGGAGTGCAGTTACGATGATCCAACGACCAACTAATTAAGTTTACAGATGTGGTCGATAAATGTTATAAAAAGTAGAGGGGATAGGAAACACCCATGGCGAACTCCTGATTGTATTTTTAACTTATTGGACACTTCTGCATTTGCTCTTACTTCACAAGAACAACCATTGTATTCATATAATCCAATAGTGAAGGGTTGTATACTAAAAAGAGGCAATTCGTGCATAGAGCTTGCTGAGGTCGTCATGCAAGTGTTTTATTGGAGGACGTGGCACACGGTATAGAGTGGTTACGTGTACATTAGATTGCCAGACCTCCTTATGATAAGTGTACATTAGATTGCCAGACATCTTTATGATAAGTGTACATTAGATTGCCAGACCTTCTTACAATAAGTGTACATTAGATTGTCAGACATCCTTATGATAAGTGTACATTAGATTGCCAGACCTTCTTACAATAAGTGTACATTAGATTGCCAGACATCCTTATGATAAGTGTACATTAGATTACCAGACCTCCTTATGACAAGTGTACATTAGATTAACAGACATCCTTGTGATAAGTGTACATTAGATTGCCAGACATCCTTATGATAAGTGTACATTAGATTGCCAGACATCCTTATGATAAGTGTACATTAGATTGCCAGACATCCTTATGATTAGTGTGCATTAGATTACTAGACCATACTACAATAAATGTACATTAGATTACCAGACTTTCCTTCAATAAGTGTACATTAGATTGCCAGACCTCCTTATGATAAGTGTACATTAGATTGCCAGACACACGTATGATTAGTTTTCATTAATTTACTAGACCTTACTACAATAAGTGTACATTAGATTTCTAGACCTTATAATAAGTGTACATTAGATTTCTAGACCTCCTTACAATAAATGTACAATAATTTGCCAGGCATTCATGCGATAAGTGTACTTTAGATTGCCAACCTCCTTACGATAAGTGTACTTTATATTTCCAACCTCCTTACGATAAGTGTACTTTAGATTGCCAACCTCCTTACGATAAGTGTACTTTAGATTGCCAACCTCCTTACGATAAGTGTACTTTAGATTGTCAGACCTACTTACAGTAAATGTACATTAGATTGCCAGACTTCCTAACAGTAAATGTACAAAAGATTGCAAGACTTCCTTACAGTAAATGTACATTAGATTGCCAGACTTCCTTACAGTACGTGTACATTAGTTTGTCACACCACCTTACGGTAAGTGCACATTATATTGCCACACCTCTTTACAGTAAGTATACATTAGATTACCAGACATTCTTATACGTAATAAGAACTCTCAAAGTGGTGCCTTACTGCCTTATTTTTGTAGAGTCTGAGGTTCGATCGTTGGTCAGTGAGTATTCCAATGAAGGTTATATGATTATATATACCGATGGTTCGGTTAGACATGTTTAGTGCTTAGGCCTTCACAATTTGATGTCATTAAAGATAAGGGATGATCATTAAAGAGAAAGGTGATGCGTTTGTTGTGAGTATAAGAAGGAGGACTAATGAGATTATGGCACTGACCAATGAGCTGGATGAGCACACAGAAGACAAATCATATCTTCATTTTCTCAATGACTTATGTGTGATCAGAAAGATACAAGCGGGCTGCATTCGTAAATGGAGGTTTGAAACAATGGAGACTAGAAGTTAGAATAGAATGAATCACATTCATTTTCGTATCTGGTCATGCGGGTGTTCGAGTCAAATAGAGATCATGTCAGATCTTCTGGTCTGTGCTGTGTCAGACCGCAGAGCACTAGATCGGACTGACATTGAATTACTTGCGAGAAACTGCACGAGCAAATGAGATTAAGGATGATGATTACATCTTTGTCATGTCTAGAATAATGGACCTTGGTCGTAAGATGTGAGCTTACGATATTGTATGTAAACTAGCATTATAGTTGAAACTGTCAGTCGTCCTGTAATTGTGAATACACTAAATCCCGCCGAAGACGGATGTGTCGGGCCATTGGCGCAAATAAAACGGCGACACAACGCATTTCCATTCTCTGGACTACATCCTGCTAGAAATCTAGTAGGACAATGGTCTTGCTGCAAGGGAGAGCCAAAAGGAGTTTGAGAATGAACGATGAAGAAGAAGAATACACTAAAGGGGAGATATGTTTGGATTGCAAAGATGATGATCGGATTATTAATAACAGTAATCGTGAAATAATGCCTGAACCTGTGTTTATTAATGTCTAAATGGATTGTAATAAATGTTTCTCAACATTCCAATCGCAGATTGCATCAATAAATTGAAAGTAGAGCTAGACAACCTCACAATTCAAGTTACCGTGAGCAATGAGCATGATCCCATCGTGCAGTCTTCAAGTAAATTGTCTCTAAGATCATGGACTATGATAGCTATCAGTAAGAGTGAAACAAAGTTCATCTTGCAATGGGAACACAACTATGTACAATCCCCGACACGAGGTAGTATCCAATGGTTGTTTCTCCTTATTACATCTTTAGTACTGTAGATAAATGTGTGATGACATTTATAGTGTATTGTGTGAAATAGTCTTTATAGTGTGTTGTGTGACATAGCCTTTATAATGTATTGTGTGACATAGTCTTTATAGTGTGTTGTGTGACATAGTCTTTATAATGTATTGTGTGACATAGTATTTATAGTGTATTGTGTGACAGTCTTTATAGTATATTATGTGACATAGTCTTTATAATGTATTTATGACATAGTCTTTATAGTGTATTGTCTGATATAGTACTTCTAGTATAGTTCGTGATATCTCTTTCTAGTATATTGTGTGATATAGTTGTATAGCCTTTATAGTGTATTGTGTGATAGTCTTTCTACTGTAATACAGGGTATAGTCTTTCTCCCGTAGTGTGTGATATAGTGTTTTTTTCTAATATAGTGTTTGACATAGTATTTCTAGTGTGGTGTGTGATATACTCTTTCTGGTATATTGTGTGACATAGTTGTATAGTCTTTCTAGTGTATTGTATGATATAATGTCTTTCTAATGTAATGCGTAATATAGTCTTTGTTTTGTAGTTTCTCTTGTGTAATATAGTCTTTTGACACCACTATCGAAATCAAGAGAATGCAATCGCGACATTGAAACTTTCCCAAATTAAAAATCTTTAACAAGGTACCAGCAGCATAGCCCAAATATGTATGATCAGAACATACATATTTCCAGTGCCAATATACGGTTGTGATGCATGGTTCTTAATTCTTGATTAGGAACAAGCGTTACAGCACTAGGGATATTTTCATATATGCTCTGCTTGCCGTTTCATCGACCATCTAAAAGTATATAAGCTCAATGTCCCAGTCAGTTGCTGATACGCGTTCTTCTGACATGGTTGTGTCAATAATGGAAATTAAATAAAACAATAGCAAAGAGAATCGCTGCTTTCGAAATGCGATGCTACAGAAGAATTTTACGTATACCATGGGCAGCTAAAAAGACAAATCAAGAAGTTTTAAGATCAATAAACGTCGAAGATAGTTGACTCAACAACAGCTTAGCAAGAAAGATGTGTTTTTGTTATATGACTTGATTCTTACTTGATTCTTGATTAGGAACAAGCGTCACAGCACTGGGGGCATTCCCATATATGCTCTGCTTGCCGTCCCGTCAGCCATCTCAAAGTGTATATTCTCAGTGTCCTAGTTAGTTGCTGATTACGCGTTCTTCTGATCTTTCTGGTGAGGGAGCACTTTCTCCCATCACCTCTAGTCACTCCCATTTCTACCATTCTCTCAATATGTACAATGTCACGTTCGACTTCCTCCTCGTCTTCTCGTAGGGTATCTATGACTGCTCTAATCAATTCAATCCTGTATCTTCTTATCTCGGTGCCGTTCACCAAAGCTTTACCAGCCAACACATCGACTCTTTTGTTTCCTCTGACCCCAGCATGACCAGCACAGAGAAGAAAGAATCATTTTTATATGAAATATGTTGAAAGAAATATTGTTTGGTCATATAAAGAGACATAACAGATTGGAAAGATAAATAGCTAAAGGCAGAGTTAACGGCAATAGAAAGAGGGCCCCCCAAGACGACGTTTGTGCAATGAAATATCAGAATGCTTAAACACGTCTCCAGCTGCGACAGACCACCTCGCAAATAATAGTGAAGTGTTCAGAGAATCCATATGGAAGACCACGTTCTGGAAAGAATGTCACATAATTATGTGTATTGTATGATATAGTATTTCTTTTGTAATATTTGATATAGTATTTTTGTGTAATACGTGATATAGTCTTCCTTGCGTATTTTGACTTCTTCTTCTCTTTCTTAACTCTTTTTTAACACAGTAAGTCTGGTTTTCGTAATAAATGCTAGTGTATTTGAATGCTTCTCAATGCTCCTATACAAGTTTCTGAGGATATCCCTCTCTGTAGCCCACTCTTTCTTCCTTAACTGGCTAGTGTACTGCCGTCTTGCAGGATATGTTCCCCAGTCTGCCTAAATGGACACAGAGATGATTGTTATTTCTTGTGTTATGTCTGGGAGGGGACATCATGACATCTGTTATAAGACGAAGTGCTTAATTTTGTACCTCATCCAGAGCTTGTAGATGGGATTTTGCTGCTGAAGTCCATGCTGTTGATCTATATTCTAGTACTGATATAATCGCATATATATATATATATATATATATATATATATATATATATATATATATATATATATATATATATATATATATATATATATATATATATATATATATATATATACCTTCTTTCCTCATCGAGGCCAGCACCGTGTAATGGTGATGGGGATTAGTTCAGCCATCAGGGGATGGAAACTAAGACTGGTAGAGCAGTCCCACTCGAGCAGGACCATAGTCCGCCCAAGTAAGAAGAGTGCTGAAGACGGAGGCAACCAGCCAAAAGGCGCACAGATAATCAGGATGCCACGCACAATACACAATGGAAACATGTCTGCATCTATAAACAGTTATGGTGCATGCCCTGTGGCGGACGTTCAGACAGGGACCGTACGGGCCCTATACCTCGAAAGGGCCAAACCTCGGTTACTGGAAGTCCTTCTCGATTGAGCCGAAGAGCCAGGAGGCTAAGGAATAGAGCTACTGGCCAAACAAACAAACGACCAATAAAAATAATGCACTGGAATGCTGAGGGTGTCAATAGTAAAAGAGATGGATACAGCAAAAAATTGGAACATGAAAATGTCCTAAGTGAAGAACAAGTTAATATATGCTGTATCCAAGAAACACACCTCAGCAGCGACATAACCTTCAAAATCAGAGGCTACCAGTGCTACCCGTCTGACTGAAAGGACAGGCGAAAGGGTGGAATTCTGACACTTGTTAAAAACAATATCAGCGTATGTCAACTGGAAGTATATATGGAAGGGGCAGAATACCAGATGCTCCACCTAAAAACAGACAGAACATAATTCCATCTCCTGAACTACACTGCCCAAATGATAAACCATTGGCACTAGACAGAATTCCAGACAAAGAGAGACTTATGGTGTGTGGTGACTTCAACAGACACTATCAGAGCTGGGGCTACGATTATATCGACAAGAGAGGTGAGGAACTTGAGAGCTGGCAGGATGAAAATAATCTCATCATTATTAACCAGCTAGCAGACTCACCAACCTTATACTCGAGAGCATGGCACACCACTTCTACACCAGACCTGACATTCCTCTCACCAGGCCTAGAATGGAACATCACACGTGTCGTTGGAAAGCATCCACAATGAATTTACCAAGGACAGCAGTACGCTCACTAGGTGAAACGATAAGAGGGCAGACTGGAAAATGTACCAGCATTTAATCAGTGTTCTAGCTAAGGACATGAACTTGGACAAAGACATCAATAGAGCAGTGAGTGAATTTAATAGATATATACTACATGCTGCTAGTAGAACCATACCCAGGGGGGGGGGGCACGCAAAACTACAAACCCTACTGGAATGATGAACTGGAAACGCTGCAAAATGAGATGGAAACATCTAGACAGCAAGCTAAGAACAGACATAGCCAAGAACATCGCAACAAATATCAGCAAACAAAGGCTAAATTTCAAAGAGCCAAGTTACAAGCCAGACGGAGCAGCTGCAAAGAAAATAATAAGAATACTAGAGATACTAGGAAATTGTGGAAACTTGTAAAACAACTAAATGATGAAGGTACAGGGAGAAATACCAGGATCACTCTTTATAAAGATAGAAACATTTTAACAGGTACACATACAGCTGATTACTTTGCAGAAGACAATAACGTCAAAGTCAGCCCAGACAAACAACAGGAGGTTCGAGAGAACCAGCAAAACATTGGACAAGGCGAACCTATACCTGAAGTCATGGAGGCACATATCACAATGAGAGAACTGGAGCATGCAATATCCAAATTGAAAATGAAAAAGTCCCCTGGAGCTGATGGATTGTCCAATGAAATGATTAAAAACCTGGGAATTGCAGCAAGAGCAAAGCTGCTGCAGATCTTTAACACAAGCTGGTCCACAGGTAATGTGCCATAGGCGTGGAGAGAAGCAATAATGATACCACTCCTCCAATCAGGAAAAGATGGCAACACAGTCTCCAATTACAGGCCCATCAGCCTCACAAGCTGTCTATGCAAAACAATGGAACGCATTATCAATCTTAGGTTGCAGTGGTATCTTGAAAGTGAAAACCTTCTGGTATCACAGCAAGCAGGTTTCAGACAGTGCTTCTCTACTGAAGATCAGGCAACCTACCTCTCCCAAGAGATTGAGGATGCCTTCCAAGATATGAAACTGGTACTAGCAGCATGGATAGACCTCAGGAAAGCATTTGATAAGGTCTGGAAAGAAGGGCTCCTAAAGAAATTGCGAAATTGCATGGTTAGTTCAAGAATGTACAAATGGGTAAAATCATACCTGCATAATAGAAGAGCCAGGGAATCATCACATCTGCAAAATTTAAGTCATGGCAAGAATATGGAGTAATGCTAAACAAAGATAGACAAAACGTACCAAAGATGTTCTACAAGAAAGCACACAACATGAGAAATAAAAAGGACAAGAACCAACAGACATAATCAATTATGAACATGACAACATAATAAATAGACCCAAAGAAATCATGGAAAGATGGACAAATTACTTCAATCAACTGCTAAACTTAAAGGAGAAGTGATTATAACAATAAATACAATATAAGAAGACCTAGAACCATAAATCCTGAATTCCAAAATTCAATACGTGGTTAAACATGCACCACATTACAAACACCAGGAATAGACGGCATACCTAAAGAACTAACAAAAATGTTAACAAAGACAGGTATAAAGTGGCTACACAGACCGTTCAATGTGATATGGAAGACACAAAAGACATCACAGGAGTGGAAACAGCGGTGATTGTTCCTATCTGGAAGAATACAGGCAGTAAGAGGATTGCACTAAGTACAGAGGCATTCTTGATTCTTGATTCTTGATTAGAAACTGGCTTCACAGCACGCGGGACATTCCCATAAGTGCTCCACCCTCCGCTCCAGCAGCCATCCCAGTGTATGTAGACTCATAGTTCCGGTCAGGTGTTGATTGTGTGATCTTCGGGACTTTCCAAAAAATGTACTTTTCCTCCCCTCACCTCTGAATATTCCCATTTCTAACATTCTCTGTATGTGTACGTTCTCAACCTCATTGACATCATCTGCATCTTGAAATGAATTTATTACTGCCTTCATTAAGTCTGCTTTATCTCTTCTCAGCAATGTGTCGTCTATCGCCGCATTGCCTGCCTATAAGTCGGCTTTCTCGTTTCCTCTGACCCCAGCAAGACAAGGGCAGTATATCCATGTAATGCTCTGGACAACTGAGTGGTTCAATAAGTCCTACCATTCTTTTCTTAGCATGAACTTTTCTATCTTGCGCAACATACTTTGAGAGTCTGTGAGTATTACCGTGTGTGTTGATGTATCAGTTATCAACCAATTAAGAGCTGCTGTAACTCCCTCTATCTTCATCCCCATGCTCAATGTGACAGTGGAATATGCTGAAGATTTCTCTACCAACTTCACGCCGTTTCTGTAGGCAACAAAACCCCAACCTCTTTTATTTGTGTTTCTGTTAACGGAACCATCTGTGTATATAATTATGTCTTGTGGTTTCGAATGTAGTTGGGAGATTTTATGCACTGTATCCTGAGTCCTTACACCATTTTCGACATGCTTTATCTAGTTGTATTATTACTTTAGTCAGTGATTTCTTCTCAGTGTCTACCTCCACCAATTAACTGCCCTTTCCTATTTCTTCCAATTCACATACTCTTCGCATGTGAACCCATGTGTCTTCAGCCTCTGCCATCCATGATCTGCCACGCTTGATTCGTTTTCCTCTTATATCATTCGTATGCCACACAAGAAAAAACTTTAGTAAGATAATAGAGAGAAGAATGCACGCATATATAGAACCACAGCTCAACAACACACAAATGGGCTTTCGGAAAAATAAAAGTTGTATAAATGCAATCTTCACCCTCAAACAACTTTCAGAAAGAGTAATATAACATAAGCAACACTTATATTTGGCTTTTGTGTACCAAGAAAAAGCTTCTAACAAAGTGGATAGAGCACAAATATAGACAACACTACAGACATATAGAGTGCTCCAACATCTGACAAGCTTATGTCAGAGCATATACGCCACAAGTCAATGCTCAGTAAGAACGAGCACATGTAGATCTGATAATTTTCAAATTCACTCGGGTGTGAAGCAGGGATAAGTACTAACCCCCCCCCCCTTTTTTTTTATTTTTTGTTCATATCATACATAGATGACATCTGCAAAGTAGCAAAGACAACGGAAGAAAACAATCTGAAGGAT
The DNA here is from genome assembly GCA_034231615.1 of Meghimatium bilineatum. Taxonomy (NCBI): domain Eukaryota; kingdom Metazoa; phylum Mollusca; class Gastropoda; order Stylommatophora; family Philomycidae; genus Meghimatium; species Meghimatium bilineatum. Next base: position 33,517,096 of record CM067308.1, on the reverse strand, counting down.
AACTTAAACAAACTACTATTTGCAGATGATCAAGCACTAGTGGCAGTATAAGAAGAGGAACTACAAAGACAAATAGTTATATTACATCAAACATGCCACACCTTTAACATGAAGATAAATATAGAAAAGACATAGGTAATGAAGATAGGAAGAACAGAAAGAAACACCAATGTATATATATATATATATATATATATATATATATATATATATATATATATATATATATATATATATATATATTATATATATATATATATATATATATATATATATATATATATATTTAAAACAACAGACTTAACCAAGTGACAGAATTCACATACCTAGGAAGTAATATAACAACAGACCGCAAGAGCAGCAAAGAAATACACAATAGATGTAGTAAAGCATACCAAGCCCTAAGGCAAATGACACCAATCTTCAGAAACAAAAATGTAGATTTATACACCAAAATAACACTATTCAAAACGGTTATTATGCCAATTCTGTGCTACCAATGCCAAATATGGAAAACGACAGCACAAGACTAACGTAAACTTGAAACAGGTGAAATGGCGTGCTTACGCAGAATTTTAGGAATATCGCTAAGAGACAAAGTGAGAAGTGGGGACTTTCGACATACAACAGGCACCACCTCAATCTTGACAACAGATCAAATGGTTTGCATACATCAGTAGACTACCATCACACAGCATACCACAACAAGCTATGCTACACAGATACAGTGAAGGCAAACCTAAAGGCCAACCACAAAACGACGGACTACTGAAATAAAAGAGGCGAAAGATTCCACAATATACACAGCACACAAGAGAGCTGTCTCCTGAAAACTATTCTGCCCCTGACAGGCAGCAAAATGTTTTGTGAATAGGTCGAGTGTAATGAATGATATAATCTATCTTGTGCAATGTATAATATATTCTTTATAGAGAGTGATTTAGTCTTTCTAGTGTAGTATTTGATCTAGTCTTTGTAGTGTATTGTTCTATAGTTTTTACATTGTACTTTATCATATAGTTGTTCTAGTGTTTAGTGTGATATATTCTTTGTACTGTAGTGTGTGATGTAGTCTTTCTTATGTAGTGAATGTAGTCAATGGTTGTCTCGAAGAGACATACACCACCAAGATGCAACATAATAATTAACGATATAGAATTATCACAGGATGAAATAGTGAAATATTATGGCACCCTGTTAACATCAGAAGGTAAATGCTCAAGTGAGATAAAGAGCCGAACAGCACAAGCCTACTCAGCATTCCAAAAAAATGAGAACCATTTTGTGCAATGGAAGACTGTCAATGCAGACCCGAATTCGAGTGCTGAGATGTTATATCGAACTAATTATTTTTTATGGATGTGAAGCATGGACTTTAAACAAAAAAATTCAAAGCGAATTAGAGGCTACAGAGATGTGATTTCTGTGAAGAATTATGAAAATACCATGTACAGCTATGAAACCTAATGCGGAGATTCTCATTGGTGCTGGCGTAAAAATATCAATATATCAAACATTAGTGGCAGACAGCCAAGATTTCTAGGGCATTTTCTGAGAAGAAAACAGCTTGAACACTTAATATCCACTGGAAAGATCAAGGGGAGAAGAGATAGGGGACGACAAAGAGAAAAGTTGTTAGATGGACTAGTATTGTGGCACAGTAGAAGCTCAACAACCGAGCTTATTGACAACACAAGAAACATAACGTCGTGGAGAAACATGATCGCCTACGCCATTCGGCATAGTACTTGATTGATTGATTGATTGATCAATTGATCGATCAATCGATCGATCGATTGAATGATTGATTGATTGATTGATTGATTGATTGATTTATTGATTGATTGATTGATTGATTGATTGATTGATTGTAGTCCTTCTAATGGAATATGTTAAATAGTTTTTATAGACAGTGTGGACGTAAGACAGTTCACAGAAATAGTGCGTCATGCAGTCGTGCTAGTGTAGCAAATTTACTAACTTTTACATTACGTAACGACTTAATTTTTTAAAAATCGATTACCCAATATTTAGCCTTATTCTGTTAAATTATAAATTACAATACAGAGTTTGCTCTCTTCTTTTACTTCTTGTTTTTCTTCACTTTTTTTCAGCATACAGTAAGTGTATACGGAGTAAATTAAATATGGAAGGACTGATTTATATTTCAAAATCCTCACAATATATCAAGCCATCCTACAATGGACGCTTCTGCTGCCTTGGTATATGGGAAAATTCTATCGAATCTAGTAACGCATTGCAATATTTTGAAAATTTCTTTAAAAGAGAGTCGTGGTCAAATAGAGCTCCCGGTAAGAAATATGCGAAATTAATGTTTGGGTTACTCATTTGAAGAGTCAAGTAGTAGTGTACGCAGTCCCCTCTAAAGTTAGCACTCTGTCTTGTCGGTTATAACATAGGACCTATAGAATGTTAACATCTGTCTTGTCGGTTATAACATATAGAATATTAACATCTGTCTTGTCGGTTATAACATAGGACCTATAGAATGTTAACATCTGTTTTGTCGGTTATAACATATATAATGTTAACACAAGTCCTGTTTATTTTCCACAAATTAATCAATATATCAGTAACGAAGTTTTCTCTAATGATTCTCACAAACCCTGTGTATTGAAGGTAATGTTGTTGTCGCTGGGTTAATAATTATCCAATCGCCCTTTGTTTACTGTCCCATTTTAGTGGAACTTGGGACGTGCCTAAGTGTCTAAATAACAATGGGCTGAATCCTAGTTTGATTCTTGACTGTGACCTTTGTTCTATTTTCGAGGTATTACCTGACCTTTGCAGCGTGATTAGTACTAATCATTAGAACTTGTATTTAAAATTAAGGTATATTCATTGAAAAGGCATATTCGTTTCGTATTAGTATTTACATTAGGGATGGGGGTACGGGTTAGGATCAGTTATAATTGAAACAATGAAGTAGTTATCAAAATTGTAATTATAGGTCTAAGTGTGCTTGAGATGTTGTTTGTGTAGGGGGGGGGGGGGGATTTGACGTCACGGCATCCATTACTTTCGATAATTTCATTGATGTTACATGGAAATCCGTGACAACAGTGTGCTATTTATAGCACAACGGTGACTTAATACTAGGATTCAACCCAACAATGTATATTTGGTAAGCATGATTTCTGAACATATTACTGTTTTGATACTGATGTGGTGTTATACATCCAATCACAAGTTATAATGACCATTTGTTACATAGATTTTATGAAAATTCAGTTAGTGGTATGACATCGTCTATGAGTTCGTAGGGGGCTGATAAAACACACAAAAGTCATTGAACTTTATGTTTATGTGATGCTCACTTTTGAAATGGTTTTATCTGTATTTTGGCATCCATTACTTTCGATAATTTCATTGATGTTACATGGATTTTATGAAAATTCAGTTAGTGGTATGACATCGTCTATGAGTTCGTAGGGGGCTGATAAAACACACAAAAGTCATTGAACTTTATGTTTATGTGATGCTCACTTTTGAAATGGTTTTATCTGTATTTTGGCATCCATTACTTTCGATAATTTCATTGATGTTACATGGAAATCCGTGACAACAGTGTGCTATTTATAGCACAACGGTGACTTAATACTAGGATTCAACCCAACAATGTATATTTGGTAAGCATGATTTCTGAACATATTACTGTTTTGATACTGCTGTGGTGTTATACATCCAATCACAAGTTATAATGACCATTTGTTACATAGATTTTATGAAAATTCAGTTAGTGGTATGACATCGTCTATGAGTTCGTAGGGGGCTGATAAAACACACAAAAGTCATTGAACTTTATGTTTATGTGATGCTCCCTTTTGAAATGGTTTTATCTGTATTTTGTTAACTCTCCTTATTTCTCAAGCTAGTCTCCACTAGTCTTCGACCATTTTTTTTCATTCAGTATTGTGCCTTTTTATTCTACTGAATAATAGCATATAGCTCTGTTTCTTGCAGTTTCTTCTCGTGTGTTATGGTTTATGTCATATGTTTTCAGTGAGATCTTTAACGAGTCCTTGTAGAGCTTCTTTTGCCCACCTTGAAAGCGCATGCCCTTCTTCGGTTCACCAAAGAGGACTACCAGTATTTTTAGTAGACTGTGATCTGGCCTGTTCAAGAGGTTTGGGTCTGCTTAGTAAGAGTAACAATGCTAGGGATACCGGCTGAAATACTGCTATAATAGACAGAATGTGGTAAATGAGTGAAGTTTTGGGAATGGGGTTTAATAAGTGAGAATGGAAATGGTAGTCAAGTTAGGAATTGAATTTGAACATTTGTAATGAGTGAGTTGGTCAGTTAGTCAGTCAACCAGTGACAGAGGTAAGTGAAGAGATTGAGTGAGAGAGGTGAGTAAGTGAAAGAGTCAGTCAGTGAATTAGTGAGTGAATGAGTTGATTGAGTAAGAGAGGTGAGTGAATGAGTCTGTCAGTCAGTTAGTCACTCAATGAGCGTGTGAGTGAGAGTAAGGTCATAGGTCACCTAGCAAATTTGATACTAAATCATGAGTTTTATTTGGGATTAATTTTCCTTGGTTTGCAGAGAGTTAACAGTAATTTCAGATGACAATATATTCTTCTTCTGCGATCAGTTTCCTATGCTCATAAGTCTATACAGGAAGGTGGGCCGCCTCCATGAATTCAGTCGTCAGCAGGAGGTCCTCGCGGTTGCCCCACAGCTTCACCTTCAGATCTGTCTCTTGGGGCCATATTTTGGTTCTCACGTCTTCAAAGAGTGGGCATGTCTGCAGAATATGTTCTGGAGTCTGGGGACCCTTTTGACATGGACATTGGTCAGTTTTGCAGCCTTAATTTTGTGGATATGTGCTTGTAGTCTGCAGTGTCCTGTGCGAAGTCTAAAAATTGTGGTTTGTTGTGACCTGTTTATATTTAGAATAGGGTCCTGTGGAAAGTTACTGCCTGTTCTCTGACTCCATGTATGTTTGTATTTTCCTTTAATGAGGGTTTTTGCTTCAGTCAGTGATATTCTGTGATGGAATTGTTCCTTTTTTGCACCTGCTTTTGCCAGTCTGTCAGCTCCTTCATTTCCTGCTATTCCACAGTGTGCAGGGTTCCACTGCAGCACAATTGAAGCCAAATATGGCCATTTATGGAGTGCCCTCCACCATCCGCCACCTGTGGACGCGCCTGATAGGGGTCGGTAGCCCCCCCCCCCAGGAGATGACAATATATAAACAGAAAAAATTTACTGCAGCCAAATTGTATGTATATCAAATTTGCCTTTGAAATAGACCACGATACATGGGAAGAACTTGCACAAAATAGATCTACATGGCGTTCTAAAATTAAAAAGAGTGCATCATCTTGTGAAAAGAAGAGAAATGCAGCAGTGCAACAGCGGAGAGCAGCTAGAAAGTCACGGATAGACCAAGATCCGTCTACAGTCGTCATTCCATGTCCGAACTGTCCAAGGACATTTACAGCTCGAATAGGGCTCATTAGCCATCTACGAACTCATAATCAAGGACATAACTAAAAGTGAATTTTAAAAAGTGGATGTAACAAATGGTCATCATCACTTGTGATGGACGAACAACATATCAAATTTAATTTTCTTTATTATTTTTGTGTGTGTAGTTCTTTCTCAAACTCCCACTCGATCTCTCTTGTAACATGACAATTGTTCTGTTAGCGTTGCAGCAGGATGCAGTCCAGGGAACGAAAATACGTTGTGTCATCGTCTTTTTGCACCATTGGCCCGAAACATCCAACTTCGGAATGGTAAATAATGTGTTCTGCGTTTTACCACTTCCACTGAAAGGTGCACGTCTGTAACCATATCGATCGTAGACTAGTCATTTGAGAGAACTTGTTATACTACTGTATACTGGACACCAGCCTCAAACTAACCATAGCCAAGCGTACTGAACCTTTTCGCCCCTGTTAAGTATCACTATCGACATGATCACATGCGTCCACAAAATATACATAATCCTAATCTTTTAGAACAAAACATTTTTAGCATTCTTCTTCTTCTTCTGCGTTCAACATCTGTGGTCATGCTATATTGTCAGGCCTGTCGTCAAGACGAAGTCCACTGTCTTCTCCAGGTCAGAGCGGCTGCCCCATAGCTTTTGCCTCAAGTCTGTATCCTCTGGCCAGGTCTGCTGTCTCTGCTCTTTGTATGTTGGGCAATCCTGTAGTATGTGTTATGGGGTCTGGGTTCCGGATCCACATGGACATTCATCTGTGTATAAGATGTGTTAGCATTTACTTTAATATAATTATTTTTCCGAGAAGTTGTGAAGCACAACTGTATGGAACATACAGTCACGTGACATTTAAACTAAAGTTCACCTATTGCATTTAGTAATGCAGTAAGGGTGTGAAATGTTAACGATCTCACATTTCAGAGAATCTGATATATTAAGGCGGTAGCCATCTCCTCTACCTCGCAGTCTTTACTTCCTGGGTTAATCTGGAACCCATTTAAGGCGGGGTTGATCTCGGAGCCATTGCGATCTAAAAACATTTTCGCCAAATGAGGAATGAACCCAGGGCCACTCAAATGCTCAGCCAGTGCGCTAACCACTGCGCTACACAACCCCAAAATCTAAACTGTATTATCCCCCAAAAAAATACCGATGTGGGGGTCCGTGCAGCACAAACCACTGTGACTGCAGTGGTTAGTGCACCGGCTTCGCATATGAGTTGCCCTGTCTTTATTCCCGAGTTGAGGCGGAAATATTTTTCAGACCTCAACGGCTGTCGGGTCGACCCAGCGTGAATTTAGTACCGGATCAGTCCGAAAAGTAAAGACTGCGATGGAGAGGAGATGGATACCGTGCTCATATAGCAGAGCCACTGAAATGTGATATCACAAGCATCTCACACCTTTACGGCATTACTAAATGCAATGTCTGACTTCATTTTATTAATTACTCATGCGTAGACATTGCCTTCACCCCAACCACATCGCACATGGAGTGCCTTTCCTTTCAAACATTCAAGAAAAAAACTTGTAGACTTCCTAACAGACATTACTTCTACAGGGCTCTCAAAATTAACTTCAAAAGACGTGTAGCTTTGGAAGAATGACATTGATCTGCTAAGATCAAATCAGCGACGATTAGTTAAAATGAAGTTGAAAAGACGAAATGTACTTGAGTACCCACTGTTCCATCTCTCTCAGCGAACTGACACTAGTACCTCTCATAGCACGTAACTCCACTGGTTCTAGCGGAAGTCCCCATACTCTCCGAAAAAAAATTAACTTTATAAACAGGACGTGGAGAGCAAGATTAAAACCAGCGATCTCTAGAACAAAAGCAAACAACTTAATCAATACTCCAGAGATCGGATAAAGACTACAGTAACTCTACAGTTTTAACACAATACATGACATAACAACTATCCCATTTTGCACAAACAGTTATTTTCTCTTTCCAAAAGTTAGGAAGCAAAACTCTGCTGATGGAAAGACAGACCAAGCAGACTCAAAAATCTTGAAGCTCTGGCCATTAAGCATCAGCGGCAGTGAATATGGAGTTCTTCAAGGGAAAGATATAAATTCAACTTCCTATTCTCAGGTATTTATATCAGGTATATCCCAAGCATCATACCTGCAACAGGTATCCAAGAATAATAGCTACAACGGGTATGCAGGTATTGTACAAGTGACCAGTTCATGATCTGTTCTAAGACTCATATGTCCATCCATAATATTTGTATTTGGGTGTTCGTGTGTGGGGAGGGAGGGGCGGGTCAGTGTTAAAATTATGTACATGGCAAACCATAAACTGAGAACTCTCAAAAGGACCTAGCAAGAAACAAATAAATACTGCATAATTTATTTATAATTAAACTTTAACGCAATCCTTTTTAATCGGTATGCAAAATCTGAGCGCACACACAAATGTGTAAAAACAAAGACAGAACCACTAGAAAATAAAAGTTGTGTGTGTTGAATTTTATCAAAACTGGGTTATTGAGTTCAATAGAAATATTTTAATGTTGTATGATCTCAACGAAATTTAAGTAGGAAGCCAGAGGACAATTTAAAAATTCTTGAGACTAACTTCCCGTTAGTCTCAAGAATTGTTATGATCTTAACTGTAATCTCTATTATTTCGTATGGTCCTGGTATGACCAAAATAGACTTCCAAGCTGAATAGAAGTGCGCCACCAAAATAAGGACTTGTTTTTATTATATATATATAACTTCTAAAATATTTTTTTAAATATTTTTAAAAACAGTTTGGCATCAATCCCACAACCTTTCTAGCATAAAATATAACCGACTTAAACTCCAGGTCGCCCACAGCTTGTTTATGTGCCTTGCATTTGACCTTTTTTAAATATACTAACTGTGTTGTGAAGTAACGTGTAATATTTATCATAAATATCAATATTTCTATCTTTTCATATTACTTGCAACGTTTCTTTAAAACCGAGAACAAAAAAAAAATGAAAGTGAAAAATAGGTCGAAAACACAGTACTTCTTTATCACAACATCACTTACTTGTCGAACTACTTTACACTAGTGTGTACTACTTTGTTGTAGACTCATCTAATCAAACTAGTAATCTTCCATCTCATATTTTGTGGCAGAGTCAAAGTATATTGTGATTCGAACACTTTAAATTTCAAAGGATTTCTTTCATTTACAAGAACAATTACATAATATTAATAATCAAAACATTACGGCATACAGGAAATATGATGGAAATTATATTTGCTTAAGATGGAACATCTAATATTAGTATTTTTCTACGACATATACGCACAAATTGCACCCTATCTAATCCATACTAGCTTAATTGAAACACTTAATAGCCCTTGGAATGTAAGCTCAAAATATCTTTACTAAAATTACTTAGGGACTAGTCTAGTTCTATTGCTCGTCTATCACAAGTAATGATAGCCAACTTATAGTCACGACTAGTCCTTGTTTCGAACGTTGGCCTCCCTAATATTTCCCCAGTAAACCAATCATGAACGAAACAACATAGTTTTCGTGGGTACCTTGCGAGTTTGTTACAGTGCGCACTGTTTTCGTGCCATCAAAGAAATTACGTCATTTCAGACATTGTAGCAAGAAACACAAAATGGCTTATTTTAGCACAAATTTTATGCAGCGAGTGCACATCAGAAGAGAAGACATATTGCTAAAGTTTAGGAGGGAACGATGATTATGGGTAGTTTTTGCACTCATTATAATCATGCCAGACCCCCCACTCCTAAACTCTATACATCAGTGTCTCAAGGGAGACAAGAAGTGTGCTCTTCCTATTTTCACTATTGAGACTTGTCTGGAGACTTGTATGAACTTGTCCGTAGTGCAGTGACCATGATCCAACGACTAACTAACTAACTATTGAGATCTTTCAGACATGCAGGCAAGTGTCGACCTTGACATTAATCTACTGAAGGTGTTTATTTACTTAACATTTCCAACTAATCATTCCGTTAGCATAGTAGTTCAATTTCATAGTATGTCCATGCGCTTACATCTTTTCATTATGAACTAGCAACTGCAACAAACGTATCGCATCTTTATCATTATCATTTGTAGGCACGTTCAGCATTGACACTACTGTGATTTTTCTAATGGAATATGAAACGACATTGTGACGTCAAAAACTACCATACAATTGCATTTGGTGATGACTTCACAAATTATTAAAATAAATTACGACCGTACAATAATTTAAAAATTAAAATCGCTGTAAATATTGGGGGGGGGGGGACATTTCTTGCATTCATTTTATGAAATTTAGTTAGAAATATGTCTTTTTCTATGAATTCGTAAGTGGCTGATAATTATAAGCGATATGTCGGCCCCAAATATCTTATCAATGTTTGGACATGGGATGATTAATTTCGATGACGTCGATCGGAACTTAAATTTCTAGTCAGTCTCTGCTGTTGAGCTTCTGTATTTCTCCTTTATTTCCACACTTTGTTGAGTGCTGATTTCGACTAGGCCATCTCGGGATGTCTAGTCACGTCTCTTTCAACCTAATCCTAAGAAGGACTTTTTTGGTTATATCACGACGCTGGATGCGGACGGAGTTAATGCCGAAAAGTACTTGAGCCTTGGCGAAAATGACGAAAAGTTGCCCTCTCCTTTTATAGCAAAGCGCATCTGCTTTATTTCGTGCAGCATCTTCCCATGGGAATTGGTTTATGTTGAAGGATTGCAACAAGATCGTTAATGAATCCGTGTAACGTTTCTTTTGGTCACAGAATGCATGTTATTTCTGCATCTCACAGTAGAGGAGTACTTTGTAGTAGACATTGGTCTAGCATACGTACTACATGATCTATCAAACGAATTTCTGACTGCATGATGGTGATAATAATCATGATGATGGTGATTTAGATGATGATGATGATGATAACGATGTTGATGATTTCACAAAAAAACATTTCACACGGAGTAGTTTTAGGAAGATAACGAGAACCATTTCAAATGTACATAGGGTTACTTAGTTAGTTTGTTCCTTTCGTGCCGCAAGCGACACATAGGGCAGAGGTTTTGGTTCTCCATATGATGCGGTCCGCTGCCTGCAACGTTAGTTCCTGGATGGTTGTAAGAACACAAGTAGCTGTGTTCTTCGTACTTGCTATGGTCGGTTGATCTGTGTCCTAATAAGCACAATCGTAAAACCCCCATTATTCTTAAAACAGAGGTTTACTGATTCTTTATATGATGGAGGATCGTTTTAATATGTTCGTAGATAGGGTTAGGAAGATAAATTTACCATTGCACATGTGCATAGTGCTATTAAGATAACGAGAACTATTTCACATGTGCTTGGGGTTAGGAAGATAACCAGAAACATTTCACATGTACATGGCGTTAGGAAAATCACGATAAACAATTTACATTTACTTTATATTATGAGGGTAACGAGAGATATTTACCCCTATGGTTAGGAAGAGTTAACTACAATAATATCATTCGTTGGGTTATGAAAATCGCCAAAACAATTTCCCAGTTAAGGTTAGGAAAATAACGTAAGCATATTCAGACATTGAATTTGAAAGATAACGTAAACATATTCACACGTTGAGTTAGGAAGATAACATAAGCAATTGCATGCGTAATGTTAGAAAGATAACGTAAGATATTTTTTAACCTAGGATTAGTAAGATAACGTTAAGATATTTTTAACCTAGGATTAGGAAGATAACGATAAGTTATTTTTAAATAAAGATTAGGAAAATAACGTAAGATATTTTTAAACGTAGGATTAGGAAGTTACCGTAAACAATTTTTCAAGTAGGATGAGGATGATAACTTACTGGACACCTATGGTCATGAAAATAACGTTAATAATTTCACAAATGTTGATTTTTGGAAAGATAACGATAATTCGTATCGAGTTCAAAAGTCTGTAACAGACAGTTTGGTAGCCTGTTCGTTAAAAATGCAACGTCAATTGCATTAATTTAATGGCAATTGAACGTAAATATGTGGAAGCAAATGATAAAAAAAATTATGAGATGATAACTACGTCTCTAATAGCATATACAATCAACTGTATATAATGTTCATTCACACACATCCGTAATCTGGTCTTTATGATTTTCTATTTATCATCAGCAGTGCTTTAGATCGAAATCAACTTATGACCGATCCAACCGTGCTGCTATCTACTTGGATGGGTCTGTCTTCTCCTACTTTAAAACTGCAATGCCAGATCAGATTTTGAACAGCGATGTTACCATCGCCATTGCCATCAGACCTGATCATCCCTCGGAGGGTGTCATCTGGGATTTCGTAGCATCAACAGATAAGTACCAGAATGTTGTGAGATTGACTTTGAAACTGTACCTCCATAGTTTACAACTGGAGATGAGGGATGGCACAGGTAACTTTATTTAAATTGTTCATTTTATTTTTTTATTTTTGCCTTAATTATTTTTAAATTTTGGTTAGAGCATGTGTTCTTTGTTGATATTCTTCTTCTACTTCAGCGTTCATTCTCAAACACTCACTGGATCTCTCTTGTAGCAGGACGTTGGTCATTAAAGATTTCCAGCAGGATGTAGTACGTAAAATGTAAATGCGTTGTGTCGCCGTTTTATTTGCACCAATGGCCCGACATACCGGTCTTTAACAGTCTTTGTTGATATAATTACCTAAGCCGTCTTGACGCAATCGTCTTGACTCGCCTTGCCATTAAGACCTTATGTGTAGGGGCGAGAGAGTGAGGCTGACCACATTGCGCAACTCTCCCTCACTTAAATCCAATTTTCATCGCGCAAGTTATAGATTTCATCATCTAACTTGACACATCCAGATCAATGATGGCTTCACTGGGTTTGAAAAAGAAAGATCACTGTGGGAAATTTACAAGAGACGGAAGCGGAAGGACAAATTAAAAAAACTCTCCGTCTCGGGACCCACTGCACTCCTGCGCACATTGCAATAAAACTTTACTGACACGCATCGGACATCTACTAAATCACAAACCAAAACCAAATTAGACAATCACAAATTAGACAATCACAAATGTTTATGTTTTCTCTACTTGTTCATCACATTTTATTGTTTCCTATCACGCCATGCACATCTTCACTTGCGAAGGAGGAACATCACCATCATAATTACCATAAAGACAAATAAGATTCTACGATGAAGTGTGGACCATGATAACACAAAAGGTCTTCTTAGTCTGCTTTCGTTCTCAAACTTCTGTAGATTCAGCCTGTTCCTCTTTTGCCAAGTTTGGCACATAGGACGGATGCTATTGTTCTCCATTCCTGTCGATCAGTCGCCAAGGATGGCAAGTCTTGTGCATTTAGATTAGCAGGATGTAATCCGAAGCAATTGTATACAGTAAAACATGTTCTAAGCGGAATTGCAAGAGACGGATGTTTCCTCCAAAGCCAGGTTTCAGATTAAGGTATAGGTGTACTATGATAATTTTGCCAGGCAAGCATGAAACTAAAATTAAATTAAATTTTTTTTAAATATCCATGTACATATTAACCCTAGGATATAAATAATTAGGAGTAATCTTGCGCTCTCCAGAGCAATACACAATGTGTAAAGATGCACAGTTTCTAAGTAGGTTTTTGTTTTTTATTGCCAAATATTGTGTAACATTTACTATAGGGATGGGGTGAGGAGATACAAACACCAACCTCGTATCTACGGACTTGTGTAGCCCTGATGCACGACATGTAAGTGCCCTGCACCTCTGTCTCATGCACCGGCAGTATATAATAGAGACAGTATTCTTGCAATTTAAATAACAAACGTAATATGTACATGAATAGGTAAACTGTGTAGTAACTATTACACAATGTATGCATAATTGCTTCATCCATTTCCGTTTAGTAACTATTACACAATGTTGGTAAATTGCTTCATTCACTTCCGTTTAGTAACTATTACACAATGTATGCATAATTGCTTCATTCACTTCCGTTTAGTAACTATTACACAATGTTGGTAAATTGCTTCATTCACTGCTGGCTAATAACTATTACACAATGTATGTATAATTGCTTCATTCACTTCCGTTTAGTAACTATTACACAATGTATGTATAATTGCTTCATTCACTTCCGTTTAGTAACTATTACACAATGTATGTATAATTGCTTCATTCACTGCTGGCTAATAACTATTACACAATGTAGGTATATTGCTTAATTCAGTGCTGGCTAAAAACTATTACCCAATGTAGGTATATTGCTTCTTTCAATCAATCAATCAAGTGTCATGCCGAATGGCGTAGGCGATCATGTTACTCCAAGACTCTCTGTCTCTTGTGTTGTCAATAAGCTGAGGTGATTGAACTTTTAGCGTGCCATAATAATAGTCCATCTAGCAGCTTTTCTCTTTGTCGTCCCCTGCCTCTTCTCCAATTTAACTTTCTAGTAGTTATTAAGTGTTCAAGCTGTGTTCTTCTCAGCACATGCCCTAGGAGCCTTGACTGTCTGCCCCTAATATTTGATGTAATGGATCTTTTTACGCCAGCAACAATAAGAACATCTGCATTAGATTTTTTTGTTTAGCTGTCCATGTTATTTTCATCATTTTTCTCAGAAAACCCACCTCTGTCGCCTCCAGATCGTTTTGAATATTTTTTGTTTACAGTTCATGCTTCATAATCATAACAGGGTGCCAAGATATTTCACTTTTGAACTTGTATTAATTTTGTGTCATTAATCATTATGTTTCATCCTGGTGGTGTATGTCTCTTCTCAACAACCATTATTTCTGTTTTCTTCTTGTTTAAACTGAGGCCTTTGTTTTCACTTTCTTCCACTACTTTATTTTACAGGGCGTGTAGTTCCTGTTCACTTACTACGATCAGTACTGTGTCGTCATCATATCTAAAATTGTTTATATTGCATCCTCCCACTGTTAATTCTGGCATATCTTCTATATTTCGCATAATGTATTATGAATACAGAGAGAAAAGATCCGGTGACATTACACAACCTTGCCTGACACCCATTTCTATCTTTTTAAATCTTCATGTAGTGTTGTTAACTCTCATCGCAGCCGTTTGTTTCCAATTCATATTTCTTACTATTCTAGATCTTTCCCATCAACGTTAAGATTTTCTAGCAGTTTTATGATCTCTGAATGATTCATCTTGTCAAATGCTTTGCTGTAATCTATGAAGCACAGATTAGGTCCTGATATACTTCTATGGCCTCCCCATTAATGTTCTTACTATATATATATATATATATATATATATGGCATTTCTTGTGTGGTTTCCTCCTACGAATCAGCATTGTTATTCCGCTATCTCTGGTTTTATTTTTTTTCTTATACGCCTCATTATTATGCGCAGTAGAATCTTCTTGGCCATCTGACTTAAAAGGCTGATTGTTCTGTGATCTTCGCAATCTACTGCACCGGGTTTCTTTGGTAGGGCTATGAAAATTGATTGTAGCAAATAAGATGGGAATATAGCCACTGTTGTAGATGTTATTTAGCATTTTAGTGATAACATCAATGCCATAATCTCCAAGAGCTTCTAACTCTTCCTTTGTAATCGTATCGGGACCCTATGATTTGTTGTTTTTCAAGTGCTTCCTTTACCTCTGCCTTTAATATACTTGGACCTTTATTGTTATAATTTAAATTAGTATCATTTTTGTTATCTTCGTAGAGTTCTTTAATATATTCTTCCCATCTGTGTATGATTTCAATTTCTCTCTAATTGCTTCATTCACTGCTGTTTAATAACTATTACACAATGTTGGTAATTACTTTTTTTTCAGTTGTCTTCATTCACTGATTCATTCACTGCTGTTTAGCTGTTTAATATATTAACTGTTTATATACTTGACTACAACTGTCAAGAGTTCGGGAGCCCCTCAACCCCTCCCCCTCCAATTAAATTAATTGATTGATTGTGTCAGTAAAGTTTAACTCTTCACCCCTCACCTCTTCCCCTCACTATTGTTTATATATTTCTTCTTATTCAGCGTTCATTCTCAAACTCCCGCTGGATTTCCCTTGTAGCTGGACCATGGTCCTACTAGATTTCCAGCAGGATGTAGTCCAGAGAATGGAAATGCGTTGTGTCGCCGTTTTATTTGCGCCAATGGCCCGATACGTCCGTCTTCAGCGGGGTTTATATATTTATATAAATTCTCAGGTTATATAAAAACCTGAGAATTACAATATTTTTCCGATTTTATAAAATTATTTTAAATTTAAAACAATTTTTTTTTGGTATAAAAACCATATTGTTGACACCAAATTATTTGTAAAACACACCCCCGCCTTGACCCATGTTAACAACGGTAAAAAATTGTAAGACCTCCTCTAATTATTTCAGTAATAATTATCAATGAGCTCTCAATCCTACTTGTCTGAAGGTATATGTGGCACAGTCAGAATTGAGAACGCTATCCAAGAGAACGTTTGGTCATTTATCTGTGTCACCTGTCAAACGAACAAAACCATTGGCCTACACACAGACACAGCCGTCAGCACAGTTACCACAACCTGTAAAGGTGCTTCAGGTAAATTACTCTTAGAAAATAAGTTTTATTATTCTAGCTTCATGTGGTATTGTTGACAAAGCACAGACGGCAATTTTATCACGCAAGTCTGCAGTATGATAAATCAGATGCGAACTGAGCACTGATTCAAATACATACGCATTCACAAAAACATGTGGTAATGTACTAAAATACGCATCCACAGATACATGTGGTAATGAACTAACATACGCATCCACAGATACATGTGGTAATGAACTAACATACGCATCCACATAAACATGTGGTAATGAACTAACATACGCATCCACAGAAACATGTGGTAATGAACTAACATACGCATCCACAGAAACATGTGGTAATGAACTAACATACGCATCCACAGAAACATGTGGTAATGTACTAACATACGCATCCACAGAAACATGTGGTAATGAACTAACATACGCATCCACAGATACATGTGGTAATGTACTAACATACGCATCCACAGAAACATGTATTAATGAACTAACATACGCATCCACAGAAACATGTGGTAATGTACTAAAATTCGCATCCATAAATAAGGGGCTTAGAGTTTCAAACTTTCCACTTTTACATTTAGCAATATTTTTCAAGAGAATTGGGCTTGCCATGTAGACATAGCTAAATAGCTGAAAATGAGATTATAATAATGGTGAATAAATAATCCCTTTAGTTGTGAGCAGGTAGCTAACTAACTAAATAGCTATTGACAGACCGTAGCCTTTCTGACAAAATACACCTTAAGTTGAGTAACATAGATGACACATGAAGGTGTGTTAGGATTGCTGCCACAAAGGCATGGTTTGCCTATGTTAGGAGGGGATTTATGGATGCATGTTTAGTACCCGAAGAGAGGGATTTCTATGCAGCAATAAGTCAGACCAAATAATTTAAATATCTAGGCAGATTTTTTCCAAACATGGAAGACTAGACAGAAATAGAAACAAGGTGTCAGAAAGCACACACGGTGACTTACAAGTTTTCACCATTACTTCTTCAACCAAAGATCAGGATGGAAATCAAAAGACAGATATCTAAAATTTGTATACCTGCACTTCACTACCAATGTCAATCATGATCTTTAACGGTCTCGCAGCAGAGAAAAATTATTACATATTAAATGAGGTGTCTGAGAAAAGCTACAATGGTTACTAAACTAGTAAAGCGTGAAACAGGGTAATAAAGTGTTGCTAATAATATGAAACAAAAATATGCGCACACATACAAATCGACGTTTCTACCGAAAGGCCTTATCAAGGATAACATACACATACAAATAAAAAACGACGAGTAGAGACGACACAGCTTGCGTTCACATGTCTAGTGGAATGGTCAAAAGGAAAGAAATGAGATCAAAGGTGACACAAACAGGAAATGTACAGAAATAGGAAGTATACAATAACAGACCCGAATACATGTGAAAACGAGGCAGAGAAATGAGTACATATTACTAAACTAGATAAAATAAGAACCGAAGAAATTAGGAAAAGAGCTGGTTTAATATCATGTATTGAATATAGAAAGACAGCAAGTAAAATGGTTCTGTCACCTTATGAGAATGCATCCACGACACATACTAATAAGAGCATATAACAAAAGAATATCCTGACATAAAGACAAAGGTAGCCGAGAAAACGGCGGATAGAAAATGTCAACATAACTTTTAACAAACATGGATTTAATGCAACTAAGGCGACACATCTGGCTTTGCAACGACAGCAGAAGCTCCCATCCCTTCGCTTAACGTCAAGTGTGGATACTAGCAATCATCATTCATCTGTTTTCAATACACTGTAGACGTGTACAGGAGATGTTACATAATTACAACATGTCTATATCGATCGGAGGTCGCCCTATTTGCAACTTGCGTTTCACTGATGATATTGATCTTATAGCTGGGTCGGAACAAGCATTTCAAGGGTTAACAGCTAAGTTGGAAAAAGTTACCAGCAAATACGAAATGGAAATCAATACAGAAAAGAGCAAAATCTTGGTTAACAGCAGTGACACAGAAAATCAGACTAACATCATGGTGAATGGACATAAGCTGGAGGTGGTGAATACCTTCAAATACGTTGGAACCATCACATGCAGCGATAGAAAATGCAAAGCAGAACCACAAATAAGGCTGGAAATGGCTTTACTGTCCTTGTCACGGCTAACGGTGATTTGGAAAAGTAACATCAGTGTTGGAGTGAAAGTCAAACTGTATAAGTCGTTGGTGCTTTCTGTTGTGCTGTATGGTTGTGAGCGTTGGACAATCACTGCGGACATGGAGAGACGATTATAGGCTTTAAGTACAAAGACTACAAACGAATTCTACGAATTTTCTATAGGGAACATACGACCAATGTGTACGTAAGAAATAAAATAGAGATGTATGCAGGAGTACAAGAACCATTGCTTTCAATAGTGAAACAACGAAAACTAGCATGGTTCGGACATGTATGCAGACATGATTCCTTATCAAAAACAATACTGAAGGGAACTGTCGAAGATGGAAGAAGCAGAGGAGGGAAAATAAAGGCATGGATAGACATCAAGGAATGGGCAGGACTGGATATTTCCACACTCATCCGCATCGCTGAGGATATAATTCGCTGGAGGACTCTGTGTACTGAAGCATCCACTCTGGTACCTCTACGACCCTGAAGGGTTACGGGTTTATTGATGATTGAATACACTGTAAAACTGTATGAAAATAGTACATACTTAGAACACAAGTAATGTAGTCTTACTGTACGACGGCTAACACACAATCACTGTCGAATGCTAACATGAAATAATACACACAACAGTAAACATGACATAATCATACAAATAACAGTACACAATAAATGTTTCGACCAAAAGGCCTTATCAAGATGGCAAGCGCATTACATCAAAAGACGACGAGAAGAAATAGAACAGGAATGACACATTAACGTGTCTGAGCGAAATGTGGATGCGAGATGCTAGAAGGATAGGAACAGGAAAAACATAACGACGTAAATACACGTGGAAACGAAAAGAACAAAAAGATGACGTAAATGACGGAACGAAATAAATAAAGACAACGACCACACCAACCGAGAACTAAACAAAAGAGTGGTCGGAATTAAGTCCACAAGGCTTGAGGGTGCCAAACTCAAAAGTAAAACGAGTTTCAAGAGCGTACCTAGATCTATCATCAGTTGTACAGGGTCTAATGGCAGTGACCTGGATGTTTTCAAGAACACCACGATGGCAGTTATCGTTGAAGTGTGTGGCGACAGGAGTAGTTTTCTGTGTTTGATGACACGAAGATGCCTACAGAAGCGGTCACTCAATCTTAAGCCAATTTCACCGATATACTTCTTACCGCAGCGTTTACAAATGATAACCTAAATGACATTACAGGATTCACATTTACAGAGCTCATCAATAATGAAAGTTGTACTTACCTTTCATCCTCATAACTCTACTTCCGGCGTATCTTGTTTAAACATATTTCCTTCTCCAGTTTGATCCTCACACTCGTGACGCTTTCCATGCATTGCCTCTGGTTGCCTAGAGGCGCGACAAAAATCTCAATGAGATCTTAGTCCACAGCCACTTTAGGTCGTCTGTTCCTGACTATTTTGGAACTGTTCGTTGCCCATGCGTCTGTTGCTACACATATCCTTATGTGGTTCAGATTCGCTTTATTTTCGAAACTAACAGTAATGTGGTTTTTAAAAAAAAATTTCATTTAATAGTTCTATTTTCATAAAAATCAATGCAGACTCGAATTCGAGTGCTGAGATGTTATATCGAACCAATTTTTTCTATTGATGTGAAACATGGATTGTAAACAAAAAAATTCAAAATGAATTAGAGGCTACAGAAATGTGGTTTCTGAGAAGAATGATGAAAATACCATGAACAGCTAAGAAAACTAATACAGAGGTTCTCATTGATGCTGGCGTAAAAAGATCAATCATATCAAACATTAGGGGCAGACAATCAAGATTTCTAGGGCATGTGTCGAGAAGAACACAGCTTTAACAACCACTGGAAAGATCACGGGGAGAAGAGATAGGGGACAACAAAGACAAAAGTTACTAGATGGACTTGTATTGTGGCACGGTAGAGCTTATTGACAACACAAGAGACAGAGAGTCGTGGAGAAACATGATCGCCTATGCCATTCGCATGGCACTTGATTGATTGATTTTCATATGTAGTGTTGTCAGAACCAACATTCTGACAACATATGTATGTGTTCTTTTTCTTGTCATTCTATTAAGTTCTCCCTATTCTTCTATATAGAGGATTCTCATCCGAGGCATCAACTCTGTCTTCTAGTTTTGTGTGGTATATGGTGGTATAAAGTCTTTTAATTATATTTATATATTTCAGCTGCGACTCCAGCTACGAACTTAAACATAAGCATTGGTCAATCTCATAATGTTAGTGAGTCTGACATTGGCTATCATGGAAGTGTGGCATGTTTGTCTGTTATCAGTGGAGTCATGAGCATCAGTACGGTTCAAGCATTGGTAGACGATAACTGCAAAACCTTTTCTAACACAAGCCCTGACAACAGTGAGTACAATCGGCAATATAAGACCTATAGACTAGCTGAAAAAAATCCTTATAAATTTACTTAATTTGGCTTTTTGAAGTTATTTATGGCTAGTTTTTTTCGGTCATATTAAGAGACACGACGACATGGAGAGAGTGTTAATGGAGGGAATGATAGAAGGCAACAGTGACAAAGGCCGACCAAGTGGCCGTTGGACAAATGACATTCAAGAATGCCTGCGCATGTCAATGGAAGATGCAGGGCAACTTGCTCAAGACCGCGGAGAATTTAAGAGATCCATAGGAAAGACTACGTTCTGGAAAGAATATGTCACTTGATGTGATGAAGTTATTTATGGACATCCCATCTCTTTACGTCTTTTTCATCAACACTTTGAAGCGCAGCGGTGAGAATGTTCCACCACTGACGCTTAATTCTTGTTTATTTGTATCTAGGTAAAAGTTCCTATTGGACCGGAACCTAAAAAAAAAATAATTCTTCCATTGTTTGTTATTTTTATTTGCAGTATTTTACATTTGATATTTTACTTTTTATTAGTTAACAGTGGCAATAGTATATTGTTCTTTAATGCTAACACTTATTAAAACTAACACTTATTAAAACTAACACTTATTAAAACTAACACTTATTAAAACTAACACTTATTAAAACTAGCACTTATTAAAACTAGAACTTATTAAAACTAGAACTTATTAAAACTAGCACTTATTGAAACTAACATTTATTAAAATTAAAACTATTTAAAACTAACATTTATTAAAACTAACATTTATTAAAACAAACACTTATTAAAACTAACACTTATTAAAACTAACACTTATTAAAATCACAGAAAACGACAAATAAATCATGAATCCTTACATTTTATATTATATTTTATATTACATTTTGTATTAAATTTTATACCACCCAACCAACCCCCCCCCCCCCTCAATTTTTAAAATTGGTTTATCAAAGAGAACCAACAAAAACCTCATGAAAACGAAGAAATTACATATTTTAGGTACCCCCCCCCCCCAACTTCCCTACTGAAGAAGTATCTACGTCCGTAGTTTCTATTCTTGGATATTATCTCAACCAAACGTCTTGGACAATAAACAAACTGGAAAGTGGGAAATTAGAGGCAACAGAGATATGGTTCTACAGAAGAATGCTGAGAATACCATGGACTGCCAGAAAAACTAATGTAGAGGTGTTGAAAGAGTCAAAGGCGAAACGGACCTTAATCAACAATATAAGAAAAAGAAATCTTCTTTTTTTCGCCACTTCATGAGACAGGCAGGTTTAGAGAACATAGTCACAACATGCAAGATTGAAGACAACAGAGGGCGACAACGTGAGAAAATATTAGACAGTATGACAACATGGCACGGCAAGGAAACAACAACGACTTTGATACATAATACTGTGGACAGAGAGCTGTGGAGAGCCATGACCGCCTGCACCAGCCGGCATGGCACCTGATGATGGTGATGATGACATGAACATATTCTAAATGAGGACACTTAACTGGAATGAGATACGACATTGCTACTTAATTAATAAGAAATTATTTGAACTACCCTTTCACCTAAGAAGGATATGTAGTGCCATTGGCGCAAATAAAACGGCGGCATAGCATTCCCATTCTCTGGACTACGTCCTGCTGGAAATCTAGAATGGATCATGGTCCTGCTATAAGAGATATCCAGCAGGAGCTTGAGAATGAACGCTGAAGAAGAAGAAATTACCCTCAGGGTGAGACATCGACGGTAGAAGACATCTGTCCAGAATTAATTAGAGCTTCATTGGTTACGCTTTTAAACATTTTTCGTGTTTGTCGTTGGTTACTATTTATATACTTGGAGTCGCATGCCAAAAAAAGCAAAGACCAACCAGCGAAATTCACGGAAATAATCAAAATGGGCCTTTCAGGTCATGTTTACGTTTTTTGTGCACTGGTCTTATATACCGGAGATTGGTCATGTCCAGATTGAACAGAACAGGTAGATTAGGGTTGGAGCCGTCTAAGGTATGTCGTTGTTTAGCTAACCAGTTACGGAAACTATCAACATGCATACTCTTCGCCCTGTGTTAGGGAAGATATATCACCCATGGGTTAATCTAGAGTGGATTATCATCATCATAATCATTAAGTATCGTTTCCGCAACGAAGGTTTGCTGAAACAGACATCCAACATCCCGCCTCTTGTTCTGGTGGTACACTCTGCTAAAATGTAACCTATCTCGTACTGTCATTCTCCCACTTATATCTCTGCCTACCTCTTGCTCGCCTCCCCTCGACTTTACCTTCAAAATAAAAAATCATGTCTTTTAATTTATCCAACATATTTTATTTGTTTGATCTTTATTTCCTTTAATAATTCTTTCTTCATTGAAGTGTTGTTAGAACCTCATTGTTTATTTTCTTCTCTTTCCGTGAAGTTCTCCTTATTTTTCTATATATCCACATCTCACAGACATCAATTCTGTCCTCTAGCTGTTGTGTCTCCATCAGACATGGAAAATTGCTAAACATTGATTCACAAACAAAAACTAAAATAAACATTTGTGGAGAATGTATCAACACTATGCCACGCCAGATTATCACCCAAAGTGCCCAGGTGACAGTTTTTGGGATGAAACGGTAGGTGAGGAATCGGACTATGGTTGACTATGCCTAGCGCCTGTATACACAAAGTACTTCACTATCAGTGAACTGATCTCGTACAATTAGACACAGCTCCTTGGCAATATTCATGATTACCTTGAAATTAATTTGTAGAATAAATGTGGCTTCTAAATTTATAAGTGAAAAAAAAAATATTTTCTGTCTCTATGTCTAATCTTTAACTAAATTGTCAACAGATGACAGTCATTGTGTAATGAAAGCAAGTATAGACAGCAGGAAATTTCGACTGATAGCTAAAGCTTGCCCTGGTCAAGAAATTACTAAACTGAATTCCTTCGTAGATTCTACAGGTTCTTCACTTCTACGATGTTCTCAACGATGCATAACAAACCATACATGCCGAAGTTTCTCCTTCATGCGAAATAGGTTCACAACCCAATGTGATATATATGACTTGGTCACTAGATATTGGACGTCAGAGAATCCATTATGCAAGTATTATAGTGTCACTTTTGACTAGAGGAAATAATACTGAATGTTACTCTACGGAACGACGAATCCATAAAAGGAAAAGATTAATC
This sequence comes from Meghimatium bilineatum, assembly GCA_034231615.1. Taxonomy (NCBI): domain Eukaryota; kingdom Metazoa; phylum Mollusca; class Gastropoda; order Stylommatophora; family Philomycidae; genus Meghimatium; species Meghimatium bilineatum. Next base: position 33,493,356 of record CM067308.1, on the reverse strand, counting down.
CACTATGTGGGATAAAGAAATGTTTCAGTGGAATTTCAGTCTTCAAGTTCCATCTACTATATGGAAATGATAATTTTTTTTAAATTATTTCAATACAAAATTAGAATTATGAATGTGCAAAATAAATTAATAATACATTCTTCTTCTTCTTCTTCTGCGTTCGTTCTCAAACTCATGCAGATCAGCATGATGTAGTCCGGAGAATGGAATGCGCCGTGTCATGGTTTACAGTATTGCTGCAATATCTGCGCCTTTCGGCCTGACACATCCGACTTCAGCATGGCTGTGGGTCACTGATCCTATATGGGATGGGACAGCCAATTCATCCCATAGCCTCCTTAGTCGCCTTGTACGACATGCATGGAAGGTAAACAGTGTTGTTATACTTTGTTCCCCTTTCGGGCCCCGACTACACACGGGCGTAATAAGACATTAATTGATTGTATTGAATTGTCTATCCACTGAAACATCATCATCGGTGCCATCTCCGTATAGAATGCTTGCTTCAACAGAGGATGTCCATAAATTAAGTAAACATTTGGTTGTGGGAGGGGGATGGGGGGTCAGAAATAGTTTGGCAGTTATTTACCAGTGGTAAAAAGTCGGCTTTAACAAAAGCTGACGCCAACAATACTGTTTTTTATACACCACTAAGCGCCGTGTGTTGCCGGGGCCCGAGATTGGAGCAAATAATATCAATAATATTTACCTTCTATGTATGTCTTAAGAGGTGACTTAGAAGGTTATGGGTGAAGTTGACTGTCGCATCTCATAAATGGTCAAAGTGACCCAAAAGCTATGCTGAAGTCGGGAGTGTCAGGCCGAAAGGCGCAGATATCGCAGCAAGAGTGTTGTAAACCATGACACAGCGCATTCCATTCTCCGGACTACATCCTGCTGATCTGCAGGACGAATATGAAGAAGAAAATACACTGGTAAATATGTTTGACTTTTAAATATTTTTCAAAAAATATGTAAAAAAAAAATAATGTACTCTTGTAGTCTTTTCTGATTTTTCCTGCTAAAGTATTGTCCGTTCTGGCAAGTCAAATTTTTGACATAATTAAGGCAAGGATGCGGTTCTTGCGTTTCTGGATGTTAATATCAATCTCGTGACTTTTGCAGTCGTTGTTTTTTTTTTTCTACTTTTGAAACAAGTTCTTTAAATGTCCAGAATTCGACAATCATAAATAGTATCGATATCGTTATTCAATATACTCTTCGAGAATGTTGCGAAAGATACAATACAGAACCATCAAATTTGTTTGTTAGCAGGTGAATTTGTCTTGTTGGTGCAAGACGCGCTCTTTTCAACCTTGGAATTGTTTTCCCTGTGCCTAGATGGGGTCTATTGTGTGGCTGAATGACCCGGTTTGTCCTGTTCGGGACTGGTGGTTTGAAATGGGGTCTGGATAAGGACAATATATTTAGGGGGGGGGGGGGTAGTGGAATGGAGTCCTAAGAGTGGCTTTTTTTAAATGTTGCTGTAAATCGTGAGATGGTTTTGGGTCTCTCTATCCAATCTCCTCTTGGATTTTCCACGTTACGGTCAAACAGGGATCTTTCTCAAGAAACACATAACATTAAAAAAAACCACAAATCTATAAAAATATTGAAAACATGATTATTTATTTGCTCTTTACATATGTTCTATATTTTTTAATATTTTTTTTTTATTTTTTTAAATGTATAATTAGTATTAAATATAAATACATGTAATTTATTGTATACAATAACAACTAGTATCTTGTTTCTTTTATACAGTAACTAAAAGTCTTATTCCTTTTGTTCATAATTTACTTTCTTACTGCCCGTTCATTCTTCATCTTTTGTGCCTTTCCTAATGGTTACGTGTTTGTGTGCATATTCTCCATCTTCTTTACTCACATATATATATTCATAACTATAGGCCTATTCTTATTTATATATGCATGTTTCTATATATTTCATTTTCTTTTTACATTACTCCATATAACTATCTATTCTTTTACTAACACGCGCACATTTAAATATGTATACATATTGACACTGTTCTTCTTCATCTGCGTTCAGCATCTGTGGTCATGTTATATTGTCAGGCCTGTTGTCAGGGCGAAGTCCACTGTATTCTCCAGGTCAGAACGGCTGCCCCATAGCTTTTGCTTCAAGTCGGTATCCTCTGGTCAGGTCTGCTGTCTCTGCTCTTTGTATGTTTGGCAGTCCTGAAGTATGTGTTCCGGAGTCTGGGTTCCTGACTGATCCACATGGGCAGTCATCTGTGTATGAGATCCTCAATCTGTAAAGTAGAACACTGTTCTTATACGTAATCTTCCTTTTCAAACAACATAAATTGGTAGCCGTAGTCTATGAGATTGTGGTTTCCATAAGATATGGATTTATAAGAGTATAAAGACAGCAGCTTATACCTCTAATCGAAGAACTAAGTGGTTTCCTACACTCGATAGGAACTTCTCTCTTAGGCGTGCGTTGCCAAAGTTGTAACATAATTGTTTCGCGGTTATTGTGGTTTTTTTTGGGGGGGGGGAAGGGGATGTGGGGGGGGGGGCACAAAAATAACTATTTCCATATCAAATTACTTCCATTAAGATTAGATAATTATGTCTTTTTCTTGCACCTTCAAGTGTATATAGTGTGGTTAAGTCCCTTACATTGTAATAGCTTGTACAATTTTCATTGTTTTCAATCTGACGGAATTGCAAGAATTGCAAGCAACATAGCTTTTTTTGTTTGGGGGTGGGGGGGGGGGGTTTCTCCTGAGCTTTATTTCATACACAGAAGGCTCCATATCTCAGCAATTTGCAATGCTTTGAAAAGAGATATCCTACTCAGAGGGGGTAAATATATTACATTGCTTTCATAGTCCCAGTGTTCCGGCTTCGTAGTCGTGGTAGCAGAATTACCTAAACCACGATCTCCTTTAATTTGTTACAGTCCGAAAGCCCTGATATAAACAAATTTGACTCACGTCCGTGGTTGAAATTTCCTTACTTCACCACAAGGGGCTCAATTAGAGAGGGGGGTGTTGAACATATTACTTTCGCAGTTGTGGTGACAGGATTACGTGAGCTACGATCTACATTAGTATTTTTTTTAATTTTTATTTATTTATTTATTATTATTTATTTATTTTTATTTTTTTTTTTTTTTTTTTTTTTTTTGGGGGGGGGGGGGTCTAAACTTTCCAAATTAAACTCACGTCCGCGTGGAAACGTATCTCACCACAAGGAGTACACACTAAATGACAACGGATGTAATTAATATAATTATATAGATAAATCATGTGAGTTTTCTACAAGATAATATTCGTTTTATTGATGTCGTCTGCTAGATAAATAGAGGCTTGATGTTGCATGGTGGTTGGTTTGATGGGACACTGGTGAGACCATCATACCGTCCACGTGTAGTAAACGTTCATGAGATACAGCCATGTATTAGTAAACTTTCATTCGACACAACCATGTATTAGTGAACTTTCATTAGATACAGCCATGTTTTGGTAAACTTTCACGATATATAACGATGTATTAGTAAAATTTTATTAGATACAACTAAGTATTATTATTCATATGACATATCATTTCCAGCAAGTAGTCTTTCTTATAGACGCTATCAGCAACTCACTATTCTGTAACACCTGATGTAGCCATGGGCGTAATGAAACAATTTGAAGCGTATTTTGTTCGTCTTGTGTGTCTTTTCTCCGTTACCAGCAGCTATGCTTTCTGTTACTTCTTTTTCCGTGCTGCAGCATCTCTTTACATAAAGCATCTGCAGCATCTCCACATGGACAAAAAAACCTCAACTTTTTTTTATAATATCGCTTATGGGCATGTAACAGTGTCCTGGTAGTGGGGAAATTAGATAACTAAAAATGTAACGCAATCCTCTTTATATTTAATGGATTTATAAGGTCTATCAGCATTTATATGAATTTATAAGATGTTCTCACTTTTTATTAGTTGCTTTTTTCTTCCTCGCTGCCTATGATATTTTCAATATCCTTTTGTCGTAGTTCATTTCGAATAAAGAGATTCTCTTTGCCACTACTAAGTGTCTAAATTTCACATCCATAATCTCTCGCTGGATCTCTCTTGTAGCAGGACAATGGTTCAACTAGATTTCCAGCTCGATGTAGTCCAGAGAATTAAAAAATGCGCTGTTTCACCGTTTTATTTGCGCCAATGGCATCGGTCTTCGCCAGTTCTCCTCAATATTCATAATGTGTAACATCTTCCAGTTCCTGGTTATCAATTAGACATGTTGTCACCTTTAACAACCACATATAATGGTTGCATACAGTTTTGTTTAGGATCAAAAGAACATTATACTGGTGTTGAGTGATTTGACACCTTAAACACATAAGAAATTAATGGTTTATGTATTTATTTCCCGCCGAAGACGGATGTGTCGGGCCAATGGTGCATATAAAACTACGACGCGGCGCATTTCCATTCTCTTGTATACCTGCTGTAAATCTAGTAGGACCATTGCGCCGCTACAAAGAGAGATCTAGCGGGAGTTTCGAACGAACGATGAAGAAAAAGAATATTTATGTATTTTGATTTTTTTTGTGTTCGTTCTCACATTCCCACCAGATCTCGCTTGTAGAAGAACAATATTCCTACTAGATTTTCAGTTGGATGTAGTCCAGGGAACGGAAATGTTTTGTATAGCCGCCTTGTTTGCAGAAATTATCCGACATGTCCGACTTCGGCGTGGTAACTAATGCCTTCATTGTTTTTCTACTCTCATACAATCCTACATGATTTAAGATGTTTTAGGTGTTTAAAAAAACAGTATTGTTGACGTCAACTTTTGTCAACCTCCTTCCCTTTTTCAACAACTCAAACTTTTTAAGCCCCCTCCCCCTTCTAAATATGAAGTCCCCATGGTGCAAACACCTATGGAGGACCACTGGATAAACGTTCATATCTGCCGCATGCGGAATAGAATATATAAAATAAAGAAATCTGCATTTTGGTAAGCATCAATGAAACCCATTGCGAATATCAGAAGCTAAATTAAATATGCACAATCATAAAACTCAATTGGTAGCCTTTCAGGAAGAGCTCTAGTTAACACAAGCTGAGAAAAACAGTCATAGTAGGTCATACGGCGACCAATCAACGGTAGTTACTGCGTGCACCTCAAAGTAAATAGGATGTGTATTGCACATGTTGCTTGTATGTAATAAATATGATATTCAACGTGACACATTGATGCAGTTTTCCTTGATCTACCAACACGGATGTTAAATGACACACGAGCGCGAAATAAAATATCCTGTCACTATCACATATGTTACGATGTTATGTATATATAGACATGCATCTGCATAGTCTGTTCGTGTAATAATTAAATAGTCATCTCCTTGACTTAGTGGTTAGTCTTTTCTTTGTATTCAAGAGGTCGTATGTTCGAATTCCGCTCGCTACGTCTTGTTTGCAAAGTGGGTTTTTTTTGTCAGGGATATCTGGGAATTATCGCTTTAAGCTACAGTGTATCATGATTTGAGTGGTATTCTCGGTATTATATGCGCCTCTTCGTTCAAAGGGACGGAATATTTATGGGGAAACCCGAGTACAACGAAATCAACCATCTAGACATTTTTAACCTATTCCATTAATAAATAAATCTGTATTTCTTGGAATAAATCATCATCATTAAGTGTCATTTCCGCAATGAAGGCGGGTTGAAACAGACCTCCAACCTCCTCTGACTTTTGCTTTGGCGGTACACTCTTACAGACTGTGCCATATCCATCTCATAATGTTTCCCTCATAATTGTATCTCTCCCTACATCTTGCTCGCTTCCTTTCAATTTTACTTTCAAGCACGGCCTTCAACAAGTTGTTATGACTTTTAATATGTTTAAAATTGTTTATTTGTGTGACTTTTATTTCCTTTAATAGCTATTTTTATCGTATGAAATTTTGTATGAACGTCTCTTTCCATAAAATTCTCCCTGATAATGTTTGAACCCCCACTCTCTTTTCTCAAGGGGTGTCCAAGATATTGGTAATTGTCTACTTTTTGCAGTATCTGTCTGTGTAATTTTATGGTTATCATTTGTTACTCTTCGATTTTGCTGATTATCATGATGTTTTAATTTCTATGTTAATGTCCAGTCCATATTCTTCTTAATTTATCAACTCATCTATTAGTCTTTGTAGTTCCTGATCACTTTCTGAGGAAGTATAATACTGCCCCTCAATTTCCCTATGTCTGGCTCTGTGGCGGCTGGTACATAGCTCATCTGTGACGGCCACTGTACCGGGTGCGAATTCCGCCACAGGCAATTGTACATCCGAACCGTTCAGAAAGCAATGGCAAACTGCTGAACGTATTTATATTGCTCAAAAAATCACTGCAGAAAAAATGCTGGGTTGATATCTACGTCCTGAATAGGATACACTATCAATTTTTTGTGAAGGACTATTTTGCCCAGTCGGTGCAACCTTATTTTATCTCTATAGCAACGTACTCTAAAGTACCTCTTATGGTGAAATACACTTCTTTAAACCGCGCACATAGCCCAATTTTGTTGTAAATTAGAGCTTTTGACCATCAAAAGTAATGGAAGTAGGGTCGACTAATCTCTTATGTATAAACTGAATTTCATCAGTATTTGTTCGAATCATAGTCATTTGTTAGCTAGTTGGTTGACTGATTGGTTCACTGACAGTAATTCAATAGTATGTAGAATATGGGCGTGGAGAAACTACATAATTTGAGGTGAAGTTAATCATCAGATGTCACTCCATCTCAACGTCAGTCGTCTGTTTGCACTTCAGATGAGACATTGAGGATATTGCAAGAATATCTGATGTTAACAACACAGGAAAGTGGTGACAGATCGACAAATTGCTGCAGGACATTAGATAAGGGGAAGAAGTGTTTGAAAGTGTTCACCCCCCTCCCCCAGGAAATCTGATCTGAACATGAAATTTAGTACTAAAATGGGGGGGGGGAGTTTGGTAAATATCCCCCCCCCCATTTTTTTGTCTCTTGAAGATTTTCCCAAATAACCACCAAAATTAGATTAAGAAGTTAGAAAACTCATGAAAACAAGGAAAAAACTTTTTTTAGGTAGCCCCCTCTCCTTTACAGGAGATGTATCTACGGCCCTGATATGATATAGAACAGTGCAGACGGAGATAAAAAGATAATCTGATGTAAAACGGTGCAGACAGAGACAAAAAGATAATCTGATGTAGAACAATGCAGAAGGAGATAAAAAGATTATCGGATGTAGAACAGTGCAGACGGAGATAAAAAGATAATCTAATGTAGAACAGTGCAGATGGGATAAAAAGATTATCTGATGTAGAACAATGCAGACGGAGACAAAAAAAAGATTATCTGATGTAGAACAATGCAGAGGAAGATCGAAAGGTAAGCTGAACACGCGTCATCGCATTTTGTTTTCGTCTAACTTATCTGCTAACTAGTCTGTGGCTGACCAGAAACTACCTGACTATGCGTCCTACCCCATTGCTCGGTAGTGTTGGCGTAATTACTCAAACTTACCACAACATGAGCTCCGGCACTCTATTTATTTGTGACTCGGTGAACCAGTACAGTAATTTTTATTTCAAATGACAAATAACAGTAAACTCAAAACCCTGATCTTCCGGTTCGCGGGCGAGTGACTTAATACTACACTAATGAGATGTGGTATTATGCAGAGGATGGCCATTGACAGGGCATAGCGAGTTTGTTTCTCCCCTGCACATCATGTTTAATGACTGCTTGACAAGTATGTGGCAAAATAACACAAAAAGAAAAAAATGAAAGTTCTGAAAAAACACATGCCAAAGATAAACTTACGTTATAATATAGGGCGTAGTTCGTATCCTGGATAGTGCTAGTTTGTGAAACAGGAAGTTTCTCAATACAAATAAAACGTCTATATCAGCGCTCGGAAACTACGCTGAGATCCGCTAACACGTCACTTTTTCCTTTGCTGTATTTTTTTGGGGTGTGTGCTGATAATGTTCATTTATAAGTTCTAACACAAAATATGTCTTCTATATTTTAGGTGGGAATTGTAATATATACTTTATTAACTGAATTTTGTGGATATTTTTGAGAGTGTTATTAAAGTCGGCATCATTGCCCGTATGAATGGAAAATATGTGGATTTAACTTCACCTAAAAAATGTGTAGTTTCTTTCACGCCCATAATCTACATGTTATTTAATATAGTGTTGAATATACTATAGTGTTACCAATAGTAAAATTGACATACTAACAGCGGAACACAAGATGAGATGACCTTTTGACTAATAAAACGTTCATCGTGATAGAAAAACAACAGATAAACAACGACGACCCTATGAGGGAACGCACATAGGAGGGGCATAGGCTCCTATATGGCGAGTAATAAATAATACCATAGTAGAAGAAACTGAACTGGTTAAATGCAGTATTGACAGATTCTTTTTTTTTTTTTTATAGTAGAAGAAAAGAGGAGAAATTAAATAGCGAAGATAGGCACCAACTTATTTACAATCATTACAAACGCATCAAACACACCATCGCCTGTTTTCACCCTTGAATTGTTTATTTGCTGTTACTACGGGTACGAGGGACAGAGGTTAGCGCACTTGTTTCGCATATCTGGTGCTGGTTTCATTTCCCACTTGAGACAGAAATGTTTTTCATATTGCAACAGCTCCCGGGTCGACCCAGCTTTAAAATGGGTACCGGATTAATCCGGGAAGTAAAGACTGTAAGAGAGAGGAGATGGCTACATCTCTTATTTGCAGAGCCTCTGAAATGTGAGATCGCTAACATCTCACACCCCTATGGCATTAATAAATGCTATGGGTTACTTTACTTTTACTTATTACGAGTACCATGACCATGGAGATTATGGCGGTGATCCAGGCATTTGAGTGGTTAGGCACACAGAAGGTAACGCAGGTCTGCATCTTGAGTGACTGTGAGAATGATTAGGAAGGTACAGGTGGGATCAAAATTTGCTGTATACAATTATTTTTTTTTAAACAACTAATTGGGAACACATTTTGAAAACTGTTTTTAAATAGGAAATTTGGTTATGAACGCGTGGTTGTGTCAGGATAGTATTATTATTATTATTATTATTATTATTATTATTATTATTATTATTATTATTATTTTGAGGTTTTGGAGCTATAACAGGCTATAGGCCCTATTGAAAATGGTGTGACATGGAAAATAACTATCCCATAATAGGTAAATTCTGATTTTAAAAAAGAAGAAAGGAGGAAAATATACACCTCACAGTGCAGGCGGAAGGCAATTGCAGGATGAAGGAGAGATCAGTGTAACCAAGAGATAAGAGTTCGAGTGACGGGTAACCAACCACCTGAAACAGGAAATGTGTAGCTGGGATAACACAGGACAATATAGATGTTTCGACCACAAATATCATTATGTTATAGGCTATAATAATGCACTGTGTGATGACAGTTACAAAATCGTCACTCACTAAAACAAATGCTGCAAAAAAAATTATAAATTTTGCACTTTTCTTGTTATGGCGTTACAGGTATGTTTCAAGTGGCTTGTGAGATAAATGTCGCATACTCTTATGTCGCCAAGTCATGTTCAGTGTGTAGTTTCTTGTTTTTTTTTGTTGTTGTTTTGTTTTTAATTTGTGCTCCGACCAAAACAAACCCCAGTCCTTACTTGGGAACTTGAACCATAGCTCACGGGTGTGAGACCAATGCTCTAGCGTCTCGGCCATGCATCCCAACTAATGTGAGGTATTTTAATAACTTAGTACATTATTCTGGTTGTTTTCTAATGAGTGTATTAGAAACCTTACATCAGCTTCTTATATCGCCCCATCAGTATTCTTGTAATTTTGCATTCAACTGATACATCTTTCCTAATGAAGCTGTATCGAAAAAATTGAATTAGATGAAAATCAATGACCAGTTCTGACACTTCCTATAAAAAAGGGTCACAGGGCAGACGAACTAATGAGTGTATGCTTCCACTCAATATCAGGTGGTAATTAACTACCCCAAGTGAAAATAATCAAGAAGTTCAAAACGAGGAGAGTACTCATCAAGTCCCTATTCAGGATAGTTCCTGTGCGGAGATCTCGGATCATCCAAGATTAGTGACGCCATTTGACTTCTCTGTGTTTTTCATTAACTGCCGACACAAAGTATACACAGTGACCAATGAACAGTCGAGCCAGCGCAGACGAATTGCTCAACACCTATGACTATAGTGGAGAGGGACTTGGTATCCACCACGAAATGTGTTATATACACCAAGATAAAAGTGTAGGTAGAAAAAAATAAATCTCAAGCTAGACAGTCAGTTAATTATTTGTCTTCCTCTTCGTATCCACTACTGATTATACATTCACATTGACTCAAATTCTTTTCTGCGACATGTTGATTGGTGACTCTGTAATTCAATACTAGCACGTTCTTTTACCTATTTCTGAATGGAAACAAAACTAAGATTATGAAAAGCGACAAAACCACTAGCAAGTTCTCAATCAGTATCACAACAGCGAATTAGAAAGAGTTACCAGTTTTGAATACGTTTGTTCTGTTATCAACAGATTGCTATAAAGAAGTCAGAATTAGGTTGGCTATCACGTCAAAGAAGCTGATACAAATTAAAAACATATGACTGAGCTGCTGCAAAACAACAAAACTAACATTCCTAAGAGCTTGGATTCCAGTGGCAATATATGGATGTGAATCCTGAACAATTACCAACAATGTGAATGTGAATTACCAACCAAGATAAGTGACTTGGTACATAGGACTTGATGGGCATTTACACTGTGTATCATTTCCGGCTCTGCGGTGGCGTGGTACAGGGCGTGCCTGTGACGGCCAATGTACCGGGTTCGAACTCAGTCACAGGCAGTTGTGTATCCGCATCCTTTTAGAGAACAATGGCAAAATAATTAACATTTATTTTCCCTAGAAAATCACTACAGCGAAAAAATAATGTTTCAATGACTACGTCCAGAATAGGATACGCTACCAAAAGATCATGTCACTGAACCAATTTTAACAAAATAGATAGACAGCAAGTCCCTCTCCAGAATAGTCCTCTGCGAAGATCTCGGATCATCCTATATTAAGTGACGATATTTGACGTTTTTCACTGCTCTTCATTGCATGTCGACACAACGATTGCGCAAAGTAACCAATGTAGGGTCAATTCAGATGAATGATTTAGCACATAGGACTATATTAGAGAGGGATTTGCTAGAAAATTTATTTGCTGCACGAAAAATTATCTAAATGGTTATCTATAACCGTCTGCTACTGTGACGTAACAAATGACACAGCTAATCCTTGCTTCTATCTAGATGTTCGTGAATCACTTTACGTTAGGATTCAATCCCGGATATTGACGTTTTCCTGGTATGTACTACTTAAAATTTTTACCTGAATTTTCGAGTAGAGGGGGAAGAGGGTGATAAAAAATTGCTGAATTAATTTGTGCCACTGACGTTGTCAAGCTACAGTGCTGAACGCAACTATTTATATGCCTCATTCTAGTCTCTCTATTATAGTCCTGCTTGCAGTGTTATTCGTGTATGCTGACCCGACTGTTTATTGGCCACTGCGTTTCATCATCATCATAAAGTACCGTCTCCGCAACGAAGGTTGGCTGCAACGTATCTCCAACATCTCCTGTCTCTTGTCTTGGTGGTGCACTCTGCTAGACTGTAACCTGTCCATCGTGTAATGTTACTCTCCCACTTGTATCTTGCCACTGCGTTTACTTTTATGTAGATAACCAATAAAAAATACGCAAATCGTCAAATAAAGTCAGTTATCTGGGATAATCCGAGATTTGCGCACATGACTATCTGAGGAGTGCCTTGCTTTGGCGAATATCGTCGATTCAAACCAGGTTTCTAGTTTCTGGGATGTTCCCAATGAGTTACAACAATCAAATCAGGACATATTTAAACATATCATCGCTCGTATGAAATAATAGCTAGAAAACAGGAGCAAATAACAGTAGTATTATAAACTATATGCATGTCGTACGAGACGGTTAAGGGGATTCTGTGTGGGGTTTGCAACCTCACCCCATAGAAGATCGAAGCGACTGAAAATTATCTTGATATTCAGTATGTCAGGATGAACTGTATAATATCACAGTCAAGTAATAAACTGCGATACAGCTCACTTCACTGTGCAGTTCTACTAATGGCTGTCCATAGTTTATGCCAACAATTGTGTGCCAATTTTTACTCCCCCCCCCTCCCCTGTCAACAACTTTGAAGTATTTCAATGCGTAATTATGTCCAAAAATATGACCACCTCTCCCTACCCCCAAGCAATGCCGTCTTAACGCATAGGCCCGTTGGGCATTTGCCCTGGGGCCCACGAGCATAGGGGCCCCATGCGAATATGTTGTAGTGTTTCGGAAAATCCGTGTAAAATTTAGTATTATTTTATAAAAATCTCATAATTTTGTGTTTATATGCGAACGGGGCCTTTAAGTTTATCAATCACTTCCAACCTTGAACCTGGACCAATGTTCAGGGATGTCATTTACCACATTCTGTAGATTGAGGTTTTTAATCCCTATAATTATTTTCCCTTCAAAGAAAAGCTTTATCGCAAGTTAAGGAAATTTTGGGTCCTGAATAGCAATGCCTGTGGCTGATGGGTAAATAAAACCTGTTTTCCCTGCATGTCCTTGTCTTAGCCGGTGAGCACAAATTCTCCCCTCCTGTTTACGGGTATTGTAGTGAAGTGAAGTAACTCCGTCTATTTGTAAATTGGACTCATAAACAATAAACCTGGGCCACGCGGCGACGGCCCTCTATAAGCCGTGCCTGGGGACCCCTCATTAAATTTGGATGTCCAAGTTTTTTTTCCTGGTGGAAGTTAACCGCAGTTCAGACAGAAATTTATCGTGCCCTAAACTCTTCAGGAAAAGTGTGTTCTGCGTTCTACCACATTAACCTGTGCTGCTAACTCAAAGGTAAGTTAAAATAATAATTATAAATTATTTAGTTTTATTTGATTGTGAAGTAAACTCAGTGTATAGTTAATATTACAACTCATTAAACCAAACTAAATTAATTTAATTTAGACCTCGATGACGACTGTACGTGCAATCGCCCTCGACGGAGGTCTACGAGTTAGTACGTACGCGAAGAGTAACTTTTACTTAGTGGATTTTATTATTGTTGCCCAAGCAAAGAAATATTAATGTGGTATTTTAATTAAATAGTGTAATGTCGACTGTCGTTTTATTTGAATGTGCAATATATCAGTGTTGTGCCAATTCCTATTCCGCAATGAAAATTGCGAGACTCTCCCTGCACTGTACAGAAAAATAATTTCGGACAATTTAAAATCTGTTTTTCCGAACATTGAAATTACACTCAGAGTGTTCATGTGCATGATGGTGAGCAACTGTACAGGAGAACGTTCTTTTTCAAGACAAACTTATAAAAAATGAGCTTCGTAGTACAATGGGACAGCATCGTTTGAACTGGCTTTCACTCATGAGCATAGAAAATGACAGCCTGAAGACCATTGACTTCAAGCCGATAATAAAAAATTTTCTGAAATGAAGTGTCGCAAACACTTGTTATAATAAAGTACCGTACTGAAATTTTTATAATCTAAGTATTTTTTTTCCATTACGAATTTTAATACCTTTGTTTGACCTTGTATAATAGATGTAATATGTTATGGTGTTTATTATTTAAAAAACATATGTAAATATCTGTTTTTGTGTGTAAATTTTGTTGTAAATATCATAAGTAATACTATATAACGTAAATAAAAATCTGTTTTTCATGTGTAATGTTGATTATAGTTGCAGCTGTACAGCATGTTTTAACAACAATTTTTTGAAATTAGTATAGTGACAATTAAATAAATAATACATTTTTAATATTATCAACCATTAATTTTTTATTCCTGGGGGGGGGGGGGGTGGGGGCAGCGCTCTTTCTTTGCCCAGGGGCCCAAAATGGTGAAAAGACGGCTCTGCCCCCAAGGATCATTTTGTTCAAAACAAGTGTCACAAAACTACATGATTTTTTGGTCAATGTTATTGGAGCAATTTGTTATATTTAAGGAATTTGATTGGTGTATTAAAAAACACACATTTTACGTCAACTTTTGTCAAATACCCGCTCCCCCTTGTCAACAACTGTCAAACTTTTTCCATACCAACAAAGCTTTAGTTTTACCATCTTTAAGAATTGCCTTTGTTATTGATTTAACTAACCTGTACTCGATATAATATTCCTGGGCTTTCCTTGCTGCCCATTTCTTGAATTTTTTATTCTTCTTAGATAAGAAACTCAAATGACCAAGTGTCATCAATTTCATGTAGGCATATGCTTCATTTTCAATTGATCAATCAGTCTTTTTTTATGACCACATTACACCAATGTTAATAAATTGTAGAGTTTCTGTAACTTAATTGTGATACATTGCGTATCAAGTGTTGTGAATGCATTGCGTATGAAGTCATCAATCTCATTCTTCCGTTCGATTGGAATATGCTTATAACTGCAGTTTTGTCTCTTCTATAAACTTGCCTGTTTTTTTTTTATCTCGTACAGAGGGCTGTATAGTTTTTACTTCAACTGTTTTTTTTTCTCTGGGCCAGTGTGTTTGAATGGCATTTCATAGTCGGAGCATATTTAAGTAGGTTCTGCAGTCTGAAGTACATGTCCGCACGTAGGTCTACACATGACTGCTTTGCCAGTCTTGAACTTTGTATAGGCCTACATGTGGATACGGATTGTGTCTTGTTCTATGAGTAGAGCGACAACTGCTCGAATCTACCTATAATTTAGTAGTTATCTCGCTGGTACCTGTGGTTTTCTGGATTAATAGTCTTCTTATTTTCATGGCAAATTATTGACACATTTGACTAGTCATCAGAGCCACCCTGTTTAGCAGCCGATCCGAGATTATATCCACGGCATGAGTACCTTGATCTGACTACTTTGTTCTGTCAGTAGCATATCCACGACCGGCAGTATTCTGAACTGATGCAGTGAATCATCCTAAAATATGTCTTCTATTTTTGTTAAATTCTCTGTTACTTTAAAACATGACAGTGCAGAAACAGGAAGATTAAATTATCTGAACTTCTGACATTCAGTTTAACAACTTCCAAAAATAAAAACCCAGAACGAACCGGAAAAGGTAAGCCAGTAGAAGTGTCCATTTAAAATTAGAACACGTTAGAGGAATAACGATGTGACTAGTGCGTGTAATAAGAGATGACTGAATAGGATTGGAAGTATGGTTTGCTAGCCCACCCCGTGGAAAGTTGGTTTATCAAAATTGTCACACCGAAGTGGGATGTGTCGTGCAAATCTCGCAAATAACGCAGCCAAGCTGTAAATCACGACGGAACACGTTCAGTTCAGTTCTCTTAACAAGTTGTTTTCAACGTGGACACTAGGTCAATGTCGTCTTAACGCATAGGCCCGTTGGGCATTTGCCCGGGGGCCCACGAGCATAGGGGCCCCATGCGAATATGTTGTAGGGTTTCGGAAAACCCGTATAAAATTTAGTATTATTTTATAAAAACCTCATAACTTTGTGTTTATATGCGAAATGGCCCTTCAAGTTTGTCAATCACTTCCAACCTTGAACCATGTCTATAAAACATGTAAATAAAATATCTTTTCTCTGTTTTTCATGTTTACTGTTGATTATAGTTGCAGCTGTACAGCATGTTTTAACAACAATTTTGTTGAAATTAGTATAGTGAAAATAAAATAAATAATACATTATTTTTAATATTATCAACCATATATTTTTTATTCCTGCGGGGGGGGGGAGGGGGGCACTCTTTCTTTGCCCAGGGGGTCCAACACTATTTCTTTGCCTAGGGGCCCAAATGGTGCAAAGACGGCTCTGCACTAGGTCCTGTCTTTCCTGGACATAACTCTGAATTTTAAAAGTGGATGTAAAAATTGCCATCATCGCTTGTCATGGATAAACAACAATATGATTTTCCTGCTGTTACAGAATTTTGCTAAACGGGGTAGGGAGGGGGGGGGTTCACAGAGAGGTTACTATTTAGACGATATTTAACAACATATAGTCATATACGAGACCGTACTGTCGAGATCCATGGCCTATATCTCATACATTTATAAACACATCAGCATCCATCATGTGCCATGCTGGCTGGCGTAGGCGATCATGGCTCTCCACAGCTTTCCTGTCTCCAGTATTATGTATCAGAATCGTTGTTGTTTCCCTTCCGTACCACATTGTTAAAATGTCTAATATTCTCTCACGTGTTGCCTTCTGTCTCTTTTGCCTTCAATATTGCCTGTTGTTACTATGTTCTCCAAGCCTCCCTGTCTCGTCACGTGGCAAAAAAATGAAGATTGTCTTTTTCTTATATTATTGATTAAGGTCTGTTTCACATTTGACTCTTTCAACACTTCCACATTAGTTTTTCTGGCAGTCCATAGTATTCTCAGCATTCTTCTGTAGAACCAACATCTCTATTGTCTCTAATTTCCCACTTTCCCGTTTGTTTATTTTGTAAGACTCGCTTCCATATGTTAGTATAGGAGGTATATAGTACTGCATAACTCTCTTCCTCACATCTAATGACAAGGCCATATTAATATATTTTTCATTTTTCTGAATGTTGTTTTTGCCTGCCCCCTATTCTGCTTCTGATTTCTGTTGAACTTCTTCCATCTGCTGTAATCGTTGTACCTAACTACTTGAATTATTGGACCTGTTTTAATACTATATCATTCACTATGATCTTGCAAGCTGTGGTGTTTTGTTTCTTTGAAATAATGATTACTTCTGTTTTCTTGATGTTTAAGAAGAGGTTTTTCTCTTTAATTTTTGTCACTAATACATTAATAATTTCTTGAAGGTCTTCCTCACTTTTAGCAATCAGAACAGTGCCATCCGCATATTTTAAATTATTTATGTTATGTCCTCCCACTGATATTCCTGGGATATCAACTATTGCACACATTATGTTTTCCTGTATAAAGTAAATAGGTCTGGTGAAAGTACACATCCCTGTCTAACTCACTGTTTTATTTTTTGAAAAGGGCCAAGTTATTTTCCTACTCTTATTGCTGCTGTTTGTTGCCAGCACATGTTCTTGATGATTCTTAAATCCTTACTGTGGATGTTCAAATTCTCTGCCTATAATTGTTGTTTTCTTCGCTGCTTCTTAATCCTCAACTTTTTCTTTCAAAATTATTTTTGGCAGGGACTTTTTTTTTCTCAAGTACAATTTTGTTCAGATTATGTTCTCCACATGAGATCCGTCTATAACACTTGTAGTCAAAGATCCGCCTCTCCTGCCTGCAGTGACTGCCCAACTCTCACAACTGCACAGAATAATGGAAAGTATTAATGAGTTATACATTTTGATCTTTACTCTAACATTGATGCTGCTTTTCCGAATTAAGTCTACCCTTAACATAGCAGCTGAAGAAATCTCCAGTTTTATCTTTTATTCTGTTTTGTATTTTCCATCAGTTTTTCAAGTTTACGCCCATTCATATGATATTGTTCTGTACTTTTGTGACTCTGCTGCAAAATCTTGATATTTTCGGTGTTGATTTCCATTCAGTACGTGCTGGTAATTTTTCCAACTTTGCTGTTTACTCTTGTAGTTTTGTTCTATAAAATGTAGTCTTGGCATAGCAGTTAAAACTATCTCTAGCCATATCTTTAATTCAGTTTTGGATTATTCATCATTGTATGTGCAAGATCACAGGTATATTTGAATTATTAACTTCATCACGTGTATGCACACGCATCATGATGCAGATCTGTACTCTCTTAACCAAGACATAGCTTTTTCTAGTGTTGTTTCCGTTCCGCACTTGTTGGAAACTTTTTTTCAACTTTGCTGTTATAGAATAAGATCAGAATAAAATAATATATTAAGATATGCCTATATAATAATGAGCTTCGAAGAAATGTATCAAACTTTGGACTCGGGAGAGGGGGGGGGGGACACGGAAGAAAATGTGTTCCAAAAGGGGGAGCATGAACAAAACAAAAGGTTAAGAATCACTGAACCACACCATCTACTAATAGGTAGGAATTTAAGTACACACGAGGAAGAAGACGACGACACTCACTGTAAAAATACAACACAGTGATACACTTGACATTCCATCTTTCTACAGTTTACTTTTTTCTGTCATTCTCTCGGCTCACACGTACTTCTTATCATAAGGGGATTCCTTAAGACAAGAGAATAAACAAATGTGCGCCGACTATCAGTGTGTTGCACAATCCCGTAGTTCATGGGAAGGCGGGTTGAAGACTTAGGAAATCAGAACAAGATCCCCGATCCTCTTAACAAAGTGTTTAAAAAATGTCCCCTAATTTATCACGAAAAAGAGGGACAAACACGAAGATGAGCCTTTTTAGATAGCACTTTTCCCCTTCCCTCACTACTGGAGACGTATCTACGGCTCTGGTGTTGCATCTGTTTCTTTTTATCCTTTGCTGAACAAAAGTTTTTCGTCGAAACGTCGGCTTGACTTGTTATTTTATGTAGTAAAACTACATGCTTTCATATGACCCCCATTCGGTAAAGTTTTACCCTAACACCAATAATCAATTTCTAAATTTTAAAAAAAAACTGTAATAGGTCAGGAGTGATGCTAATATTGAAGTAAATAACACTAACAACCACAAAAACAGACGTTTCCACTAAAATTTTACGATTTTGTTATTAATTTCTACTGGAATTTGTATGTCATGTTGCCATTCAGTTTCCATATAGGCCCTAAGCTAGCCGGTAGAAAAATGTAACCGGGGGGAGGGTGGGGTTTGAGGCTTCAAATCTCCTTTCAGGAAAATATAATTTTGACATAAGAAAACTTGTCTTACGGTGTAAACACTTAGCGAACACAAAAAAGGAAGTATTTGGAAACAAGAAAAAGATGAATTAACACCCCTATCCCAAAAATTACTCTAGCTTAACGCTTTAGCATACAAACAATATCAAGCCTACAATACCCCAAATCCTACCCCCAAAAAAGTGATTAGCTTTTCTACCAAATCAGTACCTACGGCTACTTGTACTCATGTATTATCTCATAATCTAACCCTTTACGTCTGTGCAATGCGCTGCTTTTCTAATTGTATATGTCAGTTAGTGATTTAGTCGTCGGATCATCATCATTGCAAACTGGGCACGTCCATATCTCTCCCTGAGTGGATCCGCCATTACACTTCTGCTGACAGTACCGGTCTTCTGCTGGTTGTCCATCATTCTTCTGCGCCCTCCAAAACGTTCACTTCTAGCAACACCGCGTTTCAAATCCTGTTCTTTAATCCTGGCCATCGAAAAGGAATCATCATCCACACTAGTCTCACTCTCGCGTGTTATATCTCTTATGGAGTTAAAATCGTCAGCCCGATCCATTGCCCAATCGCCCTGTGCTACACTCGCGCAGTTGATCTGTTCTTTCATTGCCCTGAACAGCCGCATGTCCCAGCACGAAAATAAATGTAACCACTTTCAGCCTCGTCTTTCTCAAGGTCCCAATCCACTGTTCGCGAACGAGACCCACTTGTACCTTCATATTCATTCTCATAGTCACTCAAGATGCAGACCTGTGTTGACGTCTATGTGCCTACCAACTCAAATGCCCTGGTCACCACTATAATCTACATGGTCATTCTACTCGTAGTCACAGCTAAGGCCCCTACCCTCCTCCCTGATCGTTGTACCTGCGCACTGAGCTGTGAAGGCCCAAGCACTACAAACATGTCTAATCACAGATCCAACAGTGTATCCCTCTATGAGTAAAATTCTTTTAAAAGCATTGCACAATGCTGAAAGTTGGGAGTTTTATGGGTATGAAATAAAGCAACAGAGAAACCTCCCTATTGCATATAGGAAGTAAGAGCTAATTGCTCCTAGTTTCTGGGGATCAAATCAAAAAACAACATCTGTAGCGTAGCTTGTCTCTATTTTGCAAGAAAATCATAGCACATCCTTTATGGAGCAGAAAACTGCCCCACTCGTAATTTACAGCCTATAGCAACATTGAGTAGAACAGGTATCTAGGACTTGCAAACTGTGCTGGAAACTCCTAAACAAAATTGATGTCATAATAACACTAATCTGGAACTGAAAGTAAAACTCCACCATCTGGTAAAGGGAACAAGAGTATCAATCTTATATTCCCTTAGAATTCTATCGATACTCTGTAAGGGTTTTATCATCATCATCCACATCATATAGGCTTACAGTACCATTAAATTTCTTCCTTTTATATACACAATCAATCAATATCAATAAACCCATAACCCTTCAGGGTCGTAGGGGTACCACATTGGATGCTTCAGCACACAGAGTCCTCCAACGAATTCTATCCTCAGCGATGCGGATGGGTGTGGAAATATCTTGCTCTGTCCATTCCTTGATGTTGTCTGTCCATATCTTTATTTGTCCTCCTCTGCTTCTTTAACCCTCGACAGTTCCCTGCAGTATTGTTTTTGACAAGGAATCGTGCCTGCATACATGTACGAACCATGCTAGTTTATATACACAATAAACACAAACAAATAAAGTATTTTGGATATATTAAAAGACATGACACATTGCTGAAGACTTTACTTAAAGGTAGAGTTGAGGGATGGCGAGCAAAAGGTAGGCAGAGATACTCGTATAAGTGGGAGGGAAACATCGCAAGATGGACAGGTTACAGTCTACCAGAGTGCACCACTAAAGCAAGAGACAGGATATTGAAGGTCTGTTGCAGCCAACCTTAACTGAGAGATGACACTTGATGATGGTTAAGAGAAAAGGCAGGAAGTCACCTCTAATGCCATCTACTAATTTCCATGTGCACTGATCGTGCAGATATTAGTGTTAGGTCTCGCGGCTACAGGTTCCAGTAGATTTATTGAGAGGGTTGGTGGGGTGTCTTTGCCCTGGAGAATAATGACGTTTAAAGTGCCACTAAGGTCTTCAATGGCTTGGCCAGCCTGGTTAGTATCTTGGTAACTCTAAAGGTGTGACTGGGCATTGAAGTTCCTGCAATTTTTGCTCTTGTGAAGTTTCCGTCTTCCAGGGAGAGTTTGCTTGTTGCTCTAGGTGATCGGTCTATAGATATTGTATATGTAGAAACATTTGTTATCTCTCCATTCCTTTAAATTTTTGGCTGTCAGTTTCATCACTGGTTAGAATGTACTCTGTCCCTCCGAAGATGGATGTGTTAGACCATTAGCGCAAATAAAACGGCAACACAAAGCATTTCCATTCTCTGGACTACATCCTGCCAGAAATCTAGTAGGACCATTGTTCTGCTACCAGAGAGTTTGAGAATGAACACTGAAGAAGAAGAAGAATATGTTCCACCTCTGTTTGTGTGTCGTTACTGATTTAACATCATAATTCCTTCACAGATTAATTTGTTTATTCTTGAGTTCAGTCACTTGAAGTAATGCTATATGTACTTATGCCTGCCATCATCGGTGAGAAATAGCAGAGTTGAGTAACTATAAGGACATGACAAAACAGCTCTTGTCATAATTGCATTCAAAGAAATAACAAATAGCAATCCATAACAAAATTATCCCTGAATATTTATTTTTCTTGAGCAATAAAATCTCTATATAAACAACCAACATTTGTAGCATAAACATAAGCAAATTGAGTAAATATGAGTGAACAAAATAAATAAATAAATTACTGTACTATAACAATACTAAATAATAGTACTGTTCCTATATTTTTTTTTTTAAATATGATAAATAATTAAAGCATTATCATGTATAGGACATTGCTATTCAGCTATCATTGGTGAACCTTCAGGCACCACTTATATGTTCAGTAGAATTACCAAACTGTGAGCAAAGCACACAAACCAAATAATGTAATAAAGATTCAAATTGTTTAAAGACCTCACATTTATTGCATATTGAACTAAGATCATAAAACTGCACAGATCCACAGCTTCCTGCTACAGATATCTAAGGATATGTATGTGGATCGATGCTTGGTATTGCAAATTTAGGATCACTGCCATACTATGTAGAAGTACATGCTTTTCACTTCTTGATCTGTGTGGATTCACAAACATACTGCTACTTAGCAGTATGTGGTCCAAAGAATGAGATGCATTGTGTCATAGTTTACAGTTTGGTATGCATTTTTGGCCCAGTACATCCTATTTCAGCATGATATTAGGCCACTCAAAATGACCTATGGAATGGAGTAGCCAACTGCACTCCAAACCAGCTTTTTCACCTATTTTGAAAATTAAGGCAGGTCACAGCATTGCTATTCTTTGCTCTGTCTTTATGTCCTTGCTGTACACTGGCTATGTTTTTCAATCATAGATACTAATCCACTATGATATACCAGGGCATATGACCAATTAAAAATGTGGACAGCCAATTTTTATATAACTTCTATAATTCTGATGGTCCCGGTGACCTAATTGTTAAAAAGACATTCATTCTGCCTTGCATGTGCCTAGTCATATTTGTAAAACATTATATTTCCAAATTCCTTAAATGGCAGCATAGATATATAATCAAATGATATGCCCCTATCCAAGAGGCTATCACTAAGCTCTCACAAAAATGTAGACTACATATACTTTTAATGCAAACCACTCTCCTTTCTCATTACCATAAACACTTCTTCTTCTACATTTATTTTCAAACTCCTGCAAATTAGCAGGATGAGGTCCAGAGATGAATGAGGTGTGTCATGGTCTACACCTTGCTGTGATGTCTGAGCAGTTCATCTAAATCAATCAACTAAAGCATTTCATTTTTGGGTAAGTTTGACCTGCTACAGGTTTGGGTACAATCTCTTACAAAATACCTAGCATATCACACAGGTATTATTCTTTGCTCCCCCTTTATGCCCTAGCAACTCATGTGTCATTGAATCTGACATGCAGTCCCTGATTTTAAAGGTCCACAGCGGCTAGTTTTAGTAGTTTAGCAGGTGTTGTCTTATCAAATCTTCCCACCCCAAGAGTCTTAACTGGATGTACAGTGTAAGCAGCAATGAGTGAGCAGAGTGACATAATTATATAAGATGACTTCATACAGCATATCCTATTTTACTATCCTGGCAAACTTTCTAGTTCATATTGTTTTTGCATTTGTTTACAAATGTCTCTCTTGTAGCAAGACAATGAACATTATAGATTTCCAGCAAGATATAGTCCAGAGAACAGAGGTGCATTTTTAGCAGTTTTATTTGTGCCACAGATCAGACACATTTGACTTTGGTAGTGACATGTATACATTCAGTGTTTTATCAATTACACTTGAAAGTGGGTGTCCATACTCATATCGCTGGTAGACATGCCTGTATGTCATAATCTGTTTATGAACATTTTTGGACCAGTATGCAAACCTTTCTGGTCACCTATCCGAATTGGAATTAAAGTCATCATTGCTAGATATTTTCTGCAGCTACAAAATATTGGATCCGTAGACATGGATGTCCAGTACTATGGCAGAGAGGTACAAAGTGTGTCTGTGATGACCATGATATTGGGTTAAATTCACACCACATGCAGTTTTACATCTAGACCGTTCAGAAAGCAATGGTAAACTACTAATATAAATACTGCTAAGAAAATCACTACAGCAAAAAATGCTGGATTGATGGCTACTTTCTGAATAGGATATGTTTTTTTTATATATTGCAATATATTTTAACAAAGCTTGACATCTGACCATATCCATTAAAACTGGAATGTAACACTCAAATATTATTAGATATAAGACAGGAAAAGAACATGTTAAAAATGCAGATGTTCCTATCTTGCCTGTGCACAAAAGAATGTTATAAGAGGTATCTAAGGAGGTTTTGGGAGGGGGCGGTTCCATTGCATAGGTCAAAGTGACCTAAAAGTGTAGCTGAAGTCTGATGTATCAGATCAAAAGACTCAGATATTACAACCAAGCAATAAACCATGACACAGCACAATAGGTTCTCTAGATTACATCCTGATAACCGCAGAAATTTAAGAAAGTACAAAGAAAAAGAACAATGAAAAGAAAAACATAATGAGGAGAGTAAAAAGAAAATGACAATATAATGAATACATCAACATGTTCAATATCAATGGTAATCAAATAATGTAAAAAGGAGTAAGTTTAAATTGTATCAAAATATGGCATGAGTAGAGCCTAACTAGAAGGAAGCTGTGAATTAAGAGCATCACAACCATAAGCTATTGTACACACTGAAGCAGTGGTTCTTAAACAATGTGTCAGGACACCACAGGCTAAACATTAACCTGTTGGAAAGAAAACTTGCACAAAAGCTAACAAAGTCATAAAAGGTTTCACAAAATTAAAAAAAAACACCTTACAAAGTAGAAAAATATATTTATAGATTATATAGGAATTACAAAAAAATTATTAAAACCTGTTATATTCTTTAAATTTATTTTTGTCTTGAAATGATCTTTAAGATTATATTTAATCTGCCTTTAATAGCCTCATGGAAACTTTACAAAGTGATATATATGTAGAACCTGACCTAGAATACATCTACAATGTCAGGAAGGGTTATAATATGATAATTATGAAAAAGGTTACATCAATGATGTAAGAGTTATGCTCCAAATATGGCTGAAAAAGTTGTGTAAGGGGGAAAAAATGTGCTACATGCATGTAAGTAATGATTTAAGTGTGTTACATGTGTGTGATTCTTGATTAGTAATCATCATCATGATACACTGTACACTCCCATTCATGCTTCTCATTTCATCCCAGCAGCCATCCAAGAGTATGCAAACTCCCAGTCAGATGTTCATTATGTGATCCCCGGATCATCCCAGAGAGGACACGACACTTTCTTTTTTCACCCCTGGTTACTCCATTTCTTTGTATATGGTCGTTATCACTGCCAGCATCATCTTTTTCACTCCTTAGTAAATACATGTCTGCTCTTATTAGGACGGCTGTATCTCTTAGTACTGTGCTACCACAACTGATTCTTTAGTGAGAGGAGACGAGTGGATAAACACTGGGGATGACATGGAAAACTAGATGCAGGTCATTATTATTCTGGGCAAGCAGTGCAGAACATGGTACAATGAGAAAGTAGAACTTGAAGTGCAACAGCTGCTCTGTGATAACACCACATAAGATGATGCTGTTATATACACTGACAGCTCTATGATTCCAGGTAAAAAATCAGGGTGGGGGTTTACAGCCAGAGTTTGGGATAGAACTGTACAGGAGCAAAATGAAATTTACATGACAACAACCTCCAGAATGAGATTGGAAATTGAGATGTTATTGTCAAATTATCAATACTAGGAGAATTAGTAGTGGACAAGAATATTAAGATCTTTATATCAACATTTTCTAAATGGGGATACTAGACTACTAGTTATACTGAAATATTTAGACTAAAATACTTAGTTTTTAGTTCTCTGCTGTCCCTGTCTGTATCTCAATGTTTGCAGTCAGAGGTCACTTCTTCTTCTTCTGCGTTCGTTCTCAAACTCCTGCAGATTAGCAGGATGTAGTCCGGAGAACGGAATGCATTGTGTCATGGCTTACAGCATTGCTGCAATATCTGCATTTTTCAGCCTGACACATCCGACTTCAGCATGGCTTTGGGTCTCTGACCCTATATGGGATGGGACAGCCAACTCCATCCCATAACCTCCTTAGTCACCTCTTACGACATGCATGGAAGGTAAACAGTGTTGCTATTCTTTGCTCCCCTTTCGGGTCCCGGCAACACACGAAGCGAGAGGTCACTTCAAAACTCTACCTAATATGATAATATGAGTTAAAAACTGGCTGAGAAGAACTCTGCTTTTACCATCCATGACTTACCACACAATTCGTTTTCTGTTTTTCTCATCTAGGCGTTGGTGTAAGGAGTTGTGGTCACTATTTGCTACATTATAATTCATTTGTGTGAATAATTAGTTATGTGTGTTGCATGCGTAGAGGTAGTCCAAGTTGGTCTTGTAAGTACGAGGAATATGTAAGCTGTGTTATAATATCTTCAAGTGTTATCTCTGTAATGAATGCTGGCTGCAATGGGCCTCAAACATCCTCTGCCTCTTGCTTTGGTGGTGTGCTCTGCTAGACTGCAACCTGTCCATCTCGTGATGTTTCCCCCCTACTTGTATCTCTGTCTACCCCTTGCTTACTCTCCTCAACTAAGGTCTTCAACAGGTCTTTTAATATGTTCAAAAACTTTTTGTAAGATTTTTTCATATGCAGTGTTGTCATAACCTGTTTGTTAATTTTCATCTCTTTCCATGAATTTTTCCATATTCTTCTATATACCAACACCTCAAAATCTTAAAGGCATCAATTTTGTATTCTAGTTGTATGTTCATTAACCATGTTTCTGTGCCATACATTAATGTATAATAGATGAAACAGTTTATAATTTTAATTATTTATTTTGTGATTTGTTTAGATGTTAATAATTTAATATATGTATAGACATAAACCAATTTTTGACACTAACATCAATCATCAATGGTTGAAAGTTGTGTACATCACCAACATCACCATAAGAGGTGCATTTTATATAACCAAAAATCATTCTAGCTTCTCATGTGAAAACCAGGTGTGTTGCACATATCTGAGTCATCAATCAGAAGTGTTGCTGACACATTCGTCATCAGTTAGATGTATCACATGCATGAAAGTTATCAGTTAGGTGTATCACACACAAAGATGTTATTAGCTAGGTGTATTATACACATAAAAAATATCAATTAGGGGTTGTATCACATGCATAAAAGATGTTATGTGTATCTCATAGATAAAAGATATCAGTTTGGTGTATCACGTACACAAAAGATATCAGTTAGAGATATATATTATATGGAGGTCTATAAAATACATGAAAGTCACCAGTTAGATATATCATATATATGAAATTCATGACTTATGTGTATCACACTATATGAAAATCATCAGCTAGGTATAGCACATTATATGAACATCACTAGGTGTATCACATTATATGAAAATCAACAGCTAGGTGTATAGAGCGAAAAATGGAATTCATCGATCAACTGTGGAGCATATTTGGTAATTATCAGTATGGTTTACTTAACAGGTAAATGGTTAAGAACCATACTGTGAAACTACAGCTGCCTTGGAGTGTTTCTTTCAACATGAGTAGAGAAGGAATGATTTGTTCTAATGCATGGCAACAAAGAGATTATTTCTCAGGTGGAGATGGGTAACTGAGCATAAACGCTGGAGTCTCTAGCTCTGGCTCAAACATAACTTCATAGTATTCCAGACACCCATACCACTTAATAGCACCATCCTTGCTGATGAAGCAGTGTAGCTTTAATTCATCAGTGGGATCTTGAAAAGTTTCTACAGCTAATGAGTCTCCCCAAACACTGGGGGAAAAATGTACCACTGAGATTCTCATAGCATAGTAATTTTGAAGCATGTTGACTAAGTTTGGATAGAAATTACGGTTAGCAGCAATGCTGATATTGTCTAAGAAGTATCTAATATATGATGGGTGCTGTGTCCTTCCGCTTGTGTCAGTGTCTCCTAAGGTGACAACCACATGGTAAGAGAAAGTTTTTCCAACAGAATCTGGTGGTTGTATAGGACGGTAGTTGTCTGGCATTTCTGGCAGAAGACGAAGAAACTTGAGTCTCCACCAGTCTGGTATTTGCTCCGTCAGTCCAGATTCACGATGGACTAATGCATTGCAAGATTTCATCATGATGGAGGCTCGTTGACGACCACCAAATGTTGCACTACTACGAATAGTGTACATGGTGTCCATCATTCCCGTCAGCAACAATGATACCTGAAAATGTAGCTCAATCTTTAATGCATACATTCAATTTACTTATAAAATCTTAATATATGATAGATTACACAAAAAACTTGGCCAGTTCAGTAGGCCCCTCCAGCAGTGAAAGATTGATAATTAAATTATAATTTAATAGCTCAGCAAATGGTATCTCCACAGAAAATATGTCATGAACTAAGTTTCCTGTGCATATCTGTTTCTTCCCCATACTTTTATGGTCAATATTTGTAAAATGGATAATTCTTGGGACATTCTGTTTGTCAACCTGGCCATTATGAATGTGTTTTTCCTCAGGACTTTCAATAATTGGAAGAGCTATGAGGTATCTAGAGTGCAGTGATTCTGACTGCTTTGCTGATAATTTCAAATATCAGAAAGGAGCTATTGTGACACCCAGACTACAGAAATGCTGATTCTTGCTTTGCTGATATCACTTTCAACAATTAGAAAGAGTGGGGCTATGGGGCACCCAGAGTGCAAAGATACTGATTTTTGCTTTGCTGTTAATACTTTCAACAATATGAAAGAGGAATATTCACCAAGAGAGTCTCCAGAATGCAGAGATGTTGATTCTAGATAGCTTTACAGTTTCTTTCCCTTCTTAATATCAGAATCATTCTTGATTATGAAACAGCATCACTGCACAAAGGGCATTCCCATAAATGTTATGTTTGCCATTCTGTCAGCAATCTAAAAGTATATATAAGCTCAGTGTCTCAGTTAGTTGTTGGTTGTGAGTTCTTCTGGTCTTTCTAGTGAGGACGCCATTCTCCTGTCTCTCTTGATCACTTCCATTTGTATCATTTTATGAACATGTACATTACTTCTTTCAGCATCTAATTAATCAATTTTAGTGTATCCACTGCTATTTACATACTGTTAAACTGTCAAGTATTTTAGTTCTTTGCTGTCCTTGCCTATATCTCAATGTTTGCGGTCAGAGGTGACTTCAAAACTGTACCTAAATTATCTCACTGATTAACCAAGCTCAGAACATTCAGTTAGAAACTAATACAATGTCAAACTTCAATGTCAGAATGACCAATCAATACTTAAATAAATTTCAGATACACAAAATTCTAACCTGAATTGGGGACTTTGGAGTAGTTGTTTCATAGAAGTGCCTTCGTATTTCCATAATCATGCCTTTATGATAACTTCCAATCCCATGTTTATTTAGATTCTGGTAGTCCAGAAATGACAATATATTGTCATAGAGAGCAGCATGTTCCACTCGACCTATGATATTCATTAGTCTATGAAGATCTGGCTGACCTGAAAGAGACCATATATGTTAATAATTATAGAAAACATCTTGTTCAAACAACATTCCTATATTCATTGGGACAAGGAGATGCAACCTAAAACCAAATTGTGTGGCCGGCTGACTAGGCCCTTAGCCTTGGTTAGCAGCTGGCCTAGGTTCTGAGGAACAATAGACAGACAACACTGCTGATCTAACAGCTCATTCAGCTTGCCTTTTTCCAAATGGAATTTTACTATCTTTCCTTTAGTTCAGCAAGGCAAGCAGAAAAAGTTATCATGCTACATGGGCAACACAAGGTCTTTATATTTCAGTCTGGCCATTGTACTATGGAAAAAAATACTCCGTCCCTGACCTTAATGGGTCTCAGAATCAAATCAGGAGGTGGCAATTACGGGTTTAAGTCCTTCTCGATTAGCGTACTTGGAAGGCTCTTTGTGGCTCAGATGGTTCTTGTGAGTCACGTCAATCATCATCATTGCTCGTAGATTATTATATTAATTTTGCACAAAAAATACTATTGTCTGGAAAGACACCTGGCTAAAAGTTCAGAAGTTCAAATTTCTGTGTGTTGATGGGCCTGAAAAGGGAGCAAATAATAGCAATACTATTTACTTTCTATGCATGTTGTAAGAGGCAACTAAGGAGTTTTTTGGGTGGAGTTGGACGTCTCATACCATATAGGGTCAAAATAAACCAGAAGCTATGCTGAAGTCAGATATGTCAGCTCAAATGTGCATATATTGTAGCTAAGCTGTAAACCATGACACAACACATTCTGTTCTCAACACAGACTACATTTTGCTAATAAGCAGGAGCTTCAGAAAAAACTCAGAAGGAGAAGTTCAAATAACATTCTATAGAACTTTGATTTTAGATGTTAAACTATTCTATTGGATATTGATTTCAGACATCAAAACATTCTATAAGACCTTGATTTCAGATGTTAATATCCAGGACAGGAAAACATGACTATAAAACTAAGTTTATGTTTGTCTTCCTCTCTAATAAGTTGTGTAATAATTTTATTTCCATCATAGGGCCTAGGTTCCGCATAGGGCCTAACACATCTGATCTCATAAAGCCTTGGTTCAGGTGGTCTTCCCTAGCCCTTCACAGTCTTTCATTCTGTTGATGGGCATGGTGTAGCAATTCTATGCAAGAATGGTTTATCACCCACTATTCCCTTGCACTAAATAACTAAAATCTTCCCTGGATGTAAGTTCCAAGGTTGAAAACTGCAATTAGTGTTTTTGAACTTGAGTTAATTATATCTATTTTTAACAAGGTGTTCATCCGCTAATTAACTGGTCTTGTGTGCCTAGATAGAGCCTCAACATATTTTATCTGATCTTATGTAAATATAATCCAATAAGGCTCTATTAGATGAAATAAAAGAGGCCATACAAGAAATTGAAAGGAGGAAAATCACCTGGTGTAGATAAAATTCCAGCAGAACTCTTGAAATACAGGGGAATGAATGTGGTAAATACTATGACCAAAATATGCCAGAATATATGAAGCACAAAACAAAGGCCCGCTGAATGGACACAGTCACTAATAATACCCATTCCCAAGAAAGCAAGTTTGAAAGTGTGTAAGAATTACAGAACGATTAGCCTTATAAAACACCCGAGAAAAGTGATGCTCAAAATAATCCTGGAAAAAAAAAAGCACAAGTCCCAAGAAGTAATTACAGAAGAGCAAACTGGCTTCAGAGCAAACAGAAGCACTGTTTAACAAATATTTAACATCAGACTATTAATAGAAAAACATATTCCTCACAATGTGATCAACACCACAATTTCATTAATTTTACAAAGACCTTTGACCGTGTTTGGTATGATGGTCTATGGCACATACTGAGACAACTTACCGGTAATCTTTACATCATAATCATAGACATTGTTGAATCACTTTATAAAATTGCAAGTAGTGCTGTCTATCAAATAATACAATTGGAGAGTTATTTAAAACAAATGTGGGAGTTCGGCAAGGATACATAATGTCTCTAGTACTTTTCAACATAATACCTACAGCACATCATACAGGAAAAACCACATGCTGGAAAAATGTCAAACTTCTTACCTGTGTAGCTGATGTCATCATAACGAAGTCCAGGTAAAAGAGCCAATGCTTTATGTTGATCCTTGTGGACTTCAATTCTCAGATTCAGTGATGGATAAGCTCTTTATTGAGACAAAGAAAAAGGTGCAAGTAATTAGATGGAACAAAGAGAGAGACAGCAATAATGAGTCATTAGACTCAAAGCAGTATTGAGACATCAAAGACAAAGAACAAAGCAGAGTAAAGTTATTAGACACAGAATAAGACAGTAGTAATGATTAAAATCATCAGTAGTGAGGACTCAAACAAAAATAAAATAAATAGCTGTCCATCGCAGGCGAAGATGGCAACAATTTCAGACTTGTGTTGTTACATATCTGGTGGGTGTGTGCTGAGATTCAATTCAATTGACATATTCTTTCAGAACATTATCTTCGTCGCTGATACTTCTTCCTCTTCTTCATCATTCTTCAATCAGATATATGGTTACAGCGACAATAGCTTCAATGAATTGAGGGATTCACTTCAGGTCATCCATGGAACCTCTCAGGTCTGGAAGTATCAGTGGGCCATATTTTCTCCCTCTCTTGTTGGTAGAGTTGACAGGCATGAAGAATGTATTCTGCAGTCTCTGGGCACAGTCCACAGTTGCACAGGTCTGTCTTACCAATCTTCAGCTTTCGAAACATGTGACTTCTCAGTCTGTTGTGGCCAGTTCAAAGTCTGAAGATGATGGTTTGTTCCTTGCATGACATTTGATGGTAGCGGTCATTTGGTTCTGCAGTTGGGTGCATCTCCTTCCACTTTTTCTTATATTCTACTTTTAACATGGTCTTACATTCATGGTATGTATTATCACTTTCTATTTGTTCCAGTGATTCCCCCTTTCCTTGCGAGGAGATCAGCTTTTTCATTTCCATGTATGCCACAGTGACCAGGGATCCACTGCAGTACTGTTTCTTTGGTAGTACTGATAAGGTGTAGTAAGCAGACCGTAAGTTTATTCATGCTCATGTTCTTTGGATCTTTCAATGCCTACAATACTGACTTTGCATCCATTAGAAAGACTACATGTCTGTTGTGACTCGGCAAGCAATTCATGATCATTTTGGCAGCCTCTATTATGGCTTCCATTTCAGCAAAGAAATTTGTGGAAACTTTGCCTTTGGGTATGGATTTCTCTATTTCTTTTCCATCTAGTGTTACTATATATATTCCTGATCCTCCATCTAATACTGCTTCTTTCGCTGATCCATCTGTATAAACATGTATCCATATATCCTTTGGGTATACTTTCTGTATGTGATTCTTAGTTGTCTCTTTTAGTACTTGTATAGTAGTTTCTCTTTTCGAAATAATGCTTGCTATATTGTCCATAATTCTTGGGAAGTTGTTCCTGTCCCAGGTTGGATATGTGTTAAAGGTGTTTAGTAGTTTTAGGTTTTGTAGGTCTGTATCTGTGAGTGATTTCTGGAGTTGTTTAGCGGAGTGTAGAAAGCTACCTCTTTTAATTCGCTCTTTTGTAGGTCTGCTTAGTCTTTGGTTCATTTGATAACTCTCCAGACATTTGAACTTTGCATACTGTGTGAGGATTATTTCATTTCTTCTTTCTTCCATTGATAGCAAACCTGTGCATGTTTCCATTTCTGTGATTGGGGTAGTATTCATACCTCCTGTTATAATTCTGAGATTGTGGTTTTGTATCTTTGAGATCTTTTGAGTGTTACTCTTGGCTGCAGTCCCCCATTCCATATTCCAAAGCTGGTCTTACATAACCTGTATATGCTCTACTTAGAATTTTCCAATTTGCACCCCAATCTGTTCCTGCCAAATTTTTTAGGAGTGCTG
The DNA here is from genome assembly GCA_034231615.1 of Meghimatium bilineatum. Classification (NCBI taxonomy): domain Eukaryota; kingdom Metazoa; phylum Mollusca; class Gastropoda; order Stylommatophora; family Philomycidae; genus Meghimatium; species Meghimatium bilineatum. The sequence continues at coordinate 33,460,379 of CM067308.1, read as the reverse complement.
TCCTCATTGTACCTTTTTTGATTGGCACTTGTCTATGTGCTGTTTCCATGTAAGTCTTGGATCAAAAGTGACTCCAAGGTATGTGGGTGTTTCATCTTTAGGCAAGATTTGACCTTTTATGGTTATTAGGATTTTCTGTGGTTTGGTGGACATGCTGAAGATGATATAGGTAGTTTTTTGGGCATTGATAGACATGGCCCATTGGTCTGCCCACTTAGCCAAATTGTCCATAGTTTCCTGTAACCTTATTTTTGTTGTGCCTACACTCTCTCTGCACCATATTGCCAGATCGTCTGCATACATTGCAGCATTTACTTTATGCAAGAGGATTTTGTCAACGATGTTCATGAATATAAGGAATAGAGTGGGGGATAGAACACCTCCCTGTAGAATTCCATGTTTGAAGAGTTTTTTCTGCTGTTCTTCATTTCAAGCTTCACTGCTGCTTTTTGGTGTCGTGGATACTATGAATGCCTCTCTGTCCCGGGGCAAGCAGAACTGCGTTGGCCTGAGACATGTTCATACAATCTTCGGTGTCGCTGGTCCTTCATCTTCTTAGTCTTCCTCTTCTTCTCTTTCCTAGGACTCTACTCTCAAGAATCAGCCTTTCTATGTTTCAGAAGTATGGTGACATACTTCGGTCATCACCAGGCAATAAGGTTAAGAAGTGAGAATCTTTCAGATAGCAATGTAGATATTCCAAGGGGTGGTTGCTAATTATAGGTCTCGAACCGGTTAGTCTTTGCAGAAACACTTTCACATCCGGATAATGAATGAACATCTGGACTGGCGCTAATGTTGAAAGATTTCATATCTATTGATTAGATCCATCGAGGAATCTTTCCTACCATTTAGAAATGAGTTGAACTGCACATTTCGCATAGCATGAAACAACTATGTAATTAAATCAGAGAGTTTCAAACCCTGATAAAGTTGAAAGGTAGTTGTGATATTGTAATGTACGAAGGATTCATTTGATTGGGTGATGTCCACACAGAAATGAATTCATAGAAGGCCATTCATAGAAGCAATCTTTGGTCATTAATTATAGTGCTGGGAAATTATTGAACTGGGAAATGTTGATATGAAAGGACTGAAAAGTTATAATGTGTGAAAAACTGAGATTGGTAAAAATTGGAACTGAAGTTTCCAGATCCTAGTTTTCTTTGAAGTTAGATTATTTGAAACCACTACCTGGATTAGCAGTTTGAATGAACTAGGAATTTTGTGACAGATTTAGGAACCTTCCTGATTGGAGTAACGAACTGTTGAGTGACAAGAGATGTCATAATATCTGTCCTGTGAGGGAACAGGCATTGAAGTAGACCAATGGACTGCTTTGACACAACCATAGAAGTGAGGACAGTCTAAAAACAACAAAATAGAAATGTTTTTAGTTTGGAGAGTTTGGTGCTGACCGCCAAGCTAGGCGGTTGTGCACAAAAGTTTTAGAGTTAGTTTTGGGAGGACGGTGACTAGAATGGTGATTTACTTTGCACTTGTTGAAGTGAACAAAAGGGCAGTTGAGGTAGAGAGCTGCCACAAGTCACAGGAGAGTTGGGACTTACGAGTAAGTAGCTCGGATTCCAAGCTAGGAAGCATTATAAAGTTAGGTTAGGAGATAGCTCCAGATAGTGAGTTTGAGGAACAAGGATTCAGAACGAGTTAGTTTTCAGTGCAAGGTTAGTGCTTACAGAGATAGGTAGTCTCTGAGAATGTGAAGTGTTGCCAAATAACCAGAGAATTTGAACATACAATTCAGAGTTATGCCCCCATCGAGACCAGCACCGTGCAGAGGTGATGGGGCTTAGTTCAGCCATCAGGGGCTGGAAACTAAGACTGGTCGGGCAGTCCCACTCGAGCAGGACCATAGTCCTGCCCTAGTAAGCAGAGTGCTGAAGACGGAGGCATCCAGCCAAAAGGCGCACAGATAATCAGGATGCCACGCACAAAACACAATGGAAACATGTCTACATCTATAAATAGTTATGGTGCCTGCCCTGTGGCGGACGTTCAGGCAGGGACGGTGCCGGGCCCTATACCTCGAAAGGGCCCAACCTCAGTTACTGGAAGTCCTTCTCAATTGCCTCGAGGAGCCAGGAGGCAAGGGAATAGAGCTACTGGCCAAACAAACAAACGACCAATAAAAATAATGCACTGGAATGCTGAGGGTGTCAACAGTAAAAGAGATGGATACAGCAAAAAATTGGAACTTGAAAATGTCCTCAGTGAAGAACAAGTTAACATATGCTGTATCCAAGAAACACACCTCAGCAGTGACATAGCCTTCAAAATCAGAGGCTACCAGTGCTACCGATCTGACCGAAAGGACAGGCGAAAGGGTGGAATTCTGACACTTGTTAAAAACAATATCAGCGCATGTCAGCTGGAAGTATATATGGAAGGGGCAGAATACCAGATGCTCCACCTAAAAACAGACAGTGCAGAATTCCATCTCCTGAACTACTACTGCCCAAATGATAAACCAATGGCACTAGACACAATTCCAGACAAAGAGAAACTCATGGTGTGTGGTGACTTCAACAGCCACTCTCAGAGCTGGGGCTACGATCATATCGACAAGAGAGGTGAGGAACTTGAGAGCTGGCAGGATGAAAATAATCTCATCCTTATTAACCAGCCAGCAGACTCGCCAACCTTCTACTCGAGAGCATGGCACACCACCTCTACACCAGACCTGGCATTCCACTCACCAGGCTTGGAATGGAACATCACACGTGTTGTTGGAAAGCAGCTTGGAGGTAGTGACCACAGACCAGTATTTCTGGAAATCCACAATGAATTCACCAAGGACAGCAGCACGCTCACTAGGTGGAACTATAAAAGGGCAGACTGGAAAATGTACCAGCATTTAACCAGTGTTCTAGCTAAGGACATGAACTTGGACAAAGACATCAATAGAGCAGTGAGTGAATTTAATAGATGTATACTACATGCTGCTAGTAAAACCATACCCAGGGGGGCACGCAAAAACTACAAACCCTACTGGAATGATGAACTGGAAAAGCTGCAAAATGAGATGGAAACATCTAGACAGCAGGCTGAGAACAGACCTAGCCAAGAACATCACAACAAATATCAGCAAACAAAGGCTAAATTTCAAAGAGCCAAGTTACAAGCCAGACGGAGCAGCTGGAAAGAAAAAACAGAGTCGCTGAACCTAGAAAGAGATACTAGGAAATTATGGAAACTTGTAAAACAACTAAATGATGAAGGTACAGGGAGAAATACCAGGATCACACTTTATAAAGATAGAAACATTTTAACAGGTAAACATGCAGCTGATTACTTTGCAGATTCCTTTGCAGAAGACAATAACGTCAAAGTCAGCCCAGACAAACAACAGGAGGTTCGAGAGAACCAGCAAAACATTGGACAAGGTGAACCTATACCTGAAGTCATGGAGGCACCAATCACAATGAGAGAACTGGAGCATGCAATATCCAAATTGAAAATGAAAAAGTCCCCTGGAGCTGATGGAGTGTCCAATGAAATGATTAGAAACCTGGGAATTGCAGCAAGAGCAAAGCTACTGCAGATCTTTAACACAAGCTGGTCCACAGGTAATGTACCACAGGCGTGGAGAGAAGCAATAATGATACCACTCCTCAAATCAGGAAAAGATGGCAACACAGTCTCCAACTACAGGCCCATCAGCCTCACAAGCTGTCTATGTAAAACAATGGAACGCATTATCAATCTTAGGATGCAGTGGTACCTTGAAAGTGAAAACCTTCTGGTATCACAGCAAGCAGGTTTCAGACAGTGCTACTCTACTGAAGATCAGGCAACCTACCTCTCCCAAGAGATTGAGGATGCCTTCCAAGAAAAGAAACTGGTACTAGCAGCATGGATAGACCTCAGGAAAGCATTTGATAAGGTCTGGAAAGAAGGGCTCCTAAAGAAATTGCGAAATTGCAGGGTTAGCTCAAGAATGTACAAATGGGTTAAAGCATACCTGCATAATAGAAGAGCCAGGGTACAATTAGATGGTCGCAAGAGCAAGAAAGTTCTACTGCGTCATGGAGTCCCCCAGGGAGGAGTCCTGTCACCCACACTTTTCTTGGTTTACATCAATGACCTAGTTGCTGAACTACCACACGGGATCAAAGTGGCAATGTATGCTGATGACCTGGTGATCTGGTGCACGGAAGAACATGTAACAGTGGCCACTAAACAAATACAAAGAGCTATCGATGCCCTAACCTTATGGGCAAATAGATGGTGCGTCAGCATTAACACAGATAAGTGCAGCACTACACTCTTTACCCTCTCACCAAAACAAAAAGCGGGTCATATCAAGATAGATGGAGAGCTCTTGAAAGAAGACAAACAACCCACATACCTCGGAGTTACTTTTGATGATAAGCTGACATGGAAGCAGCACATAAACAAAGCAACAACAAAAGCCAGGAGGAAGCTAGCTATCCTGAGAAAACTAAGTGGAACCACATGGGGAGCCAGTGGAAATATACTCAGTAAAGTTTACCAGCAAGGCATAAGACCACACCTGGAATATGGTTCAGCTGCGTGGTGTCCTGCATCAAACACCACATTACAAGATCTAGATAAAGTGCAAAACCAGGCACTTAGAATAATGTTGGGAGCAATGAAATCAACACCCATAGCAGAGATGCAGAAAATGGGAAGAATGCAAACACTTGGCGAACGCAGAGACACAAAAGTACTAATTCAAGCAGAAAAGTTTCAGTGTATGCCAAGTCATCCAATGAAGGAAAGATTCCAAAATCTAGCAATGGGGCGACTGAAAAGGAGCAGCTTTATCCATCAAGCTAAACGACTCCGTAGACAACTTACAGACCTACCTGAAGTTGACAGCCCCTTAACGTCTGTACCAGAACAAACCCCGTGGAGTGAAAGACATGGAATGCCAATATACATTCAGACCCATGTGAAAGGAATACTAAGCGAGGACGAACAGAACAGTGTGCAGCGAATGACAGTCACCCTCAGTTTCCTGGATGAGGAATATCCACAAGATATATGGGTCAGAGTGTACACAGATGGGTCAGCACAGAATGCTGTGAGGAATGGAGGTGCAGGTGTATATATAGAATATCCACACAAGCCTAGAGATACAATCAGAACACCGACAGGAAAATTCTGCAATAATTATGATGCAGAAATCCAGGCAATTAGTGTGGCAGCTAAAAAACTGCTGAACTCCAACTCCGGCCTACAGCCTGTGGTATTCCTGACAGATGCAAGGTCAGTGCTTCAAGCTCTCCAGTCTGGAAAACTAACAGACTTAAAGAAACTACTTAGCGAATTGTCTTACCAGTATAGGGTAACCATGCAGTGGATACCCTCTCACTGTGGAATACCAGGAAATGAAAAAGCAGACCAACTGGCTAAGGAAGGTGCTGCCGAAGACCAACCAGATATACCAATCACCTACCATCAGAAAAAACAGATGATCAAGTCAATAAGAAAGCCACAAACACCAACACAAGATGACTATCACAATATGAACAGATCAGAACAAGTTATAATTCTACGTCTCAGAACAGGACACAACCGACTCCGCAGTCACATGTATACAAAGTTCAAGATTGGCAACACGGCCATGTGTACATGTGGACAGGCAGCACAGAGTGCCAAACATATACTTCAAGAGTGTTCTGAGCATGAAACTCTGAGGCATACATATTGGCCAGAGGAAACAACACTGGAATCAAAGCTCTATGGGACACTGTATGAACTAAAAAAGACAGTGAGTTTTATTAAGGAGACAGAATTACAGATATAGACATGTTTCAAGTGAACGAAAGAAGAAGAAGAAGAGTTATGCAAAGAGAATTACTATCTCAGATAAGTGGATCACATGTTAAATAAACCGACATTAGCACTTTACAAGTTACATACAGTCAGAAACAGTAGCAGTTACTTATGGTGAAGTATGATTCAGAACTAAAGAACAAATAGAACCATGTTGAAATTGTTAACCATCTCAGAAGGTATACTTTTGAAAATTAACATATAAATAGAATAACAGTTGTGAAACAGGGACAGCCAATTATGAGTGAGAGAATGTTTGTGAACTTGTAAACTAACAATATTCAAGATTATTCATTAACTAGATGTAAACAATAAACTTCTTATCTGTGGAGACACAAATTCATGAATGAGTTTAAATAGCAAATACATAAGTAAGAAAGAAACTCCGTTAAAGAGGTTACAGAGCATCAAAAGAGTCACGGATTGTCCAGTGAGACAATCAATTCAAAAAATTAGACAGAGTGGATAAAGAGACATGAAGATGTTGGATCAACGACATAGAAAAATGTATGCACATGTCTCTGGCCAATGCAGACCTGCTTGCCTGGACAGAGGGGTATTCAGAGTATCCATGATGAAGACAATATTCTGCAAAGAATATGTCATTTGATATATAAAAAGAAATATGGCAGCATTAACAATAGGATTTAGGCCAGCCAGTCCAATCCCAGATCAAGTGCCTACCTACTATACGAAATGTGGGCGAATTTTGATATCATGCACAGGTTCATCATCCCAAGTGTTTTATAGAGCACATATTTTTGTGTAGTCATTAAAATTACATCACAAGCAGGCCGTGAATTCAGAAGAACAAAATGGCTAATGTTATTAGAGATTAAATTATGCCACAATTTAATGCTATGAATCCACATCAGAGAATAAGGGATGATCATGGAAATTAGGAACTGCTTTCAGATGAATCGATCTGCGTGCTATGCACTGAGCCCCGCTGCCCCCCCTCCCAGGTCATCCAAGAGAGGCAGGGGGCTCTCTGTACATAACACACAGATCGATGCATTCTGCAGAAGATCAGTGCATCTAGCGACAGTAAAATGTGTATGCTTAGATTGAATCCTAACCCTAACATCCACCCCCATTCCTAAACACTATACATCTCTGTCTCAAGAGAAAAAAAACTGTGTTCTTCCTATTTTTATTGATACAGCAGCTATTTTGTTAATAGAAATTAACAGGCAGTGTGAGGACACACAAACTACTAAAATATTACACCACAAACTACTAAAAACATAACAAATGGCGCACTATATTGTATAGCTTAAAAACTGTGAGCGTGTAGGCACTTGATCTGGGATTGGACCCTCAAGCCTAGATGCTGTGAATTATTATAAAATTATTATTATTTCATGCTTACTCCAGTCAATTTTTTTAAATTCCACAATATTTTACTGCACAGTAATAGTCACATTTTTTTTTAAACAGGTAGTGTGTCTTATATTACTTCTTGGTTAATTTACTATATTTTTGTTTCCTTCAGCATCAATTGTGAAACGTCCTTCTTATCACTTTGCAACCTAATCTATAGGTTTATTACATAGGTCTATATGAGCCTAAACACTCTCCTTATATGAAATTGAGTAAGCTTAGGGCCTACCTCGTTAATAACTCTACTAGTGTCCAGTCAATTACGTTAATTATAATATAGTCACTGTACCTCTTTCGTGATTTCTTTTACGTGAATGTAAGAATGTTACATGGTTATGTATTTTTTTTTAAACAGCAACATTCTAAATAGTATCTTTTGTGATATCATATTGATACTGTAGGTACTTTGGACACCATACGTGCTCATGTAGGGAAAATATTGCTATAGGCTATAAATATCCTGTGACCAGGGTACTCTAAGTATGCTCAGTATTTTTGCAAATATTTAGAATAAATGTGTCTATGCCCACATAAAGGTGTATGATTCAGGACCAGACATCTTTGCTAGGCATCAAAGTCATTGATTCTGACATAAATATTATCTCATATTGAAGTAATACAGTTAAGTGTTTCAAGGTAACTTAAATCCACTATAATTCTGAATATTATTTGAATTGTGTGAGTACCGCCATGTTACAAGATTTATTAATTAATAATTAAATTTAATTAGTTCTGGGAACATATGAAAACTACAACTATGACAACATTGTGATCAACAGATGCATCTGCCATTGTAGGTTTCATAGAAAATAACTGAGATAATTCAGAAATCATCAGCTCAGCTCTATCGCCACTTTGAGGTGGCCACAAGTTAAATTTATATTTAGGTTAGACTACTTCTTAATGAATGCAAAATATTTGGATGCAAAATTAATTTGAAATCAATTCATAACTTTCTTCAGGATGGACATCCAGACTTGGTTGAATTGCAATTCAATGGCTATCTATATGTACTTGGACATCTGGGATTAGCGTGTTTGGGAAATTTTGCTTAGGCTATAAATTTCTTGTGACAGGGTTTAAAATAGTGTTTGCATCATTTGTTGTGTTTGAAACTAGATTTATTAAGCTCTGTAACCATTTTTCTTTTTATATATGTAACTTTTAAGAGAGTAAAACAATGCCCAAACCAGCAGTTAATTATTTAAAACATCAACATTTGTTTAGATTATGCAAATTAGCCAACATTTTGAATATTAATTAGTTTTACGTGCATCTGAGAATCACAGCAATGTGATCAACAGATGCAGTATGTCTTTGCGAATACAAAAATATATAGTTTCTGTGGTATTTTATTATGTTTAATAGATATATAATTTATTTTCATTTTAATTATGCAAATTAGCAGCCATTTTGAATATCAATTAGTTCTGTGTCTATCAGAAAATTCCAGAAATGTGATCAACATAAGCGTCTTGTCTCCGCAAACAGAAAAATGTATTTGTGTATTGTATTATTGAAAATAACAAAGATAATTCAGAAATTATCAGCTTGGTTACATTTTGTAGTCACAAGTTTTATTTATATTTTCCTATATGTTCCATGTAAATTATTGTGATGTCAAATTCATTGGGAAAAAAATCATAACTTTTTTCAGCATTGACGTACATACTTGGTTGAGGTATCGGCTGTTTCGTCCATCGTTGTGACTTTTAGGGGGGTTAAATGAATTAGAATTAGTTTATAGATTTTTTTGGGAGGGGGGGGGGAGAAGGGTTAGAATCAGTGTTTAGAATTAATAATTAATTCTCTAAGAATTCTTGTCTAAGGTGTGAATAGATATGATTGGTTTTTCAAGGGAAATCCGTAACGTTATATAGCCCAATGTTGGACGAAACAGCATTTTTACCGAAATTTTTAAGGGCTAAGTTCTAACTATATTATTTGTAATTATGCAACACTATTTTGAAAATTTTGTCCAAGTACCTACTATCTAGCTGTATTATTTTTAATGATATAGTCTATAGTTATATTTTGATAATAGTGTCCAGGTACCTAGACTAGACTCACTAACCTACTACTAAGATAGTAGACCTAGATACTGATACATCAATAAATAACCGATGATAACCACATCCCTTTTAATTGGGCTTTGTAATTTGCTTTGAAGTTGCGCTCGCTCAATGATTGAGTCAATCTCTCATGCGACTACTGGTTCAAAAATAACACTAAATTTTATCCTCACATACATCCTCATTCAAACATGAAAACTGTTAACACAATTATTACCGTAACAAATGGTTAATTCTGCTTCGTAACATTGTATTCTGTCAAGCTTGACATCCCACCGTGACTTCTGCAGTTGTCAGAAGTCAAACTTCTTTAATCACTGTGACTAAAGAGTTATTAGCAATTTAGCGTCTGCGTGTGATATTTGATAGTTACAAAGCCAGGGACAGATGGATTACAGAAATAAAGAAGAAGCCAATGAAAACAAACATAGGCCTGTATGAAACACACACAAACCCATTTCCAGAGAACTAATCCCTGATGCTGCAAGGAACAAAGGTATGAAGCGAAAAGAAAAAAAAAGATAGTTGATGAATATCACTTTGAATAGCATTATTTATAGAAGAAATAATCATTCATTTCCGCTTTAGTTAGGCGCGCGTAATCATTATGTTCACTGTTCACTGTAGACACGGGTCCGCTTTGGTTATATCAGGACATCAACTTTAATATAATATTCTAGCCTTCTATTTATGAAATAACAAGCACTGGAAACATAAAAATCGTATTCTTCCTCAAATTACTGCAGTTTATCTGGACATAGTGCGGAGACCTTTACCAGACTTGTTCTCTTTCAGTGATAATATAATGCGTGCAATAGTTGATATTCCAGGAATATCAGTGAGAGGACATAGCATATATAATTTGAGGTATGCGGATGACACCGTTCTTATTGCAAAAAATGATGAAGTCCTTCAAGATGTAATTAATGTAGCCTAATAGTCGCAGAAAGTAAAGAGAAAGGCCTCTTCCTAAATAGAAAGAAAACAGAAGTAATGGTTATTTCAAAGAAAAAAAATACCACACTTTGCAAGATCAAAGTGAATGATATAGTATTAAAACAGGTCCACCAATTCAAATATTTAGGCACAACGATTACAGCAGATGGAAGAAGTTCAACAAAAATAAGAAGCAGAATAGGGCAGGCAAAAACAACATTCAGAAAAATGAAAAATATATTGTATAATATGACCTTGTCATTAGAGGTGAGAAAAAGAGTTCTGCAGTGTTATATGTTGTTGTTCGTCCATCACAAGTGATGATGACCATTTGTTACATCCACTTTTGAAAATTCAATTTTAGTTATATCCTTGATTATGAGTTCGTAGATGGCTAATGAGCCCTATTCGAGCTGTAAATGTCCTTGGGCAGTTTGGACATGGAATAACGACTGTAGACGGATCTTGGTCTATCCGTGACTTTCTAGCTGCTCTCCGCTGTTGAGCTGCTGCATTTCTCTTCTTTTCACAAGATGATGCGCTCTTTTTTATTTTAGAACGCCATGTAGATCTATTTTGTGCAAGTTCTTCCCATGTATCGTGGTCTATTTCAAAGGCTTTCAGTGAGTCCTTTAACGAGTCCTTGTAGCGCTTCCTTTGGCCACCTTGAGATCGTATACCCTTCTCTAGCTCACCATAGAGAAGTATCTTTGGCAGACGATGGTTTGGCATACGCACCAAATGACCTGCCCAACGAATCTGTGTCTGCATCAGGATCGTGTCAATGCTTGGGATACCAACTCTATCAAGGACAGTGGTATCTGGAATCTGGTCTTGCCATCTGAGGTTCATAACTTTCCTAAGACAATTTGTATGAAAATGATTGAGTTTTTTCACATGACGTCTATACACAGTCCATGTTTCACTAGCGTATAGCAGCACTGGAAGTACCACTGCTCTGTAAACTTTCAGCTTAGTCTGTAGGTTAATGCCATTTTAACGCCAAACATTTGCGTACAATCTGCCGAAAGTACTGCTTGCTTTGGCGATCATTGTATACACTTCATCATCAACGTTGGCATTTAAGTGCTATATAACTCCTATACTAACATATGAATGTGAGTCTTGAACAATAAACAAACTAGAAAGTGGGAAATTAGAGGCAACAGATTTGTGGCTCTATAGAAGAATGCTGAGAATATCATGGACTACCAAAAAAACTAATGTGGAGGTGTTGAAAGAGTCAAATGCGAAACGGACCTTAATCAATAATATAAGAAAAAGACAACCTTCATTTTTGGCCACTTCATGAGACAAGGAGGTTTGGAGAACATAGTCACAGCAGGCAAGATTGAAAGTAACAGAGACAGGTGGCGACAACGTGAGAAAATATTAAACAGTTTGACAACCTGGTGCTGCAGGGAAACAACAACGATCTTAATACATAATACTGTGGTCAGAGATCTGTGGAGAGCCATTATTGCCTACGCCAGCCGGCATGTCACATGATGATGATGAGTGCGGAGAATATGATGCGCTGTGTTATGTTGTACTGCTTAGTTGCGCTATTTTAGCCTGACCCATCCGACTTCAACATAGTTTCTGTGTCACTTTGATCCTCTATGGATTGAGACGGCTAACTCCACCCCCTAAACTCTCTTTAGTAGCATCTTATAATATGCATGGCATGTTACAGTGTCGATATATTGTTTCCCTTTAAGATCCCGACAATACACGGGCGCGAGAGACATCAAATAGGCCTACAATAATTTGAACATCTTATGAGAATCGAATACACATATTGCGCCAGAAGCATAGGTCAGGGTATTCCGGTAACACCCAATCCCCCTGACATTACTAAATTACTGACTAGTATTTCGGCCAAAAAATTGGTCCCTAATTAATAAATACTACAGTCTCCCGTACACATATAATAACACGAAGTAATCGAAGATATGAAAAGAATACAACAGACATACTGGGTATATCAGAACATAGATGGGAAAATTAAGGACATTTCACGTTAACAAATGGAAAATTGTGTACTTTCTCAGGATCAGAATATGGTGGACTTAGTGGTGTTGGATTTTACCTCTCCAAAAATATCAAATTTTCTTTATTGGGTGATTACCCCCATAAATGAGGGTATAATCACCATCAGAATAAAGGGAGAAAAAAGAAACATCACTATTACACAAAATTATCCCCCAACATCAGCGGCAGATGAGAAATAAATTGAAGATTTTTGCGATCAACTTCAATTCGCGCTGGACAAAATACATAAACAAGATATTAAAATAGTTTTAGGTGATTTCGACGCAAAAGTAGGTCAGGTCAGAGATCAACATGACTCGAATCAATGTATATACTGCATTGGCAGTAGGAACAATAAAGGTGAACGTTTGCTAAACTTCTGTGCAGAAAACAACATGGCAGTAATGAATACATTCTTCAAACATCACCCGAGAAGACTATACACCTGGACGTCACCGCACGGAAAGACAAGAAACCAATTTGATTATATACTAATAGAACAGAGATGGAAAACCAACATTCTTCAATACAAGACAGTACCAGGTGCAGACTGCGACACTGATCATGAGTTACTCATCGCAAAGTTCAAGTCAAAGAAAAAAAATTCAACCATTTCCATATACGATATGACGTCTATACCGGAAGAGTACAACATCGAAATTCAAAACAAATTCGAAAAACTACTTGAAATACAAGAAGAATTCACCCCCAATGAACTTGAAAACAAAATAAGTGATATTTTCAATAACTGTGCAAAAACATGCTACACAAAAAAAGCAAGAAGAAGAAATAGTAGGGCCTATATATCAGAAGAAACTATGAACATTACCCAAGAAAGAAGACAAATCAAAAACAATAGTACAAATAGAGTAAATTATAGAAGTCTGTCAAGAGATATTCAAAGAAGAATTAGGCAAGACAAGCAAAACTACATAAACAAAATATGCCTTGAAATAGAAGGGCAGAAAAACCAAGGTAACAGTAAAATTATGTTCGGAAATGTACGACACCTAAGAGACAACAAACTTCCACCAACATTAAAAGTGCTTAAAAATAAACAAGGTAACACACTTACGAAAGGGAAACATATCTTACATAGATAAAAGGAGTACTGCAGTGAGATGTACAATGACCCAAGTAAAAGAAAAAGCAAATCAATAAATGAATGTGAAAAAAGAGTCAGAACCTACAAAGGAAGAAGTGAAATACGCAATAGAAAGTTTAAAGAAAGGAAAAGCCACAGGCAACGATGGTTTAACAACAGAAATTATACCCACAGGGGGAGAGGTCGGAATCAAGATCTACCACAAACTGCAACAAAATATGGGAAAGTGGCACATGACCAGAGGAATGGGAAAAAATCATTATATATACCCCTCCCCTAAACAGGCGACCTTCAGATTTGCTCAAATTACCGAACTAGCCCTTATAGGCCTAAGTCAAGCAAGTAAAATCATGCTAAACATCAATATGCAAAGAATCAAATAAAAATTAGAGATGGAGATAAACGGGGGAAAATGTCGGTTTCAGATCGGACAAAGGAACAAGAGATCACATCCTTAACATGAGGCTTATTATAGAAAAGTGTAGGGAATTTTAAACTGACCTGCACATGTGCTTCATAGATTACCCAAACGCGTTCAACTGCGTCCAACACCAAAAACTATGGGAGATAATGAACAGTATGGGTTTCCCAAGACATCTGATCCATCTAATAGAAGAACTTTACCAAGATCAAAAGGCGACAGTGAAGTTAGAGAGCGATCTCTCAGAGTGGTTTGAGGTACAAAGTGGAATAAGGCAGGGATGCACACTCTCCCTATACCTGCTCAACATCTACGCAGAAAATATAATGATGAATGTGAGAGAAGACATACACAACACGGATTATCACGCTATAAACATCGGTGGTTTTGAAATTCATGAACTACGCTACGCAGACGACACTGTGCTTCTTTCAAATGATTCTTGATTAGAAACTGGCCTCACAGCACGTGGGGCATTCCCATAAGTGCTCCACCCTCTGTTCTAGCAGCCACCCGACTCAATGGTGTTTCGAGACTAATACCGCCTAAACAGACGTCGACATCAGGGCACAACTCTGGCCCTTGCGACATGTTTCTTTGTTGTTCCGCCCACCCACGCCGTGCACGTAACTAGTTCAAGCACAACGTCGGTCTGTCGGAACAAAATGGTAACTGTTATCGAAGGTTACGACTACGGGAATTCTTTCAAATGATATAAAGGGATTGGAACAACTAATAAAAAACACAAAGAAAAACAGCGAAGCACAAAACTTATATTTAAACGCGGCAAAAACATAAATAATGTCAACAGATATAACAACACACCAACCAAAAATCAGAATAGATAATGCCGAGATAGAATGTGTGGATAAATTCGAATAGTTAGGAGCAAACATCAACGGTGCAGGAGACTGCATGTCAGAGATAAGGAAGAGATTGGCAATGGCATATTGTAAAATAACACAGTTGAAAAACATATGGAAAAACAACAAAATAGAAACGAAACTGATAATGCTACGAACGTTTATTTTTCCGGTTGCAACATATGCAATTCTCTAGCCGAATAAAGACCCTAAATAAACAGGCTCATACCAACCCATATACCTCACAGCACACCTTGGAAAAATATTGAAAATTGTAGCAAACAAAAGATTGACATTTCACCGTCAAAAATTTTCTACTTCCGGGTACAGATAAGCAACGATCTGTCCGACATCTTCGAACAGGAAAACGGGATACCGCAGGGATCGGTTATATCTCCGACTATTCACCATAATGGTTAATGGATACACGTGCCAATGTCGGGTAACGACCCTAAACAGGAAATATATGGCTGGGAAAATTTCAAAATGAACAAAAATAGGTATAAGTGTTAACAAAATAAGTTATAAAATAACCTAACAACGAGTCACGGTGACTGACGACGTTTCGACTACGAAGTCTTCATCAGACACAAATAAGCAACAGACAATAATATTACAAACAATCATAATGTAAGAGAAAATGAAGATGGTACGAGAGATCAGATGAGAGCGAGAGAAAAATATAGAGAGAAAGAGGTAAATACAGCAAGAACATACTAGAAACTGAGAAAGCCACAGAGCACATACAACCAAACAGTAGAAGGAAAATATGGAATAGTGAAGAGAGACATGTCATATGAGCAAATAATAATGGTAAGAAAATACACTGGTGATACATGCAAGCTAGATTAGCTAAATATTAGTAATAAGAAGTAACTAATAAAACGGGTAACTTAGCTCGATATGTGCTGTTCAAACAAATGGGCCAAAACACATAGGACTCAAGGTAGAAAGTTGACAATAATAGCCAATGAATGGACAAAGCCTACATATCGAGCTGGACAGGTGGAAAAAGTAGGAGATATAACATAGACCGGTTTCCCGCCCCAATATGGACGCTGGGGGGGGGGGGAAGAAAAAGAAAACAGCCTTGCGTAAAAAGAAGCAATAAAGACAGAACAAAAGTCAGGATACACAAGGACCGGAAGTAAAGAAAACGTGCGACAAACAAGAACCATAGCGTAAGACATGGATGTAGAAGCTAAAAACATGGGGAGGGGGGTTATATCAGTAACCATGACTTGAACCAAATGGCATATAGAAACAGATAGCAAGAGATGATGGGGCTGAGGGAAGGAAGAAGACTAAACAGGAGGTGAATAAAGAGGCGAGGAAGAAGAAGAGAAGAGAACGTGGTAGACCGACGTGGGCACCGAAATGAAGATACGTCACACAAGAAAGGAATGTGGAGGTGGAAGGGGGCCCAAGGGACGCAGGGAGGGCACAGTGGAGAGTGTGGGTGTATCCCGGAAATGAGCGTCGTAAGAAGCATGTAAACATGTAACCATGAAGAAAGAAAGGACATGTATGAGCAATGAAAATATGTATACAAACTTATTTATGTTCATGGTCTGGTAAATTAAAAAGTAGATAGCTATATGATATCATATAATGTAACATATATAGAAACAAACATAGACATAGATAAGAATATAGTTAGAAATATAGACATATATGTGAGCAGGGAGTTGAAGAACATGTATTAAGAAATGTAACCACACGGAAAGCACAAAATTTTAATAATGAACGCGCAGTAAAGTATTAACCATAGTTTCAGTAATTAGTTAAATTATGTAATTTGAATATTTATACCAGCATAACAGTGTGAAATTGCATTTAAAATTTAAGTATTAAAAAAAGACATGACCGTATAAGAACAGTATTTAATATATAGACCGGTTTATATACGTGAGTGTGAGTTAAAGAATCGATAGGTAGGGGACCTGCATGGAGTCATGTAACAAGAAAATGAAAATGTATAGAAAAATACTTAAATATGAATAAGAATATAATGATTGATTTAGATATAGGCCTATGTGTGCGTGTATGTGTGTGTGTATATATATATATATATATATATATATATATATATATATATATATATATATATATATATATATATATATATATATATATATATATATATATATATGCGAGTAGAGACGAAGAAGAATATACATTCTATCATGTAATTCTATATGCTTTATAAACTAATGAATCACACGGCATTCTTTATAGATGACTGAACTATTGTATCTGTTGGTTTTGTATGTATTGTAGCATTGATATGACACCCACTCTTTCTGTTATGACCTCGTTTCTAATTCTGTGTCTTCTGGTCACTCCTGTGGCTTTTCTCAGACATCTCATCTCTGTTGCAACCAGTTGTCTCTTTTTATGTTGTTGTTAAGGGCCATATTTGACATTGGTAGCACATGGTTGGAAATGAAGATACTTTGGATAAGATTATTTTTTGTTGTCATTGGTAGCATTTTGTGCTGCAGTAACGGGGATAATGTGTGTGTGGTGCACAAGAGGCAAGTTCAGGGCATATCACTAAATGTTGTCTAGCCACCGTGGAAAAGACTGGGACCTTACTACGTACACCACAAAGCAAGCAACGGACCAACATCATCTGAAGATTAGGAAGAAACATATTAGAATAAGAACATGGAATGTTAGAACACTACACCAGTCAGAGAAGCTAGAAAACCTAATATTTGAGGCAGACGAATTAAATTTAGATATTCTAGGAGTAGCAGAGACAAGATGGAAAGATGCAGGGTACTTTTGAAAGGAAAATTTTAGTTTCATACATTCAGGAGGAGATTACGATGAACGGGGGTGGGGGGGGGGGGTAGGAATACTGATCAAATAAGAAATAGAAAATACATCCGCGGGTACTGGACATATAACGACAGAATGATAATGCTAAAAAACAAAGCAAAAACTTTTGATCTTGCCATTGTACAAACATACACACGAACTACAGACTACACTGAAGAAGAATTACTACGAAGACCTACAACAACTACTCAAGCCAGTAACACAACAGACATTTTACTAGGCATGGCAGACATGAATTCAAAAATAGAGAAAGGAAAACACAAGAAATATTGTAGGGAAATTTGGACTAGGGACAAGAAACGACAGAGGAGAAAGACGCATATAGTTCTGCGAGAAGAACAACGTGACCATATCTAATACATTCTTTGAACATGAAAATAGAAGATAGAACATAGAAGAATTCAAGATCCGTAGATAGACACATCAGCACTAAAACAACCAGACACAAAACAAAAATACCTTGTAGATGTAAGGAATAGATATGAACATCTAATGATAGAATGCATGCAACAATACAGAAGGGAAAATCCAGAAGAGAAAATAGATAATAAATGGGACAGCCTAAAGAAAGTATTAAAACATCAAATGCAAATTTACCAATAAGAAAGGAAAAGAACAAACAAACATGGATGACAGATGAAATATTAGAGAAAATATCAGAAAAAAAGAAAGCTAAAAATACCTTAAAATACTCAATTATAGACAATGAGATATGTAACATTTGCAGAATAGGGAAAAAATAATGACTAGAAACAAAATAGAGTGAAATAGAGACGTTAATACAATAGAAGACAAAAGTAATGCATAGAGAGATACGGCAGATTACAAATAAGAAAAATCCTATAAATGGGGGTGGTTGCATTAAAGATATAAACGGAAAAAAATATATATATTTGATAAAACAGAAGCACTTAACAAGATGGGCAGATTATGTGACAGAACTGTGTGACGACCACCGGAACAAAAAACCTACAATACACAGCAATGATGGACCAGCAATACTGAAAGGAGAAGTAGGAAATGCAATAAAATGTGAAAGGCTGCAGCCTCAGACAACATAACAGCAAGTGAATTTGGTGTGAATATTATTACAGAACTTTGCAATGACATATATGAAACAGGCCACATACCTAAAGACCTAACACCATCAATATTCATACCACTACCTAAGAAGCCCAGGGATGTGGACTGTACATAATATAGAACAATAAGTCTAATGAGTCATATAATTAAAGTTCTTCTCAAGAAAATACATGAAGAATTAAAAACAAGATAGACACGTAAGTCGGTGAAGAACAATTCGGTTTTAGGAAAAACAAAGAAACCAGAGAAGCTATACTTAGTATCCGACTGATGATCGATAAATATATAGAAGACCAAAAAGTATCTATATTTCCTTCATAGACTACAACAAGGTCTTTGACAGAGTCCAACACGGAAAATGAATAAAATATCTTCAAGAAATAGGCATAGATGGAAAAGACATCAGACTAATTAGAAATATATATTGGGAACATCAATAAGGTGTGAAAACAGCTACTCACCATACATAGAAATAAGAAGAGGGTAAGACAATGATGTATTTTATCACCGAGCCTATTTAATATCTACACAGAAAATATTTTTAAACATATAGAAGAAATACCAGGATTCAAGATCAATAGGAAAATAATAAACAGCCTGAGATATGTTGATGACACTGTTCTTTTAGCAGAAAGTGGGCATGGGCTACAAAGACTAATAGATCAAGGCAATAAACCAAGTAAAGAATATGGACTGGATATAAATATCCACACACACAAAAAACCACCATGATAATCAGCAGAGACACAGAAAAACAAGCGCTAAACATAAACATACATGGAGAGAATCTACAACAAGTAGAATACTATCAATATCTTGGACACATGGTCACAAATGACGGCAGATGTGAACAGAAGTGAAAAGGAAAATTCATTCATTCCTTTTTTTTTTGCGCTGAAGTTAGCGTATAAGGCAGAGGTCAGATCAATTCTGTCTGTTCAAAGCTATTCTGTGCGGTTGAATATTGTATGAATATTGTATGTTTTAATTTCTCTAAGTATTGTTCTTCTGAGTGTTTCCTTTGGTCTACCCCTGGCTCTTCTGCCTGTTGGTATCCATACAAGAGATTGGTGGTGTATTCTGTCATTGTCTGAGTCCAGGACATGCCCGATGTAGGACCAACGACGTTATCTAATAAAATATATAATGTAGTTTTGATGTGTCTCTACTCTGATGTTTTCATTTGATTTTAATTCGCTCCAGTGGGTGTTAGTTATACTACGAAGGAATCTGTTTTAGAGACTCAATAGTTTCTTTTCTGAAGATAGATAAATTTTCCAGCTCTCACATCCATATGATACCACTCGAATGACGCAGGAATTAAATAAGCACATTTTCGTGAGTGTGCTGATTGACTTTGACCTACAGATATTAGACAGTTTATTAAAGGCACTTGATGCTAATGCAGTGCGAGTTATAATTTCTAGCATGACATCGCCGTCGAGTGTTAATTTGCTTCCTAGATATGAAAATGTTGTACCTTTTCCAGATGTTGTCAATTTAAGTTTATTATATTAGGTGAACTGGTAAAGTCAATAATTTTTGTTTTTGATGTATACAATGGAGAACAGGAATGACTAAAGGTACCTTCAATAACATGAGGAAAATAGTAACATCTAAACAAATTACAAACACGTTACAAATGAGAATTATAAAATGCTACATCTATTCCATATTAATGTATTGCTCAGAAACATGGACACTAAACAAACAATTAGAGGATAGAATTGAGATATGGGTATATAGAAGAATAGGGAGAACAATAATAGGGAGAAGAAGAATAGGGTATATAGGGAGAACATCACGGAAAGAGAAGACAACAAACAAAGAGGTTCTAACAACACTTCGTATGAAGAAAGAATTATTAAGATAAATAAAGATCAGTCTAATAAAATATCTTGGACACATTAAAAGACATGACACCTTATTGAAGATCTTACTTGAGGGTAAAGTCAAAGGGAAGCGAGCAAGAGGTAGGCAGAGATACAGGTGGGAGAGTAACATCACACCATAGACAGGTTACAGTCTAGCAGAGTGCACCACCAAAATGAGAAACAGGGGGTGTAGGAGGTCTGTTGCAGCCAACCTTCGTTGCGGAGATGGCACATGATGATGATGATAGCCACTGGAAAACTATTCCACGGTTGGGAGCAAGACAAATCCATCAACAAACAGCAAGCAATATTTTAAGCCGTTACTAACTTTCCTTAAATGTATGAGTAAATGCAATTTTTCCAATATCTCATAAAGGTAATAATTTATATCCTCATTACAGTGTCATCCGACCACGACGACAACATAGTGACATAAACGTTAAACGGTTCGCTAAACGCTTAACAGCAACCAGTACGTAATTTCTACAGCTGATGAAAATATGTTCCCGGGAAAGGGGTCTAGAGTGTACGCTAGCTGAACTTTTGACTATTTCAGATGAAATCCAGAGATCCGGGTTAGAAGTACATAGAATAGCTTGATCGTAACACCAAGGCTGAAATATGTGTGTTGTGTGTTTTTGGAGCAATTATGTGGTAGGAAAGCACAAAGAATATTCTTGCGATCTTAATACTTAAATAGGTAAGTTATAAATAACAGAATAACATATTATTATCTGATATAAACTTTATAATAAAGGGACTTAAGTTCATATGATAACCTGAAGCATGTCGCACTAATCTGTGTATTCATCAAGTTAGTGTCCCACTGTGAGTGTGTTACGACGTGTATGCAGGCCGAAGCCTATTATAGGCTATGTATGTAACTATGTTAATGTATCGTATCTGATTTTGGATTTTTTGAAAGCATTCTACAACTAGTACTAGATTGGTGTTTGAAATGGCACAAGCTAGGAGCATACATATGCCTACAGTTCAGTGTAAATATTTAATATTGTTTTCATAACGTGTGTGGTGTGTTAGTGTGTGTGACACTACTTCCTCGTGTTGAGTGCATAGTCAGCATAGGCCTACATGATTAGTGATAATTAGGCTACTACTAAATACATTTTACTATGTACACTTAATAATACATCATTAGCATAGGGACCTACTTAGCGTGAAAGTAAATTCATTCACTTCAAATTAAATTACGAAACATGTATAGTATTTTATACAAATTTATTATAGTGATACCTATGGGTGGCCGCTGTTGGACAATGTGGATTGGGTTTGTTCTAGATAGCAACCAACTACTGTATGAAAGTGTATGGCCTATGCCCATAGAAAACCTGCAAGTAACATTTAATGGTGGCTACTCATGCTATAGCAATTTGAATTTGTTTCCGTGTGTTCAATATGGGAGAATATATTTGTGCACTGCTGATAGACAAAACATGCTTGTATTGATACACGCTTATGATTCCATCCTTTGTTGATTTTATAGCAGCCTTTTTACTTTATTTAGTATTTACTACCTTCTCATATGATCACTAGTTTTAGTGATTCAATCTCTCTCCTGTCTCCCTCTCTCTTACTTTATTATGTATCCTTAAATTAATAAATATATCATCACACACACTTTCCCGCATTTGCAAGATACGACTTCACACTAATATACCCTGTCACAATTGGTTATTAATCAATGTTACTGTGCACAGATTATTGGTTATTAACCTTTAGCACTTTGAATAAAAATTATGCAAATTCCCCTCTATTGCTTGATTTTTTTAAAAACAATTTGTGTTATTTTTTGTGGGTGTTTGGAAAACGAATGATGTTTTTGTTTTTAGAGAGTTTAAAATATTTAAAAAATATATAAATAAAGAATTGAATACTGGTTTCTTTACGGGGACATGTGACAGAGTGTCAAACTTTTAAATATTATGCAGTTTCATTCAAGTTTCGTGACCTCACTGAACTCAGATTAAAAAGTTGATAATTCTGCATCCATCTGCGCATTATGCACTGAGAGTCCCTTGTCCCCCAAGGGGGGGGGGGGGTGGGCTCTCAGTGTGTAGCAGGCAACTCACAGGTTCCACCAGTAGTCTTAAGTACTGTGAAATGTTCTTTATCAATATTTTGTTGCGTTAAATAATGTACGTATATCTTTCATTAAAATGTGGCCACAGCTGCCCGTAAAGTACTGAATCTAATTGTATAAGTTGTGTTTGTGTATGTATGATATGTGAGAAGGTGGTGAAGATAAAAAAATAAATAAGACTCGGCTTAAAACACAAAGGTATGGTGAGAAACACCACACCACCTTATGGGATGGATAATTCACATATTTCCCTATTTCTGTGCATATGTGCTGAGAAGAACACAGCTTGAACACTTAATAACCACTGGAAAGATCAAAGGGAGAAAAGATAGAGGTCGACAAAGAGAAAAGTTACTAGAGTGACACAGTAGAAGCTCACCAATCGAGCTTATTGACAACACAAGAGACAGAGAGTCGCGGAGAAACATGATCGCCTACGCCAGTCGGCATGCCACTTGATTGTGCATGTTTTTGTTTCTGGACAACTATTGACTAGAGACAGCAGAGCACTTAGGGCTATGAAAAAACCATGTGCTATAATGCTGGTTCATAATTCAGTTTACCTATGTGTGTATGTATATAAAAAATTGGTAGCATATCCCATTCAGGACATAGCTATCAACTCAGCATTTGTTGGCTGTAGTGATTTTCTAGGCACAATGTATGTATGTGTGTATATATATATATGTTTATATATATATATATATATGTTTTTATATATATATATATATATATATATGTTTATATATGTGCATGTGTGAAAAAAAGTGCATGCCACATTATAACCATTAGCACAAAAAGTCCACCAAATATCCCTATTTTCAATCATATGGTTGAATCATGAAAAATTATTCACAGATCAGTCCTTGGTGTTATCAAGCCACTATATTTCTTGTCACTTCTTCTTCCATCTTCAACTGTTCCCTTAACTTATGTTTTAACAAATTTATCCTCCTGACTTAAGCTTATTTAAGCTATCACATATAGGTCAAGGGGAATCCCAGTTGTCCTTTTTTTTAAACCACTCTATTTTTCTCAAGTGCTAACTTATGTTGCACTTTTTATATCACTGTTTGATGGCAATTTTCCATAGTTTGGTGACTTCCAGCCGTGTGATACTTTATCTTGTTTGTGTGTGCATACAAAAGATGTTGATAATCCATTAAGTGGCTCTTCTTTTCCTCTTGCAGTATATTTAATTCACAATATATATACACAAAGAATACATGCTAATCTTTACCTCTGAATATCTTCTTCTTTCACTTTTATACTTCCATATTGATAATCTTGACAAGGGTACCAGTCAACACCAGGCTCCCAGCAGAGTTGTAAAGTTTTTCATGTAATTTGGAGGGCAGGTCTGCAACAAACGTTCATCTGTCGTAAGGCTGGTACCACAGAAGCACAGAAATGTTGAGCTGATCTTGTATTTGTGGTATAGATCGTGGCGCAATCTGTTATATCCTGTGTGTAAATAGTTACCTAGTCCACTCTTTAAATGGTAGGCATAGTTTTTTTTATGTAATCTTGGTGGTCACATTCACATTTTGATTTGAGAGAGACTGTAATCATTGTTTTTGCTACCACAAACATGGTTTTTATGTCACTATATTGCCATGTCCCACCTTCATTGTTGAGTTTGTTTACTACTTCATTATTTTCTGGGATGATGCAGTATGCTAGTATCCACTAGATTATGCTCCTCCAGTAAAACTAGACTAAATTTTCAAGTGACTTCACTAATGGTTATAATTTTTTGCTGTACTTGCAAAGAGGATTACTAGAGGTACACTCAGAGTGGCATTGAGGTTTATACTAGACTCTGGCATTAACAACAATGGCGACTGCTAAAAAGAAGTCAGAGATAACACAATAGTACAAAGAAATTAACTAAGATGAACATGAATATGTCTCAGAATCATCAAGGAGATATCATATTCATTATTTTTGTATGTGTTTATTCTCAAACTCTCATCGGATCTTTCTTGTAGCATTGTAGCAGGATATTCCTACTAGATTTCCAGCAGGATGTAGTCCAGAGAGCAGAAACGCCTTGTGTTGCCATTTTATTTTCTTCAATGGCCCGACATATCCAACTTTGGCATTGGTAACTATATATTACTAATATGTTCAGTGTTTTACTACTTCCATTGAACAGTGGACGTCTGTAACATATTGCTAGAAGTAGGCCAGTTATACCATAGAATTGGTTCTCATATTTACATGCTGGTCACCATGCTCCAAGCTCACCAGTCAAACATGCTTGACATTTTTGCTTCTGTCTGTATCGATATTGACGTTGCCACAGATCCATTACTTAATGAATGATAAAGTAGAGTAGATTCATAAAGAAAATAATATTAACTTACACAATGGAAGATATAGTTCTGCAGGTATGTTGCACCCATGAAAATTTAACCTGGGTAAAAATTGAGGTCCCGGGGTATTCATTCTAAATGACCTCCAAAGTAAATACATAATTATATCACACAGGATTGAAATTTTAGGGAGCAAAATCTGAATCCAATGAATGTGGAAGTTGTAACCAAATTTATTAAACAGCATCATCTATTCCAATGGGTATATCACTAATAAAGTTCCTGGATTTTCTCAGCATATGCTTTTGCTGTCACAACAAAAAGTCTAACAATGGAGGTGAGTGCCATAAGGGAAGTGTTGCTATGGTTGATATTGTAAAACTACATGCATGCATATATATTTACTGGCACGTCTGTTTCAAACAGCTAAAGCAGTGTGGTGGTATTACTACTGTCTATAAACAATGATAATTTTCACCATTGTGCCCAAACATACAGGGGGAATTGAAAACAATTGAACATATATGCTTGGGATTATGACCAGTGTGATAGAAGACCAAACATTAGACAACGACATCCCCATCGACGCCAGAACCGTGAAGTGGTGATGGGGCTTAGTTCAGCCATCAGTCCTGCCCAAGTAAGCAATGTGCTGAAGACGGAGGCAACCAGCCAAAAGGCGCACAATTAATCAGGATGCCATGCATAAAACACAACAGATATAGACATGTTTCAAGTGAACGAAAGAAGAAGAAGAAAACAATGACATACTCAACACACTGAATTTGCTTGACGTGTACACTCGTATTTTCAGTAGTATTGATGTAGTAACACTATCCAAAATTATAAATATTTGGGAAGCCTCAGTGGTTAGTACACTGGTTTTCTAGCTGGAGGTCTAAATTAGATTTTCAGTTAAACTGGAAAAACTGTTCAACAATGAACAGCTTAAATTTTTAAAACGCTTTAGGAAATGGGTACAAGATTAAATTTGGTATAGAAAAATTTATGATCATGATTTTTATGATATCATCCCTAGATCTAAAAAAATATGAATTAACAATGTATTCATACCTCATTGGTGACAAAAAAGGACTTTTTTCAACCTTTTTTATTTATATAGTACCGTACTTATGTAAAACACAAGGTCGATCAGCACAGACTATAGGGTATGAGTATGAGAAAATACAAATAACAGTATACAGGACAGTTTCAAACTGAAGGATTTTTTTCAAGAAAATACAAGACAAACTGTAAAAACAATGGCACTATCACAAAAGCATTAGAAGATATACATTTAACAGCTGAGACATCCAAGGTGATTTGACTTAAAATCTAAAAATTGCGTGTACAACCTATGTCTTTTACTTTGTAAATGTTTATGTATGACTAAAATTGCATAGCTGGAATTTACACTATTGTTATACAGTTTTAGAGATGTTTTAATTATGATTTATTTAGATACCACTTTTATCTTTATTTTCCAAATATCAATCCATTTATTCTTCACAAGATTTCATATTTCTTCCTGTAGGATCTTTTAAATTTGAAAAAAAATGCTCAAATTAATTCACAGTAGACTTGATTCTGTGTTCTGCTACTAATATATCACAAATAAGACATGGATAATCTGTTGTTCATTTTTACTTTAAAAAATGTATGTATGGACATTATAATTAATAGTTTGCACAGACAATTTCATGATTTTACATCAAATTATTACAGAGTTACATGCTTTTAAAGATCAACAAACATTTTGAAACACTATAGTAACAGTTTCTGTATATATTATAGATTCTGCTTGTTGCAACAGTTTCATGCTGTTAGATTTACTTACAGTTTAAAAAGATAAATAATAGAAGCAAGAAAAATACACAGGAACAACAAACAATAAAGCTCCTTGCCTCAGACAACAGTACACCCATAATAAACAATCTTCAAAAGTTGGTCATGGTCTGTTAAAAGAGTGTGCTACATCAGAATATAGACCAATGACATAGATATATTTATATATGCCTCCACAGGAAAGAAAGCAAAATATATAGCAGCTCCAATTCACACTGTATAATTCTGTCAAATGTATAACAGCAACTTGAAATACATTACTATTTTGTTCCATTACCTGAACATATCTTTATAAATGTTTATGGATGACTAAACCTACATAATGTACATTATGTGTGGGACTGCAGTAAAACTATACCAGTACCAGTAAGTATGAACAATGAACATGAAGTGTTAAGTTTTACAGTTCACAAAACAGACTGAATCAATATTTTAACAAAAAGGCTTTTGTCAAAAGAAAATTCAAACAAAAGGAGAAATAATAAAAGTAATGTTGTAAATGGGCTAGACTTTATTGTTCATCTGCCAGAATAAACGATTACCATTTTAGCTCAGCTGGGATGCTGAAGATGATGATGTACTCTACAGCATGTCTGACTGTGACTGAGTTTATATGCATACCTTAAATTTCTTCCACATGTGTGGGAGCAGTCTGTGAGACATTCGGCAGCTCTTTACTTTCTTCAAACACATTTCTTTTGAGCAGCATTGTATTTGAGGGCTAAATGCAGTAGCTGTACCAATCCTGATTTTGAGATGGAAGTCACATGTGTTTTGTGCATGAAGGGGTGTATGGAGCGTCAGGGAGAGGTAGTACTCTGATGTGCTGCAGACTACACAGTTTTAAAAAGACCACATAAACAATGACATATTATGGTACAAACAAATATTTTAAAAACTGGATAAATTACTTATTGAATGTATGTAAAATTGGTGACCGTTTCTGCCAATATTTTCATGATATTAACTACTAATATCAAACTATTACTCTCAAATCATGCAGTGCATGATAGAAAAGTATATGCTGAGAAAAGCATTCATTCAATCATTTTCCTTAAACGCTGAAGTTAGCGCATAGGGCGGAGGTCAGATCTCTGTTCAAATTCTGTCTGTTCAAAGCTATTCTGTGCAGTTCTTGAATAGTGTGTATATTGATTGTTTTACTAAGAAAAAAGAATGGTGAGACTTATTGAACAACTCAATTATCCAGGGCATTACATGGATATACTACCCTGGTCATGCAGGGGTCAGAGGAAACAAGAGAGCCGACTTATTGGCGATAAACAGCACAATGATGAGAAGAGATAAAGCAGACTTAATCTAGGCAGTAATAAATTCATTTCTAGATGAAGATGATGTCAATGAAGCTAAGAATTTACACATACAGAGAATGTCAGAAATGGGAGTATCTAGAAGTGAGGAAAGGAAAAGTAAATTTTTTGGAAATTTCCAGAAAATCATGCAGTCAACACCTTACCAGGACTCTGAGTCTACATACACTGGGATGGCTGCTGGAATGGAGGGTGACACACTTATGGGAATGCCCCACGTGCTGTGAAGCCAGTTTCTAATCAAGAATTAAGAATAAAACTTCTGTTTCTATACATTTCAATGGCATGGACCATCACAGTGTCTGTGACAATAAAATGTTTCTCATATGACATAGTGCTTTGTATACTCTTAAAAGTTGTTTTGTATTCTGTTCCAAAATCTGATGTGTTAGGCCTACATGGTGCAACTCAAATGATAGCATAACATACTTCATGCTCCCCAACGGAAATCACATGAAAATTTGTGTTGGTTATCAGAGTAGTTATGTATGGTAGTATCATGACTTGAAGTCATTTGGTCTCAATGCACTTCATTCCTATATTTAAATATGCTTTTTTTTGACATTCTATTTTTTTTTCTTTTTCAACTTTCAATTCTCAAAATCCTTTTGGATCTCTGTCATTCTATTTGTTTCCAATCATAGTATTCTGTAACAAACACATTCACATAGAAAACTATTACATTCACATAATTGTAAATTAGAAAACAAATATGGCCATCTTCTATTTAATGTGTTCTTTAAAGAACATTATAACATTGTCCTCACTGCCAATGTGTAAGCCTCTAGGTTCTGTGCAAGCTATCATATTTCTTCAAGTGTTACATTCAAAAGTTCCTTAATATCTTTGTTATAGTAACATGGTAATGTTTTTTTTAAATTTCAGATTATGATTGAGACCTTTTATGGAAAGACCACTGCAAGTGCATTGTGGACACACTACTCTATGCTTTATTTCATAGATTTAATCTCTACATCTTCATGACAATATGGCAGAAAACCAGTATATATTCACACAAACAAAATCGGGGCGACCAGAAGCTCCAAAGAAAACAAATCCTCAAAGTAATGTGCAAGGAATCCAAGTAAGCTCTAGATCTTGGAAAATGTTTAACATTGAAATTCTCATAGACACGCACAACTTGCACAGCATCATCTCATTAATCAAATTTTTTACGTTGGTTGGTTGTAGGTTCAATAGCTTTTAGACTCATGTCTCTTAGTCCAATGCCATTGTGTGGTATATTGACATATCTAATTCTTCTTAATATTCTCATTTTAAACATATTTTCATTGATATTTCAGAAAACTTAAAAATAATTGTCAAGTTGATTGATTTTCTTGTTAAACCCTTAATAGATGTCTACTGAAAGTATTCATGTGTAATTTGTCAACTCCATATCCGTAACTAATGACTAATAAACCTTTATGTGACATTCAGTAGTAACGTCATGATTATGTGACATTCAGTAGTAATGTCATGATTATGTGACATTCAGTAGTAATGTCATGGATTTGCTGTTGCAAGGATTAGGACAATATGTTCATAAAACAAAAGACAAAAGTTCTTCATTTGGTTGTCAAACATTATTTTCTGAATTTTTTTTAGAATGGTTTCAAGATTACTTTGTTTTCAAGAAGAGTAAACAACTTGCAATGTTTTACTGATCGACTTAACATATGCTCATTCCAGCTCTATCGTTTTGTCACTATTATCATCACCATCCTCATCAGCATTATTTGTGTTAATTTTATTATTATTATTATATTGCTTTGTTATATATATTCTTCTTCAGAAAGCAATGGTAAACTACTGAGCATATTTATATTGCCTAGAAAATCACAACAAGAACCTACAATGGAAGAGGTCAGACATTCACTCAGAAATCTGAAAAAAGGAAAAGCTCCAGGTGACAGCGGAATAACATCAGAGATGATACAAACCGGTGGAGATTCCAGCATTCATATATTCCATACTTGTATGCTGCAAGATATGGAAAAGCGGAATATGGCCAGAAAAATGGATAAAGTCAATATGCATACTCTTTCCAAAGATAGGAGACCTTCAACTATGCACCAACTATAGCACAGTAGCACTAATTAGTCAAGCCAGCAAAATACTACTGCAGATCATAATGAAAAGGATACAGTGCAAATTAGAAGCAGAAATTCATGAAGTTCAATCCAGTTTTCGAGCAGGAAGAGAAACAAGAGATCATATATTCAACATGAGGAATATAATTGAGAAATGTAGAGAATACAGCTTATATCTACATATGTGTTTCATAGACTACACCAAGGCATTTGATTGTGTTAACCACCACCAGCTATTGTCTATCATGGGAGACATGGGCTTCCCCAAACATCTAATACATCTTATTGAAACACTATATCACAAACAACAAGCAGCATCAATAGTGGAGGGAGAAACATCTGAATGGTTCGCTGTTCAGAGTGGAGTGAGACAAGGGTGTATCCCCTTATCTTACTAATATCTAATAAGATATAATATATGCACATACCTTAATGTCAAATAATGCAGATTTTCCGTATTTATACAGATCTACAGTAATGTGTATCTCACACACATGTATTGATGAAAAAAAAGTGGGAAGGGTTTAAATTTCATAAATTGTTACTAATACAGATGTTTGTTTCTCCACGCACATTGGTGGGGGAAAAAAATAAGGTAACAGAAGATGGGGGGTCAGTAATTGTTACTAATACAAGTGTTTTTATAAGAATATGCATATAAATTTTATTAAATACAAATTTATGAAAAATAAGTAGACAGCTATGTAACAGTGACATATTCATTGCATACTTTAAGGATGCTCTGAAAATCCATGATCCTCGAAGAGTCCACCTGCTTCAGCCAAGGACATGTTTAAATTCTTTGAAAAGTCTTACGTCCATCATTGTCTTGGACAACCCTTTCTGTATCAGCAACCATCCTTCCTGTTACTAGTTTTTAATGCATGTCTCCTTATTATGTCAAAAAATATTTGTATATTTGTGTGTGCATTTATATGTAAGAGGTTGAACATCTTCAAAAAAATATTGAATATTAACTGGTAAAACCAACACTGCATAGGGCCAAGTTTTCAGTAATATACTCCACACTTAATCACAAAAGACTCTAGTGATGTGGTCATTTCAGAGGATGAGCTATAGCTGCATCCGAATGCAAATACTGTTTTTGAGATACTTGATTGAAAAAGAAGAGGCAGACCAAAGTTGTGATGCAAAGATGTATGCAAAATATCAATGAATGAGTTTGTCATCACTTGACAACAGAGATAACTGGCAGAAGATTGTGTCAAACGAAAAACAAGCCTTTGCAGTTGTGAAATTGCGAAAAATAGATAAACAAAGGCTCAGGTGCAAGGAGCAACAGTCCAGTGATGTAATGTTTTCTTCCTTCGTTTGCAACGTGTCAGATTGACCATGAGATGGCAAATTAGGCCATGATAATATATATTTGATTCATGCCTTAACAACTCCAACTGATACACAGTTGCTTCAGACCATCTGTCAAGATAAATACCATATTATTAAAAATATATATAATAATAATAAATTGATTGAAATGGGATGAGCACATGTTGGATATTAATTTTGAAAGCAATAATCTTGTAACCATCCTCAAATAATTAAGGACATTTTTACAACTATTTGAAAAAATATACTTGTGATATGTTAAAGCATTTTCCAAATATCTTTTGACAGTAACTACCAAATATGCGTTAATATATGTAGGAATGTTCATGCATGTTTAGATGTATGTATTATTTAGAATTTATACAATGCTCAAGAAGACCCAACTGAGATGGCCTGGACATGTGCGCATGCCTGACAATTGCATCCCAAAACATATGATGTATCTTGAGCTTCTTAAGAAAAGATTGACTGGCCTGTGGACAGAAGAAAGGCTTCAAAGACTCTCAAAGTGTCTCCAAAGAGGTTCAACAGCAATGTCACATCCTGGAAGTCTGTCGCTCAAATCACTCAGTGTGGTGCAAAAGCACCAGCAAAGGTACTTGCATCACAGAGAAGCATCAAATCTCAGAGCCACAAGGAAAATGTGCTGCCCAAAAATACAGAACAACAAACGCATATATATCCAATTCTGACCATATGCATCCCAAATGTAGCTAGGGATTCTATGCCAGAATTAAATGTTTCTGTCATCTCCGCATACTCCAGAGAGATGAAGCAACGCAAGTCTGAAACCATTGTCATAATTGCTTGCGTGTGACAGTCATTATTATTATTATTATTATTATTATTACTGTTTATATTATTATTATGTATGCATACATGAAAGGTCATGTGTATGTATGTAGACTCATTTATTCTGTAACATTTTTATTACAATAGCCAGAAACTGCAATTTCTATTCTTGAGACTGGAGTAGTTGTGACATTGTCTTCACCAAAACGGAAGTCTGAAAAATTGACTTTATGTCTGCGCACAGAACTGGGTGAATTAGCATGTGTGCAAGGACAAGGATCCAAACCCCTTCTCACAAGTATGTACTGTGTCTGTATGTAATCTTAAGGGTATAAATATTCACATAATATTTTTATCATATCACAACACATACAAAGTTATCAGACCATATTAGGCATAATTTCCATAATGAAAGTAACCTGCCTTGGATCTTCAACGTTCTCCACATCTTGATTTCATACTGAACTCTGACAAACTAATTTGTCGATATCCTGATGTTTCCCTGCAACATTTACCTTTGTCTCTTTCTCAATGTTATTAAATATTTCCTTCTCGATAAGTCTTGAACAAGTGTTTCATCTTTTTATATCCCCAAAATATTTGATCCTTCTTGTTCTTAGCATTCATTCTCAAGCACCCACTCGATCTCTCTTATAACAGAAGCATGGTCCTACTAGATTTCCAGCAGGATGTATTCCAGAGATTGAAAATGCATTGTGTTGCAATTTTATTTGCTTCACTGGCCCAACACATCTGTCGTTGGCAGGTATTTTATTCCAACCTGTTAACTTCCAGAAGAATCATTCTATATTTCAGCCCAAAATTAAAACAGTATTTTGATATCAAATTCTATATAAAGAGTATTTCACTTTTGTATTGCAAACAAAATTACTGTATGTAGCTGTCCTCCCTTTACATTATTCATTATGAAGTTCTGTCTCCACAACAAAGGTTGGCTGCAACAGACCTCTAACAATCCTGAAGTATGTGTTCAGGAGTCTGGATTTCAGATCCACATGGACATTAATCTGTGTATGAGATCTTCAATCTGTAAAGGTGTCCAAACAGTCTGTAGTGGCCTGTTCTAAGGTGAAATAGTGTAGTCTGTTGATATCTTTGGAGATGATGTATTGCATCATGTTTGTCTTCCACTTCCATTTGTTTCTTCCACTTTGTTGTGTATGTGTTCTGGATTATCGATTTTGCTTCTCTGTAGGACAGTGGGTTTGTGTTGTTCTATTTCGCTTCCTGTTTTTGACAAATCATCAGCTTTCTCATTTCCCAAGATTCCACAGTGTGATGGTATTCATTGAAGGTCAATAGCTAATAATTTTTGGATATGTCTTAGCTCATATCTGATGTTGTGCAGAAGACTTTCATTTCTGTTGCTCTGGATTGATTCCAGTAGGGATCTGCAATCTGTAAATCTTCTTTGGTCTGGACAGTCCTGGTTCGGTGAAGACTTTCATTGCTTGTTATAGTGCAACTGCTTCTGCTCTAAAGTTAGAGGAGTATTTCCCTGTTGGAAAAGCTTTTGATATGGTCTCCCAGTCTTTAAGTCTTATAAGAATTCCACCTCCTCCATTCCTTACTGCTTCCTTTACTGATTCATCAGTGTAGACATGTGTCCATTCCTTGGAAATTTATTTTATTTCTATCCTCTAGTGTCAGTGCATCTTTAGTTGAGGTGGAGTCTGGTATTCCTTTTTAATTATTCCAGGAACTTCTGTTATTATGGAGATGTTTTGGAGACTATTGCCTGGCTGTTCAAAATCTGTTAGTGTTTCAGTTTCACTTGGAAGGTTTATGAGGATATCTTTGTGTTGTTGATATGACAGAAGCTGGTTCTCTTCAACCTGCTTGTAGTTTATCTAGAAATTTGCGCATGCATCAGATGGTTTGGTATGTGTTTAATTTTTTCCCTTTGCACAAGTACTCTTTCTTCTTTTCTGTCATCTAGTGGGGGCGGATATTTACATATTTTTCTATTGCATGGATTGGAATGGTTTTCATCCCTCCTGAGATTAGTTGAAGTCCTGCATTTTGTACTTTTCATAGGCGATCAGTATTTGTTTTTGATGCTGATGCCCAGGCTGTCATTCCATATTCTACTACAGGTTTGACTGTACCCGTGTAGACCTTTCAGAGAATACTTCCATTTGTTTCCCAGCTTGTACCTGCAAGTTTCATCAAGGATAGTTTCCTGGTTGCTTTTTGCTCAGTGGTTATCAGGTGTGGATTCCAGGTTGAGTCGTTTGTCAAGTTTGACCCTGATATATATATATGATGTGACAGTTTCTCTCCTCATAGATGAATACTAGGAAGAGGGTAAGAGAGATCACTCCTCCCTGATGCACTCTTTGTTGGAGAGTAACACGTTTGCTTACTTTACCATCTACTTTTACTCTTGCTGTGCGGCAACGGAGGAAATCTTTTATCCATCTAAATATTCTGTCTTCAGTTTTGTTTTGGAGAAGTTTCAAGAGGAGTCCATCTTTCCATACCTTGTTGAAGGCCTTGCTCAAATCCATAAAAGTTGCCAGCACTTTTTCCTTCTTTTGAAAATCATTTTTGATTTCCTGCTCTAGGTATATGAGCTGGTCTTCAGTACTTCGATTTTTCCTATAGGCCAACTGTGTCTTTGTGAGCTTTTTGTTTTCCTCTAGGTATTTTATGTCTAGAGTTGACCATTCGCTCCATTGCTTTTCCTACACACCTCAAGAGGTTGACTAGTCCATAGCTTGACTTGCTGGTTTTTTTCTTTTTGTTTCTTACCAATTGGGATGATGGCTTGAAATTTGCCAGTTCTCCATGATTGGTTGAAGATGGTAAGGAGCTTGTTTCTGCTGATTGGCTGTAGGTTCCTGATAATATCATTGGTTATGCCATCCTTTCCTGGGGCCTTTTTGGTTTTTAGTTTCCCTATTGCACCATTTACTTCTATGATGGTGATGACAGTTGTAGTGTGAATTCTATGTTTCTTCATTTAGAGTTCTTGTAAGGTTCCATAGTTTGCTTATGTCTTTTGTCATGTTTAGGCTGTCTTTTCATGCCAGTCTTTTTGAATCTCTGTTCTTTTTTGCTCATTGAACATATGTTTTATTTTATTATGTTTCCTTGTATTTTCTACTATAGGGTTGTGCTCCATTGTATGTCTTGTATCATTCAGCTTGTTAATACAATTTTTCTAGGGTCTCTCTCCAATATGGCTTGTATTTTCTTCATCTGTCCCTTGGGATTGCCTTCTGTGTAGATTGAAGTATCGCTTTGTTTATTTGTGAGATGTTGTGGTTTATATTTTTAGTGAGTGTGATATTCCGGCAGAGCTGGTCTGTTTGTTCGCTGAAAAGGGTCCAGTTTGCTGTTTTGAAATTCCAGCTTGGAGACATGCTATGTTGTCCTGTACTTCCTGTCTTGGAGATTTGCAGGATGACTGGTACATGGTCACTTCCTCCCAGTTGACTTTCCACTGTTCTTGTAATGTGTCTATCTATGTCATCTGTTGCCATGGCAAAATCTGGTGAGCTAGTTTTTTTCCAGGTTCTGGAGTAGAATTTTGGTGTATCATCTGACTGGTTTATGAAAATTAGTTTATTTTGCATCATCCAATCTTCTATCTCTTCACCTCTTTGATTCATATCATCATAACCCCAGCTTGGTGAGTTGCCATTAAAGTCACCCTCTATTAGGTATCTCGATTTCTCTATCTTTAGTTGACGTAGTTCTATTTTTATGGCAGGAGGGCTGTAGCAGTTTGTGATTGATGTTTCTCTGCCAGACAGCAGCAATTGCACTGTTATATTTTTGTGTTCTCTGGATCTATTTACTTCTACTGCAGGTACTGATATTTTACAAATGTCAGTATTCCTCCTAACCCAGAATGAAGAATCTCTGTGTGTTCTTTAGGTGAGTTTCTTGTATGCACATTATGTCAATCTGGTTTTTCCTCAGGAATTCATGTAGCTCAGTCTTTTTGTTTCGCACTACTTCCACATTACACTGAGTAACCCTGAAGCATTTGGTTTGGTCAGTAGCAATACTCTGCTTTCCACTGACCTCTTGTTTAGCAGAGGCACTGGTCGCTTGGGTGGATCCTTTCGAAGCAAGAGGCCCGATCCGCTCATGCCAACAACATGCCCCAACAAGGCCGCAAATAGAGGAGAACCCCCTTCTCCTCCTCCTTAGCAAAGTAGAACATGAATTTCAGTAGGCTACTATTGATTGAATTAGCCACAAAGATCAACAAACTCACACCACCACCCAGCAATTTTTCACTGCAGAACTTTTTTTTGTAAACGCTTGTAATGGAAGTCTGTTTTCATTCATTCTGTACATTTCATCATTTTCAGAACATGTGCAATATCAATCCTTCATTTTCTTCTTATTGTTGTAGAAATATATTGCTGTTTGGTGTCTTCTCTTACTTGCATGTTTGACTTGAATTCTTTCCACCCAATATTGAAGAGTTTTCTAAGACATTTATTTAGTTTTTCTAATCAGAACATATTAATTATAATTGTATGATTCTGTCTGGTTGTGATATTTGTAATTAATTTTCAATGAGAAGAAGATATATTCTGACATGACATCCAGTCAGTGAGCAACATCTTCACTGTGATAGACATGTTGCATGGAGAATTAGCCTGCATAATAATTTAATGTTCAGAATGTCTAGCACAGAACATTTGAGTATTCAGTAACGAGCAGAGCGGAAGAAGAAGATAAAAAAAACAATCCACTGACATGACTTTCCCATGTGCCTTCTGTTACAGAAAATTGCTTATAGGTCGGCAGATTCAGTCATGAGTAGTCCTGCCTTTTGCACCTCAACTCTAACTGATTCAGGCTCGCTTGAGACCATTTGTCAAGGAGAATAAGGGCATATATTGTACATAACAGAGTTTGTAAACTTGATTTTAAGTGAAAATCAGATAAACCAACCTGCTAGCTAGCTAACATCACTATATTTTTAAGGTAGCTTTAAGTTGATAGAGATTAAACTCTTGCATATACTGAAAATGTTATAGTTTGTAGTTTATCCAAATATATTTGGAAAGAGGGGTAATATTTAAAAAGAACAAACATGCAAGATGGACTAGAAACTCACAATTTGATTAATATCTTTACAGTAATAATCTGTAAAAAAAATTGATGTCAAAAATGTGGTTTGAGTAATTCTTTTATGTTTAGAGACAGATTACCATTTCTTTTCTTATTTTAACTAAATTCATATCCTGTTTTAGATACAAATTTTATTATCTATTATTTTTTTTTCAGTTGACCTGTGTCAAATTAAAGAAATTGTTCCTGACTCAATGGTACGACTTGTCAGGAGCAATGAAGACTATGCCAGGGACAAGTTTGAATATTACATCACTCTCTTCTATGGGGCTACATTCATGCTTCAGTTTATAACTCTGTCAGGTTAGTTATTGTTCATTAATATCTTCACCAAGCCAAATATTCTAGGTATTATTATCTTTGGACTCCAGGTATGTCCATATGTTCTCAGATCTCCGCTTCAGTAAATCTCTCAAAGTATAGTGAAACTGGATGATGGTTCCATTTCTATGTTAGATCAGTGTTCTTTCAGTAATTTTGTTAGGTGTTCTGTATGGGCCAAACCTGTCCTCACTCCCAATTTGCCAATTTGTACATTCTCGGTACTGACTCATGTTCATGAATCTCAAATCCACAGACTGCAAATTCATGAAGATCATTGAGTATGTCTGCTCTGTCCATTGGCTGATCATCTGTTATTGAGGCAAGACTAGCTAAATTCTGCAGTGAGGCCCCCACTTCTCAGTCCTCTCCAATGACTCCAACCATCACCTATGCACATCACCTGTTTTTACTTTCTGAATCATATTCATTGAGCCACTCAGTATGCAATCATGGGAATAGGCTTGCGATTCCAGTCAGCTTAGTTACTTTATTATGGCAAACACTTCAATTGTTAGAATGCTTGTTTTTGTGGTAAAGGCCCCACTAGCTTTGTGAACTGTTCATATGATCTGGTAGTAAATCTGGCGGATTTACTACCAGATCATATCCATGTATATCACATCATCTGTATCATCAGCATGTTTGCAGATACGTGCCTTGACTTTAGCATCTACACAGCAAGTTTTCTTTGCTTAGCAAGTCACTCATTTATCAGAGTAAGAAAATGCATAAAATTAACAATGTAAATGAAGATGCAGATCTATTAAGCTTGTGTTCTCAGTACTTTATGATACGGTTCAGAAACATTGACATCATACTCTGCATGAGAGAAGTATTAATATCTTTCACCTAAGCTGTCTTTGCAACATCATGAATATCAGGTGGTAGAATAAAATCACAAACACATAAGTGCTGGAACTGCAAAATTATCATTAATTATGGGAACACTCAGCAGTAGACATGTAATGTAGTGCTACACATAGACTGGGTAATGTGCAAAGAATGAAGAACAATAAACCCATAACCCTTCAGGGTCGTAGGGGTACCACATTGGATGCCTCAGCACTCAGAGTCCTCCAGCGAATTCTATCCTCAGCGATGCGGATGAGTGTGGAATCATCTAGCCCTGTCCATTCCTTGATGTTGTCTGTCCATGCCTTTATTTTCCCTCCTCTGCTTCTTCCACCCTCGACAGTTCCCTGCAGTATTGTTTTTGACAAGGAATCAACCATATTCCACAGCAGATATAGCTTGGTGAACCTTCAGAAGCAAAATGAGTTTAGAGACAGGCCACTCCTGAGATACAGAGATGTACATAGATACCAATGAAAGACTTTTATATTGACCACTGCAGCTGAGACAATGTGACAGAAAACCAAGGTACATAGGAGTCATTACTATTGTGCAAAGACTTTTGAAACACTTCTGAAGGTCTAGCTAGAACACAAACAACATACATGCAAAGCAAAGGTCACTGAAAAACAGGAGTGTGGTTCATTTTAGAACAAACTCTGCAGACATACAAAGTGCATTTATACACACAAACCTGCTAAAACCATCTAGAAGAAAAAATAGGCAATATGCATATAAATAGACTGTGTCTGGACTTTTCAGAACTATAGCTATAAATAAAATTAACTGTTAATTTACAGCCAATGTCTCGGTATGCAGTAGCCAATAAGAAAATCTAGGAGTTCATGTAGCTTTTATTGCAGTCTATTACATGCATTTCAACCTCATACCTGGAAGAGATAAATCACCAGTGTGTCAGGACCAACCCAACAAACCAGAAATATGAGATACAGAGGTTATGGTAAAATTGCTAACCCAGTGAGATAAACACTTGTACAAAATTAAAACATTTTTATAATAAGACAAAAAATATGTGCTGAAATATTCTTTAAGGTCATATTGAGGCATCATCTTTATTATTCTTGTTATAAACTTTACAAAAGAGTATGTAAATACTACCTTAGAATACATCTACAGTACCTGGAAAGGCTTTAATCTGAAAATTATTACATTAACCCTTTGACTGTGATGATCTCCTTAAGGAGCGATGAAAAGTTATCAACATTTTGCTGACATCTCACTGATGCGGACATCAGTAATGACTCATGTATTCATATAATGTATTGTGGAAAGCATCTTAAGGTGTTCAAACACTCTGACTGGCTAGTTAAGATGTCTAGAGGTCATCTAAAAATAGAGATTATTGGACATGCTTGTAAGCGTCACTTCTGCTTTTGTGTGTCAACATCAGGAGTTTCTTTATATAGTCATCTTACCCAGACATACAAATATGGACAAACCTAGACTCGGTGAATCGAAAATTATAAACTTTTGGGAAAAGTCTGATAATTCTAGCATTAATTTATCTGATGTACAATGTGATTTAGAAAGTGTTGATTTGCATTGTGATACTAGTAGTGAATAGGAGGATAAAAATTCAGATAATATCTGCAAAACATGTGTTTCATATCCGTGGTCAGACGAATTTGATACTGTAATGTCACCATTTTCGTTTTTGGCAATGATGGTGTAAAAATTCAAAACATTTATCATGTAGACATTTTAAGAATCTTTGAATCTGTTTCAAATGTAGCATCATACAACTTATAATATAATCATCATGTGGCATATTCTTTCCAAAATGTTGTCTTTGCAATTAATGTCCTGAATCCGACTCTATCCTGTGCCAACTGCCTGTCTCCTCCAGTGATATCTTCATACAGTCTTTGATGTCATCTGTCCAACGCAACTAATTCACACTTTGACACATTTTAACACTTGAAGAATTGAATTCAGACTATCCTTTGCAAACATCTATGCACACTATTCCCATAGGTTGCCTGTTCTTTTGGGAAGGACATCTGATTAGATGATTACCGATATAAGAACACATCCATTCTTGCTGCCATTTTGACGGAAGTCAACTTAAGATATAAAGAAGCATTATGCTTGTAAATGAATGAGAGTATACAGTAATAATACACACAAATTGTTGAATGTGAGAATTCTGTGGAAAAATTGAGGAAGGAAAAAATTCAAGCACTCTTAAAATTTCTCTGTACTGCACTGCTGATTTGACCTATTTATCCCTGCAGTCAAGGGGTTAAATATGGTTGGAAGGTTGCTTTGTATGGGAAACTACATATTAGCATGTATGCAACCTGTAAGTTTTCTCTTTTTAGTAACCTGAATTATGAGGCTATTTGTAGACTGGATAGCTGTTATGTTACTTTAGACCAGGAAAATTATGAATCTGATTGTGTTCAAAATAAATCACAAGAAACTTCAGAATCTTTGTTAAGGAAAAAGCTCATGAATTCATACACCAAGATGTTCAATACCTTAAAATCTTTATTTAAAAAAAATGTATTAATCATGTTTCCCTACAGCAAAAGAAGAGGATCACAAAATCATCTTGATGGCAATAGAAACATCTGTCAATAATGTTAGGCAAAATGATCCATATTTAACCAAACAAAGGTAAGTTTCAGCTTTTTAATAACAAAATTGTGGTTTTCATTTGTTTCTACTCAGAAGTATAATTTTGTGACATTTTTGCAATAAATGCTTTACTCTCTGTTGTGTTAAAGGTTGTTTCCTATTAAAGTGTGTTTGGCTAAATGTGTATGCTAAACAAGAAGGTATCAAATAATTAAACATGAATCAAATCTATGTATCTGCTACAAGCTACGCTATCGTAAAACCTTAAACTCTCTGGCTCTGAGCTTCCCTCGCAGTGTACTAAATATATTACTCTTATGGAGACTGACGCATGACTCTTAATATTTCTCGTAGCATCTGCCCACTTTGTAACATGTGCATTGGCCTCCCCTCCAATGTATTTGCTAGACTGACTAACGTCACTGTGTGTTTAAGTACTGCTGCATGTGTTGATGCAGAGGTGTCAGAAATATTGCCTGTCTCTTTTGTAGTAAATTCTCTTTCCATCTGCTGCCTCCACATTCATGGACACGATCCCCAAATGTTTTAGCCAGAATATGCACGAGCAGCTTTATTTCTGTTTCTTGGGTGCACCAAATTGAGTCCATGTTGACAGATTTCTTTGGATTGTACAATGATAAGAATCTCAAATTAAATCTCTGTGTCTGCATACTAGACCACAATAATAAGAGGACGGATGGGACGTATTCCTAGGTGACATCGCATGCATTCCCAGTCACATGATATTAGCAATCATGGCTAAACACATCAATAAAAGTATGCATAGCAGCGGGCCTCTAATGTCGCCAATGGTTGTAACCAACTGAAAAACAATTGCGATATTTGGCTCCAATGGCGTAGTGAAGGTTAAATGAGATTCTTCAGTACTATGAAGACAGTTCTTAAATTCCATGATAAACAGTTTTTAAAAGAAAGTCATATAACTTTCTTTCAAACTAATATATTCTAGAATAAACATTGCAACAGTATTTTTAAAATTATATTTTGGAGGTATAATGCAGTTATTTTTATTCAGATGGCTTCACCGGGAGTTCAACAGGATACAGTTGATGAACAGAGGATTTTTAACTCAGAGAGACTGCAGGTATGCATATCTCATATATTTTTAATTGTTACTTTAATTGATCTACACTCATTGATTTATGTTACTTTTTT
This sequence comes from Meghimatium bilineatum, assembly GCA_034231615.1. Lineage (NCBI taxonomy): Eukaryota > Metazoa > Mollusca > Gastropoda > Stylommatophora > Philomycidae > Meghimatium > Meghimatium bilineatum. The sequence continues at coordinate 33,418,040 of CM067308.1, read as the reverse complement.
CAGAAATTGCTTTCATACAGTACATTTCTTATAAATTTACAAGAAATATATAGGGTAGGTGTGGGAAAAGTTCAGCATTTTTCACTGTTTAGTTTATTCTGACACCTAGACCCAACTACGAGACAATAAGCAGTCATAAGTGTATAGCTTATCTATCTATCTTACATTAGTAAGGGTATTAAAAAACATAAGATTGACTGACATGTAGACAATAGAATGAGAATTTATGAACCTATTGTAAATGCTGATTTTTGTCCCATTTGATGGAGCAAAGGTTTGCAGGCAAAAAGTTAATATAAACCATTATAAAATCAAGGGAGCATTGACAAAGACTGCCACATAATTAATTCACTGCTTGTCTTTACATAGCTACATTATGTGAATATTATAAAACACTAAAACTATGTATAATTATGTAACTTTAGTCTGGAAAAAAAAACTGAATAAAAATAGTTGGTAAGTTGCGTTTCAAAGCTAAATATGGCTTTGTAACATTGGATGATCAGTATAATCATATATATCGGTTTCTCTCAGCTTTTATATCTGTTTGTCATCAGCAATTTCCTCATGACATCAGCCTTACTGAAGAATGATTCCTCATACATTTTGAATGTAGACCATTGCCCCAAATAAAATTGGTAGCAGCTATCATAATTTCCATGAAAAAACAAAGTAGCCAGACAAGATAATGTGCTTAAGAACTTAACAACTCAATATATATTTCAGTTTAAACTTTTTAAAAATCACAATATTAATAATAACAATAATTATTGAGTCTCTTGCCGAGGAGAAGTTGAAAAACATTAGATCAAACATAGTAAAAAAATATTTTTCCTCATTGTTGAAAATCAACTCGTCCTCGAGCTATCAAATTTCGTTCTGTAAGAGATTGGAATGTTTGTCTGACATAGTCACATGTGGTATTGGGAAAACCCATAGATTAGAAATAAATCTGCTGCTGATCTTTGCCCATGTGGATCTTTGCTCCCACCTACCCTATGTCCAGCTTTTTAGTGAATAGGTACAGAGTACAGTGTGTGCCTTGAGTGGTCAAAGTACCAAATTACCTTTTTTGCTGCATGCAGTTGTGCATCCAAACCATTCAGAAATCAATGGCAAGCTACCAAGCATAAAATATTGTTGACAAGATCACTACAGCCAAAGAAATGCTGGGTTGATCAATATATCTTGTCCTGAATAGGATATGCTACCAAATTACATGTTACATAAATGTGGTCTCATCACATGATAACAGTGCATCTTTTTAATAGTGGGTTTGATTTCATTGAACTTCTGTGACACAGAGATAAAAAACACAAAGCATCTGCTAGCCAAATTCGATCTTTGTGTACCGCACTGAGAGCTTGCCCCCCCCTCCCAAGGATGTTCCAGGGAAAGGGACCTCTCATTGCAGTACGCACAGATCAATGGATGTTGTTTTCTATGCGCCTTTAGAGAAAGTTTGTTTTGTTAAATCATGTATGAGATTAGTTTTGTAAAAATATAGTCCATATCTGCTTAACATGAACCGCTACCAACAACAATTCTTATATTATATTTAAGCATGATTGAAGAACCATATAGTTTAAATACATAATTACTGCAGAGAATACCTTGTTTTATGCAAGCTAGAAAGTTACATTTAAGACAAGATTATACTACAAGACAACTGATAAAAACAAAATCCTTTAAACTCCTGTAACATATATCATAACCAAAATGGATCAAAACAGCTTCCGAAAACATATTAGTATGCCAAATATGACATCAAAGAGTGAAGCAAAAGTGCAAGCTTATAAAGATAGCAACAGATAACCCAATACCCAAAACACTATATAAACCTAAACCTATTTCTACATGGAAAATTAAGTTTCTCTCTTTACGCCATTAGTCATATGGACTGTTGCCAAAAGTTACCAACATCAATTTCATTAAATAGTTGCAGGCTTTTATGTGGTTGAATATTTGCATACAAGATGGTCAAACATCCTTTGTACATGCACACCACGACCTCTCTGTGTAGTCAAAGTATTGCATACTACTGAGAGTTGGAGTCTTCTGGGTATGAAAGAAAGTTTTCAGGAAGCTTCTCTTTGCATATAGGAAACAATAGCTTCATTGTTAATAATTCCCGGGAAAGAAAAAATTAAAATAATTATATGTAGTTCAGTTTACAGATATCTTTATGTACATTTTGCATCAAAGTTTACATTGTTCATCAGATGTTTTAATTTGATTTGTAGTCTCACATTCATCACAAATATATCACTTGAACAATTAATAAGCTAAACAATCTTACAAACTGACATGGATAGCTGCTTATGTTGGCTGGTAAGTGGACCAAAAGTAACTGCATGTATTTTATGCAATTATTGGTGAGGGTATTCATCATAGGTCATCAATGAATTTCAATTGTATTCATGTAAACCCTATATTCAGTTGTATAGTTTTACTTATCTGTTTAATTTTTATTTAAGCCAATTCAAGGCAGACCTTCTTTACCTCAACATAAGGATACCATCTTTTTAAACAGTACAAGTTTTGTATGTTTACAACTTTACATGTTTTGTTTTATTATTTTCTGTATTTATATCAACATAAGATGGCCCTAATCAAAAGTTTAGTTCTTCTAGCATGATGTTGATGTGTTACATTGTCAGTTTTGTAAATTATTAATAATATTTGGACATGTAGTATGTGAAGTAATTTTTCCGTATATTTTTCTAAATATAATTTTCAGTGCAATTATGCTTCGTGTACATATAACTATTTTTCTTAGTTTTCAGGTTGAAATTCATTATTTAAATCTAACCTGACAATTACTGGCATATACCTAGCTTCCACATTGAAGATTTAAATGGTTAAAACTTGTTCCATATGCTTTGAATCACCATTTTGAATTAAGAGATTTTGATTGAATTTGAAGATCTATTGTGTGTTTTCAAGAGCACTGATGGCACTTTTACATGAATAGCAAACATAATTTAAATACTATGCCTAGATACTATACATTTTTGTGTTTGTAATTGGATTATCTACAAAAAGTATACAGTTTGAGTGGAAGCAATTGCTTCAGGTTTAGTATGTTGACTGTAAGAAATTTTTTATTTTTATAGATTCTGTTTTTAGAATTAAATTTTAAATATGAAGTCTTGAAATAGAAGTTAAAGGAGAATAGAAGTTGCTTAAAGTACTTTGAGAAATGAGGAAAATATTGGCATCTAAACAAATAACAAACAAGCTAAAAATGAAAATTATAAAATGCTACATCTATTCTATATTTATGTATGGCTCAGAAACATGGACATTGAACAAACAACTAGAAGACATAATTGATTCCTTTGAGATGTGGATGTATATTATATATGTGGATGTATAATGATTTGATGATGATAACAGAGGCAGTATAACAAGAACAAGACAGCAAATATCTAGCAAAAAACTTGGCATGGAGATCAATGCAGATAAGAGTACATCTTTTGTGAATGGGAGTACTAATTTAGTCCCAACAAATATAAAGCTTAAAAATCAAAAGCTTGAGGAGGTTTCGACGTTTAATTATCTGACAGCCTAGATTAGTGGTGATGATGAATATATATATATATATATATATATATATATATATATATATATATATATATATATATATATATATATATATATATATATATGTGGTTGATTAGTTGATAATGATAGTTGACAAGAGGGATAGATCTACATTGTTATTTGCCGCCACAGATGTTGATAATGATAGTTGACAAGAGGGATAGATCTACATTGTTATTTGCCGCCACAGATGTTGATAATGATAGTTGACAAGAGGGATAGATCTACATTGTTATTTGCCGCCACAGATGTTGAGAATCAGTTGATAATGATAGTTAACAAGAGGGATATATCTACATTGTTATTTGCCGCCACAGATGTTGATAATCAGTTGATAATGATAGTTGACAAGAGGGATAGATCTACATTGTTATTTGCCGCCACAGATGTTAATGATCAGTTGATAATGATAGTTGACAAGAGGGATAGATCTACATTGTTATTTGCCGCCACAGATGTTGATAATGATAGTTGACAAGAGGGATAGATCTACATTGTTATTTGCCGCCACAGATGTTGATAATGATAGTTGACAAGAGGGATAGATCTACATTGTTATTTGCCGCCATAGATGTTGATAAGGATAGTTGACAAGAGGTTTAGATCTACATTGTTATTTGCCGCCACAGATGTTGATAATCAGTTGATAATGATAGTTAACAAGAGGGATATATCTACATTGTTATTTGCCGCCACAGATGTTGATAATGATAGTTGACAAGAGGGATAGATCTACATTGTTATTTGCCGCCACAGATGTTGATAATGATAGTTGACAAGAGGGATAGATCTACATTGTTATTTGCCGCCATAGATGTTGATAATGATAGTTGACAAGAGGGATAGATCTACATTGTTATTTGCCGCCACAGATGTTGATAATCAGTTGATAATGATAGTTGACAAGAGGGATATATCTACATTGTTATTTGCCACCACAGATGTTGATAATCAGTTGATAATGATAGTTAACAAGAGGGATAGATCTACATTGTTATTTGCCACCACAGATGTTGATAATCAGTTGATAATGATAGTTAACAAGAGGGATAGATCTACATTGTTATTTGCCGCCATAGATGTTGATAATGATAGTTGACAAGAGGGATAGATCTACATTGTTATTTGCCGCCACAGATGTTGATAATCAGTTGATAATGATAGTTAACAAGAGGGATATATCTACATTGTTATTTGCCGCCACAGATGTTGATAATCAGTTGATAATGATAGTTGACAAGAGGGATAGATCTACATTGTTATTTGCCGCCACAGATGTTGATAATGATAGTTGACAAGAGGGATAGATCTACATTGTTATTTGCCGCCACAGATGTTGATAATCAGTTGATAATGATAGTTGACAAGAGGGATAGATCTACATTGTTATTTTACGCCACAGATGTTGATAATGATAGTTGATAAGAGGGATAGATCTACATTGTTATTTGCCGCCACAGATGTTGATAATTAGTTGATAATGATAGTTGACAAAAGGGATAGATCTACATTGTTATTTTCCGCCACAGATGTTGATAATCAGTTGATAATGATAGTTGACAAGAGGGATAGATCTACATTGTTATTTGCCGCCACAGATATGGTTAACGCTATACTAATAAGTCCTTTATGTGCATATGTTTTTGTCATTGTTGTCACTGTCCATGTTGGTTGTCCACGTAACACTGACACACGCAAACAAACAACACCAATATATCCAGCATCCACATATCTCTATTATCTCAGAATTTGAAATCAATAATGTTAAAAGTTATGCCAAATAAGCAAAAACCAGATATCATAAAAAATGGCCATGTTCCAGACGAAGCTGCTTTATTTTTTTTTTGGGTTGCTACAGGTTAACATCATAAGTGATGTGCCAACAAAGTATGAGATCTTTACAAAATTTTGTTTCCAGCATTTTGTGCCATGCCTGTGCCATAATTCTCTCTATGTTGCCTTCACTACCACTCTGTAAGCCTCTCGGGTCTGTGCAAGCTGCCCAACTTCTTCCAGTGTCATGTTCAGGTCTTCACTGTCATGTGTCCATCATCTTGCCGTACCACAATGTTAAATTTAATGGCTTCTTATACTGTTATTCTTTGTGCCAATCATCCTTCAATCTTATTCATTGCTACTATATTCTCCATACTTCTGTTCCATAACACAATGGTCATTGCTTCAAACCTCTTATTTAAGAGAAGGCCTTTTTCTGAATTTTTTGCTACACCTATGATGATAACTTCTTGTATATATCTCTCATTTTTTGCAATCAGAACAATGTCACATGCATATCTTGTTATTTATGTTATATTCCTGGAATATTCTGGATGTATACTCAAATGCAGATTATTCATTTACCAATTAATTAATTAATTAGAAACTTGTTTTACCACAGTTGTGTTGGGTTTTTTTTTTGCACCAGGAGCAAATAATTATGAAGGTGAATAATATTTCTTGTAAAACTGTGCATGGATTGTAACATTCTCTCATTTGTGGTTTTTTTTAGACTAACAATTTGAACTAAAGTGACTAGTACAAGCTAAAACCTTTGTTCCCGCATGCTTTACAGAATGTATGGAGGATTTTCTAAGCTATAGAAATAAAAATTACTTTGCCATGAGCAATTACCACCTATGTGGGTTGGGTTTGTTAATTATTCCTCAGAAAGATAGAAATACAATCTCATCCGCAATTTGAACACATGACATTTGAACCGTGAGACTGGCATTTTATCATTTGGTCATACTCTTCAAGTGACATTTAAAAAAAATAAAATTGGTAGCATATCCTATTCAGGACGTGGCTATCAACCCAGCATTTTTTTGATGTAGTGATTTTTCTAGGCAATATAAATACGTTCAGTAGTTTTCCAGTACTTTCTGAATGGTTCAGATGCACAATTGCCTGTGGCTGGGATCGAACTGTACCTTGGCCATCACAGATGGGCCCTGTACCACTCCGCCGCAGAGCCGGACCAAAGTGACATATCCATGTATATTTGTAATGATTTGCCTAATGGTAACACTTATTTTAAGTTGTAAGTTGACTATCACTAAAACATTTTTCTCTCAGATCACATGAGGATTTACCATTAACATACTACAGTAGATTCTATTCTATTACCTGATTTTCCTTTGTGTTGTTGGCATGTTCAGAATGTTTCAAGAACTTGTTTAAATAGCTTATTTTACTAATGTGCTTTTATACTTCTATCTGTGTTGTCATCTGTGGTTATTCAAGAAATAGCTAGGGAAAACAAAACAAAAACGGCAGACAATGCTATAGTGGATGATACAGTGATAAGAAGAGACAGCTGAATTAATTAGGGAAGTTATGGGTGCAAAGTGATGAAGACAAGGCTTAAAGAGGCAATGTACATGTTCAGAGAATGGTAGAAATAGGAGTCAACAAGAGAAAGGGGAAAGTGCTTATCTCTGGGAAGATGTGAAGATCCCACAACCAACAACTGATTGGAGTACTGAGCTTATGCATCCTTAGATGCCTGATGGAGTGGCAAGCTAAGCATTTATGGGAATGCCCTCAGTGCCATGATGCTCATTCCTAATCAAGAATCATGAAGTAAACAAAAGTAATTAACTCATTGAATACTCATATCATTTTTTATTTAAATTAACTCATTGAATACTCAGATCATCTTTTATTTAACTTAAGTCACTACTACTTTTTGTATGGGTGATCAAATTTTCAATTTCAGTTGTTTTTTGTTGGTCATTCTTGGTTTTTAATCAACATAATTTTTCTGATCGAAAATGCAATAAGTCTATATTCTAGCATGATTTTGATGTGTTGCAATGTTAATTTGTTTTAGTTATTTATTATAGTTGGACATGTGATTGACATCCCTTATTTGTCCTTATTTATTTTCAAGTGTAGTTATATTTCTAGTATTAATAACTATTATTGGTAACCCTGCAACATATTCTCAGACAAAATATCTCCAAAACAAATTATACATTTTAATGAATAATTACATATATTAAGTATTTTATACAAATTATAATAAACATTAATAAACTATATAATGTAGTAAATAATTATAATAAAGTCTTCATTTAATATAAATTGTACATAACAGACATGAAGTTAAGTTCATTAGTTGAGTTTACTAAACTAAATTAATGTTCACATCATCTCAAATGTTATTTTTTCCAAGTTGATTAGATCTGTTGGATTGTACCGTTCAGCCATTGTTTTAATAGCATCATCCACATATTGGTAAATCTTTCATTTCTTTGTTGTTGGTTGACCAGAGGCAATTTAACTTCTCAATAGTGCAGATGTAGTTTCTGTAACTCCCTGGCAAGTCTTGCTGCTGTTAGATGATGCACGTTCACCAATAAATTTAAATGCATTGTGTCAACCTTCTACAGAATTGTTACTTATTGTCAGTTGATTCGTGACACACTAGTGTTGATTACAAAGGCTCACTAGAAATCGAGTCTGCAAACGGTGACCATGGTGAACCCATTCAATATAGATATCTTCAACGTAGTCAATAAGGAAATCCAGGTCTGAGAAACTATCACTATTGGTGAGTTGTTCGAAAACAGTAATGACATCTATCTCTGGTACGATACCAATGCCATCATTATGTTTGACTTTGCTTGCATAGTTTTCAACAGAGATGTACAATGCCATTTTACCCTCAGATAGTAGTTTTCGCCAAACATTCTGTCCAAAGTGAAAGTAAGATCCCGAAATTTCAGCCATTTGAAATGCAGTTTCAAATTCTTTAAATGCAGCTAATTAAAAATCAGTAACTATTGAAGATAGAACTTCATTTCAGTTATTTCCAAGATCAATGATATGGTGAAGCAGGCAGTGGTATGACTTCACTATACTCAGACAAAAGTACATACACACTACACACATGGGATTATTTGACACTTCTCAATCCAGTCTGTCTTTATTATTTTACTTTTCTAGTTTGTTGAAACACACCAAAAGTGTAAATAACCAAATTGTGAGAGAATAAAAAAGGTGTCATATGCCTGTCAGCATTGTATAGGGAAACAAGTGAGTGAAGCTGGCCTTAGTTGCTCCATATTTCTCCATCTTATGTTGACATGCATAAAACATGTCATATCTTTTAGGGGTTGTCCATAAATTATGTCAACAATGTTTATATGCTACTATTATTATTACTTTTTCCTCCTTTTTGACTTTGTAGAGATATTTTGTCTGGAGATTTTTTGATATATTTTGTCTGGAAATGTTTTCTTTTGATATGTTTTGTCTGGAGATATTTTGTTTTGATATGCTTTGTCTGAATAGGGGCCTATATTTTGTTTTGATATATTTTATTTGGAGATTTTATTTTTCTATGAGATATTTTGTCTGATATATTATGCCTGGGTATATTTTGTCATGGGACCTCTTAATTTGGTTATGTTAAATATGTTATTTAAATCCAACCTAGCAACTCTCACAGATTGTCATATACACTTAAAAACACCTGTCTCTTCCATTTTCATTAGATTAATATAATAGTAATAAGTTTTAAGATCAGCTGAATGATATTTTGCAAATTTTCAAAAGTACTCTGGTATTCATGTTGAACCTTTATGAATAACAAATATAGTCCAGCTCTGTGCTCACAAATATTACATATTTATGTGTTTGTAATTAGATAATCTACACAGGGATCACATTATGAATGTCATTTATTTTTGCTACATGAGTTTCGTATATACACATTTCATGTCACAAAATGTTGTTATGTGCAATACAGTTTATTTAAAAAAATAAATTTTAAACATTAAAATTAAACTAAAAAATAAATTGGTAGCGTATCTTATTCAGGACTTAGCCATCAACCCAACATTTTTTTTGGCTGTAGTGGTTTTTTAAATATATTTAGAAGTACCATTTCATGTTCCCATGATGAATGTATAAAAAATTGTTTTTAAAAAGTTTCCTGCAGAAAACAATAAAAAGCAATGAGTAAAGTGCAGCTTTAAAAAATAATAATGTTGACATTTGACCGCAAATAAAGGTCCTCATCTACTACTGTGATCCGAACTCTGTGAACTAGCTCAAGTTTAAGACAATGAAATATTGACAGTTCATATTGCATTGATCATGTTGCTGAATGTGTAAATGGGTAAAAAAATGTGTGAATAGATGTACAGTTTTGAGACACCTTCTATTCTTTAGTTTATTTTGGTAAAATGTCTGGAAAAAATATGCATTTTTATCTCTACGCTTTGTGAATAATCAGGAAAAAATATTTATATCTTCCAATCCTTAGTTTGATTTTTCTATCATCTGACGAAAATTGTGAATGTCTAACAGTACTTTATCTACCCAGTAATTTTTAGTTTCATTTTGTGAAATATCTAACAATATGTCAGTGTCTTCTGATCCTTAGTTCAATTGTTTGTAATACCACATACAAGTATTCTTATCTAATTAAAAGATTGTTTCTCAAGGAAAGGGGAGCTGATCCCTGTGGCACTGTGCAGATTTTGAAATAGCAATAACACTTTTTACCTAGTGTACAACCATAGCTTGTAAGGACTTTAATGTAAATTTATTGGAAAAAATTGTAAAATGTTAGCTACTTTTCCATATCACATTTTATTTTATAGTTCCAAAAATTTGTTAATCTAAATTTTATAGGGATTACTACTTTAATTTCTAGGTAAAATGCATATAATGCCTAAACATTGTGTGGGAGGGAAGCATCTAACAACATGTGTACTTATAAAGGGGAACAGTAGCTAAATTAGTGTTGAAAAACACTTGTTTTAGTCCTTAATAATTTGTTTTTGAAATATCTGACAAATTTGTGCTTGCATTCCAGTCTGTAATTGTTTTGTTTATATGTGACAAATTGTGCATGTTTTATAACCACTCTTTTAAAATATCTCTCCATAATGAGAATATAAGAAATTTGCTTGACTGACATGTATAATATAGATAAGTACATATGTGTTACAAAAAACTATGAGTGAAGAGATAATGAATTGCTGAAATCCGATATGTCAGGTGATAAACATAAATAAAACGGCAACACATTACATTTTCACTCTCAGGACTATATCCTGCTGGATATTTAGTTAGACGAAGCTGCTGCAAGAAAGATCCAGTGGAAGTTTGAGAACTAATGAAACAAAAATTATAAAAGTAATGATAATAAAGAAGAATAATTTGATATTTTGGTATACCTGTATCGGAACATTAATGATATAATAATAGATGGAAAAAAATACTAAAGGATGCCAAAAATCCTATCGACAATAAATATATATATATATATATATTATATATATATATATATATATAGCAAAGGGACAGATGGACAATGACATATCGCACAAAATAAGTGCAATACAGTTAGGAAGAAAACTGTACATGGTAAAGGTGCATACTAATTTGAATTTATTTTATGCAAATATTTTACGAGTTTACTTCATAGTGCACAATTTTTAGCTCCTCAAACCTTATTATCTCAACACACTTCATTTCATTCCCATATCTAGATGGGCTGTTTGGTAATTCTATGAGGTCATATCTAGTTTCCTTGTCTCATTTCAAAAATTGAAATTAATCTTCAATAATGTGTGTACTTTGATTTCTACTTTCATCTTGTTAAAACTGTTTTCAAAATGTTTCAGCTCTGCCATGTGAATGTCAGTAGTGATGTTCTTACCCATCATTTTTTATTGTGAATGTATTCCTGATGACGGCATTTTGGTCAAAACGTTGATTTGTGTGTGTTAATATATGTTCAAAGTAAAAAAAAAGGTTTTTTAAAACCCTTTTGTTGATTTGTGTGTGTGTTATGTGTTCCCAGTGATTAGCAAAACTTCATTACTCTGTTCCACTTTTCACCTGTTGGATTTTATTTTTGCTGCAGTGATTACATATTATCTACCTTCCCAAATTTTTGAAATGTTGCAATCAGCTTTTGAAGATTTGTGTCTAAGTAGATCTACAACATTTGAGTGGTATTCCTGTTTCAAAGTGCACACAGATCCTTCGAAGATGCACACAGTTCCAAGTCCAATATCAAGTTCATGTCGTTTGTATTCTTTGACATTGATGGACTGATTCATAATTAGTACATCCCCAGAGGACAGAGTATCAATGCAGGATTCTATAAAACTACATCATATTGGACCATAACATATCACTGTTTCTGGAATTTTTTTAGAATTTATTCGTTAACTCCTACTGGTTCTCTCTTGTAGCTGGACAATGATCCTACTAGATTTCCAGCAAAATGTCCAGAAAATGAAGATGTGTTATGTTATTGTTCAATTTACACCAATGACCTGATGCATCCAACATTTACTGTGATTTTGAGATATTTTAATAATTCAATGTATAGACGTCTAGTCTGTTTGCAATATTAGTTTTATTGTTTGTCCTATCGTTTAACATATTTTTCATGAAAAACGTCTTTTGGTAAAATATAGATTGAGTCTGTTTTGTGAACTGTTAGCTAAATTTGTGTGTGTGTGATTTTGTCTGTTTTGTGAGCTATAAAACTTAATTCTTTGTGTCTACCTATATGCATGCCCACGATATAAGACAAACATGGAAAGATACTCAATGAAACAACAGATATAGTAAAAAGATGGAAGGAGTATTGCAAGGAGCTGTATAACTGCAAGTGTAACCCTGACTACACTATATTAGAGAATTCTAAACTAAGCAACAGAGAAATAAGACATGCAGAAACTCTAGTAGATTAAATAAAAGAGGCCATATGAACATTGAAAGGAGAAGTTACCTGGTGTAGACAACATTCCAGCAGAACTCTTGAAATATGGGGGAATTAATGTAAATATTATGACCAAAATCTGCCAGAATATATGGAGCACAAAACAATGGCCCACTGAATGGACACAATCACTAATAATACCAATTCCCAAGAAATAAAATTAGGAAGTGTATATGAATTACAGAACCATTAGCCTTATAACAAACCCCAGTAAAGTGATGCTCAAAATACTACTGAAATATAATAATGCAGGGAACTGTCGAAGGAGGGAAGAAGCACAGAAGGGCAAATAACAAACAACATCAAGGAATTGACAGGACAAGATTTTTCCTCACTCATCCGCATTGCTGAAGATAGAAATTGCTGGAGGACTCTGTGTGCTGAAGCATCCAATGTGGTACTCCTACGATCCTGAAGGATTATGGGTTTATTGATTGATTGATGTGCATGCAGGTTTACTACAGTTCTTTCCATTATCTATTGTGGTATATAGATCCTAAGAAGAATGTTTGCAAACCTCATGGATTGGACCAGAACCATAGACATGACTTCTGGGTGTGGCATTCCTAATAAAACAAAAAGATGCTGTGCTTTATTTCTTTGCAAAGAAGTGGTTTATTTTTCATGCACTGTTTGCTCTCTGCATGCCACATACAAAAACTCAGTCCATTTTACCGTGAGTTTTTTTTGGGTTTGGATCACTGCTCAGGTGTTAGGACTAGGTCATTGTGCATCCTTCACAAGATCATATTGCACAATCCCAAGCACTGATCTTTTATCTCCTGATGAAAACAAAGATGCTGTAGGATTTATCAGGATAACTTTCTCTGGCATGACCAACCAAAGAACTATCAAGACTGCGCTTCAACAGACCCACATCTATTGGGCAAAGGTGACCATCTGATATTGTTCATCACGGTTGCAAATATGTCTCCACTTAAAGTGGCAACATCTTAAATTCAATACTTAAAGCATTGACAAAATAAATAGCAACATCCCTGACCTTCCTGTTTCTATGATGCACCAAGTGAAGATTCTTTAGGTCTTTGTTAGTCTTCTATTGTAAGAGCATGAATATGCAGAAAAGCAATATGTGACCCTTTTTCATCTCACATGCTGTTTAGTTTCTTCTATTGACTACAAGTTTACTTTGTCATCATCATCAGGTGCCATGCCGGCTGGCATAGGCGGTCATGGCTCTCTACAGCTCTCTATCCACAGTATTATGTATCAAGATTGTTGTTGTTCCCTGCCGTGCCAGGTTGTCAAACTGTCTAATATTTACTTTGTAAAGAGGAGAAATAAGACTTTCATTAAGGTTAATATTGTTTTTGTTTTATTTATTCATTTTCATGAAATATTTTCATTACTCTTTGGCTTAAAAGACACACACAAAACGGTGCTACTAAGCAACATTACAGCTGCTTTTCATTTGATAAATTAGAGAACTCATGCCATGATATGGTTGAAATAGTGTGTGTTTGAAATAAACTGGAAATGTCTCCAGTTTTGACAAACTCCAATCAGCCCAACAGAAATTGACACCTGACTTTTGCTGAGAATTCATAGGGGAAAGTGAGCAAAGAAAACCACATCTGTGCCTATGAAATCTATCTTTAGTACTGGCACTTATTACAGCATAATACTCCACAGAGTTGCCATAACCTTTTTTATATCAGATATCTTGACCTATGTGCTTGTTACAAATAATAATGTGCTGAATGATATTCAATGTTTATTGTTTGCTAGAGTCTCCATTAAGCAGATTCATGCCTGGTTTACTCAACAAACTGAGAAGATAACACAAGCTATTCTTATATTGAGTTGTGGGGTATGTAAAAATAAATAAATAACATGTGCACAGAGTATGTTTCCATTTAATATAAATATAATGTATATAATTTATTTCTCTCTCATCTTCTATTAGTCACCAGGTCACAGTACAAACAGTAAGCAAACTGTATGATCATGGTGACCAGTATCCCTGTTTTACTGAGACAGTACCAATTTTAGATGCTATGTCCCAGTATCACAAATTATTTGTATAGGGATGCCAATATGTCCAAGTTTTTAAAAATTAATATATTTCTGATAAGAGTAGTTTAATTGTTGAATTTATGACATAATTATACATGTATATTATGTTAACATGTATACAAACTTTAGCTGAAAATTCAACAACTTTTTTATTGTTAAAAACAAAATGGTGTTATAATTTTAAAATGTTCTTGTGGTTTTTAGTTTATAATTATTTTGTTACAAGAACTTCAAGCCCTGTTAGACAGGGTAGTACAGGAAAGTGAAAGCAAAGGCCTCTGTCTAAACAAGAAGAAAACAGAAGTAATGGTTGTTTCACAGAAATACACACCACCAAAATGTAGTATTACTATCATCTCCAGAGAACTCTTCTATCTCTGACATGCATGGAATAAAGTTATAAAAAAAAGAGAAGAAGATGCAAAATTAAATCAAGCAGATAAAGTCAATAAAGTCAAGTATCTTGGTACCATTTTAATATCAGATGGCAGGTTCTCCAATGAGATCAAAAACAGGATAGCACAGGCCAAATCAACATTTAAATAAATGGCAATCATTCTATGCAATGGAGTAATATCAACGCATATGCTAATTTGAGTTTGTGTGCTAGGATACTATATTGAGCCAATCCTTCTTTATGGACATGAAGTATGGACAGTAAACAAAAGTGCCCAAGATCAGCTGGAGACAACTGAGATGTGGTTTTTAAGAATAATGATGAAAATTCTATGAACAGCCAAGAAAACTAAAGTAGAAGTTAGAGATGCTGGAGTAAAATGACAAATTATAGCAAAAATTAGTTACCAAATTTTGTTATTTAATATGTAGGTTTGAATCAAATCTGACTTTATATTTACTGCTGTCACCCCTTCCAATCAAGTATCAGTAAAATATTCAACAAGAGATTTTACTATTCATGAGCACAAACAGCCACCACTTGTTCTAACAATAGCGGTTTCCTGGAAGCCTGAAAGGTGATAAAGAACATATATGTTCAAGCCCCAGCAAAAATAGGGAAACAAACTTTTCTATGTGAGTGTGTCTAATATCCAAGCTGCATGCTGCCTGGCTAACAAATTGATATTAATTTCTTAACCTAAACTCCATAAATCAAACCACTAACATGAAATATTATATAACATAAGTGTATATCTCTTTTACTTCATGTGTTTGTTTTAGAAGTGTGCTTTGATTATGTTTCTCAAGTGATACCTCTTGAACTTTGGTTGATGCCATCTGAACTTTAATGGATTCTTCCTGATCTTTAACTGATTCCTTCTGAACTTTGATGACTTCTGATCTTTAACTAATGCCTTCTGAACTTTGATTGATGTCTTTTGAAATTTACCTGATGCCTTCTCAGCTTGATGCTCCTAAACTTTGGCTTATATCTTACTGTAGACACAATTCACGTTGGCCTGTGATCAGTCGTAGTACTTTGCCATAATTTTGGTTATTTTCTTTTAACCCCTTAGCTGTGCTGAGTAAAAAGTATATATCGTATCTACAGTGCTGGGAAATTTCAAGGGCTGTTAAATATTTTTCCTCTAGCCAATTTGCCCACTACATTCTCACATTAAAGAATTGGAATGTAGACCTATTATTATTGAAGGCATATACACTAGGCCTATACTCTAACTTATGAATTTTTGAATAATGTTTCTTTATATATTATGTAGGAGACATGAAAACCTTATTATACATTCGTCTCGCAAAATAAACATTATGTAAAACAAATAGACTTAATCATAATAACCCGTTTTATTTCAGACGCAAAGTTTTTCCTACCAACGCTTCTCAGTATATTTATTTGTCACATCACAAATATCTTGTATAATAGTATCATGTAATACACATTCAAAGATTCTGAAAATGTTTGCATGATCAATATTTTGAATCTTAAACTATTATTGACAGAAGACAAAAATGTTTACCTTACCCCGCGTCATGAATTTGAAACATTTGGTCTACAGATTACTGAATCTTATTCTATATCCTTTGAATCATGAATAAATACTATCACAAATCAAATTAACACTTTTTAAATCACTTTCTACATCTGATAAACTAATGCTAGAACTATCAGAAAAACTTTCTCCCAAAAGCGCATAAATCTCTGATTCATTGAATTTTCGCTTCTACATATTTGTAGGCCTAGATATTGTGGTTAGAGAAAAAAATTACTGTTCTGTCAACTGACAAAATTTCAAATGAAATGTACACGCATGCTCAATTTCAAAGCCTCGATTTGGAATTGACCTGTAGGTAGCTTGCACTAGCCAACCTGATTATTTTATAACATTGAGGGGCTTTCTGGGAGAAAATATATACATACTTAAACACGCGCACCAATTGGTGATTACCGCAACTCGGCTGACACTTTTCTTCGTATCCGATCGGATGCTTCCACAGTTAACGGGTTAAATTCATTGTTGACAACATTGTGCTGTCATAAAGTATCCAAAGTCTCATCTTTTTCCTTATGTTTTAATAACAAGTTTACTTCTGTGTCAAAGCTGCATTCGGGCTGGATAATATTTGATAATACAATGAGGTATAAGTTGACAAGTTTGTAGAACAGGTTATCTACAATAGCGTGCATGTTTTAAGGTTCTTGGTGAATTAATCTTAACATAAACAGATGAGTTCAAAACCCCGAAAAAAACTCATATTGGTAGTATAACACAGCAAAGTCTGAAGTGATGCAATTTCAAAGGTTCTCATAAGTTTGATTTATTATCGCTCCACTTCAATACCTGTGAGCTAGAGTAATGAATACAAACAGTGGATCATCAGATAAAGTTTCTAGGTAATTGGTCTACTAATTTCTTCTGCATTTGTTTTCAAACTCCTGTAGATTAGAAGGATGTTGTCCAGAAAACAGAATGCATTGTATCATTGTTTATAACTTACTTCAGCATGTCTTCTGGGTCACTTTGACCATATATGGGATGGTGCAGCCAACTCTATTCCATAACCACGTTAGTCTCCTCTAGCAACATGCACGGAAGATAAATAATGTTGCTATTCTTTGCTTGTGCAAAGGGCACAACACTGGTTATGCCCATGTCACTCTCTTTACTCCCCTGACTGTTCTGGAAGACAACAACTTATAGGCTGGTTCTTCCTCATGACAATTCAATTTTTCTTGATTCTTCAAGAGAACAAACACTTGTTCTTCACTCTAGATAGGATGTGGCATCTATAAGACAACAAACACTTGTTCTTCACTCTAGATAGGATTTGGCATCTATAAGACAACAAACACTTGTTCTTCACTCTAGATAGGATTTGGCATCTACAAGACAACAAACACTTGTTCTTCACTCTAGATAGGATTTGGCATCTATAAGACAACAAACACTTGTTCTTCACTCTAGATAGGATTTGGCATCTATAAGAGAACAAACACTTGTTCTTCACTCTGGATAGGATTTGGCATCTATAAGACAACAAACACTTGTTCTTCACTCTAGATAGGATTTGGCATCTACAAGACAACAAACACTTGTTCTTCACTCTAGATAGGATTTGGCATCTATAAGACAACAAACACTTGTTCTTCACTCTGGATAGGATTTGGCATCTATTAGAGAACAGAACACATGTTCTCTTCCTTCTGGATAACGAATCATTATTGGAAGATGAGAATATTTCAAATCTTCTCTACATTGTGTAGTTCATGACTTTATCATGGAAATAGAGCAGCTTACTGCTTTTAGAGCAACACAAACTGCTCATCACAGGTTAGATGAACCTAGTAAACATTTGTTTATAATTTCAGGCATGCTGCCACTCTCCTTGAGCTTTGGGAAATTGTGCAATATATATATTTACTTTTCCTGATCTATATGAACCTCCAGCTAGTCTAGCATGTGAACAAATATCGGATGGCGGAAAGCTTCTACAGCATTCATTCTCAAGCTCCTGCTGGTTCTCTTTTGTAGCAGAACAATGGTCTTACTAGATTTCCAGCAGGGTGTAGTTCAGAGAATGGAAATGCGTTGTATAGTTGTTTTATTTGCAACAATGGCCTGACACATCCATCTTCTGTTGTGGCTCGTGTGTTTCCGGGGCCCGAAAGGGAGCAAAGAATAGAAACACTTTACCTTCCATGCATGTTCGTAAAAGGCGATTAAGGAGGTTATGGGATGGAGTTGGCTGCCCCATCCCATATAGGGTGAGTGACCCAAAGCCATGCTGAAGTCGGATGTGTCAGGCCAATAAGGGCAGATATTGTCATGTAAATCATGACACAATGCATTCCATTCTCCGGACTACATCCAGCTAATCTGCAGGAGTTTGAGATTGAACGCAGAAGAAGAAGAAATTAGTACTGTGGCCCTATTCTAGTAGCAACAATTTCACTGTCTTCATCTACACACTATAAAATTGTTATTCAGAGCGATCTTAATTTCTAGTTCAACTTTCCCTCCATTAGTTAATCAACCTGTACCCTGTAGTGAACACTGCTCATAAAATCTAGTGAAGCAGTCATTGATAGCCTTGGCCAGAAATAAACAACTAGAAGGATCACCAACTTTTTCTCCAAGGGTCACAATCCCACAGCATCAAGAAAACTAACTCATGCATTCCACACAAAAAAATTTCAATTGTCATTCTCAGCCACATTGCCACAATAAGACTCAATCATGTAATATCATAAAGAAAAGAGACAAATTATTTTTAAATTTTAAATTCCAATCATGTATTTACAGAAACTGCAACTTTCTGATAAATTGAATGTCATCAACTTTTGCAGTATAGTCAATGAGATAATGAAGCCTAATCCCATTGTAAGTATATATGCGTATCACCATTCTATATTTATTTAATGGAGTGATCAGGAAATAATCATTAGCACATTCATTTCAGAATTCTTAATCTATTCATCATTGTTGACGCTGTCTCATAATGAAATCATGAATGGCTCATTCAATTAGTCATGGTTTCTTAGATGATATAGTCCTACTTGGAGAACGGGTATTGCTCCTTACATACGGTAATTTCAGAAACTACTAGGTTTCACATGTTGGAAATCTCCCTCCTTTTAATATCAATAAAAAGTAATCCCTTTGGATTATAACAGTAGGGTTGACAGTGTCTGTGGAAATTTGGCACAACCCAGTCCCTTAAATGTTTGCCCAGGTATGGAATGAGGATGTAATCTGTATGCTTAAAAATCATCTGCAAAAATACAAAAGGTCATCTATCTTTGGGATGTAGCTGTAGATCAGATGTGGGAAATATAGATAGACCACAAACCAAATTCAGTCTGCCAAGTCGTTTTGTTTTCTGGCCTACCAGGTTGATTTCAAAATAAATATATTGAGCTCTTTAGCTCATAATCTATATGAGTCAAGCTTTAAAATACTATTCTGGACAGTGTTCAGAAAGAAATTATTGCATGAAATCTCTGAAGCTAAGTGCTGAAAACAGTGGAACCATTAAGCAACTTTTGATTTTTGAAATCAGAGATTTAAAATATGTCATGTCTTATTATGTGGAGAAAGTTGTTAGCTTCTGCTGTCAGC
This sequence comes from Meghimatium bilineatum, assembly GCA_034231615.1. NCBI lineage: Eukaryota > Metazoa > Mollusca > Gastropoda > Stylommatophora > Philomycidae > Meghimatium > Meghimatium bilineatum. Next base: position 33,398,108 of record CM067308.1, on the reverse strand, counting down.
AACTTTAAAATCTCTTGAAGCTTCAAAGGAGTAAAAATAATCATTGGCACCCACATAAAGGTGCAATCTGACATTAATCTCCTCCCCCCCCCCCTCCCTCCCCCAAGTTTGCCAGTCACTGGTGTAGATCATTGAACAGAGTAAGGTACAAACATAAATATTCTGTGGCTGTAACTTGATCACATAGAAGGTTTGTTCATGAGAGATACTTCTAAACTATTTATGTTTCACCTGCAAGATGACATGATGGCATGGAAAGAGTGTTGTTGGAGGAGACGATAGAAGGAAGTAGAGGCAGAGGCCAACCAAGATGTCATTGGACAAGAGTTATTCAGAAATGCATGCGCATGTTGCTAGAGGAAGTGGAACAACTAGCCAGAAATTGCAGGGATTTCAGGAGATTCCTAAGGAAGACTATGTTCTGGAAAGAATACATCACATGACATGACAGACATGACTTCAAGATGAAAAAGGCCATACATACGTTTGTCTGTGATGTCAGTTTCTTGTTTTCTTTGTAGATATTAGGATCTTTAAGTTTAATCTGTATACATATATATACACACACACACACACATATATGTACATATATTCATACAAACAGATAGACCAGGACAGACATGTTATATATTTATATTATTATTATAGGAAAAAAACAATATTTTTTTCTTTTCTTTTGTCATGTAAGACTGAGCGTTTAATGAAAGAGTTTGGTCAACCCTCACCAGATGGGAAACGGTAAGTTAATATCAGAGATTTTCTCTTGCGATAATTTTATTTACTGAATTTGGGAAAAATTACAACTGTCTGTACCAAGCACTTCATATAGAGTAAGAGAGATAGATAATATGTACTTAATGTGCAAAACTGAAATCCAACATGTAAATCCATGAACATGGTAATGAAGTTTTGCTTCACTCAAGACACACATAAGGACACATAAAAATCAACATTCTGATGAAAAAGCCTTTATCAAGACATTGAATAAGAATAATTCAAGATTAAATAAGAAAGTATGAGCATGCATAAAACAGTTGTCTTCCTTATTATATAAAACAATTTGCTATAGAAATATTAACAGCTAAAGTACAAAAATGTTCTGGTATTTCTGCAAATATAAAAATATAATTGAAGCATATCCTGTATTGAATGTACTTTTGTTGAATTTGTTGGCACAACTTGTACATTCAATCACATAGTGAATAAAATATATTGACTGGTTTGTGCATTGAGCACAATAGAGAGTGTTTAGTTTGTGAGATTGGCCCTTGAATTTCTCTACCTCTGGAACAGGCAAACATCATGGTGATCTGACTACAATGTTTGGTCCATACTTCTTTTGAAACAAAATTACAAAGAATGATGATAATTATTAGGATAACAAATAGTTTATGAAATATATTTGCACAAATATAATCTAAATAATAACCAAACTGTCAGAGGATATCAAACAAGGTGGAGTGTGTTTTATCATAGGTGTTATCGCAATTATAATCTATGTAATGTAAAAGTTTCATTTGTATCTGTGCTTAAACAATCCTTTTATAAATGACTGATCATTGATGTTCAATATTTCTCAGGTTCCTGCCCTGTGAATGCTTTGATCATTTCTTGCGCACAGAGCAGAATGTAAGTTAACAGTAAAATACCAATATATATACAAAAATTAAAGTAAGGATACTTATTTGTTTGTTTCAATCCCTGGATGTAGAGGCTAAAGAACACTTGTATCCGTGTGTGCAATTGGAGACTTTGCCTGAGCATTATTTCATATCCAGAAAGCTTCAACTCTTGGAGGTGTCAACTTTATTAACTGTTAGCGCACTATGGGTGGAAATATTCTCCAAAAGCGGCCCGTTATTTAGTGCTACGGGTAGATTTATTTCCCAATTGCTATAGTCATTTTGACGAAATTAAAATCACACAAACAGTAATATTATGTGACCGAAATATGTGAATCATTGTAGCAGTTGTATTGAACTTCTTTTTACCGGAACGATATGAGACAGGCTACCTTTATCATAGAAGAAATTATCAAAATCAGGAAACATCAGGTGCAAAATCCAACTGTGGGATTCAATGGCCTGCCATCAATATGTATAATTGACATACATTCATTGTGACAGACGAGGCGTGTTCAAATGAAAACGGGACTTGTGGATTTATTTAAAAAGTATCATACGCAATTTAATATTTTCAACGGAATTGAACAAAGCAACCATTTGTGAATAAGAATGCACCTGGGTTCATCAGAAAAAATCTCCGTATGCATTTAGGCAAGCATCCCACTGTTTAGGTAGACGTCGAATGCTGTCCGAGAAAAAGTTGCGTGGCTGTTCTCTGAACCCTGTGGTCACCGCTGTCTTCACGTCTGCGTCGCTGTTGAATCGCTGTCCCTTTAGTGCTTTCTTCAATGGTCCGAACAAATGGAAATCACACGGGGATAAATCAGGACTATAGGCTGGGTGATGAAGAACTTCCCAATTCTTCTTTGCCAATGTTTCCTGCACAATTTTTGCGACGTGAGGACGAGCGTTGTCGTGGAGAAGAATCACACCTTGAGAAAGTCTGCCTGGTCGCTTAGCCTTGATGGCCTTATGCAGCTTGTCTAAAGTGTCTTTATAATGGGCGGCATTGATGTTGACACCAGGTTCCTTAAAATCAGTCAACAAAAGCCCTTCATGGTCAAAAAATGCAGTCACCATAACCTTCCCAGCAGAAACCTCCGTCTTTAAACATACGCACCCACTCCATCACTCTGGTCCTCGACAAACATTTGTCACCATATGCTGCCTTCATTCTCCGATGAATGTCTACTGCTTGACATCCTTCAAATGAAAGAAACTGGATCACAGCACGCTGATTCACTTTGGACGGGTTCGGAATCACACCCGCCATATTGTTAACAGTCTTCTGCAGCACATATGCATGCTGGGAAGATGAACACGTGACCGTATGTAAATTATTGGATACTCATTACTAGTGCAAAATGTCATCAATATCAGTGCGCTCTATCACGCGTGGTGTAACAAGTCCCGTTTTCATTTGAACACGCCTCGTAGGTTTAGATATCAGTAGATATAGGCCTAGTACAGTAGATATCGTCCTAATATCACTTTGGGATATGACATTGAATAAGTATGGAACTAACGGACGGATTTTACCGATCAAAACTAGGTCTATGTCTTTGGACATAGTAAGTTACTTTTATATATTTTATTTTTAGTTATATTTAGTTCCCCAGTGATATTATCTTATTTTTTTCACGAAACTACACATATATAATAAATGTAGGTGTGTTAAAGTGTAATAGTGTAAAACCAATGTTTTCATTGTTACTGTGTCTGAAAATAAATAAAGTCCAGCAATTTTTAGAAAAACACACAGACACATTTAACAGTCACTAACTTACTGTATGGATCACTAAGTCAACTTCAGAAGGTCTGCACTTTTTAAAAAATGACATTGTGCTGACAAGAGTAGAATTACTCATCTGCATTTGAACATCGACAACAACAGCAAATGTAGACATTGTATGAAAGAATCCACTATAGAGAAGTATTGTTTTAAAATTCTTATATCACATATATAAAAAAGTTAATAGTAGGTCATTCTATTCAGGACATAACAATAAACTTATTTTTTTATTGTAGTGATTTTGTAGGAAATATTTACATTTACTAGGTTAAAATTGCCTTCTGAATAGTCCTTATGTTCAACTACCTGTGGTTGAAATCAGACCAGTACTTTGTCTGTTGTACTCTCATCACAGAGCCAAATATTTAAAGCAGCAGAAAATATAGATAAGTAATATATGTCTGCAAAGACTTCTCTTTAATAATAACATATACATGGCTCATATGTTGCCAGTGCCTGAAAGGGCAACAAAGAATAGCAGTGCTACAATCTGCTATACAAAATCATTTTTGTGTTTTTATCACTAGTGATGCAATCATAGGCAGTGCCATCATTTAATCATCATGTGTTATATTGTATTCTTGATAACGGCTTTTCAAAATGTTCTGTGTTTTACTTTGTGCTTTCAGCGATTCATAAAACTTCATTAACCTGTGTCTTTCATTTTTACCTGTTAGATTTCATGCAAGAAGTAATACATTTTGTGTCCTGTTCTGTTTGAAGGCATGTTGCCACACACTTTAATGGGAACATTGTTTGTTTCCCATTGTTTAAAAGTTCTGTAGAAAACAATAGATACCTACTCAGAGCAATGGATTCCTGCCTATATGATGGGTCTGCTTTCAAAGTCACCATCACAGCATGTTATGGTGTCTATATATAATATCCAGACAAAACATCTGATGAGTTATTTGATGCCTGTGAGGAGATATGTTCTAACTATGAATCTGAAATAACCACTAGAAGTTGCCTTGTACCACCTGAGGCCATATTTGATGCCTTTCATCAAAAGTCATAAACATTGTCATCTTTAAAGACATTTTTACTATGTCCACTCTTCAAACACTAGAATGTAATGGATATTGTAAGCCTGAGTTAGTTCAAATATATTCTTGATTAGAAACTGACTTCACAGGACGTGGGGCATTCCCATAAGTGCTTCGCCCTCCGTTCCCGCAGCCATCCCAGTGTATGTAGACTCAGAGTTCACGTCAGGTGTTGATTGTGTAATCTTCGAGACTTTCCAAAAAATTTACTTTTCCATCCCTCACCTCTAGATACTCCCAATTCTGACATTCTCTGTATGTTTATGTTCTCTGTATGTGTATGTTCTGTTTCGGTAGCATTAGTTCAAATATATCACTGTGCCAACCAGTTGTTCATGAAGTCAGTATTGTTATGAAGTGAATTCTTGGCCAGTCAAACACACCTGGCAAAGACTAGCAAAGAAGGGAGCAAGACAAGAGCAGCCCTACACACATACGGCCATGCACACAGTTAAAGGGTATAGGAATCTGTGAACGAAGAGACAGCTGAACAGACGGACCATGAGAAACACCAGGAGGGAAATCTACAAAGATATAACCAGCCCAAATCCCAAAAACAACATCAATCTCCTGGGAAAGAAAAACTAGAGTATCATCTTCTGACTTCACACACAAGATGTACAGCTTAACAATCACCTGAATAGAATACAACCACAATATACTCTTAGGTGCCAGCTGTGCACTCAGCTCTACAAAACTGTCAATCACCACCTTTTTGAATGACTAGCATTGACATTAAAAAAATTCTTCTTCCTCTGAGGACAGATAAATGTAACACCTTATATGGAACAAAACAACAGCTCATGAACACATATACATTATATCACACAGTGGCTTTAGTTCAAAGGGCATGAGCCCATGGACTGCTGGATAAGAAACTAACCAACCAATCAAGACTTTTGTAAAATCTTCAGATCTTGCATTATTAATCTTGCATTATTCACTTTGTTAAAGATATTACTTGAAGGTAGAATAGAATCACCCTGATCAAGAGGCATGCAGAGATACAAGTGGGAGGGAAGCATCATGAGATGGACAGGTTACAGTCTAACAAAGTACATCACTAAGGCAAGAGACAGAAGATATTCGAGGTCTGTTGCAGTCAACTTTCGATGGGGAGACAGCATGTGATGAGGATGAATCTTATTATCTATTGAGCGTATTTGTTTTAATCTCAAAAAATAAAAAGTGAAGAAGATCATATTTCTTTGTGTAATGTGGCATTTCTCAAGAGCTGTATTTCATACTAAGAAAACTTCTCAACTTTCAGTGGTATGCAATGCTTCAAGAAGATGTCTCCATACTCATAAGCTGGACTGTATGCTCAGTATAAGGCATGCTCCACAATTTTAAATTCAAACATTCAATCACATACATGCCTGTAACCATTTGTCTGTATAACTGCATGGCTTCAATACAGACAATTTAGCATGTTATATTCATTATTTTTCTGGTGGCTGCTGTTTGTTACTTTTGTTCTAAAGAGTGTTGTGTGTTGTAGATATTCGTTCAATAAATTTTGAATCATAAATTTCTTAGGAGATGCACACAACTCCTGTATTAATGGACAAGATGTTTAAGTGTCTACCACTCACTCAGAGAGCTATAAAAGATGGTCCAAGCCTTTCAGAAAATGAGGTCAGATCTGAGTTAAACTAAGAGTGCATAAACAGTGAAAGATTATTCAATATTTTACTGAATGTCAAAAAGTACCTGTTTTAGACTGGGCTTGCTGTTAAGTTCCATAGTCTATAAAGATTGAGGGTGGGGACATTAGTTTAATTGTTTGTTATTTAGTTAATGTAAGGTAATGTACAAGTCCAATTTTGATCATCTCCATCTGTCATTTTCATCATAGGCCTATTTCTACTTGTTTGGCATTGCTAACATTGGATTCACTTCCAGCTATTGAATTTGACAATCTCTGCAAAGATATGACATTGGTCTGCATATTCTGTCACAATCTTTTAATATACATATATAAATACACTGTGTGATAGAGAAAACAAAGATACAAGTCTCCAATTTTTTTTTACAAATATGCTCACAATTTAATGTGGGAAAAAAATTTATATTGTAGTCCTCTGTTTTGTGTCTAACAAAACATAATTATTTGTAGTAGTACAATGCTATAATAAATTGTGCTTTCTATATAGTGTGTTCTAAAGTAATCTGGTTTGGGTGGTAATGTTATTTTTGATGTTATTATTACTGATGGTTCCCATGGTTTGCTTGTTTAAAACTACATTTTCCCTGTAGTTTCCATTTCTACTAGTAGCACATGCATACCTGTCAACCTTATGAGACAAAGATCTGGAACACATACAATTAAAAGCGTGTATGCTAGCCAAAAGATTAAGTCTTACATGCATATTCATACATAAATTTCTCCACATTTGATGACAATGTTGAGAAAAACCGCTTGGTGGAGGTGTACCTGCTCTTTGGCAAATGTTCTAGTACTATGTCATGTTCTGATTTGCTAAGGAGAGGGGTTTAATTCATCTACTATTTCTACAGCACTGCGACCACCCAAAGAAAATATATAATTAAAACAAGCACATCGACCACCAAATTTTTTCTACAGAAAATACTGCTGACAATGGAAAAAAATGATTAAAAAATGAAGTTGACTTGTTAAAAACAATAATTCAAAACTATGTCCATTTCAGTGGAATAAGATGATTCTTAGTCAGTTTATCGCTATTGCTTGCTAAAAAATTCAAATCATTTTGGACTGGGGTATCATCAACTAGGCCCTGTTGGACCGTAGCATGGAAAATAATCCCTTTTTCTTTGTTTTATTGCTCATTATTTATTTTTAACATTGATAGTTAAGATTTTATAGTAACCTATACTTGATTCAGTATTTACCATCAACTAGGCCTAGATCAGCCATTCTGTAGTACCCATTGAAAAATGCAATAAAAATATATAACTATCAGTGATAAGATAAACCGATCCATCACATCAATTACTGCATAGAATAATATGAACAGTGTCAGGATTACATAATTCTCCACACAAAATTCATATTAACTGATGACAATAGTCATCAAAGCACAAATTTCCTGTATATATTAAACAGATTGTCAGCATATCTCCCAACTTCCCTTAATTACCTCCTACAACAAGTCTATAGAATACACTGGTCCTATTCTTTGCACCCAGAACTCAATATAATCTCAATACGCTGAACTTAGGTCAATATAATAGGTCCATATATCTTTTCCTGTGTCATTTCATAATGAAACAGTGTTACTATATCAATTTTGAAAAAAAACTCAATTCCCAAGAACTCCTTAATAACAGTTGCTGTTAGTGCTCTATTTGATAGTGTAATGAATCAGTCAAGAGTAGGAAGCATATGTCGTGTTAGCAAATATTTGAGCGACGTTGCATCATTTTTGTATTTATAAATTAAAATGTGTATTGTTATAATATATAATGATAGTCGATTACATTAATACTACAGTAGGCCTACAGTATATATTATAATAATACACTCTATGTGATGAAAATGTTCCAACCAAAATGGTCCATAGATCTTTTATAAAATAGGTCTAACAAAAAGACTTGCTGTATTTTATTCTACCAAATTCCCTTTATAAAAATGTTATTTTCCTATTTATAGTTGAATTAGGCTATTACACCCCACTTATAAAGTAATATTAAATTTATATTAAACAGATATAGTATGTCTACTTACTGCACAAGGTTGATAAAATTTGTAGGTCTAATTAAATTGAAAATAGCAGCTTGCACATTCAAGTCTTGATATTTTGCACTGATAATGTATTAGAATGAAATAGGCAGAAATACTGAAGTAACGTGCTAAATTTTCCAGTGGTAAACTGAGCATCTACAACGCCTTGGGCTAAATTAGGAATCATCCTTCTAGTGTCACGCATTTGACTTTTCCAGTGAATATCATTAGCCTATATTGACACAAGACATACACAAAGTAACCAATGAAAATCTCATGAAAATTCACATGATTCACTTCAGAAGGATGAGCCAGCAGGACTGTATAAATGACGAAAGAATTTCCAGCTATTTAAATATGTGTACAATGGATTAGATCACATAGCATCAATACTGTTTCACAATAGGAGACGAATAACAATACCAGCAGGAAGTTAACAAATTGAGACTAGAAAACTTGTAAAGACTCCAGAAAACTTGTACGGATAACTCTTATGCCCATAAGGAGTCTGATAATGATTGATTAACCATAAGAATTGCAAGAAAATCCATAATATTGGCAGTTTTGTGTTGTCCTTGTGTGAAGTTTGATGTAAGAAAAACTATACAAGTATTAATATAAATTAGCATATTTCTTGTGATAGCTTGATAAAAAAAAGAAGTTATGAAGTCGGATGTTAGTTTTGCATGATTATTACTATATTTTGTCTTCAGTTTGATGATTATCTGTTCTCCTCACTGAATTCAATTCTGAACCCTGTGGAGTTGACAGTTCATCAAAAGATGGATTTGCCTCTAAGTAGCTATTGGATAGCTTCATCTCACAATACGTGAGTATACAGTAATTATATACCTGTCAATGGTATGATTTTCTTATAAACTGTACTTATGTGTTTGCTAGTTTCATTCAGATAAAGTCATACATTTTCTTTGCACTGCATTTTATAGTATTTTCATAAATATATGTATGTGTGTGTGTGTATATATATATATATATATTCATATATATATATTTGATATATATATATATATCACCATATTTCGGTGGGCAATTCTTTATCTTTGTGGAGGTTTACCTACCCTGCCATAATGTGTTTAGAAGTAACTATTAAGGGAAGTTGTTTTGACTTACTGGCAGAAAGGATCTGTTTAACTGGTTGCTTTAGCAGCTTGTTAGAGTTGAAGAGTTTTATTTCAAGAATTAAACTAGGGATAGTGAACCTTTTGCATTAAATGTGCTAATTTATTGACAATCTAGTTCAAATTTGCCCATTTTTTCATGCTCTAGTTCAAATATGTGAATTACCACATGTATTAGGTATTAATTAGGTATTATGTATTAGTTAGGTATTAGGCATTAGTCTGTTGATTATCCTCTTCGCACACCGGACACGTCCATAGGTGCTCAGATCTCCGCTTCATTAAATCTCTCAGGGTATAATGGCTGATGGTTCTGGTTCTATGTTGGTTCACTGCTCTTTTTGAGCTCTTTGTTGGGGGTTCTCTACGGGCATTGCCCATCTTCACTTCCAATTCCTGCATTCTCGACATTGACTCATGCTCATGCAACTAAAAATCCTCAGATCATGAGGACTCACAAAGAGCAATGAGTATTTCTGCTCTGACCATAGGCTGACCATCTGTTGTGGTGGCAAGGCTAGCTAATTGGTCAGCCTATTCATTTTCCTCCACGTCCGCATGTCCAGGGACAAAGATAATGTACCCACATTCAGTTCAATAAAAAATATGGACATGTAGAATGCTATATAACCTTTATTTCCTTAAATAAGATAATGTTTGAATTCTTTAAATTTGATTAATAGTTAATACGTCTTATTGCTAGGCTTTCTTTTTTATTATTAGCACTGGTGTGTAACCATTGGCACATGTGCCATGGGTTGGCCACCCCTAGATTATCCTGTAGCAGTCCAAATTAAAATTGCATAATTACCCCCTGTTCTGGATTATTTTTGGACATTTGCATTATTTTTGGTTGATGTTTGGAAAATGCAATGTTTTTTTTTATTTTTAGATATTTTTACATATTTTTTGTACATATAAAAACAATAGAATACTGCATATATTGGTGTAAATTTGTTTGTGCATGTGTGATACAAGAGGTGTGAGAAGGTTGTAAAGATGAGAAAAGAGAGAACAATCCACATTTTTTATTTTAATTACTCACTTTTATTCTCCAATGTAGCAACCCTGATAACATTCTTTTACATGCCTAAGTCTATTGTAGTTATGTTGTTTAATAACCAAATTATAACATATATCACTGAGGAAATAAATAAAACTTGTATATGTAACTAACCTTGTCAAATCCATTATTCTCTAAGCTTAGACCTAATGTCTGTAGTCCATGTCAATATATTATGTCCATACTTTTCTGGTGTCATTTCATAACGAAACCATGTTACTATATCTACTTTGAAAACAAACTAATTCCCAAGAATTTCTTATCATCAGAATCACAATCCATAATGATTTTGCTGAAAATGGCAGACATTATAACCTGATTCATTCTGGTTCTCACCAACCTGGAAAGATGACTAGAATTTTAAAATTTCTTGACCGATATTCTTATCTCTTGCAAGCGCAATGCAAAAATAGGAAGTACAATAGAATAGCTAGCTAGGATTTGCCGATTCCTGTCATGTGACATCAACAATCATGTGATTCCACGTCGCTTAATGAACGCATAGCAATGATTGAGTACACTCGACAACAGCTCTTAGTAATGGGAAAAGCGTTGTTGAGTGCACTCGGCAATGGCATATTAAAGGTTATACACCAAAAAAAACTGATTTATGATTCTTAGCCTGGACGGTATGTTAACAAGATAAATTCTACTAACCACATGTGTATGATTATGTAAATATATTAATTCGAGTAAAATAATTCACTTAAATTAGGACACAGTAATAGTGAAAGTTGGGTTTTGTGCTGCCATTTATAATCCTAGTTTAGCTGGCCTATCAAATCTATTACTAAGACGTGGATGCTGCACACAAGTAACTCCAGAGGGCTACAGGTGAGAGTTGGGAACCAGTTAGGGCAAAGGATGAATCTATTCCAAAAGAATAGTAGATTTAGTATAAGAGGTACAATCCTTCCCTAACACCTATTATGGTCTTATGTCTATTTTCTTGTGAAAGCATATGTGACTTTAAACAGCTATTTCAGTTCATGTTTTGAAAGATTCGAAGTGGCTGGTGTTCACTTTTAGCTAATGACATCTTTAGCTGCATCCTGGGTATTGTGTAAATCTACTGCTCTGGAAAAGATGACATTCACAGTAATGAGAGAGTAGACAGTACCTCCTTCTAGGCATCTATAGCAATTAGTTGATGGTGGATATAGGGAACATACTGAAGTTTCATAAAAATCACCTGCTGAATATGCATGCTGCAGTTGATGATGAATCTATGTTGCAATTGAGGGCATTTGGTATTAAATTTTTTCAAGTAAGACTTTGCGCTTGTAAGTTTTAGTGAGTTTGTATTTATCCAGGTATCCATATCAACATAAGCTTGCATCTATTATGGTAGAATGGGCACCTATACATTGGCCCTGGGTGCAATACCATCTGTTATTAGCAAACAACCAATATTCTTTTTTTTTAAAGAGGAATTATATTGTTTTTGTTTATTTAGAGTCATGAGGTAATTGTATTTAGCGCAATCATACCGGATAATACACTCCCATTCCCCTCCCAAATTTTTTATAACCACTAATCTAAAAGAACCACGCCTCCTTGCCTTTATCATGCTCAATGTTGATGGTTAATTAGTGTTACAGATTGAATATACTTTTTTCCGCCGAAGACGGCTGTGTCGGGCCATTGGCGCGAATAAAACGGCGACACAACGCATTTCCATTCTCTGGACTACATCCTTCTGGAAATCTATTAGGACCATGGTCCTGATACAAGATATCCAATGGGAGTTTGAGAATGAATGCTGAAGAAGAAGAAGAATATACTTTTAGGGCATTGTGATCTCATAGAAAAATGTATTTGTTTAAGTTGCATTCATTGTTGCAGTAAAAAGTATTTAATTAGTCACATAAACAGTTGTACTTATTCTTTCTTTATAGATATTTGACAGGTGACCAGTGGAAAGGTGAATCACATGTGGAAACATATGCCAGATCTCTGCAAATGGGTTGCCGCTGTGTTGAATGTCAGTGAATCATATTTATTTGTATGATTAATGCATGTTTCCTGTGTCCTGAACAAGTTGTAATTAGGCTTCATTTAGGGAATAATTCAATTTTTAATATAAAAAAATATGTATGTTACATAGGGAGGGCATCAGAATTTTAGAAAGACTTTAGGTGGGATATGGTTAAAAAAAAAAGATTGGAAACCACTGACACTGACTTAGTGATCTGCGATGAGAAGAACATCCCTAAGTTAAATATGAGTTAAATATTTCAATACTTTCTATGTTTAAATGTCTCTTGAAAAAGTTCTCAGTTGGACTGTAATGTGGAGAAAATGTCCTTGTTCTTTTATTGTTATTTATTAATTTTCCTATTTGAATTTAGAATAGGTCTACCGTAACATTATAACTCATATAGTAATTATCACTTATTTGTTTTGTTACTGCGGCTCTCTCTACTTTTTTGGACATTATATTTATATTTAATTCATCTCCAAGCCTTTTACTTTACATATAAACATTCTGCCAAGAGTAGGCACTTAACAAATGCAAAAAATTATCTATCTACTTATTCACCTTACATACCATGTGAAGCATAGGGCCTCAACAAATCTCTCCTATCTTGTCCTATCTTTATGTAATACTCCCATTTTTTGTCTTAACCATCCTTTGTGTATATATATATCTAGTTATTTCCTCCACATATGTTGTGGTCTTCCTCTGTCCCAGTGGGTTCTAGAGTAATACGTTTTACAATGCTTTCTCTGGATCTTCTTAATGTATGTCCTATCCATCTCCAGTATAGCTTCTTGTGTTATATTTCTATTGGTGTCTATTTAGTTTATCAATGATTTTCTCATTGGTGATCCTATCATACTTCAAACCTTTTATTCAATGCAGACATCCTTGATAAAAGTATGTAATTTTCTGCTTGAATTGAAGATCAATAGCAACAGCATAATCACAGAAGGATAGTTTATAAGATATAGACACCATAGTGCAAAAAATGGTTTAATAGAGGACAGTCTATTCTAGTAGTTTTATCATGATGCTATTAGTTAGTTTGTTAGTTATTCCTCTAGGGCCAAAGACGGCACATAGGGCGGATGTCATATATTTCCATGTCTCTCGTTTCATTGCAATTTGCTTTAGATCTTCATTGCTTCTAATACCGATGGTGTAACGTTCCCTTGTAATAGTTCTACGTAACGTTTCTTTTGGTCTTCCTCGTTTTCTCTTGCCTTTTGGTGACCACATCAAAGCTTGACAGGGGAGTCTTTCAGTATCCATTCATAGTACGATTCCGATGTAATTCCAGTGACGCTTTCTAATATAGGTGGATACTTATTTTTTCTTTTATTCTTGTCTGACAACTGTGTTTGATTTGAAGTCTGACCAACGTATGTTCAGTAGCCTTCTAAGACATTTATTTTCAAGGGTGTTTAGTCTTTGCTCTAACTTTGATGTTGTTTTCCAACTTTCACATCTATATGTTAATGTTGGAATTATGCAGGAGTTGAAGATTTTGAGTTTTGTGTTATTTCGTAGTGTTTTTGAATGCCAGATATTTGATAGTTTATTGAATGACTTAGCAGCCAGTGCAATACGGTGTGATATTTCTGTTGATGAATCTCCTGTTGTTGATAGCTTGCTGACACGGTATTTGAAGTTGTTGACTTTTTAAAGAGTATTGCCGTTTAGTTTGATGTTTGTTGGTAAGGTCAAATATTTTTGTTTTGGATGTGTTGATTTCAAGCCCAAGTTGTGCAGAGAATAATTGCAGGCTGTTTGTTTTTTCTTGGGCATTTTCGTGAGTTTAGCTAAGTAATGTTAGGTCATCTGCAAAGTCGAGATCTTCCAGACTTTTATTTCCGAGCCACTCGATACCATGATCTTTATCAGCTGTGCAATGTCGCATGACCCAATCCATTGCAATACTAAATAACATCGGTGACATGACACATCCTTCCTTCACTCCTGTATTTACTGGAAACTATTCAGAATTTCCTGCTTCTGTTCTTACACAGCATCGTGAGTTGTCATAAAATGCTTTTATAATGTTCACATATTCCTGTTTGAATCCATATATTTCAAGATGCTATTAGCTATTGACAGTAATATTTTTTAAATTAATTAACTCTTAGTATACGGCCCATCTTTCTAAAAGATGTATAGATAGTTTCCTTATTCCAACTAATCTTTCTAAAAGACGATTAGAGATAGCGGTAAACATTGTGAAGAAAACCTTCACCAAAAGCCTTCATACACATACAGTTGTATTTCACACAATCACAATATTCTAGTATATATTAATATTCTAAATATATATTATACAATAAGGTCTTTCTTCATGACTATGCTCAGCCATTTTGTGATAGTTCAGGAGCAAATGAAAAATAGTTTATTGGATGGCCTTTGATCGGCAAAGACAGTGAAAAACTTGTAAGAAATTCAAGCATGTCAAATCATCACAGAACTTTTATTTGTGCATAGAAATATTTCAAATATTTTCAAAAATAGATATACTTTACAAAACAGCCAACTTTAGATGATAGTCACAAGTTGCTGAGTGTGTAAGTATTTTGGATAATTTAGACCTATTGTTTTATTTTCAAGTCTTACGATCACTAGGCCTATGTTTTATCATGTAATGTACTACATATTTTTGCTCTTCAAACAAAACAATCTACATATATTCTAGAATTGGCTTTCAATTCTGCACATTTTGATGCATAGTACATAACTGTAGGTTTACAAATAAATAAAATATTGTACAAATTCTAAATGTAAATACACTCTTAATTTTGTTGCTTAGAAAGAGTGCGTAAATAAACTGTGAGATTAGTTCACGTATATTATGACTTAAAAATAATAATATTAATAATTAATTATAACATTAATAAAGGTCAAATCACATATCATGTGCCTACCTAATATTTCACTTATTTCCGAAATATGGACGAAGTTAGATATTATACACAGATTCATTCCAAGTTATAGTGCGTACAGTTTTCAGTTATCATGCTGTCAATGAAATTACATTACTAGCAGACCGTGTCATCAGAACAATAAAATGGCTACTTTTTAGCAAATATAAAATTATGCCACGAATGCGCATCGGAGAAGGGATGATCCTAGAGTTTGGTGGGGTAGGGGGTAGGACCTAATCCTAACACCCACCCCCCCCCCCTCCTAAACTCTATGCATCTCTGTTTAGTGGAGATTAAATTATGCCACGAATGTACATATCATGGACATTAGGGACTGCTGCCAGATGAATCGATCTGCATGCTGCGCAATGAAAGTCTCTTCCCCCCCCCCTCCATCCACCAGAGTTGAATTGTTGGGTTAGGTAGGTCATGTTGGTTGGTTGGTTGCTGATCCAGCAGTCCATGGGCTCATGTCCTTTATTGTATTGCCCGGAAGTCTGTGGATTTTCAGCCCACCCAGAGCCAGAGAATAACTACACACCACCAAGATGCAGGTTTCTACCTATGGACTGCTCCAAGCAACTGCAGCCAAGATAGGGTTCACTGGCTCATTCTCCACCACCAATTGACAACTGGTTATTCCGAACTTCTCTATTGCTCCAGGCATGCAACAAAGTGTTCAAGTCAAAAGGATTGTGATGTCCTGAGTCTCCATGATGGGCCTCAGCCATAGGAAAAAACAGTGCTGTCAGTTTCCTCCTCCCCAGTGCTGCACAGTACATCTGTGGCTCCCTCCCAACCACACAGGGTGCATATATATATAAAAATTTACAAAGCATAAAGCACATTGCAACAACAAAATAAAAGTATGATAAGTATAATTGTATAGTTGACGTGCCATGAAGCTTCTATAAGAAGAGAACCTCAATATAACAACATGTCATCTACTAAGGTTTTCTGTTGTATGGGTGTTTTGTCTAGTGAGCCATTAGTGAGACCCACAGGCACATCTACATGCATGTAGGTCCTTATCAGTTGAAGGCTAGTTCAGAAATTGATACTGCAGTCATTTTGCTTATAGGAATAAACCGGTAAAGTGACATCACAAATGACTAAAAAATTACAATCAGCAGATTACTTAAAAACTGTGAGTGTAGTAGGCATGTGATATGTGATTTAACCCTAATAAATAATATTTTAACAGATTATTTTTATGGTTATGTGTTTTTTTTTAATTAGTGGACTGCTGGGATGGAGCTGATGGAAAGCCCATTATAACACATGGGAAATCACTCACATCAAAGATCAGAGTAATGGATGTACTGCAGACAATAAAAGAGCATGCTTGGGATGTGTCAGAGTAAGTTAAGGATATGTTTTTCTATATTGTAAATAAAGAATTACTTTTGTGGCTAGCTACTAATGAAGGTTTTTCAATAATTTTGGATATTTAGGAGTGAAGATAAACAGTTAAGAAAAGACTGACAATGGCCACGGATGCCATGACAAGACTAACCACGATTTGGAATAGCAGGATCACCGTGTTAAGATTAACTGATATAAATCTTTGAGTCTGTCAATATTTCTGTATAACTGTGAGACCTGGATTCTAACTGTAGACTTAGAGAGAAGAATTCAGGCTTTGTGCTCAAGATGTCATAGATTAGGATCCTGCATGCGACATCTTATTTACAACTTGGATTTTTTTATTGGAACCCTGAGGATTATTGCTAAAAGATACTGAGCTACGTGCTATGAGTGGTTCTTTTGGCAAGTGACATGCTGCTTTTTTGAGAGTGATGGGGTACATATGGGCAATGAAGGCAGTCCTCTACGACTTTTCAACTAGCTTAGTTAGTTAGTCAAAGGATCACCCTCCCTGCACATTGAACATGCTGGTGTCTATAGAAATGAGCCAATAAGTTTTTGAATCTAATTTCAAGATATCTCTCAGCGTATAGCGACTAACCACACCCAACAAGTTGGTTTGCAAGTCTCCTTTGGTTACCTGCAAAGAACTTTTGTTTAGCCACTTCTCTTGATATTATGTTCTTGGCAATTTTCCAAATGTTGCAGATTTACAAGCATTATTTACATCAGTCACTCATCCTAACTCCCTAAGTGCACTCAAACATGTGCTCGATCCATGCTGTACCAGCCAACCTATTAAAGCATTAAATTCCATAGACACCAGAATGCATGTCTGGGCACAAATATGAAACTATTTCTTGTCATCTTAGATCACTTTACCGATTCCAGCTACTTCCGACATGCCCAGCCATTCTCAATATTTCTTACCATGCTCATTGGGTTTTTGAGAAAGCATGCATTTAGCCTCATTATATCTGGTTGGATGTTCTTGTTGAGCTTATTTGTTACCATATGTTGCAAGTCTGCTTCATAAATTTGAAAAATATCAAGTAAAGTAGTAAAGTAAGCTGAGTTATAAACCAATTTCATAGTACATAGTTCTCCCATAAGTCCTCAACTACCTTGTCAGTGGCTGACCAGAGGCCTGGTACCCTACTTCCGTGTGGTAGAGTGAACCACCGGACTAATTTCATTATTTGAAATAACGAAAAAGAAGTGAACTCAAAACCCAGGTCTGCTGTATGGCAGATGAGTGACTTAACACTACACTACTGTGACCATCTCTTTTATTTATTATATTATCCATAAAGTAAAAGCAAGCAAGTTAAAAGTGAAATAAAATATGACAGCATAGGCTTAAATTGCCCCATATAATTTTTTGTTTTTGTTTTATTATGTATAGCACCTACTATAGACTATAGAAAGTCAAGTTGAGATTTTTATGTATTTTGTACAAAATATACTCATGTTTCATGAGGGATGTAGCATTGATCTCTAGTATAGTGGAATCCTTTTATAACAAGTTGATGCTAAAACCAACAAAATACTTATGTAATAACTAAAATGTGCTACATACAGTTATATGCAATAAAGCATAAACTAATTGGGGATTTTGAAAAGTGTTGTTGAATAGGGAATAGTTGTTTTTTTGCATCTGCTCTATAAAAGAATTCCACTGTATTTATCCTTAGTAAATTATTCTTTAGACATAATTTGGGATAAAATATTGGGCTGAAATACAAAATGATCTGTAAGTTGTTAATATAAAGGACTTTTCTGTAACTTTTTAGTAGATATCAGATTAAGTCTATTATTGTAATTTTTTTAATATTACCTTATTTCATGTTTAGACTTTGATATATTTACTTTGCTGCAACCTGCTATATTATTACTTATTGTTTGCCTAGATTTCCTCTAGTCCTGTCTATTGAAAATCACTGTAGTCTACATCAGCAGAGACTGTTGGCCAGCAATTTTAAAGAAGTTTTTCAAGGTAAGTTTTAAACTTGCTGTTTATAGTTATGTTAAGTTTCAGACTACATGATCAATATTTCCTTTTAACACTTTATAGACCAATAATCCAAAACTTACATTTATCTCCGATTACCAAGGATATTCACAATTTTTTTAGACATCGACAGCGCAGTCTTTAGAAATCTGTATAAAATTGTACTAATGATTTAGAGCTTTGAGATTTTTGATGCTTCAAATAGTGAATGTTTGTGTTTTCTTAATGAATTTGAAATCTCCCAGAGTTATTTCAAGAACAAAATCACTTGTTATTTTCCATTTTTATCCATGACCACAATTATCCATGTTTACAAGAAGACCTATCAGCCCTTGTATAACTAATACGGATATTATATGTTATATACGTTTGTTGTTACTGAGAATATTTCAATACCTGTACAGGATGTTTGTTGTTGTTGTAATGGTCCTTGTCTCGATTGGTCTGTTCTGGTGACTTTGAGTGCTTGGTTTGAATGTCTTGACAAAATTGCATGTTTTTTTGGAGATGCGGTTAGTCAAGTAAGGAAGAACGCGTGTGCAATAGTTGCAAGGCGATTTGGTGCCATTGATCGGACTGGTTCAATTCCCATTAGTCTCAAGAATTTTTAAATTGTCCTCTGGCTTCCTACTTAAATTTACTTGTATAAACAATTATTTGAAGCAAAATTGTATTATCTATATATGTTATCCATGTTTACAAGAAGACCTATCGGCCCTTGTATAACTAATACGGATATTATATGTTATACGTTTGTTGTTACTGAGGATATGTCAATACCTGTACAATTTGTTTGTTGTTGTTGTAATGGTCCATTCTGGTGACTTTGAGGTCATGGTTTGAATGTCTTGACAAAATCGCATCTTATTTTTGGAGATGCGGTTAGTCAAGTACGGAAGAACGTGTGTGCAATAGTTGCTAGGTGATTTGGTGCAGTTGAACGGAGTGGTTCATTTCCCATTAGTCTCAAGAATATCCCTAGTGCAACTGAGAACTATATGCATTCACTCATTCTGCATACATTCCAGATGATCACATTGCAAATGTGATAATTTGAGGATTCTCAATCCATAGACAACCACGGACATAACCAACTTATGAAATAGAAGAACTAGTAGCTGTTGCTCAAGGTGTACAGCTACCATAGTTTTAAGTGCTGCAAGTCCTTGCTTACATTGGTATTATTTTCTCTGGAAAGTTTAAAAGATTCTCTCTTGTGTGATACATTCTTTCCAGAACATGGACTTCCTTATGGATTCTCTTAATACTCTGGGCGAGTTGACCTGCCACAGTTAGAGACATGTTTAGGCAATGTGATATATCACTGCATCATTGTCATTTTGGGCTCCGTCTTCCCCTGTTGCCGTTAACTCTGCATTCAGCTGTTAAGAGATAAAGCAGACTTAGTGAAGGCAGTAATAAATTCATTTCAAGATGCAGATGATGTCAATGAGGTTGAGAACGTACACATACAGAGAATGTTAGAAATGGGAGTATCTAGAGGTGAGGGAAGGAAAAGTAAATTTTTTTTGAAAGTCCCGAAGATCACACAATCAACACCTGACCGGGACTCTGAGTCTACATACACTGGGATGGCTGCTGGAGTGGAGGACAGAGCACTTATGGGGATGTTTCCATTTCTGCGTCATAGAAACATGGCATAATAAAATTTCAGTCATCTATTTTGTTTATTATTGTTTAGTTTATAAGTTATTTGTCTCTTGAAAAAGGTCCCATTTGGACAGACATGTTGAGATTTGTCCTGTGTAGTTTTATTGTATGTTTTTTTTATATACTTTGTTATATATTTTTATTCATAGGTAAGGTAAGTGTTTTTAGTAACCAGTTTAATTCATTTTGCTTTATTATTTGTTTTTTGGTTACTGCGGCACCTTCCACTTTGTCGGACACCCTCCGACCATTTGGTTATTTATATTTATGGGAATGTCCCACGTGTTGGGAAGCCAATTTCTAATCAAGAATCAAGAAGAATTCAGCTGGTAATTTTTCCATGCTGTTATGTCTCTTTATATGACCAAAAAAAACACAGATCAAATATTACACAGAGATAATTCATTCTATTATAGCCTCAATATATGACCCATCAAACTGATACCATAGATGTATGTATGATGTTTCTTTCCCCTGAAGTAAAAAGGAGAAAATCACAAGAGATTTCATAGATTAAAAGTATGATCCTTGTCATCAACAAGCATACAATTTTATGTATTATTGGCTAATATTTTTTACAAATATGTATACTGTCTTTCAACATGCATTTATAACACTTCTAGGTGATCTTCTTACTGAACAAGTTGATTCTAATGAGACCACACTGCCATCTCCTAACCAATTAAAGAAAAAAGTCATAATAAAGGTATGTATTTGAATTTGTTTTTGTAGAAATTAAAGTGTTTTTATGCTGTGACACATGATTTTAAGATATGAGTCATGATTTGATTGCATCAAGAGTAGTACCGTTTATATTTGTTTTTGGCAGCAGTTAGGATTCCACCTTTTGGTCTAAGTTCTCTATCTTGTCAAAATATTTTGTATCATCTTAAAAGAAATCTGTGTGCACTGCACAGCAGCAGACACGACACCAGAACACACTACAGAATTATCTAGTTTTGCTGTTCACAGAATGACAATCTGGCCTACAGGAGCTTCTCAGCAAAGCAACCCAAGATGACATAAAACACACCGCTCTATACATGACTAATATTAGACTGGATATTTTATAATTGATCAAAGAAGAAGAAGGCTGTTTACATATTATTTTATTATATTATACAAAGCACCATTGCAGACAACCTACATTTCACTCATTTGCAAGATCAAGGCATGTTGGAAACATATTAACATTACAGGCTGTTAGCTATTCCCAAAGAAGCAGTCACCATCTTTCATGACAGAGGGGTTAGTGAGACAATATCACAATCCCAGCACAAGCATACTAGTTTAATTCAAAGTCCAGGAAATTTAATTCAAAGTCCATGTCATTCATGTTTCACTAGCAATGCACAATTGGATGTATAATTAATGCCATATTTTTTTCCCCTTGAAATGTATCTATATTTGTAATATTGTCTCTTGAATAAACTCCACTATCTTTTGTAGCTCATTCAGAGATTCATAGACTTTTGCTTCTAGTATTATTTCTCTAGGCCAGTATTTTTGCCACAGTGTATCATATTCGGGACATTCTTGATGTGCAATGATGTACAAATACTGCAGTCTGAGTACCAGTCCACATGTATGCATGGCTATACTGCAGTCTTGAAATTTGGTATATATGTGTCTATGGAGTTACTTGTGTCCTGAGGTACATAATGGCAACTTGTTCCTGTATGGTTATAATTTTAAAGCCATCTTGGAGAGGTGTTTGTGACTTTCTTATTGATTTTATCATTTGTTGTTTTTTTGTGATGGTAGATAGTTGGTATGTCTGGTTGTTCATCATTAACACCCTACTTTGCAAGTTGATCTGCTCTCTCATTTCCTTGTATTCCATAGTGAGAAAATTCATGAGGTAGTGACAGTCACTATCTTGAAGAAAGGAGAATAATTTATTTCAATTTTGTTGAATTTACAAATTTCTACAATATTATCATTACTCTTGGCAGAAAGCACTGAGGTTAGGGGAATGAAAAATAAACCGTGAAGTTAATCAACAAATAATTGATAATTTTGAAAATTATGATGTATTTTCACAGATTAATCTACTCATCATAATTGGAAATCTGTTTCAAGTTTTATAGGTAGTGTTTTTGATAATTTTCTTAATGATTGAAAGGGGCACACAAGACTGTTACTTCCGGTAAAAGAAAGAGGTTGAGATAATTAATGCTACCCTCCATTGACTCTCTGTGACTTTTACTAATGCAATTTTCATGTCCAATTCTGTTATAGATGTGTTCAGAATATTGAAACATCTAACTATTAGTGACTTTTAACTTAACATTTGGTTCTTTCTTTTATTTCGCTTTACGTTTAATGTTTCAATGTCTATGTTAGATGTGTCTGGCTATTGGAGCAAATAAAATGATGACACAACGCATTTTCATTCTCTAAACTGAAAATATGCTGGAAATTTTGTAGGACCATTTCCCTGTTATATGAGAAATACAGTGGCAGTTTGAGAACGAACAGGCAAAAGAAAACCTGTTTTCTGTTGAGGTGTCAGGGAGAATTATATAGGCTGTGGAATAGAGGTCACATTGACATAGGTGTTATCAGAACGTCTAAAGTGTTGATTTTAAATTTTACCCCAAAAAGAGAAATGTCCTGTATTTCCTGAGATTTGAACTTGAGTGGTCACATTTGTGAGACTAACAATCTGAACATTCTGCCATGATCTTCACCAGTTTATTCTTTCTATTATATATGGTTATATTAATTATATGATAGTTGTTTCATTATTTGTCTAATATAAATTTTATTTCCACAGAACAAAAAGTTGCAAGGCGAAGTAAGGCAGGGGGCTGTAGACATTGGTAAGTATACATAGGTACTGTCAAGGAAGATTGGCTGCACAGCTACCTATTGCCACTAAAGAAGCCCAATAGAAACCACACCCAGATCAACGGCTATCGAATCATAATGATGCAGAACACCACAGGCAAACTGATTGAGAAGATTGTAGCACAGCACCTCGCTCGAGAACCGGAAGAAAGTTGCATCTTTTCAGGCACGCTCTGAGGTTACAGGCGCTGGAATGAAACATGGCACAATACCGCTGTTTTCGCCTATAATGTATTCGAGGGCTTCCATGCAGGCCTGGAAACGTGTGCTGTCGCGATTGACTTGAAGGACGCGTATAACAGAGTACCGTTCGAGTACCTTATCAACACTGTCTTGCTCTTTAATATTGCTCCTTTCGTCGTCAGATGGATATCAGCTCGAGAGGAAGATGGCTCTCAGGTGCGGTTGTTGGACATCTAAACCCATAACAATAATCACAAACCTTCCACAGGGATCTCCCCTCTCACCCATATTATTCAATGTCTACACCATGGCAATCACACAGCAGCAACTCGACAGGACCACATCTATGCTTCACATAGATGGACCACATCTATGCTTCCTCCCAATTCATGCATTCTCAATATTGGCTCATGCTCATTTATCTCAAAATCACTGATTGTGCGGACTCACGAAGAACAATAGGCTGACTATCTGTTATGGTGGCAAGGCCAGCTAATTGGTCAGTCTATTCGTTTCTCCACACCAACGTGTTCAAGGACAATGATAAGCATGAGTTTTTTCAGGTTGGTCCACATTTTAGCTCTCTCTAATGACTCCCCCCCATCCCCTACATACATCACCTATTTTAATTTTCTGAATTATATTCATTGAGTCACTTAGTTTGCACACATAGGAATAGGCTCAAAATTCCAGCCAGTTAAGTTCCTTTGTTATGGCAAATAATTCCTTTGTTAGACTGTTTGTTTTTGAGGTAAAGGTTCCACTGGTTTCGTGTCTGTGTATGATAAAATATTAAATCAACACTTTAGCTGTTCTGGTAACATCTATGTCAAAGTAACACACTAGCTCCACCTCCTCGTGGTGCACTCTGAAAACAGAAATACAGCAGCCCGTACTGCTTTCCTGGCCAACACTTTTGAGGACCGTGAATGTGGAGGCATCAGATGGAATGAGAATTGACTGCAAAAAGACAGGCAATATTTCCAACACCTCTGCGCCAACACATGCAGTGACACTGCAGACACACAATGACCCAAGACAGTCCGATTCGAGCATTGTAGGAGCGGCCAATGCAAATGTCACATAATGGGTAGATGTCAAGATTAATATTGAAAGTCGTATGCTAGCTTCAATAAGGATAACATTGAGTACAATGAGAGGGCAAGGCAGTGCTGCATGCAAGTAGAACAGAAAAATGTTAAAAGGAAACCGGAACTAAAGTTTTGCTCAGCTCGAGAGCAAGCTTCCAGTCCCCGAAGCTCCTAAAAATGTGTAGACATCCAGATTTGAAGAGTGTTCATGATGTCAGTGAATGATATCTCGGCTAAAGGGGCAAATGAACCCTGGCCCAAATCTACCGTTGATACTTTCCTATATCAGAATCATGCTCACAAAGAGAAAAATTATTGAGACTAACGGGAATTGAACCAGTCTGTTCAACAGAAATTCCTGTTAGTCTCAAGAACTTTTAATTTATCCTCTGGCTTCCTTCTTGAATTTGCTCACAGAGAGAAAATGTTCAGAACCCAATGGGCACAGGCACAATATGTCTAATTACATGAGATGAGTTCACTGGCAGTGGAGTACTTTGTGTGAGATTGACAATCGACCCAAGCCCAAATCCTGACTATTGCCTCCTCACAGACTGCCATCCAGGGACATATTTTTCCCTGTAAAGTCCAAGGTCACAAAGGTAGAAAATCATCACAGCGTAAAGTAAATACACATATATCGCCTGGCGACAGGTAGGAAGGCTGTCACCAGCTTGGGAAGCCCACCTGAATTAAAGGTATACCAAAAATGGATGTTCTGAACCCTTGGGTAGGTGGGGGGGGGGGGGGAGAATAACACAGCTCAGCTGTGGAACTGACAGGACAATGTACTTCACACTCCCCAGCAAACATCACATGAATTTTCATATTGCAAAAAGGAAGCTACCAAATATGGAAAATATGAAAAGGTCTTAAAATAATTTTTATGTTATTGTTGTCCAGACTTCAGCTGTTGCTCTTGTTTTCTATCATTTTAGATAGTGTTCTTCAGAATTTTCTATCATGCCCAGATGTTACATTCTACACTTGTTCTAAAGTGTATAGATTAGAGAATTCTTTGTGCCACTATAAAAACCATTGACAAATCGCTTTTGATGTGGTACTGGAGGACTATCTTTAGGTCTGCTCTCCTAGATTTTGTACATGGAGATTTAAATTCCAGCACTGTAGCCTGATATAGTCACAGCTTAGAGAAAATACGGCACAGATGTCTAACAAACTCTGGAGAGTTTACAATATTGTTGGAATGTCTTAAATTCCTTCTTTGTTCTAGTATTATAACTATGTAAATATCTCTTGTGATTTGACTCATGTGAACATATTTATATAGTTTTGCAGTATACAGCCTATGTTGTGTCTTTCAGCCCAGTACATCAAATTTTATGATGCATTGTTTGTGTAAACTTCATATCCCATGAGTCTCTCATCTGTCTTCTGTTTATCAACTCTATACAAAGACTCTCATGTCCACTTTGCATATTCTTGAGGCACTGAGCCTTTTTCTCTGCGAGAATAGTTCTCTATAGGAAATTTTGCATTAATTTGGAGCATGACATTTTTCATCCGAGGCTTTCTACCTGCATTGCACTCACAAATATTTTGTCATGTTGCTGAATGGTTGCATTCTAATTCTAGAACCATTCCCTCAGGTATTGTGGAATCTCAGCTAATTTAATAGGCATTCATAGTTTCATCATCAGATTGTGGGAACTTAGGCTACTTGTCTCTTAATTAACCAAAAATTAAGTAAGTTGAAAAAAAACTGTCAATGCTGAAAGTTTCCATTAGGGAATTGCAGGGAAGAAAGTTACAGGAAGATTGTGAGGGACTTGAGTGGTAAAGATCACATGCCTTGCTGTTACCATATCATGTACAGGGTGAGTTTTTAATTTACCCTTCAACATAAGAAACCGAGAACTTACCAGAAGTTAAAGAACATGGTAGTTGGTGGGTATGAAATTGAATCCTCTTTATAGAAAGGCACAGCTTATTAAACCATGTACTCTAATCCATTTTAGCTTCTCTACTGTCAGGATTTATGACCATCAAAAATATATTGACAGGTTCTTCATTTTAAGTAATGTAAATACAGCTATAAATAATATACAATTTTACTCTGTTTACTCCACACAGTCGACCTCTCTGACGCCAAGAAACAGGGAACACTATACATGAAATATGCTACAGAAAAGGTAGAACAACTTTAAACAAACATAATTTGAAATATAGTTCTGCAAATCAACATAAACACACAAAGACACCATTTAAAAAGAAGGCATTTAATAAGATAGGAATACACCTACACAGAATGATAAATAGTGATATGATATAAGATTATGTAATAAAATGTAACTACATTATGATTATGTAGCTAATAAGGTCGTAGATAAGGGAATCAGACAGAAGATAAGAAGAGCACACCAGCAAGTGCATGTATATTTCAAGAAAATATGACATACAAAGGTAATATAGACCACACCAGGAAGTGATGTCATGAAAATATAGCATGCAAAGATAAGCAAAACCAGGAAGGGATGTCAAGATAATATAGCAAACAAGGTAAGATAGGAAAAGTAAAAAAAAAATCATGTCATGAAAATTATAGCATGTGACAGTAAAGTAAGCACCACCAGGAAGTGATGTAAAGAAAATATATAACAATAAGACATAACTCGTTAGTATCACTGGAGACTTCAGTACAAAAAGTCCTCCAAATATCTCTATCCTCAACCATTCAGAGGAGTATAGAATAAAAATGCTGCAGATAAATTGGTTGATTTCCTCCCAACACTCCTGGCAGTGATTTTCAGCAGACCTTTCTGCAGCTCATATTGATCTTTGCTATCTTAGTGAAACAAGATTGTTGATAGGATAACTCACAGAGAAGTAAATAAGTCTTATTCCTGATGTGCAAATCTCAACCATCACTCATATTTTAAAGTCCGCACATTAACGCTTTCCCTAAATACCATCCTTTAATCGATCCTATGATACCATTACATTTACGGACCATCAATTAAGCGATGCAGAAATTTTTTGTTTTATTTAATCATTTTCAGTTCATCAACATAATGATGGTTCCGATCAAAAGTGTAATATGTCCACTTACTTCTGACATAATTTTGATGTGTTATTATATCAATTTTGTAAGTTATTGATAAGTTTTGAACATGTTTGTATATGACACCATTTTTCTTTTATATATTTTTGAGCGAACTATTGTTTCCTGAAAATATAACTATTTTATTTACTTTGGTTGCATTAATTATTTAAATAAAAACTGGCAACATATCTAAGCAGATTTACGCAAAGTTGTAAGACAAATCTGACCAAAAAAATGTTTATAAATAAACAGAGAATGTGGGTTTTTAAAATGTATGTTTAACTATATAGATATATATATATATATATATATATCACATTATAATTTAAATATATTTAGAACTAATATTTCTTGTTCCCATGACAGATGTGCACACACATAAATCTAAAAAAAAGTAATTCCTTCCGTTCTCTCTTTTCGCTTTATACCCCTTGTGCCTTGCAGCATCAGAAGTAGAAGAGTTCTCTGGAGATGGCATTTTGTGTGCTTCATATATGTTTGTTTTCATTGACTCTTATTTCTGTAATCCATCGTATGCAACATCTGCCCCTGTAGATTTTGCATCCATTGTGTCTGTAAAGTACTACTTTTTGAGGAGCACTGTGTGATAAGCATGCGAAAACCACTTAATCTGTTGTCTTCTGATGTAATCCAGGATTGGCATCATGTTTGTTAGTCTTCTGATGTTTTCATTCCTGTTTTTGTCTCTTATTATTACTCAGAGGATTCTACATAGACAAGTCATTTCTGTTGTAACGAGTTTTCTTTTGGATTCTGTTGTTAATGTCCACATTTGACATTGGTAGCATAATGATCTTTTGATGATCATTTTATATAGTGCAGTTTTTGGTGTTCATGCTCACATTTAAAAAAAAATTTTGTCCAAATGATAAAAGTACTCTGTAGCGAATAAGTTAAGAGTAATATCTTCATCATCATACTGTCACCTTTATTTTCACAAATTTATTTTAGCAAAAAATTTTTTTGGCTAGTCACTTCGATTCTTCTTCTGCATTTGGTCTAAAACTCCTACAAATTAAATTAGGAGAATATAGTTAGGATAACAAAGTGAACTGTGTCATGGTTTACAGATTGACTGCAGTATCTGCACATTTCAGCTCGACACCATAAACTTCAGCATGGCTTCTGGCACACTTCGACTCTCTGTGGGATAAGACAGCCAACCACACCTCCAAAACCTCCTCAGTCACCTCATACAACATGTATGGCAGGTTTTATCACTATTCTTTCTCAGACCCTAGGAACACATGAATAAACCTTGGATTTAATTGTGTTATAAAATCACCTTAAGCTGGCGATCAAGCCACGAATTGTTAGGCTAGGGAGCCAGTGCACTAACCACTGTCCTAGTGTACTCTTGGTTTACATTTAGTAGAGCAACAATTGCAGATACAGGAACATTTCAGGTGAATGAAAGAAGAATTTTATCTTTTACTTTCATTATCTTCAGATGTTTCTGTTTTAGATGCTGTTTTCATTATAGTCTACTGATTTTATATGTATTTATGTTTTGTTTTATTGTAATTTTCTCTTTGTGTTTTTAGAAGTGGAATGAGTATGATGTTGTCCTGACAGATACCCACTTCTGCTTCACTTCACATATTCCACCTGTGGAGGAAGATCAGGAAAACTGTGAAACCAATTATCAAGATTATTTTGAAGTATGTTAAATAAATTTCTATTTACTGACTTACACTTTATTTGATGAAAACATATTTTATTTCTGCCATGCTAAATGATCATTGCTCTCCACATCTCCCTGTCTCTAAGACAGATTATTAGTTCTTATGTGAACTATCTTTCCAGATTTAATATGAATCTGTCGTCTTATTTTCTTGTTAGTTTTTGGTTATTTATTTTGCCTGTCACAAGATCTTTTGAAATTTTTGGTATCAGCACTATTTTCTTATTGGTTTACAAACCAACATCATAATAATCTAGACAAACCATATGTGCTTCACGTCCCCCAGGAGATGCTGAAAGATGTTCCTGTGATACAGTGATTAAATATACTTCTCATGCAGCATAAAAATTAATATCATTGGAGGCATTCAATTAAGTTTTAATGTTGGACTATATTGAAGGCTTTATGTAGTCTGTGAAGCAAATGTAGATATTTGTGGACTTCTATATATTTATCCACTAATAGTCTGATATTAAATATAGCTTCTCTGATTCCTTTGTTTTGTTTTTTTCTGAAACCAAACTGTTCTTCACTTAACTTCTATGTCTTTCTTGTGTTTAATTCTTTGTGTATTATATCTTCAGTAGTATATTGGTTACTTACTTACTTATCTGATCCCCATTCTGTGAGCTTTTACTCTTTCTTCCCTGTGCCAGGTGGTGGTAGGTGCATATCTTCTTCAGCTGAGTTGTGTCTGTATAAAGGAGGGTGTTAGTGATCAGTATTTTAGTTATATGACTCATCAATTGATTGTTCTGTATACTGTACAATTTGCTAACCTGGGCTTCTTAGGTAGTGATATAAATACTGATGTTCTTAGATCTTAGGTATGTGGACTATTACATGTATGTCATTGCAGAATTATGTGATAGTTTCATATCAAGATGATCAAGTTTTTAAATGTCTGCTGTTATGTTCTCAATGCCTGGAACCTTTTCAAATTTATTAATTTTTTTTGCATTTCTACTTCTACTTTAGTATTGCTTGGACATCATTGTTTTGTATTGTTTATATTTTAATTTTGTTTGTCATCAAACAGGTCTGTCACATGTTCTACCTTGTTAGTATTCTGTCTTAAGAAATATAATTTTTCTACTTATATCTTAATGCATTTACAGAGCTTTTCTTATTTGTTACCTGTCTAACTACCTTGTGCACTTCTTTAATTTTCAGTTTCTCTGCATTCTATTTCAAACCATTGTATTTTATCTCAACATAAACAGCGGCATAAATTTGTCATCAGTCACAGTGCTCATATCTGACAAGAACTTGCCATTATATTGATGGTTGGTTGCTGATCTAGCGGTCCATGGACTCATGCCCTTTGACCCAATGCCATTGTGCTATATATGCATGTGTTTGTGAGCTGTTGTTTTGTTCCATATTAGGTGTTCCATCTATCTGGCCCTGGAGGGAGAAGCATTTTCTTGACATCATCCAGTGCTGGATATTATACCATGATATTGATAGGATAATCAATTATTGGTGAAGACTACAGTAAACTTTTACCAATCAATCAATAAACCCATAACCCTTCAGGGTCGTAGGGGTACAACATTGGATGCTTCAGCACACAGAGTTCTCCAGCGAATTCTATCCTCAGCGATGCGGATGAGTGTGGAAATATCTTGCCCTGTCTATTCCTTGATGTTGTCTGTCCATGCCTTTATTTGTCTTCCTCTGCTTCTTCCACCCTCGACAGTTCCCTGCAGTATAGTTTTAAACTTTTACCAATAGGCATTTGTGAAAAAATACTTTGATTTTATATTTTTAAGACCTAAGTATTGCAACACTCTCCACATTAATGTAGAGTGGATGTAGCATTTTACAATCCAAATTTTTAGTTTGTGATTTATTTGAAAGTTAGTAGTTTCCTCATTTCATTGAATGTGCTTTTAGACATTACTTTTCTCTTTTTAACTTCTGTTGGTATGCAGCTACCACAGCTTTAATTACTAGTGCCTGTCATTGTGTATAAATTATGATACTCATATTTCATTGAGTATATCTGTATTCATCCCTTGTATTTACCTTTATTAAATTAATATTTATACATAATTTGAAGTCAGCACAAAATTATGAAATTATTTTGAGCTCAAATACAGAATAAACATTGGTGGAAGTTGACTGGAATAACTGTTGTAGGTCTCACTTGCCGAGCTGTATTGTTTGCTCAGACTATGATTATTTACTTCTTCTGCGTTCATTCTCTGATAACCAACATGAAAGTTCATGTGATTTCCGCCGGGGAGCGTGAAGTACGTTGTGCTGTCAGTTACATAGTAGAGCTGTTATTTTCCACCTTCTGGCCAGACTATGATTAAATTTCAATTACAACATTCTTTCACAGCACTTAATACACCATTCATTGTAGGTAAAGTAGACCTGTGATAGGGCAGCTTTCATTGTTCTGTTGTTAAGAGATCATAACAATTTCTCAAAATTGACCTGGAAGCTGACCTGTACATGAACAAGAAAATTGCTTGCATTGTCTCTTGGGTGTCCTGCACAATATCTTGCCTGTCCTAACTAGTGCAATAAGTCAAGCTGTTGTCAGTGTTTGTCTATTCTAAAGGATTGAATCATGCTCATTTTACTGTGTAGATGCTTAATTACAATTAGTTTGCATATATATGGATTACTGTCCATGTTCCTGATTTTAGTATAAAACCCAGGTCATTAGGTCATACAATGTGTCCTGATATAACCAAAATAAGTAAAATCCAAGGTTGAAAAGGACGTGTCTTGGCCCACCAAGACAAATACACCAGCTAGCAAATAAATAAACAAAAAATATCTGATTTATCACATTGTCTACATTCACCAGGCACTCATTAAGCAAATTCAGCATGCCTGTATCAATCTTAATTCACTAGCTACAAATAATGCATTTGATGCAAGTCCTTCTGCTCTTTCATTATCATAAATATCAGCATGTCCTAATCGTTAAAACTACACACCTAGCATTTCACCCCTAATTCTTTATTCATCTCATTTGAGAAGACTAAATTATGATTCTTTTATTTAGAACTGTGACAACGATGAAGATGAAGATGTAGATGACCCACGTCCTATCAGTTCCCAGTTATGGTACCATGGAGGCATTGATCGCACTGCAGCAGAACTTCTATTAACGCAAGAACGTTTTCATGGTGATGGAACATTTTTAGTCCGGGACAATATCAATGGAGACTTCGTGTTGTCATTTTTGTGAGTATTTGATATGACGATGATGTTGATGATGGTAATGGTGGTGATGATGATGGTGTTAAGTGTGATGATAAAATGCAGTCAAATGCCACTATAACAATTTAGTCTGGACAACAAAATATGTATGTAATAACAGCAATTTGCAATATATAGTAAAGAAAAATCATAATGCAGCAAATGGGATTTGAACTAGGTCTGCTCAGGTGGCACCCACTCTCCTCACAATTTGAGTTAACACATTTTCCGTCTTCAATCATGTCACATCCCTAAAAAATTTGTGATTTTAATCAAGACTTTACACACAATGCACAGGTATGTAAATTCCATAAAAACCATAAACATTTAACATCAACATGTACCAGAAGGCCTCAGTGCTACAAATACTTTAGAAAAAGGATAATAATTTTTATGTGACATTTTATGTGATGTTTATAACCTGAAAAAGCACTATCAATGATTATAGTTGACATCACATAATTTGTATGTGACTACTTCATTGGTAGAAGTTGACCAGAATGACTATTACAAGTTCTCACTTGCTGAGCTGTATTAACAGATATTAACCTTTATCATTAACAGATATTAACATCATTAACCTTTATGCATGCTGTAGGCATCACGATTGTAATTTCAATGTAATAGACACATCACCAATGTTTTGTAGAGAGCTGATATAATGGCCAGAATCTGTAATCAGTCCTCTGACTATGAATAGG
This sequence comes from Meghimatium bilineatum, assembly GCA_034231615.1. Classification (NCBI taxonomy): domain Eukaryota; kingdom Metazoa; phylum Mollusca; class Gastropoda; order Stylommatophora; family Philomycidae; genus Meghimatium; species Meghimatium bilineatum. The sequence continues at coordinate 33,364,969 of CM067308.1, read as the reverse complement.
TGACACATTCTATAATCTATGGGCATCTTTTAATTGATAATACAAGTAATGAGAGTTTTAATCTAATATTTCACAATTTATGATTTGTGCGAAGTGAGAGCAGGAGGGCAGCATTGAGAGGAATATGCAGGAGAGTACAATTGCCAATTTATGAGAACTATCAGTGCTGGAATCTGAGAAATAATTATTGTCTCTTTTGATTTTCACTTAAAGAATCATTATGTTGATTTTTAAGAATAATGTTCTTATGTCTCTTTTTTTTCCTAGTGCCAACGGTAGCATTACACACAGCAAAATTAAACTTGGCGCAGATGGGCGTTACCTGCTTGCAAGTGGGATATGGCACAATAGTGTCCCAGACTTGATAGACTATTACTATAATCACACACTGATATACAAGAACATTGGTTTCAGCATTACCTTAACCTACCCTGTGAAAAGGAAGCTTGGGTTTGAAAATGAAAAGTGAGTTACTTATATATAATTTAACCATCCTCAAGTCATTATGATTTACAGATTGAAATGTTGCAAGCTATCTATCTACTAGTAAGTAAATCACATATTCCATTTAACTTGGAGACTTGCAACAAGAGTTAACAACATGACTGAAACTAGAAAAAAAAATTGACATGGAGAACTGCAACAAGAGTTAACAACAAGACTGAAACCATCTAGAAACAAAACTTGAAATGGAGAACTGCAACAAGAGTTAACAACAACACAAACTATGTAGCAAAAAACTGAACATGGAGATCTATAAAAAGTTAACAACGAGACTAGAACTATGTAGCAAAAAAACTCGACATAGAGAACTTCAACAAGAGTTAACAACAGACTGGAACTATGTAGTAAAAAAACTCGACATGGAGAACTTCAACAAGAGTTAACAACAAGACTGGGACTATCTAGCAAAAAAAACTTGACATGGAGATCAACATAGATAAAGAATAGGAGTACTAAGGTAGTCCCAACCAACATAAAGTTCAACAATCAATTATTTCAGGAGGTTTTGATGTTTTCTTATCTGGGAGCTCAGATTATTGTGATGGTGAATATGAAGTTAAGAAAAGACTGACAATGGCCATGATAAGAGTAACCACAATTTGGAAAAGCAGGATTCATCACTTGTGTTAAGATTAATTTATATACATCTTTGGTTTTGTCAATGTTTTTATATGGCTGTGAGACCTGAACTTAAACTGCGGACATGTTATTTTCCTTATTATTGTGTTTATTGTTATTTAGTTTTTACATTGTTTTTTTATTTTGATAGTTAGTTAAAACATTAAGATAACCTTGAACAAACATGGAATAAATGCAACCTCGGCGACACATCTGGCCTTGAAACGACAGCCGACAGCTTAAGATACCACCCCTACACTTAACGGCAAGTGTGAATGTGATCAACAATCATTCACCTGGGGATAGACAATAGATAGTTAGTATTACAGTAACATTATTACTTTAATATAGTCTTTATCATAACGGTTATAACGCCAGAGGCAGACCATGTAAAAGATGGATCAAAGAAGCCACAGGAACAAGCTTACAAACAGTGCACAAGAAGGCCATCTCCAGAGAACTCTTCCATCCCTGACGCTGCAAGGCAAACTAGGGCCACAGCGTATAGATAGATAGATAGAGGAAGTATGGCTACAATCTCTGGGAAAAATTATCTATTCCATACCATGTACTATCTCCTACAGTGAGCACGAACTGTGTATGAGTTCCTTAGCACATCCCATTCATGACTATCCTCTCTTTATTGTACTACCTTTCACACCTGTATATCAGCATGAAGTGGGTACTCTTTATCAGCACTGATCTGGAGGTAGGCTCTTTCTCTGCACAACTGTAATCTATTTCCATAGTTGGACAATCAAGTAAGAATTGCATTGCTTGTACAGATGTGACCCTCGTGCATGCAAGGATTATATGCATGGCCTCATCTGGATCTTATCCAACCTTTTAGTCTGTGCAAGGCTTGAGTCATAATTACCAATGCAGTCATTTATAGGGGATACTGCCTATTATAGCAAATTCTAATGAAGCAAATGAACTGCTTTTTGCAGATGACCAGGTTTTATTCCACAACAGCATTGAAAACCTGCAAGACCACCTAAGCATAATAGATACAGCAGGCAAGCAATTTGGAATGAAAATCAACATAGACAAAACAGAAGTAATGAATATTGCAAGAGAAAAGGAGAACATCAACATACAGATAAACAATAAACAACTAAAACAAGTAGATGAATTCAAATATCTGGGCAGCACATTGAGATATGACAATAAACAAGAAGCAGAAATAAACGCTAGATGTAATAAGGCCTGTCAGGTCATTGGTCAGTTAACACCTTTACTAAGAAACAAAGATATTACACTAGAAACAAAGAAAGTGCTTTTCAACACCATTTTCTTACGAACATTGTGTTATCAGTGTCAAACTTGGACATTGGATTCTAGAACAATACATAAGATTAACACCACTGAAATGAAATGTGTGAGACGTATGATTGGAGTTAGCTTGAGAGACAAAATCAGGAATGAAGCACTAAGGAAACAATTAGGGATCACGTCAACAATAGAATACATCCAAAAACAACAAGTTAAATGGTATGGCCACATAACCAGACAGAAAGAGCAAAGTATTATAAAAAAAAACACTTAACAAACGATACGAAAACAGTCGACCTATTGGACGCCCTCGTAAAAGGTGGATAGATAGTGTATTAGAGACACTCAGAAATATAACAGCAGAAGAGGCAAATAGAAGGGCAAAAGACCATACACTCACTCTCCCCTCAACATTGAAAGGTGCATGAGGACAGAAAGAAGAAGAAGAAGACTGCCTATTATTTATATTATCATCTATAGATGGTACTACTTTTACCAGGTATTATTTATATTATCACTGCTTATCATTTATGTTATCTTCTTTAGATGTTACTACTTACTATTTATGTTATCATCTATAGGTGATACTGCCTAGACCCTGTTATTTATTTTATTATCTATAGATGTTACTACTTATTATTTATGTTATCATCTATAGGTGATACTGTTTACTATTTATATTATTATCTATAGATGGTACTGCTTATCATTTATAGATGATACAGCTTATAATTTATATTATAATGTGTAGGTGGTACTACTTATATTATCATCTATAGATGGTACTGTGCAGATATAAACCGTGTTTCTACTGAGGAGCTTCTGAAGTCAATACCTGTCGATGGAGCATTTCTTGTACGTCCCAGCTCAGTGGAGAATTGTTTCTCTCTCTCAGTCAGGTAGTTACATATATCTGTTTTATTTGTTTATAAAAAATATAAAATGAACATTCAAAATGAGATGCTATATTCTGTCATAGATTTTATTTTCACAAAACCCTGTTGTGTCGTGCAGTATAAAAGAAGAAATATATCTCTAGAACAGGACCATGTGCATACTTGTCAACCTCGTAGGACAAACACCTGTACAACAAGGAAGTGAAAACTTGTAAAAACCACTACAAGCCTGTAAACTAACAAAAAACAAAAAAAACTTGTGGGTAAATTTCTCTATCTAATTGAAAAAGATCGCTGGGAGGCAGAGGTTCTAGAGCTACACCTTTTTCTGGTTTGCTAACGGTGGGTTAAACACATACACACACCATCCTCCCCCTTCTCCATTTTACCTGTGCCCCAAGAAACTATATAATTGAAACAAGCAAAAAAAGACCAACCTTTCCTTCAGAAAATACTGCTGGAAAATGAATAATTTAGAAAACAAAATTAAGTTGACTTGTGTTAAAGAAACAAACCATTCAAACTTATGTCCAGTTGACATTGAAGACATTCTGAACCTGATATTCTGAAGGGCAATATTCTTCTGTAAAGAACATGTCACATAAAGAGAGATAGTAGGCTGCTAAATGTTGCCGCTAGCGATCTCCTCAAAGTAGAACCATACCAGTCAACATCATAAAGTATGTTGTTGATGAAATTATAACCTTTCACCACACTGTGAATATACTCGAAAGATATACATTTTCCATAGTTGTCCGCGACTACAGTTGCCCTTTGCTATACACCTCTTTTGAACAGGAATATCACAATTGTAAACATACATTATTCACCCTGCTAATGATGTTCCTTCTTCACAAGTGAAGATGAGCATGCCATTAAAAACAATAAATGTGATAAACAAGTAGAAAAAAACAATCATTTGTGATCTTGGTATGCCAAGCTGAGTGATCAAGGGCTGTAGTTTCCCAGGAGCTAGGGTCATTGCTGCAGTGTTTAAGATAATTCTTTAGATAATCCTTGAAACATTTTTTCTGCCCTCCATTTGAGCATTTATCATCGCACAGCTCCCCATAGAATAATCTCTTTGGAAGGCGCTTGTCTGGCATGCGAATGAAGTCAACAGGGCATGGATGCTTTGCATATGGGACCTTTGAAGAATTGCTGTGTCTGGTACTTGATCCTGCCAACATACTCCCATGAGGTTTCTTAGGCACCGAAGGTGGAAAGAGTTAAGCTGTCTCACATAGACAGTTCAGGATGACACAGCATAAAGAAGTGTTGGTAGAACCACTGCGCAGTAGATGTCCAATTTAGTTGTCAAACTGAGACAACGCCTGATCCATACGTTGGCATGAAGGCTCCCGAATGCTGCATTGGCATGAACAATACGCAGGGCAACATCCTCGTCAATTGTCACAATTTGCGATAGGGTGCTGCCAAGATATACAAATTTGTTTACAGTATTAAATTTTTGTTCTTTACTGTGATTACTGGTTCTGTGTAAGGGGCACCTACCTAGTGCTGGTTAATATCTAATAAGATATTAACAAACATGGACTCACTGCACCAGGGCAACACATCTGGCCTTGAAATAAAAACTGAGGCTCTAACCCCTACGCTTGATGGCAAGTGTGGATAATATAAACAATCATCTACCTGCGGAAAGACAATAGCATAAATCTGAGAATCAAATGTTAGCCACGCACATCCATTTGAGTCTCAACAGTTTAATATTATTCTCTTTTTGCATTTATCTCAAACCCCTGCACATTAGTATGATGTATTCTGGAGAATGGGATACGCTGTGTCATAGTTTACAGCTTGCCTTAAATTAATGCGCTCTTTAGCCTGACACAATCAACTTCATCATGGCTTCTGTGTCACTTTGGCCCTCTATGAAATGGGATACCCAACCCCATCCCTAATATCTCCTAAGTTGTCTTTTACAACATCTGGACCATAGATATGTTCTCAATATATGGAGTTATAAGGTATTATGTTTTTTTAAAAAGAAGGTAATTTGCTCTATTTCATTGCAATTTCCTTTTTTGCAGAAAATCATTGGGTGAGGGGAGTTTACCCACCTTCTGACTAAGTTCCTAGTACTAAAAGTCATGTTCTGATTTTTTTGGGGGTAGGTGGCTAACATTTGATTCTCAGGTTTATGCTATTGTCTCCCCACTCCCTATCCACAGGCTTGTACGACATAAATGGCAGGTAACAGTGTTGCTATTTCTTGCTCCCCTTTCAGATCAAGTAACATGAAGGTGAGTTTTTGTATAAAATATTTAGTGAATTGTTTAAAAGAATATCCATCTTTTTTTTTATTACAGATATCTTCGGAGGATCACTCACTATCAGATAGATTTCCGCAGAAACAAATTTATTTTAGGAACTTTCCACTTTCCCACAATGAATAAACTTATTGATTATTTCACAACTCACCCTTTGTACAAGACAGCTATGTTAACACAGCCAGCTTCTGAGGATTGTTCTATGGAAGGAGTAGATTCGGTTAGTTTTGTATATGTTTGCTTATCAGTCTTTAACCCTATCACTCCTATGAGATTTCCCAATTGTCAATCCCCCATCCCTAACACAAGGGGCATAACTCCTCCAATTTGTTGATATGATGATATTAAAAATGCATTTTCTTTAAAACTGTCTGTCCTATCACACTCAGACTTGGCAGATAAACAGAAAAATGAACAGTCTCACAGGAAACTATACCAACAATAATCTAACACTTATACATTCCAAAAAATAAACTGTTAAAGTTAGAATTATGAGGTGAAAAAAATTTGTAACTTACATTTTCAGCACAGGAAAAGTATCTGGACTCATCAGTAGTCAACTTGTCAATGTTGCATGATACTGCGAGAAACATTCTCCCTTGCCCAGCCAAATCTGACACAAACTACAACCATAGACTGTCTCATGTGCCCTGTTTCTGCTTCCATGCTGCCGGTTCTTCACACACCAGAAACATGCCCTTTTGTTCCCTACCATACGAATAAGCCTGTGCTCAAGCAGGTTATTGTTACCGACACCCGAAGTTGCAGCATGATTGGTGGGAGCCTTCCTTTTCTTCGATATGTTGCCACTTAAGAAAGCTGAGCTCAAACTCAATCGGAAGGCTATCTGCGCAACATTCTTTTCCTTCGGGTGGGGTCGATGGGAACAAGAGTGAAGGATGGAGCTGTTGATGATGGCAGTTTGCAGGAGGAAGCGAAACATGTACCTCCACCATTTGACAGATTTCCTGCCCACAGGGTAATAGGAACAGAGTTGGTCAAATCTGTCTACTCCTCCCATAGACTGATTATAAACAGCCACCGGGGATGGTATCTGCAAATCTATTTTGCCGTGTGGGGTACGACGTGCCACAGTTGTGAGACCTGGTGTTGTGTTTGTACTCAGAATGGATACAAATCTCTTGTCTCTCCAAACAGTGGCCACTGTGTTACCTTGCTGCCTATACTGCACATCACCTCGCTTCATAGATTTGGTACTCTTAGGTTTGAAAGCATCTGGCCATCCCTTGCGATTTGGCCGTATCGTGGAACATGAGTATGATTTGTTTTGCAACAGATCATTTGCCAGCTGAACAGATGAAAAATAATTGTCATAAAAAATATGGTGATTCTTTCCAAAGAAAGGCCGACATAATTTAGTGACAACATAATGTCCAGATCCATGTGGCATTGGTTCCAGAACTTTGCCAACATAGACATCAAAGTCTAACAGATAACCTGTTGCAGAGTCGGCCGCACACCAGACCTTGATCCCCCATGGGTGTGGCTTACCCTTGATGTACTGCTTGAAGGAAAGACGACCATTGTAAGCTATCATAGCTTCATCAATGCTTATGTTCTTTCCAGGAGAAAAAACAGAAGCAATATTCCTTTTGACCATATCCAGAAATGGTCTGACTTTATATAGGGGATCATAATCTTTGTGGCCTTTGGGATGCTGCCTAGAAGAATCATTCAGATGAAAATATTGAGATATTTTCTCAAATCTATTTTTCCCCAAGCATGATGATATACCTAGAACATTGAGCCTGTCATCTGTACTCCAATACATGCTATACTCAGGCAATACATGTATGCCCATCACGATGTAAATATGGAAAAAAAGTTTTATTTCGCCGGCAGTTACGGGTGACCAGTACTTGTCTTCTTTTCCTGCTAGTTCTTGACGCTGTGTTGCGTACAAATTGGTCTGATCTGCTGCAAATTGATAAAACTCCTCATTGACGATGAGACTAAAGTAATCAAAAGGAGTAGCATTCGCATCAAGATCATGCACAGGGCCAACGTTTTCAATAAAGTTCTCGACTTCCACAGGAAAAATTTTGTCACTCCAGCCGTCATTCATGACGCTACTATTAGTGTCGCTAATTTCGTCCTCGTGGTCCGAATCACTATCGAAATCGAATATAGGAACTTCAACGTCGCTTTCAACATCTTCTACAGCATGTAAATCACATGCATCGTGCATATCACCATCGCAACTGCGGCCGGTCACATCAGTATACATACGAATAATATCTTCCATTTCAAAAACTAGGTCTAAAATTTCGCTACGTCTAAATAATTCGTATAAATACAGTCTTACGTCCTTTCGCTCCGATTGAAAAACTAAAAAGGACGCTGAACCACAGATCTGCGCAATGGTCGTGTTTTTGAATAGATCCGGTGGAAACTAAAAATGTACTATCGATCGCAACGGAACACGTAAAAAAAAGCGACTCCTCGCCGCTCCAGGTGTCAGCACATAGAAGCGACTCCGCGCCGCTCTAAGGGCGAATCGGTTAAGGAATCTCTGGAGATCTATTTGGTGCAATGTTTAAGCCATTCACTTTGTTCAGAGAGAGTAAATATGGGGTAACCTCAGTACAACTTTCTTTCGTTTAGCATTTTACTCTTTATATCTTGCAGTATCAGAGGTAGAAGAGTTCTCTGGAAACGGCCTGAGTACAACAAAATTAATAAATCGACAACTTTTCAACCCGTTATCAGTCTTTCTTCATTATTATATCGTTTATTCAGTGTAATTGTAACATTTGGAATCTTCATTAATTTAATGATTAAACCACTTGACTGTCATCCAAGACACTCAGATCTTCTTCAGCGTTCATTCTCAAACTCCTGCTGGATATCTCTTATAGCAGGACAATGGTCCTACTAGATTTCCAGCAGGATGTAGTCCAGAGAATGGAAATGTGTTGTGTCACCGTTTTATTTGCGCCAATGGCCCGACATATCTGTCTTTGGCAGAGTACTCAGATCTGATTCTTGTGGTCATTTTCAGTGGACAATTACTCCCATGGTTCACCAATTCACTATGACATGGATACCATGGCTAATTCTTTAGGAAGATAATGCATGGTGCTATTACTACAAATTATAAACAAGTTAAAAATGAGAATTATAAAATGTTACATCTATTCTATATTAATGTATGGCTCAGAAACATGGACACTAAATAAACAATTAGAAGACAGTATTGATGCCTTTGAAATGTGGGTATATAGAAGAATAGGGAGAACATCGTGGAAAGAGAAGAAAACACATAAAGAGATGCTAAAAATACTTAAGTCGTGGCACTCTCTTCCCATCTGTATCACCACTGTTGTCAATAACTTTCTCTCTTGGCCAAATGTCACCCATTCACAGCCTCGTCCCACTTCCTCCAGCTCACAAATTCTGAGTTGGGTATCTTCTGCTTCTGCCATCCAGGACCTTCCTCTCTTGATACACCTTCCTTTCTTGATACACCTCCCTTTTGTGTTGTCTAGAGATTGGTTTAAGAGGTGATGATCATTATTGGTGACCTTGAAGTATTCTTTAACCTGAGCTATTTTATGTCTTGATTTGATGCTAGGTAGGTCTAGGAGAAACCTCATGGTCATGATAGGTGTATCTCTTGTGCATCCTAGAACAACTCTCATGGCCTCATTTTGAACTCTCTCTAATCTATCCATCTGTATTTGCGACAGTGTCAAAAAATCTGTATGTTGATACAGAGAAAGTAGGATACCTAGGCACATACTCTGCAAAGATTGAGGAATGACACCATATCTACTAAGCAAGTTTAATAGGCAACGTTAATCTGGCGGTTTCTAGTCAACCACTGACTAGGCAGCTGTGCACTTATGGGAAACTGAGCTGTGACACTGATAATTAATATTTCATATTACCTTTACCTGGTTAGTTTCTGTCTTTTTAATTTCAATTCTAGCAAAACTGAGATTAAAAAGTCACTTTGATCATTTGGTCAGAATATTTGCCAATATTATGTCACCTCTTGTTCTCATCATTAAAGACGTTGACAGGTGCAATTTCACAGTCTCAGTTGGTTCTGAACATTTATTCAGCTTACATAATCAAAGAAATAGTTTAATCAATTCCTCTTTAGTCCGGCTCTGTGATGGTGTGGTACATAATGTGTCTGTGATGGCCATTGTACTGGGTTTGAATCCTACCACAGGCAATTGTGCACACATACCCTTCAGAAAGCAATGGCAAAATACTGAATATGTTTATAATGCCTAGAAAATCACTGAATAGAATATGCTACTAATTTTGTTGTTTCCTCTGTAGTACTTTTTTGTAACTCCTTATTTTTAATTTGTGGATACTGATATTTTTAAAATTAATGTTTTGTATCTTGTGTTTCATTCTTCATTTATTCTCAAACTCCTGCCAGTTATCCTACTTTCTCTATGTAGTCTAGAGATTGGAATACACCATGATTTACATGCTGGCTATTGTAACTTTTTAAAATATTTTCTGAGCATAGGTGGCAATGCATATTCTGTTAATGCAGCTAATGAAATGGTTAACCTTTAGCACCCTATGTTTACAATTATGTAACTTCTCTCCGGCTCTGACTGCTGTGGAATTAGTTTTTGGAAATGTTACGCAATCGTTGGAGGTTGTTTTGAAATCGTGATAACTTTTTTGTTGTTACAGATATTTAAATAATATTTGCACATATAAATAAAGAATTAAACTCTGCATATAATGGTGTAAGTTTTGTTTGTGTGTGTGATACAAGACGTGTGAGAAAGTGATAAAGACAGATTTAGACCTATCTATATGAAGACCGATTGTATTTTTAGTCGCTCCATATCTGTTGAATATTATATATTTTACATAATGAAAACTTTGTGGAACCTCGTGGTCTATTTTATTTAATCTATTTGAAGAACTTACTTACGCATGTGGTGCGTCTGTGGGTCTCACCAATGGCCCACTAGACAAACCACCCATGCAACAGAAAACCTTAGTAGATGACATGCCATTATATTGAGGTTATCTTCTTATAGAAGCTTCATGGCATGTCATCTATACAATTATGCTTTTATTTTTTTGTTGAAATGTACTTCATGTTTGCTTGAATATATGTATGCACCCTCTGTGGTTGGGAGGGAGCCAGATATGTACTGTGCAGCACTGGGGAGGAGGAAACTGACAGCACTGTTTTTTTTCTATGGCTGAGAACCATCATAGAGGCCTAGTGACTCAGGACGTGACAATCCTTTTGACTTGAACATTTGGTTGCATGCCTGGAGCAATAGAGAAGTTTGGCATAACCAGTAGTCAATTGGTGGTGGGGAATGAGCACAGTGAACTCTATCTTGGCTACAGTGGCGCAGAGCAGTGCATAGGTTGAACCTATAGGTTACCTTCCTGGAGGTGTGATAGTTATGCTCTGCCCGGGGAGGGCCGAAAATCCACAGACTTCCCAGCAATATAATGCCATTTAATGGCATTGGGTCAAAGGGCATGAGCCCATAGACTGCTGGATCAGCAACCAACCAAGAACTTACTGCACAAGATTTTCACTTTCCAATCAGTATAAATAATGATTTCACTGAATATATGATGAAATAAAATATATAAAACTCGATTCACTGTCATGTTGCTTCACCTCTATGCCGATGGTTATAGATTGTTCAGATTTCAAAATCATAATCACACGACATCTCCTGCAGCCATTTTAACAAAAGAAACAGGAAGTTAAATAATTTAAGTAGTTCCAGTTGCCATAACATTCTCTCAAAAAAATTACAAATCTGGTTGGTTAATTTTTTTTTGGAATCACATTCCACGCTCTGGGACGTTCCACGCAATGGATTTCGCCTTCAGGATTCAAAAACTAAATTTTACTCCCGAAGGATGCTAAAGTTTAATTCTCACTTAGCAGATGGATATGTCTGTTTCAAAGATACTACTCGAGAAATTGGAGCAATGCCTAAGTCAGTATGTTGATCTTGATGCCCATTTATCTGTATACCAACTCTTATGGTAAGAAGATATGGATTGTAATAACTTCTTTAAGCCAAAACATTTGCTATAAGAGTCAATGACCATCCCATCCAAAAATGAGTGACTGATGTTATTTAGACAAAATGAAGCTAATTATCCTTTTTTTCCTTCTTTTTTATGTATAGGAATCAATGTACTGCTACTCTGATATTTACACTGACATTCAGCAAAACAGCAAGGTATTAAGTTAATTTCCTGTTTTATTTTTATCAAGAAATTATTCCACTAACGAACCACAAAAACCATTAGCATGCATACCCTTTGATATTTTATGGTAGAATTAAAGTACCTATGTGTCTGTCCTGAGTGCAATGATGTCGATTCATATTATCACCTCATAATGATGGTAATTTTAATATCATCAGTTATGCATTCCAAAAATTGGTGTCTTAGTCCTCTGTTTTTGTATCTCCACTGAGACACTGTCCTCTTCTCTTTAGGTTTTCATACTTCTGAATTCTAATGTCCCAACATTTCTTAGAAATATAAGTGTGAGTGACCGTTCTTCTCTAGATACTGGATTCATTCACTCATTGGTACCATGCCTTCCGGCAAAGAAGATCATGTCTCTCCACAGTCTTCTGTCTGTTATACATTTAAATATAGTTTCTGATGATTCTGCATCATTCCAGACTTTCAAGCCATCCAACATTTTCTCACGTGGTCTTCCTCTGTCTCTCTTACCCTCAAACTTTCCAGTTGTTACGATGTTCTCCAACCCACCTCTTTTCATGATGTCACCCAGAAACTGTGATTGTCGTCTTCTAATACAGTTAATAAGTTCTCTATTTAAGTTGACGCAAGCAAGCTGTAGAATTATATCATTACTCTTTTTAGCTGTCCATGATATTTTCAACATTCTTCTAAAAAAACCACATCTCTGTCGCCTTCAGATGTTTTCTTGCAATATTGTCAATTGTCCATGCTTCACTACAATATAACAGTATGGGCTCTATGTAACATTTTAGTATGTTCTTTCTTACTTCTATTGATAATGAATTATTACACAAGATGTTCCTCAGCTTCTGGAATGCTGCTTTTGCTTGTGCTGTTCAACTTTTTATCTCATTGACGCATCTACCATCTGAAGTAATAATTGTCCCCAAATATTTAAATTTGTCTACTTGTTTAAGAACTGTCCCATTTACCTTGATGTTACATTTAGAAAGGCTAGATGTAACCATTACTTCAGTTTTCTTGGTGTTCAAACTGAGACCTTTATTTGCACTTTCTTCTACTATAGTTGTAATCAATTGATGTAGTTATTTTTCACTCTTTGCTACCAGAACCGTGTAGTCAGCATATCTCAGGTTATTCACATTATACCCACCAACAGCTATTCCTGGCATATTTTCTATAGATCTAAAAATAATTTCACTGTATGAATTTAACAAATCAGGTGATAGCACACACCCTTGTCGGACTTCATTACGTTTTCAATCCTCCATCTTTGTAAAGTGTTCTCACATACCATGTACCAATTAAAATATGATATTTTTAAAAAGAAGACTGTGTTTTGATTTGATTTTTCATTCTTGGGATGTACAGTGGTGGCTTCCCCTTGCCTTCCATTGACCTATGTCTAATAATAGCCTATCCCACTGGGTAGCAGGGATCTGCCAGTTAGAACAACTCAGTTGGCACGCTTTGTCATATGACATAACTGCTGTGTTATTTCCATAAACAGATTAGAAACATTGATGAATATTCCTGCACGAGCACACATTGCTGCATATTTTCACAGAAATTAAACACTCAATAACCCATGTCATGAATGGAACACACAAACAGCACAATTCATATAACAATATATGTGAAAACATTGACGTGAATGGGAAATGATAAAAATACCACCACTACTGTCGGCAACTTAACCAGAAGTAATGGATAATGGATAGGACTGTAATAAACCTTACATCAACACAGAGTATTACATTTTATAGTCTCACAAAACAGACATAATAAAAAAACAAAATATAACTGTTCACAAAAACCTATTTCATGATTAAGGCTTTACAGACCAGCGATCCAGAGCATAGTTATCTCCCTTTACCAAGGGTGTTCACAAATTTTCTGAAGCAAATATGTTGCACTCTTTAAAAATCTGTATAAAAAATAAATCATGTGTGAGAAATCCACACAAAAATGTTAAATGATTGTGCAAGAAAATGAATAAGCTACTATTTGTAAATAATTTGAATAATTAAAAATCAAATTTACAGACAATTTATAGAGGTACTAATCTGTGAACAACGTGGGAGGAAACAAAATGAGTACCAGTTTCATGTTAGTTCACTAACTTGTGTCAATTTGTTTGCTGATAAATGTTCAAATGAAAAGCTTCAAAGCAGTCTCCCTTACACAGTATGACATTGTATCTTAGTCCATCTTCAATCTGTTTGTCTGATTATCCAGTAACACCTTAAAGTTTTAAAGGTATCCACAATGTTGATCTGCAGTGCACAACATGTATATTCTGCAGTGTTTGTTTTTCAAATAGGTCTAATGTTTGAATTGGATCCTGCCTGTAAAAGCTATCATAGCTTTATCAATGCTAATATCTGTTCATGCATCATTAGCTCTCAGGACTTGGTTAGAATAAGATCAAACAGAGGTGTAATCTTAAAAATTACATCATGTAAATGCTGTCTTCGTGTCATGAATTTGGGATTTCATTGAGATGAAAAAATGTGCTTATACTTTCAAATATATTTCTGGACATTACACTTGACACTGCAGTCACATTCATTAGTAGACCAAACCATTCTGTAGAAGAATAACTGGTGAGCCCCAAACATATAGACCTAGTTAACATAAAGAAATACCTTGATATTATTAAGTGAAATTGGTTTCCAGGAAGGATCTTATTTTTCTAAAAATGTTGATACCATTATACACATTTGTTTACTCTTTACAGTACCTCAAGGAATGACTCAACGTAGAAATAGTGAAAGATATTCCTAGTCTATAATCCTAATCAAAAAGAGTTATTTGGATCAATGTCATTTGCAGGACTGGAATTATCATGAAATTGCTCAATATTGACATAACTCAGCTGTTTTAACTATTCTCTATCATGTCTTAGAGCATGGTGGAGAAGGGTGGGTGCATGTCATCAATTAGGCCTATAACTGATGATTGTCGCTACTTTCAACTCCTAAGTCCTGAACTAATTCTTCATCAATTCATTCTCATTATCTAAAATTCCATCAAAAATTTCCCTGTCAACCTCATCTGAATCATAAGTAGTTCCATTCTGACCACATTTTGACAAAAATTTAAGGTCATAATAAACAATTCAGAGCTCAATAATTACAGCAGTTACAAATGATTGGAATACCGCTATTTGTGCCACCATTACTGATAGTCTTATGAGAGCTAAATTTAGCATGTCTAATTATACGCAAACAGTGATGAAGAATAATTTAAATCACTATGTCGATATCTGATGGTTTCAACTGGGTTGGGATTGAATCGATAGCTGCCAGGATGGGATTGAGAGGGTTAAAAAATTGAACATAATGAATAGGTCATGATATTTTAACAAAAACACTGCTGTCTAAAATCACAAGTCAGGATTGATGCAATATGTATATAATGACAGAAATTCACTATACATACAAAATAATAAAAAATAAATATAATTGGCAATTTTGAAAAATGTTGTTAAATATGGAAATTTGTTATAACAGGATGCATTATAGAGGGATTCTAACTGTATTTTGTTATTGGAAAGAATAATGAGCGCTAATCAATGTATATGTTAATTTGATTGCTGGGGTGTTATATCTAACAAATTCTGTTCTATGGATGTGAATCATGGATGAAAAACAAAAAGATCAAAGTGAACTGAAAGAAGTTACTGAGAAAATACCATAAACTGCTAAGAAGATAATGATCATGCTTGAGTAAAATGACAAATTATAACAGAAAATTAGATGTAAATAGATTTATAGGGCATGTCATGAGATGAATAAAAGTTTAACATTTAGTAACCAACAGACAGGGTAAAAGATGATACAACAGAAAATTAGATGTAAATAGATTTACAGGGCATGTCATGAGATGAATAAAAGTTGAACATTTAGTAACCAACAGAAAGGGTAAAAGATAAGACAACATAAAATTAGATGTAAGTAGATTTACAGGGCATGTGATGAGATGAACAAAAGTTGAACATTTAGTAACCAACAGAAAGGGTAAAAGATGAGACAAAGGAGCACAAAAAGAGAATTGGATTATTAGTGCATATGAGAGTATCACAAACTGAATTTATTAAGAACACAAGATACAAAGTTGTGGAGAAACGTGATCGATTTTAGCACTTGGCATGGCACTTGATTGAAAGATTAAGGATAATTTGTAAAACTAAAATATAATTATGAATTGCTAATTTAAACATTTCAATTAAGTCGATAGTTTGAGGTGTGGTATTCATTTTTCTGACATTTAATGCTAGGTTGTTTAGCTGTCTTCAGTGCACAATTTTTGGATGCATGTATATATAGATTTTTTGCCTACATTTTTATAATCACCCAACTTTTACCTTTCTGTTATACTATCATTAATATTTATTTGATTCACACCAAGGTAACAGTCAGATCTCTTTATGACTTCCATGCCTCATCACCAGATGAATTGTCATTCAAAAGAGGCAGCTATATCACAAATGTTTCCATTACTGATCAGCCATGGTGAGTAAATAGGTGTCAAAATTTTAAAATTTGATTATAGGTAAATTTAATTATAGGCAAAATTTGGAAATGTGATGAAGTTTTGCTAATCGCTGGAAAAAAATTGAATATTTTAGCTCACTGTATTTTTGATTAAAATAAATTTTGCTTCTACATTCATTCTCAAATTCCAGTAAATTAGCAGGATGTAGTCTGGAAAAAAGAATGAATTGTGTCATGGTTTACAGCTTGCCTGCAATATTTGCATCCTTCGACCTAATACATTAAACTTCAGTATGGCTTCTGGGTCACTTTGATTCTATATCAAAGGGATAGTCATTTCCACTCCAAAATTTCCTTAGTCAACTCTTGTAACATACGTGGCAGATAACATTGTCACGAAAGAACAGTGTTCTTTGCTCTCCTTTCTGCCCATACAATACATCAATTAAGTGCTATGCTTAACAGAATAGGCAATCATGTTTTCCCACAACCCTCTGTCTCTTTTGTTAATAAGTTTAGTTGGGGACATTCTCTCGTGCCACAGTAACAATCCATGCAGCAATTTCTCTCTTTGTCTTCCTCTATTTCTACCCTTGATCTTTCAGGTGGTTGCTAAATGTTCAAATTTTGCTCTTCACATCATATCCCCTAAGTATCTTGACTGTCTGCTTAAAATTTTTGCTATAATTTGTCTTTTTACTCCAGCATGTCTGAGGACTTCTACATTAGTTTTCTTGGCTGTCCGTGGAATTTTAATCATTTTCAATAACCACATCACATTTACCTCCAGCTCACCTTGAGCTCTTTTGGTCCAACATTGAGCTAGAAGGACAGTGTGTGATCCAACATGGAAGTGGAAAGCAGTGAAAATTATTTCACTCAACAACTTTCATTATTTACACAAGAAAATGTTACCTTAACGTGTACGCCTTCTTTTTAGACCTATGCAATATATTTTGCTCATGGAATGGATATTGTGGTTTATATATCAACAACAGTGTGTTAACTTTTGTATATGTGTGAGATATTAATGTGAACAGTGCAATCACCTAGATTGTGCGTGTGATACACTGGTTTCGAAGCATGGTTACCAACATGTTTGTTATTCACTGTGATTGTCAGATAGATGAGAATTCATTATCTCGGGATGCCACTTCATCTAGAGAAGGATACTCTAAATTCAATCGGCTACTGCCTTGTAGGCTAGGCTCTGTAGAGGGTTAATGGCTAGTGGCTAGTGAAGTAAACCATAGAAAACTGAAGACAAGTGTGAAACCACTGTTGTACCATCCCTAGAGTATCACGTTTCGAGATGGCACAGACTACATTCCAGTCACTGTGTGCAAATAATACATGGGCAACTGAAGTAATTTTAGTTGTTGCTATTTGTTAACATCTGAAACTTTTACGTCATCTTATTTTAGCTTAGGATTCTTGTGTTCCTTGCAAAGAGATTTGGTAGAGTTGAAACATGCCTGTGTGTTGTTGGAGTCTGAAAGAGGATAGAACAATAACTGTGATCTGCATGCATGTTGTAAGATGTGATTAAGATTGATTTGGTGTCGATCGAACTGCCCTCCAGTAGAAAGTCAGAGTGACCCCAAAATGTTGTACCGAGTTGAATATGTTGAGCCAAAAGACACAGATATTGCAGCTAAGATGTAGACCACTGCAATGCATTCCATTCTCTGGACTGCATCCTATTGATCAGCAATAGTTTGAGAATGAACATAGATGGACAGACCAGTGAACAAAATGCATTGTGTCATAGCTTACAGCTTGACTGCTATATTTGCACCATTCAGCCTAACAAATTCAGTTTCAGTGTAATTTTGTAATCATTTTGACCCTCAATGCAATGGGACATCTCACCCAACACCTAAAACCTGATTTGTTGTCACTTTCATTACCTCCAAATAATGGAGGGAAGAGGAGGAAAGGCAGACAAGAAGACGATGGACTGAGGACATTAAAGATAACATGAATACGTCGTTGGAAAATGCAAGCCACATCGCCCAAGACAGAGAACGGTTCAGGGGGTTCATTGTGAAGACATTCTGCAGAGAATACATGAAACACTACAACAAGCATTGCAGGTCTTAATGTCACTATTATTTGATGTATGGTGAGCTTCTTAAGGAAAACAACTGGCCAGTGGAAAGAAGAAACTCTTCAAGAGCTCTTTCTCACAGTGTCTATAAAAAAGCATCGACATCACATCCTGAGAATCTGCCACTCAGAATTGCTGTGTGGTAAAGCAGTAGCAGCAAAGGAGCTCACAGCAAATCGAGGCATCAAATCTCAGTGACACAGAGAAAACATGCTGCCTGAAAAGACAGAACAACACATACATGAATGTTAAATTCTGACCATTCATGTCCCAAATGTGGCAGGGGATCCTATGCCAGGATTGAACGTTCCAGTAATCTACGCATAAACCAAAGTGATACAACTACACAAATTTGAAATTGGTATCATCATCTGTGATAGACAGCTGTTATTATTTGCTCCTTTATCAACTCCAGGTAACACATGGGCAATCTGATTCTTATTTATACCATTAGTTTCTTTTGCAAAAATTGTAAGTGTATTTGTCTACTACTGTTCTACATGCACTAACTCCATACCCTAATTAACATGTCTTCTCTCATAGGTGGAAAGGTGATCATGCTGGCAAAGTACAATTATTGTTTCCAGCAAACTATGTTCAAACTGTGGAAAACAATACTCAAGATGAAGAAAACGGTGGACTCCCTGAGACTATGCTTCGAATCTCAGATTGCCATTTTGGTGAGTGTGGAATGTTTCTTGTTGCTTCTTAATGTGTGTTTTTTGGTCATTATGTTGCTGAGGTTCAGAAGAGGAGCAAATAATAGTAGTACTGTGATCTGTCATGCATGTCGTAGGAGGCAACTACGGAGGTTTCAAAATGGAGTTGGCTATAATATCCCATAGATCAAAATTACCCAAAAGCAATGCTAAGCCGGATAGATTCTCTACTGCGTTAATCATCAAACTCTTGCAGTTTAGCAGCATGCAGTCCAGAGAATGGAATGCATTGTACTATTGTGGTTTAAAGCTTAGCTACATTATCTGTGCCTTTTGGCCTGAAACATCCAACTTAAGCATGGCTTTGGGATCACTTTGACTATGGGAAGGGATAGCTAATTCTACCCCAAAAATCTCCGTAGTCACTTCTTACGACATGCATGGTAGGAATTGTTCCCTTTAAGGTGTGCAGCTGCATATATCACTATATCATACTGCTCATGAAATGTACCACCCACGCACATAAAGTACTAGTGAAAGACCCTGTTTTTTTAGGTTATAGATACTCAGATGGAAATATTCACCACTCAGACAATTTCAGATTTGCTCATGAGTGAAGAAACTTAGAAAGAACATGATGGTGGGTAATAGTGTTTCTATTCTTTGTTCCCCTTCTGAGCCTTGACAACAAATGGGTGAAAGTTGGATGTGTCAGATATACCTTACGGGGCAGATATCACAGCTAAGCTGTAAACCATGGCAATACATTCCATCTTTGTAGTACATCCTAATAACCAGTTGGAGTTTAAGAGTGAACACTGAAGAAGTTGATTCTACTTTGTTTGGTAAGTTAGATACTTTTTTTGTTTTCATCAATGACATGTTTTGTCTTATTTTATCAGTGAAGCACTTTGTCTATTTATCTGTCAATAGACACATTTAAGCCCATAAATATCATATTTAATCATTGACACATTTAAATTATTAGATTACAATAGAAGATTATCAGATTAAGTATGAAACCACTTATTGTATTAAGTGAGAGATAATTCTATAACAAGTTAATAGCATATCATATTCATAACATAGCGATCAACCCAGCACTTGTTTGTTGTAGTGATTTTCTAGGCAATAGTTGTGCTTAGTAGGTTGTCATTGCTTTCAGAATGATCTGATATATAACTGCCTGCTACTATAATTGAACCAGGTACCTTTACTGTCCTAGACCACCTCTTAATGCCAGGGTCAGAAAGGGAAGCAAAGAATAATGACAATGTTTAACATCAATGCATGGTGTAAGAGGACACTAAGGAGGTATTAGGGTGGAGTTGGATGTCCATCCTATATAGGGTCAAAGTGACCAGAATCATGCTGAAATTGAATGTGTCAGGCCAAAAGGCACAGATATCAAAGCTAAACTGTAAACCATGACACGATGCATGCCATTCTCTAGACTGCATCCTGCTAATCTTCAGAAGTTTGAGATAGAATATAGAAGAAAAAGAAGACTGTGCTAGATGAGCTCATTCCTCTCAGCCACTGAACAAGATAGATCATAGAGAGCAAGTTCATTTTATTGCTTGGAAAAATGTCAACATTGAAACTAATAGTTTGTGGAGATCTATGATCACTTACTCCACCAGCTGACTCATGATTATTTTATATGTTTACAGATAATTATATAATTATAGTGAGGACCTTTCGGCACCTCATTTCCATATTTCCGTTGGATGTTGTGATAATTTGTCCATTCGTCGTCTTTTGATGTTTTTTTTGGTGTCTTGATAAAGACCTTTTGGATGAAACGTTTTGAATGTGATTTGTGTATTGTAATTTTTATGATTTCTTGTGTGGTCATCATTGCCCATCATTACCTACTAGTTTTAGCTATAGTCTGTCGTGTCTCATTGAAGCGATATATAAACCTGTGTTTTACGTAAGTCTATGTTTACAGATGTCATGTATTTATTTAAAATTCTTCATATGTCCTATACTCGTGATTTTAATTCTCACAGATGATGCTACTCAATCAAGAGACAGTATGCACTATTTTGCTGTATCACATCCTACCCAGACTAGTGTTATTCACATAGGATCCAAAAAGAGAATTGTTGCAGAAGATTGGCTTTGTTCTCTGCTAAACTGTAGTGCAAAGATTAGTGAAGTGGTAAGTTATATTTATAACGATTGTGCAGAGGTCACCCTTGTGTGTTCCTAAACAATTATATATTGAATAAGAGGAGACACCATATTCTGCTTACTTAAATTATCACTATCCGAAAAGATCTACGAATATGGTCCATTTCATGTAGCTTCAAGCGATAATCTTCAGGGATCTATGTTGTCTTTAATTTGTCGTATGCCTGAATGTTCGTAAATACTCATATTCTGCTTAATGCTCTGTTTTTAAGCACTTGAAGTTATTTTTCATCTTTGTTATACTCCATGTCTCTAATCCTTATACAATTTCAGGTCTTATTGCAATTATGTATGTTATTTATATCAGTAATGTAATTCACATATTGATCCATTTTTTATTTGCTCACATTTTAACTCTACTGTTGCCTTATATGGATTCATTTTTTGGGGGGTTGTGAGCATGAAAATAGAAATATAAGCAGTGACCGTGGCACTCGGTAAGTGACGGAAATATCAACTCATATTCTAATGCTCTTCACATTTTCAGTGCATGGTATCTAAGATAGAAAGGTGTATGTTGATAAAATAATGGGTCATGTTGCTGAACAACTCGGTTATGAAAACTATTATATGGATATACTACCATGGTTATGTAGAGGTCAGAGGCAAAAAAGGAGCAACTCATTGGTTGATGGCACAAAGTACTGAGAAGAGGTAAGCCAATCTAATAAGGACAGTCATTGTTTACCACAGAATGAAGAAGATGATGCTGGAGGTGACGTTGCACACATACAGAGAATACAGAAATAGAAGTGAGGGAAGAAGATGTGTCTGCTCTGGAAATATCTGGAGATGACATAATCAACATCTGACTGAAACTAAGTCTGCATACCCTTGGATAGCTGCTAGAACAGAGCACAGCTCATGTCTGTATGCAATGATGCTAGCTTCTAATCAAGAAAAATTAATTACCCAACTAGTGGTGTGTTTTGTTAATATTTTGTTCATTTTGTGTTTTGTTCATTTTATGTTTTGCATCTTTTATTAGATAAAAGGTTGAAACTTTGGTTTGGTCTGGGGTTTGTTTTTTTAGTCTGTATAACCACATTACATCATATTCCCATATTTCCTACTTTGATAATAGGTAGCAACTGCATCAAAGGTGTAATTTAACAGTGAAAAATTGAAAAACAGAGGAATGAAGTTTTGTTAATCACTAGAAACACATGATTCGAACAGAGGAATGAAGTTTTAAATGAAGAGAAAGCTTTTGACAGAGTGGATAGAGCACAACTATGGATAACACTACAGACATATGTTCTCCAACATCTGATAAACCTATGTCAGAGCATATACACCAATAGCCAATGCTCAGTAATAACAAGCACAGGTACATCCGATAAATTCCCATTTCACTTGGGTGTGAGACAGGGATATGTACTATCCCCCCTACTGTTCATAACATACATAGACCACATCTGTAAAATAGCAAAGACAGCGGAAGAAAACAATCTGAAGGATACCTTAAATGAACTACTATTTGCAGATGACCAAGCACTAGTGGTATCATCAGAAGAACTACAAAGACAAATAGATAGATTACATCAAACATGCCATACCTTTAACATGAAGATAAATATAGAAAAGACCGAAGTAATGAACATAGGAAGAACAGAAAGAAACATCAATATATATATTGAAAACAAAAGACTTAACCAAGTGGCAGAATTCACATATCTAGAAAGTAATATAACAACAGATGGCAAGAGCAGCAAAGAAATACACAATAGATGTAGTAAAGCATACCAAGTCCTAGGAAAATGACACCAATCTTCAGAAACAAATACGTAGATTTAAACACCAAAATAACACTATTCAAAATGATTATTATGCCAATCCTGTGCTACCAAAGCCAAACATGGACAATGACAGCGCAAGACAAACGTAAACTTGTGACAGCTGAAATGGCATGCTTGCGAAGAATCCTAGGAATATCGTTAAGAGACAGCGTGAAGAATGAGGACATCCGACAAAAATCAGGCACCACCCCAATCTTAGAATACATCAAGAGACAACAGATCAAATGGTTTGCACACATCAGCAGACTACCATCAGACAGCATACCACAGCAAGCTATGCTACATAGATACAGTGAAGGCAGACCTAGAGGCCAACCACGAAAACGATGGACCACTGAAATAAAAGAGGCGACAAATTCTACAATATACTCAGCACACAAGAGGGCCATCTCCAGAAAACTCTTCTACCCCTGACGCCGAAAGGCAACAAAGGGCTTCAGCGAATAGATAGATAGAATGAAGTTTTATTAATCACTAGAAACACACATGATTCGAACTCATGACCTCTTCTACACAAATAATAATATCCACAACCCTTCAGTGTCATAGAGGTGCCAGACTGGATACATCAGCACAAAAAGCTCTCAAAATAATAACCTCAGCCATTCAGAGGAGTGTAGAAAAATCATGCCCAGACCATTCCTTGATGTTATCACTCTATGATTTTCTCTGTCCTCCTCTCTTTCTATCCTCGACTGTTCCTTGCAAAATAATTTTAGAATGTAAGTTGCGTCACGTTACATGTCCAAACCAAACATGTTTATGCAGTTTCACCTTTGCCAAAAGTGATTTTTGATAACCTGCAAGTTTGTTGCAGCACAAAAGCGAATGACTTAATGACTGCACCAGGAAGATTCCATGAGTCTGTTCACTTTCATTATGGCACTGATTGATGATAAATTATTGTTGCAATAAGTTATCACTTTGAAAGTCATGTATTATTATTATTATTATTATTATTATTATTATTTTACACACACAAATGGGCATTTCAACCAAAAAGTCCTTATCGAGAACACAACATAAAACATGGCAAGTAAAAAAAATGACACTTTTCATTATTATTGCCCACATAACAGAGCTACTATTTCTACACCACTCCTTTCCTAGTCATTACTAGTTAGTTAGTTGCAATGTTATGCAATGTAATACATAAAAATGGTTAGTTAATCAGTCAGTTAGTTTGTATGTTAGTCATCAGATTATCATGATTGCACACAGGACACTTCCATAGGTGCTCTGATCACCCTTTGCGTATACCTGCAATACATGATGACTGACAGTTTCAGTTCTCTATAAAAATATTTTTCACTTTGAAAGTGATTGCTGACATGCACAATGAGATCACAAATTAATAAGCCTTGTGACATTCATATCTGCTGCTCAACACATCTAACATAAATCTTAGCACTTTTAAGTGGGATGACTGATGTTCTTCCCTTATTCAATAATCTGGATACCTAATACAAGTTGACTGGAGTGTGCCTGAACTGGAGTCAGTTTGGTTTAATATGGCTGTGAAACTAATGTTTTAATCACTTTACTACGTTATCACTATTCTTTATTTTAATAATTTAGAATACTTTTATTTTTTATCTAGATAATAGACCTCCAGAAGGAAGAGAGCACGAAGAATATTGCCATGGAGCTTTCAAACATTGTTGTCTACTTTCAAGCAGTGCCATATAATCCTCAACGTAAGTTATGTTTCCTCATGCTTTATTTATTATGTCTTCATAATTATTTGCATTTCCTTTATTTGTTTTGCCCCAGTGTTACCAGGCCCTACAGGGGAGCAAATAATAGTACTAATGTCATCTACTATGCATGTCATAAGATGTGGCTACGGAGGAAGTGTGTGGAATTAGCCGACCCACTCTATTATCTCCACTGTACTGAAACCTGCTTAAGATCCATGACTGGACTGCTGTGAGGGATTATCCCTGTTATCTGCAGCAGGCCTAGAAATTGCTATAAACTCATAATAGTCTCCTTTAGAGTCTCCTTCACATTGGTCATACAGTTATCGGGAACTTGCAAAAACTCTGGAATATGTCCCCATCAAACAGAAGGCCAGAGTACTAATCTGAAGTTGAAAGTAAACCTCTGGCATATGAAACAAGGCTCATGTGTAGATATACTCCCTTGGGGTTTTATCATCACCTCTTTCATTTTTTAGTAGTTTAAATTTGTTCATCAGTTGTAGTAAACTGAAGTGTGCTTATTCTAAGAATTATTTAAAATTTGACTGATACATTGCACAAAGAATGACTTTTTTATTGTAAAGTTACCATTGAACGACTTATCTTCTTCTTCACTTGAAGAATAACTTATGGTTGCAAAATTAGTTTTTGTTTACTCATCTGTTCAAAAAAGTATTTCGCATTGCTCAGATAACAATTAATTATTTTATTGCTAATAGGGCTTTTTTTGCAAAAATACCATTAAATTGCTCAAAGGATTTTTCATCTGAAAATTAGTACTAAATATTCTATTTCTGAAAGCAGGATTTTTCACTGCACAGCTAAGATTCAGTTGCTCCAATGCTGAAAGAAGGATTTTTATTAATTTTTAGCAACCTGGATAAAATTTACGCTATCTTTTCCCTGTCACCGGATTCTTTTTTGAAAATGTGCTTAATTTTTGGTATGTGTTTGGAAAACACAATTACTTTTTTTGTTCTTAGAGATTTAAAAATAATTTGTGTACATGTAAATAAAGAATTGAATACTGCATATATTGGTCTAAGTTTTGTTTGTGTACATGTGATACAAGAGGTATGAGAAAGTTATAAACATGGGGCAATGGAAAAACATCAAAATTATATCCAAATATTTGTGTGTGTGTAAATGCACACCTTTACTTATTTTCCAAGTTGACAACCCTGAAAGCATCAATTTAAACACTGTAACACACCTGTCTATTGTGTTTATGTAGTTTCATACAAACTAACATACTGTCTCTGGGAAAATAAATAAAACATGTAAAAGTAACTTACCTTATTGCAAAAAATTGAACTTTAAGAGTTAGACCTACCGTTAAATTCCGTGTATAACCCGAGAATTTTTGGACAATAAACAGAGATGGCTTCATACTCCTAGGCTTATTTTCGAGAGTAAGATCAAATTTTAAAAAAATTACGTCCAAATCACAGTAAAAATGGAGAAAAACACTTTAAAAAAAATTACAGTCACATGTCCCGATATATTAAGCCAGGATAAAATGACTAGGGCTCACCAGCAATCTAGAGCATACTTACCATAATGCTAGGCCTCTAATTACATTAATTTCTATATATCATACAATATTTCCTTCGAAATCTCCGATATTTCTTGATAAAAACTCACTTACTAGGTCTATATCGTTATTTCCAACACGCCGCCATTTTTTTAGCAAAATTTCCCGGAAATGCTATTTTTAGCAATGGGTATTACCGGTTTTTTTTACTGTTTATAGTACATATATTTCTATCATAAAGGTTTCAATTGATCATCGAAATTGGTCAGAAAAGTATACCAGTATCTGATGTTATTTATTAACTACAGTAAAGTGTAGGTACCGGTAGTTACCGGGTGCATATAATGTCTGTGATAACAAATGACATCTATATAACGGTAACTGGCGTTTATAGTCTAGCCTTACTGGGTAGTGTTTGATAGTAACAGACTAAATTATAGTAGGTTTGGCTTGCGTACAGCAAAATGTTTAAACACAATTATCTGTAGTTAGACACAAAAACAGAACACAGAATAACATCAAATATCGATAAAATTTAGGAAAAACTTACCGGTGCCAGTCGAAACAGTCATTGAAATCCTTCGAAGTCCGAATCACTGTCTGAAGTCTGAAATAACTCATGAATGTCATCATCTGTCATGGAAACATCAGGGTGGATATCGTCAGTCTCTGGTACATTGTCGTCGTCGGCATCGTCCTCAAAGATAGCGTCGTCCTCACTTCCATCCATTGCGTTACTTATTGAACACTTTTTGAAAGATCTGATGATCATTTCGGATGAAATATCAGACCACGATTCTTTGACCCACGTAACGATTGTGGTGATGTCAACTTTTTTAATGTTACCACCCTTCGTCACTGCTAAATCAGATGATGCCATCCAGTCATTCCATTTTGCTCGGAGTCTGTCCTTGAATGGTTTGTTCAGGCAGACATCTAGTGGCTGTAAGAGGGATGTAAGTCCCCCAGGAATGACGGAAACAGACAACCCCATCTCACGGCATCGTTGTACCACTTTCTCTGTGAGATGCGCCCTAAATGAATCCCAGACTAGCATGGATGGTTTTTTTAAAGCGGCCCCCTTCCTCTGCCCCCACACTTTATCCAGCCATTCCAGAGTACCACTTTCGTCCATCCAACCTTTCGTGTGAGCACGCACAAATACGCCACTTGGGAATTTAATACCCTTAGGCAGAGTCTTGCGTTTAAATATAATCACGGGGGGCAAACGTGACCCATCTGCCATGCAAGCTAACACAACAGTGAATCGAGTTTTTTCATGCCCAGTTGTCTTTACAAAAACTGTCTTCGCACCTTTGCATTCAACGGTGCGATTAGAAGGCATATCAAAGCAGACAGGTGTCTCGTCCATGTTTCCTATTTGAGATAGATCGTAGTTAAATCTCTTCCTCAGGTTGATAGTGAAACGTTGAAACAAATCAATTTTTGTTTCTAGCTCCTTCGGCAACTTTTGCGCCAGCTTAGTGCGTGTTCGTAGACACAAGTGATGTCTGTTCATAAAGCGATTGCACCATCCCATTGACGCAACGAAGTCCTCAGATTTGTTATTCTGGAATGCAGGATCTTTCAATATCGAGAGCGCCCTGATTCGAATATTGGTGCGGGTTATAATTAATCCGTTCTGTCTAGACTCCATTATCCATTCTGATAATTTCTACTCCAGCGCAGGGAATGAAGCTGTACGGCCACGTGATGCTCTCTTTGATCTTGGCATCAAAGACAATTCTTCCTTTTTTTCCCTCCATTCTCGCACTTGCTTTTCATTCACAATGAAGTGGCGGGAAGCCATGGAATTGTTGGACTTCTCCGCAAAAGCGATAACATCCAACTTAAAACCAGCAGTATACGATGTTCGTTTCTGTCCAGGCATCCTTCTTATAAAACACGAATAAAATCAATGACAATAAAAATGTATGAACTGGAAGCTAAACTACTTGTGCAGTATTCTTGGCTAGCTAAGTCAGCCTTATATTCTATTAATTAGTCCAGCCCACTGAGGCCGCAGATGGCCTACTGGCCCTACCTATTTCAATCGGCTCAACCAATCCAAGTTTCCCGCACATTATGTGATGCCATTCAGATAAGTGACTAAATGCAATCTTTCTTTATAGAAGATTTGAAACGAGGTTCCAAATCACAACACATCATAGGCATTTTGTAGTAAAATTGCGCCGTAATTGATTCCCTCCCCCAACCACTGTACATTTAGTGGAAGACGAGATCAATTTCACAATCCTCTGTTATGTTTATTTTATTACCGTATTCTCCCCACACGGTAAACATAACCAGGAACAAAGTTCAAACTCTTCTGTATCTTATAAAAACAAACGTGATCTCGCTGTCTTGCCTTTCATCATTTCCCACTTAAACGTCACTGTCAGAAGCCGGTGACATAATAGTTACGTAGTAATTACTATTCACTAGGGCTGTTCCGCGTCATAACGCCCAGACACCCAACACAGACAATTCATTCAGGAAAAACTTTGTTCCCCAAAGTCTCGCCACCTCATAAACCATCTATAGTCATGGATAGGGAAGTCAGCCTACCGGGTATTCATTATTTTCGGATATATTGATCCAGAATACAGTAGCCACCGGGGTTTCATTCCTTGATTCATTCAAGTTACGTGAGTGAAGCAAATGAAAGGAATGCTATTTTCTTAGAGTTGCAAAAGTTTGTGTTAATTTCCATTTAGCATGTCGGTTCTTTCTTATGATGATGAAGTTCATTATTGCCGGCTTTGTTAAGTTGGGGATGTCGGTCTATAGTCGGACTTTCGACTTTCTCCACTTTTGGGAAGGGATAGTTAGGTTATCGGCCTACAATCGGATGGGTTTATATTCAGAATTTAAAGGTAAGTTTTCAGCAATCCCATAAGTACATTACCATACTTGTTCCATCATTTCATAACAAAAATTCTTACTATTAAAAACAAACATTATTCCCAAGAATTCCTTACTATTAGAATCACAATCCATAATGATTGTGCGTCAATTATACATATTGATGGCCATTGAAATCTGCAGATGGATTCCCGATCTGGCATGTCTTGCGATTTACAAATTCTTGTTCTACAAACTTCTAGTATTTCCTTACACCATTGTGATATCGGAAATGGGAAACTACTCCGACTATGATTCACTTATTCTGGTCATATGACATTAATGATTGTATGATTTTAACTTCACTGAATAGGGTTATAGTAAATGTTGTATGGTCTCGACAGTAGCTGTAAATAAGGGGCAAATTTAGTATATTCAAATAACCATGGTGTGCTAAAGGTTAAAATGTAATTAGATATTAAAAACGTTTGCATAACTTTGGATTATGGAATATGATGACTATAAAGTATTTGGTTTATTTACAAGTTATGAAATTCAAGGGACAAATTATTTTGAGGAGAAAGAACAATGATATATTATTTCATGACAATTTCTGTAATTTTTTTGTTGAGGATAATACCAGTGTAGCTAAACACATTATTTATTTTCCAGGTTCTGGTAAATTCTTCGAAACTTCTTCGTTTAGTGAAGAACGCATTGGCCGAGATGATATGAAAATTATTCAGTGAGTATCAATTCAATTATGAGGTATAATAATATTAATCAAATTATGTGCATCCTCATTCAACATTTTTCACCCTTGTTACTTACATAATCTGAAGGATAATACCCATGCAATGCACCAAGAAAATATAGATTCTTAATAGTAGAAACTGTATTCTCCTGTTAATCCATTTACCATACATTTTTTCTTTGTGATGTTTCTTTGAAAATATTTAGCAAAAAATAAATATTTTCTTAAAACTTGATATATTGTGTATATCTATGCCATTTATCCTTGCATTCATGCAATGATAGCAAGATTGTTTCTAATTTGCGAGAAACACTAATAGCATGTCTCTATTTTATATTTTCTTTGCAAATAGGTACAATCAATTTCAAATCAGCAGAGTATACCCTAAATTCTTGAGAGTTACTTCTACAAACTTTGATCCAATACCAAAGTGGAATGTAGGTTGCCAAATGGTGGCCTTAAACTATCAGACACCAGACAAGGCCATGCAGATTAATCAGGCAATGTTTGCACAAAATGGGAAGTAAGTTACAGCAAAGCTCTTTTATTGGTAAAAATAACTATAGTAAATTCTTCCATAAAAATCTTGGAATACCTGTTTAGCTAATATAACTTTAGTTATTTATACTTACACAATACACAAGGTAGTTTTAGTCTTTTAGAGCCCTAACTGACTAATGAGCGGTTGGGGAGGGGTTAGGGTAAAAGAAAATAGATAACAGTATACAAGACATATGTAATCAAAATACTGTTATCTATCTTTTTTTTTGGTCAATCAGCCTGTTTGTGCTCTGTAAAATGAAACTACCTTGTGTTTGTAAATCAGTCTATCTATTGTCTTTACTCTTCTTTTGTTGTTAGATGTTGCAGGGTTAAATGATGATTGGTTTTTGGGCTATAGCACTTTTGATCACTTCATATGTAGTAATATTGTGGCATCTCAGAACATTGGTAACTCCTTTAATCCACTTTCTTGGTCTTCCTCTGCTTCTTGCTGTTTCCATTCTCATGTTGTATGTTCTTTGCTGCCAGCCAAAAAGGTTTCATTCTCATTAAGTGGCCAAACATTTCAGTCTCTGTTTTTTAATATATTTGTTCACAGATGTTGTTGCAAAATTTCTTGTCTCTTAATTCTTCATATGATCTCTACTTTTTCTGTTTGCTGCTTTTCATAGAGATTTATTTTCACATATGGTAAGCTTTCTCTCTAGTTCTTCAGTTAGTGTCCATGTCTGAAATTGGTAACACAATGTTGATATGAAGATTGCATAGGTGTCAACTAGTACATATTTTTCTATATTGATACGTATTTACAGCATTGTGTATATCATACACACATATTGGCAGGCCATACATAAATTTAATGTAGATATCAGTACCAAATTCAAAGAGGCAAACAAATCATGGTTCCAACACAGACACATCAACATTGGGTAGGTTCCTTACAAAGTGGATTCAACTTTATTCAGGCATTGTTGAAGCATGTAAAGTTTGGATACTTTCCATGTTTGTTGTAAAATCTGTCTCTGTACCTCATCTGTTCTAAAACTCATTTCTATAACCGTTCTTTCGTGCTAAGTGTTTTTATCTAAACTAAACTTACTACTTCTTGCTAAGCTTCTGCCCTAAACTAAACTGATAACCTCTTGCCAAGTTTCTCCTCTAGCTCAAACTCCCCTGCCCATCTGATCTAACTTATCATGTCATCCTTTCTTCTGCTTGACCATTGGTCCCTGAAAAGCTTAAACATCAAAGCCCTGATCTCTCATTCCTTGATCCCACATCAGGCATAGTTCTCTCATAACTTACGTAAGAGTAAGACATTAGTCTCTAGATGAATCTAACAATCTTATGTCATTTCCCATCAGATCACATTGTAACAATAAAACTAGGCCCTATTGTTTATATTCATCATGGGCCAACTAAATTAAACACGCCTTAGGAATGGATGTTTACAGAAACTAATGGGTGGACAGCATAGGTATCATCACCAGCATGTCTGCAACTGGGATATGAAAGAGGGAGGGAATAAATATTAACATGTCTAGATGTAGTGTCGCCATTACTGGTACAATAGATATGTGTTTCAAAATTGGTGTACGTTGATAACATAGACAAGGAGCAAGTTTTTGTCTTTGAGGACATAGCAAATCTAGTCTAACTTGGTTGCCGCCTTTGCCTAACACGGCTCATACAGAACAAGATTTGTTTGCCAACTGCGAAGCTTCTCATCCAAGATAGGCACAATATACCTACTTTAGGTGATAACACAATGACAAAAAGTCAAAACACAAAGATTGTTTAGCAATGGATTGGAAGGTCATCACAAGCAGATGAAGTGAGTGCATG
Source organism: Meghimatium bilineatum (assembly GCA_034231615.1). Classification (NCBI taxonomy): domain Eukaryota; kingdom Metazoa; phylum Mollusca; class Gastropoda; order Stylommatophora; family Philomycidae; genus Meghimatium; species Meghimatium bilineatum. The sequence continues at coordinate 33,332,710 of CM067308.1, read as the reverse complement.
AGAAATGTAGAGGTCCCAGACCCTTGACATGTTTGATGAAGCAACACCTCACCTAGGAAGATGTCAACCGAAATCTAATTTGATTTTCACTGTTGCCCAATATGGCTCATACAGAAAAATTTGGTCTGGGACTTAGGGCCACAAAGGGTGGTAATATAATGGTCTTCCTACACAAGGAATTTGCCAGCTGCTAAGTGCCTTGTTATAGGAAAGATACGCTGTGAGTGAGCCAGGCAAAATACCAGCTAATCTCATAATATAGACCTCCTCCAAGTAGAGGGTTTTTTCAATAGGCATTTCATTCAGCCAAAAGTCTGCTGGGTATGAAAGAAAGCTTTGAGAAACAACCGCACCACACATAGAATGTAAGAGCAAGTTGCTCTCAATTTCTTGGAATAATGATAAGAACAGCAGCTTCCCCCTTTGACTGTACTCAGAAGAACTACCTTTGACATGGAACAATATCTAGGCACATGCCCATACCACCAGAGAAGTTTAAGAAGTTTCACAACTGTCAACAGTGATTTTTGTTTGACCCTCTAATTCATCAATTCAGTCATGCACAAGCACCTTGGTTTTATGTTCATATTAACAGATACCTCCTAATAAACAACCCGAGATATGTAGATGACACTGTCATTTTAGTAGAAAGTGAACAGGAACTGCAAAGACTAATAGATCAAGTCGATAAATCAAGTAAATAATATGGACTAAATAGAAACATCTAAAAAACAAATACCATGATAATCATCAATATCACAGAAGAACAGGTGCTAAACATAAAAATACATGGAAAGATACTACAGCAAGTAAAACATTATCAATATCTTGAAAACATAATCACAAATGATGGCAGATGTGAAACAGAAGTTAAAAGGAGAATAGGACTGGCTAAATGCACTTTCAATGACATAAGGAAAATATTAACATCTAAACAAATTACAAACAAGCTAAAAATGAGAATTATAAAATACTACATCTATTTTATATTAATGTATGGCTCAGAAACATGACCAATAAACAAATATTTTGAAGACAGAATTTCTGACTTCCAGATGTGAATATATAATAGAGAGAACTTCATTGAAAGAGAAAAAATCCAACAAAGAGGTTCTAACAATACTTCATATGAAGAAAAATTACCCGGTATTAAAGAAAATAAAAATAAATATTAAACAAATAAAGTATTTTGCACATCTGAATTTGGAAAAACCTGTTTCAATTTGAGCAGGAATGTAATAGGTCTTGTGATGAGAGAAAGCAGTCTTTATTTCTCCTCTCATTTCTGTATCTTGAGTTGCCTGCAGTGTTATACTCTGTTCACAGCTTTTAATACCAACACTGATCTTACCTTGCCAGGCCAGACGTTCAATAATTATGTTTTCCAAGAGCATGGGTCAATCCTGCAGTGTTTGAAAGATTAGTTCTTGAAAATGTTTAATCTGGCCTACACAAGTAGTGGAGTAGTAGGCCCTAGGACAAATAAGTAACCACATGCATAAGTTCAGTACTCGGTCATAATGGTACACTCAATTGTACTTAAAATCAAAAATGGTTGTCAAAAACTGAGATCAGATGGAAACCATATTATAATAATATCTGGGATACATCTTATTCAAATTGAAGAGACATAATTAATACAGTCTTCAAGCTGCCTTACTAGAAGAAGAATGTTGTATGATGAGTAATTAAAAATCAATTTATTTCCGATTGTTTTCTTATGCTTGTAACCATGATGAAAGCCTTTTGCTGAACACATTGATTTTTGAAAAATTGTTAATGTCCTTACTTCAATAAAACTATCTATTATTGACTGCATTTATCTAATAATTTTCACACCTTTCTTCCTATTAGATGCGGCTACGTGCTTAAGCCACAATTTATGACAAAGGCAGACTATAATCCTTCAAATATTTTGCCCCTCAAGAATGATATTGAATCTGTTGTTCTAACTGTTACTGTGCTAGGAGGAAGAAATCTTGGCAATATGGCTTCACCAGTTGGAAATATGCAACCATTTGTAGTAGTGGAGGTGCTTGGTTTGCCTTTGGACTGTCAGAGAGAAAGAACAAGAATGTCCTATGGTAAATTGAGAATAGTTCTTTATATATGAATTTGAATAAACCTTATCACAAATTTGATTACAGTATAACTTTTTTTAAAACTTTCGTTGCTGCACATTTTCCTGTTAAGAGATGTAGGAAGGTATTTTATAGGCAGTGAAAATGAAGGCCATCAAATGAACACTAATAAATTTATAAATAAATAATTATAAACACAAAAACATACTATAGAGAATCTGGTGCACATTAGATCATTGTCCATCATTACAAAACTGAGTTCCATCACTAATGCTGTTTGAATCAGGATAAATTATATAGATTCTAGTAATGTGACGCTAAATGACATCTGTGTTATTCCTTATTTGCCTTAATTTTGGAGAGGAGATGGATGCCACATAGATAAAACATTGCTCCCTGAAATATAACATTGGTATGATATGGCTCTTAAATTTTCAGGGAGTATTGTGTTATTGGGACTTGGAATGTACATACATTTATGCATGCAAGTTTTTATTTTTGTCAGGATCAATCTATATAAATCACTGGTACTATTTCATATTTAAAGTTAAAGGCAGGCCCTTGGCAGCAACCTGCCATCAGGGATTATGATAACTCTTCATGTACTAGACCGCAGCAACTATTATGTGGGGATGGCCTGTTCCCTTCCTTGCTATCTTTACCTCCTTTAACTCCCTTTACTCATTTGCTGCTGATTCGAATGGAGGAGTGGTCGTGTCAAACAAGAAATCACAACCCAGATTTTTAATCTGGTCGTGGTTTCGAACCTGGCACTCTATAACCCGGTGATCATAAGCAAGCTCATTATCAACAAGGCTACCGCATTCTTTCATATTCATAAGAAAGCTGGACACTCACTACATATACAGAAAGAAGGATTTAAACCCAAGTGCAATGGGCATGTGATATTAGTTTGCTTTAAAGAACCAAAAAACAAAAACAAAATATATATATATATATATATATATATATATATATATATATATATATATATATATATATATATATATATATATATATATATATATATATATATATATATATATATATATATATATTTGTCCAAGACAAAATATAGAGAAAGTAAAACAACCAATATTCATACTATTCAAGAACTGCACAGAATAGCTTTGAACAGACAGAATTGGAGAGATCTGACTTCTGCCCTATGCGCTAACTTCAGCACAAAAGGAAAATGAAATGAAGACAAAATAACTGAACTTGCAAGTCTACAGTATCTCTGGTTAGCTAAACATATAGATTGTTAACGCAAGTCCTTGATGAACAAATATGAAATGTTGTTTATTCACAAGGAACTCAATATTATTCACTCCCAACTTCAACAATCATGTCACACCTGTGGAAAGACAATAAAGATGGATCTTTAAGCATTGTAGCTTTGGGGTCTTGTTACTTTAGCCATATTGCCTTAGACTGACATCTCATATTTCAAAGCTGGCTTTTTACACTTTATGCATTAACCATTTAGACATTAACCATGTGTTGCTGGGGCCCAAAGGAGAGCAAAGACATAGTAAGAATGTGACCTTCTGTACGTCATAAGAGGTGACTAGGGAAGTTTGTGGGTGAAGTTGACTGACACATCCTATAAGTTAAAGTGACTTAAAATCATGCTGCATTTCAATGTGCCCAGTCAAAGGTCGCAGATATCACAGCCAAGATGTAAAACAACATAACACATTCTGTTCTCCAGACTCAATGTTGCTAACCAGAAGGATTTGGAAAGTGAAAAAGAAAACCATTTGTAATTTTTAAATTTCCTCCCCAGTCTGTTCCAGCAATGTTTTTCAGAATTATTTCTTGAATTTCTTCTGTATTCATTCTCAAACTCCTGACGGTTGGCAGGATGTCATCTAGAATAAGGAATGTGCTGTGTCATGATTTACAGCTCTACTTTTATGTCTGTGACTATCTGATTGTCACATTAGTCTTCAGTGTGACTTTTTACAATGTTTGATCTTTGAGCTCTGGTAGACTTTTTTTAAAGTTTTTACAGGTAATTCTATGTACATTGATAGGCATGGTCTGCTAAAGTGGTCAAGTTGTCAAAAATTAATTGTAATCTTGTATTTGCATGCCCTCAGTACTACATTTATGCTATATGTATTTATGTATTATTGGCTCATGCTCTTTGACCCAATAGCATTATATTGCTGGAAAGTCCCACCCCAGGCCAGAGCCAGAGAATAATTATCACACCACCAGGAAGGTAGGTTTCAACCTATGCACTGCAGTCAAGATATGGTTCACTGTGCCCATTCCCCACCATCAAATGATTACTGGTTATGCCAAACTTCTCTATTGCTTCAGGCATGCAACCGAATGTTCATGTCAAAAGGATTGTCATGTCCTGAGTCAATGTGTCTCTATGATGGACCTCAGCCATAGGAAAAAAACAGTGCTGTCAGTTTCCTCCTCCCCAGTGCTGCACAGTACATCTCTGGCTCCCTCCCAACCACAGAGAGTGTGGTGCATACATATATACAAATAACAAAAACACATTGCAACAACAAAATAAAAGCATGAGAAGCATAATTGTATAGATGATGTGCCATGAAGCTTCTATAAGAAGATAACATCAATATAAAGCCATGTCATCAACTAAGGTTTTCTGTTGCATGGGTGGTTTGTATAGTGGGCCATTGGTGAGATCCACAGACGCAACCGCATGCGTAAGGCATATCCTATAGAGAGTATAAGACAAATGTATGCATAAGAAGTAAAGTAGAGAATCTCGTAGGTTCACAATAATCACTACTTTCTAGAGTAAAATGATGAAAATAATTGTATGATTTGGACAAGTAAAAGTAAAGTAACCCATAGCATTTATTAATGCCATAGGGGTGTGAGATGTTAGCGATCTCACTTTTCAGAATCTCTGCAAATGAGGGTGGTAGCCATCTCTCCCTCGCAGTCTTTACTTCTCAGATTAATCCGGTACCCATTTGAGGCTGGGTCGACCTGGGAGCCATTGCGATCTGAAAAACATTTCCACCTCAACTGGGAAATGAACCCAGGACCACTCATATGCGAAGCCAGTGCGCTAATCACTGCGCTACGCTGCTCCAATTTGGACAAGTATACTGACATGATTCCCTGTCAAAATTATATTGCAGGGTAGTTGAAAGTGATTGTGGAAGAAACAAAGAAAGCCCAAGAAATCATGGACAGACAATATCAAATACTGAATAGGTTAGAATTTTTCCACACTCATCCATTATACTGAAGATGGAAATCACTGGAGGGCTGTGTGTTGATGCATCCAATATAGCTCCTATACAACCCTGACAGGTTTATGGATAGATATGGATTGCCAGTTTATCTGCATAAAATGCATCAGTGACTTTTTGGGACTGAATTTTATCAGAGGAACATGCTTAAGTTACATATGGGAGCTCAGAGGTCAGAAGTTATGTACTTCAGTTTACATCTTTTATTCTGAGATTTATGGTTCAAGTTAGTGACCTCTTTGTAGGAGTTATACAGCTTGATAAATTATTTTCTTGGACAGTTTACTCTTATTGATTTCATTTTACATTTTTTATAAATGAAACTTATTAATATTTTGTAAATACTTCTGCTTTCAGACAAAAATGTATTGAACCCAGTATGGAAGAATGAGGTATTTGTTTTCAACATCTCTTGCCCAGACTTGGCCTTTGTTCGGTTTGAAGTTGGATCTGAAGTCAGTGAAGCTGCTTGTCAGAGTCAGGCCACATTTCATCTAAAAAGCATCAGACAAGGTTTGTGCTTAATTAAACATCATGTGGTTCCTTCTTGCTAAATTAGTGCATACCAATGGGTGACAAAAGTCTCAGCCAGTTGTTTACACATAAAAAACAATTGGCTATATTTTTCTCTGAAAGAGTGTTAAAGGTTAAAAGCTTTGAACAGAGTAGAACACTGCAAAAAGATAAAAACAAAAGGAGGGATCAGACTTTTCCCTCATCTCGATATCTTCTTCATTCCTATTCACACTGCAACAGCTTTTTCAGAGTCTGAACTACACTACTCAGAGTCTCGATTGAACTACTCAACCATCTGAGGACTCACAAACACCAAACCTAATTTAACATTTTACAATACCATGCTCCCTTTCACTTGTGATGTAGAAACATCATGATAAGTTTTGCAAGTGATCATTTAAGAAATCATTAAAAATCTACTCATAACATTAAGAAGATTCAATTGCATGTTTATAGACAAGAATAATATTTTCAAAAACATTTATCTCAAGCATTTATCAATTATGATATTTTATGAATTATTTCATCTACCAATGACAGTGCCACATTCCCATCTTTGAGGTGGATGTTCATTACTTTCTCCTGCACCCTCTGAGCTATCTTGTAGAAATGTATGGCTGTTGTTACTTTATCATAGTCTATTTATGGATCTGATTCTGAGTTGGTTTTATCACTTTTGCTTACTAAATAAGTCAGAGTCATTTTATACTTGTGTATGATCTACATTGTCCATTTTGAAGTGTTTATTGAAAAAAAATAATTAAATCTCCAATTATCAGCATTGAATCAATCCAATAATGGACTATGCCATAATGGGATGATAATTTAATCAATTGGGAGACCTGCACTAAATAAATACATGTGTGGTATCAGCAAAATTCTGAATGAAAATAGTTATATTTCCAAATAACAAAAGTCATTTTTGACAGTGAAAGGGACTTGGTGCCTCATGACTTCTGTCATCAGTGGCATAAAAATTGTTTAACAGCTCCACAGTTCAAGATGATCTGAGTCACCTTTGATCAGCTAATATCAACTTATGGTGTCTTAGAATAACCTTTGATTGCAATCTATCATACAACACTATTTTAATCAAACAATATAGTTAGTTAGTCGTCGGATCATCATCACAGAAAACTGGACACGTCCATAGTTGCTCCGATCTCTCGAGTGTATCCACCATTACACTTCTGCTGACAGTACCGGGTCTATGTCGGTTGACCATCATTCTTCTGCGTCTCCAAAATGTTCACTTCTAGCAACACCGCATTTCAATCCCTGATCTTTAATCCTAGCCATTGAAAAGGAATCATCATCCACATTAGTCTCACTCTCACGTGTTATATCTCTTAAGGAGTTCAAAACGTCAGCGTGATCCATTGCCCCATTGCCCTGTGCCACAATCACGCATGATGCCAGTTGATCTGCTCTTTCATTGCCTCGAAGGCCCACATGTCCCGGCATGAAAATAAATGTAACCACTTTCAAGTTCGCCTTTTTCAAGGCCTCAATCCATTGTTCGCGAACGAGACCCACTTGTACCTTCTTAATCATACTCATATAGTCACTCAAAATGTGTGCAAATGTGTGCATACCCACTCAAATGCCTTGGTCACCTCCATGGTCATACTACTCGTAGTGACCGCAAAGGCACCACTCACCTCCTTGATCGTTTTACCTGCGCACTGAGCTGTGAAGGCCCAAGCACTGCAAACATGCCTAATCACAGATCCATCAGTGTATATAATCACATCCTCCTCTTTGGTATTCTCACTGATTAAAGCCTGCACTTCTTTCTCCACGGATGTGCGACACCATTCTCTGCATTCCCTGCTAAGTGATATTACTACTCTCAAACAAGTTTCGAAATCTGTGGGTAGACTTATCCATTCCGCACCTGCTGCCACATCCTGCAATCTGCACACGCTTTGTATGACATCCTCAGCACGTCCCATCCACGACCTCCCTCTCTTGGGTCTGCTGCCTTTAACTTTCTGTATTTCGGAATGCAACGGGTGTTCCTTATCTGCATATATTTGAAGGTACGCCCATGTACGGCAATGCTGTAGTCTATGCTCAGCTGTTGGGCAGTCAAGTAGGTATCGCATAGCTCTTGTCGATGTGTCTCTTGTACATCCCAGTATGATACGCATTGCTGCATTCTGGATTCTATCCATTCTTTCGATCTGAGTTTGGCTAAGAGTCAGAATTGCCAGTGCATATTCCACCACAGCCACAACCAAACCCTGGTACAAAAGAAATAACAATCTCTGCTCACACTGCACAGCCGCCATAACCTTCATTGCTGCTAAGCCTTTGCCTGCCCTTATGATAACGTGGTCAACATGATCCCTGAAACTCATGATTCTGTCAAAAAACACACCCAGATATCTCATTGTGCTAGTTCTTTCTAAACAATATAGTTCTTCATATGAAGTCTTGCAGCATTTAAATCTATTAGTTGCAATCTACACATTTTAGGTAAGCATTGTTTCTCCTCTCATTCAATCAACTGTTCATGACTGTGGTTGAGTTTTCATTGTGCCCTAAAAATATTGTATTGACAGTGTGATTGACTGGAATATAGCAGAATGAAGGTGCAGTATGCAGAGTTCTAGGCTGTACTATAAATTCTTATGCTTAAAATTTCTTCTTTCATTCACTTGAAACATGTCTTTATCTGTAATTCTGTCTCCTGAATAAAACTCACTGTCTTTTGTGGTTCATACAGTGACCCATAGAGTTTTTATTTCAATGTTGTTTCCTTTGGCCAATATGTCTGCCTCAATGTTTCATACTCAGAACACTCTTGGAGTATATGTGTGGCACTCTGTGCTGCCTGTACACATGGCCGTGTTGACAATCTTAAATTTTGTGTACATGGGACTGCGGAGTCTGTGTGTCCCATTCTAAGACGTAGAATTACAACTTGTTCTGATCTGTTCATAATGCAATAGTCATCTTGTATTGGTGTTTTTGGCTTTCCTATTGACTTGATCATCTGTTTTTATGATGGTAGGTGATTGGTACATCTCGTTGGTCTTCGGCAGCACCTTCCTTAGTCAGTTGGTCTGCTTTTTCATTTCCTATTATTTCACAGTGAGAGGGTCTCCACTGCATAGTTACCCTATACTGGTAGCACAGTTCATTAAGTAGTTTTTGTAAGTCTGTTAGTTTTCATACGAGAGCTTGAAACACTGACCTTGCATCTGTCAGGAATACCATGGCTGTGGGCCAGGGTTTTTCCATGTAGGTGTTCTGATCATATCTCTAGGCTTGTGTTGATATTCTTTATATACACCTGCACCTCCATTCCTCACTGCATTCTGTGCTGACCCATCTGTGTATACTCTGGCCCATATGTCTTGTCGATATTCATCAAACAGAAAACTGAGGGTGGCTGTCCTTCGCTGCACACTGTTCTGTCCATCCTCTCTTAGTATTCCGTTCACATGGTCTGAATATACATTGGTATTCCATGCCTTTCACTCTGAGGGGTTCTGGTACAGACCTTAAGGGACTGTCAACTTCAGGTAGGTCTGTAAGTTGTCTATGGAATCATTTAGTTTGGTGGATAAAACTGCTTCTTTTCAGTCAACCCATTGCTAGATTTTGGAATCTTTCCTTCATTGGATGACTTTGCATACACTGAAACTTTTCTGCTTGTATTAGTACCTTTGTGTCTCTGTGTTCTCCCCATTTTCTACATTGGGTGTTGATTTCATTGCTCCAAACTTTATACTAAGCTCTTGGTTTTACCCTTTATCTAGATCCTGTAATGTGGTGTTTGATGCAGGATACCACGCAGCTGAACCTTATTTCAGGTATGGTCTTATGCTTCACTGGTAAACTTTACGGAGTACATTACCCCATGTGGTTCCACTTAGTTTTCTCAGGATAGATAACTTCCTCCTGGCTTTTGTTGTTGCTTTGTTTATGTGCGGCTTCCATGTAAGCTTATCATCAAAAGTATGTACTCACTGCGCAAAACTGAAATCCAACAGGTAAAGCGTGAAACGGAGTAATAAAGTTTTGCTAATAATACAAAACAAACATTGGCACACACACAAATCGACGTTTCATCAAGAGTAACTCAGAGTATGCTTAAAATGAAATACAAGCTTAAATTTTACTCATGTTCAATAATGCACTCACTCATTGGATTGTTATTTGAGGATGAACACAGAAGGAGGACAATCTTTGGTTCTGGTTTGGAACCCGTGTCTCCCCCTATTTGATTAGTTTATGTTATCATTTATTAATTTAAATATAAATTTATTTAATGTTAGGGTTAGTTGTGTAAAACATAACTAACCATAACCCTAGCCCTAAATAATTAATATTTAAATTAATTATTTATATAATATTTAGATTAATTAATCTTAAAATAAGCAATGAGACGCAGGTTTAAAACCAGAACCCAATATTTCATATATGAAACTGTAATTAAGCTTGTGTAGTCAATGGCCATCTAGAATTTGTAACTGATAATTCTTATCTGCATTTATTAATTATATTTCCTGCTACTTCTTCATTGCAGGATACCGCAGTGTCCCTCTTCAGAATGCATATAGTGAGCCTCTGATGATGTCCTCCTTGTTGGTACATATAAATATCAAAAACCCTAAGGTAAATACATATGTTATTCTTCTTCTGCACTCATTTTCAAACTCCTCCAGGTTAGCAGGATGTAGTCCAGAGAACGGAATGCGTTGTTTAATGGTTTAAAACTTGATTTTTAATATCTGCGCCTTTTGGTCTGACACATCTGACTCCATGATGGCTTTGGATCATGTGGACCATCTGTAGATGTGACAGCCAATTCCACTCCCAAAAATCTCCCAAAATATATGGCAAGTTAGTCTTCTTTGCTCCCCTTTTAGGCTGGTAACACATGGGCATTGCAAGTTAATCACGTTAACTGTATTTTTAACTGTTAGTATATGCAAGCTATTCCATGTTTTTACTTGCTGCTTCTGAGAGATTAGTATTTAACATTTCACTTCCATGGATGACTTTTGTCCTTGAAATATAGTCCCCTTCAGATGACTTTTGCCATCCATAAATATGACTTTTTCATGGGAAATTTTGCTGACTCTCAACATCATCATCAAGTGTCGTCTCCGCAATGAAAGTTGACTGCAACAGACCTCCAATATCCCCTGCCTCATGTTTTAGTAGTGCACTCTGCTAGACTGTAACGTATCAATTTATTGCTTATAATTTGAAATTTAATTATTTTATTGCAGTTTTTCAATGAACATTTCACAGTATTGTTGATATAGCTGATGATACCCAGTCAAAGCAACTCTTCATCATCATCAGTTGCCATGCCGGGTGGCGTAGGCAGTCATGGCTCTCCACAGCTCTCTGTCCACAGTATTATGTATCAAAGTCGTTGTTGTTTCCTTGCCGTGTCAAACTGTCTAATATTTTCTCATGTTGTCGCCCTCTGTCTCTGGTGCCTTCAATCTTGCCTTTTGTGATTATGTTCTCTAAACCTGCCTGTCTCATGAAGTGGCCAAAAAAAGAAGATTGATTTTTCTTATATTGTTGATTAAGGTCCGTTTCGCTTTTTAACTCTTTCAACACCTCTACATTAGTTTTTCTGGCAGTCCATGGTATTCTCAGCATTCTTCTGTAGAACCACATCTCTGTTGCCTCCAATCTCCCACTTTCCAGTTTGTTTATTGTCCAAGACTCGCACCCATATGTTAGTATAGGGGTTATATAGCACTACAGAACTCTCTTTCTCACCTCTAATGACAAGCAACTCTTATTCTGACTATTTAGCAAGTGATAGTGAGAAAATAAACTTAGAGTTTGATACAGAATTGGACTATGATTCAAGTGAGAACAGTAATGAATACCTGCTTCAAATATGGAGGATGGAACTTATTGCTAGACAAAATTATTCATAAAATAACTAAACTAAACATCTTCTACACATTTCTCAGTCATAATGTTATTGATTGTTGAATCATTTCTTAAAATGATAATTCGCATAACTCATCATGTCATATCTAAAAAATAAAACTAATGTGACGAAGAAAACTTGAATTAAAAAAACACGACATCGAAAATGTTAATGCCATTTCAGGTAGTTTTTAAAGAGTTTCTATTTCATCTCATCCTTAGTCTGTTCATTATAGTTGCTGCTGTTCTGCCTTTATATATATCATCATCATTAAGTTCTGTCTCCGCAACGAAGGTTGGCTGTAACAGACCTCCAACATCACCTGTCTCTTGTCTTGTTGGTGCACTCTGCTAGATTGTATCCTGTCGATCTCATGATGTTACTCTCCCACTTGTATCTCCACTTTCCTCTTGATTTCTTCCCCTTGACTTTACCCTCAAGTAAGGTCTTCAACAAGATGTCATGTCTTTATATATAACATATATTTTAATCTTACTTTTTTACAGGAGGAAGAAGAAAAAAGTGTATTCCGCCTCGTTGAGGAAACCCGAAAACTCTATATGGAACTCAGTACATCAGACCAGAATGACAGAAGAAAAGAGCAGCTGCTGCTGACAGAACAGAAACTTTTAGAACATCTTGATCGCAGCCGGAAAAATGGGTAATATTTTAACTTGTATTGTAGTAACTGAATTTGAATTTTCAAATAATAGTAGCAGATTATTAAACAATTTAGTGAGAGCTGTCTGTTGGGAAAAGGTTTGCCATTTGTATTGCAAAATCTTTCTTATACCATGGTTCTTTGACCAAAGCAGGGTAAATTTTACATTTGTGATGACTGATTTAAACTTATATATTTTGCCAGTGACTACATATAATTGTAAACATGGGAAATGGCATACACAATGGAAAAGAAAATATGGACATTTTAAATGAAATATTATAGAATGGCCCTAAGAATATCATGGACAGAAAGACAAACCAATCTGGAAAGACTTGAACATAGAAGAAGACTGGCTCCTCAAAACGATCAAAATAAAGCAAACTAACATATTTTGGACATTTTGGAAGTTTGAGGCAAAAAAACAAAAGTTAAACCAAAACTATAAATGGACACAGGATATCAAAGGCCTTCTGAATATGACAGTGAAAGAGGCTCATGAGTGTCACAGCAACAGAGACAGGGGGGGACAACATGAGAAAATATTAGTTTGACAACCTAGCAAGGCATGGAAACAACAACGATCCTGATAACATTACTGTGGACAGAGATCCATGGTCGCCTACGCCAACCAGAATGTCATATGATAATGATTGATATGTAATGATGTGGTGGTGGGGTGGGTGGGTTTGGGGAAGGAAAGATACAAGAAGAATCATCATTTGAAAGCACATGGAATGAATCTGAAACCAAATATAGACATAAACATATATATACAACCACACATACACATACATAGAAATGTATACACACACCAAGAGTTATGAGATAAATATATAACAAAATGGACACAGATGTGTGAAGGATACCAACACAAAATGCACAGGCATGTAAATGTATCCACACATAGGAAAGGGCTCACACCAGAATAGGCATACATATTGAGACAGAATGGAGATATGTGCATTAACATAAACACTTTCCCACATACATACATACATATATATATATATGTATGTGTGTGTGTGTATGTATGTATATATATATGTATACATACAAATGTGTGACCCAAAGTAATTGTGTGGATACAAAGAACCATGTAAAACAAAATGCATATATAAATAACTATACATGTGTGGGCACCCATCAAATAGACAACTGCAATAACACAGAGGAAATCAAATTCTAAATATGTAAATGATTGAACGATAACAATAGGACATTCTAATGTACAATTGATGGACTAGAGAACAAAATAATCACATGTTGACATACACAAACAAAAGAAGACGTAAAGGAAATATATAGAAGTCTGGCAAACACAAAAATAATTACTCATGAAAGTGTACAAAGACAAATAATTATAAGATTCATTGCAATACGGGAGTATAGGTTATACAGAAGAGGTGGGTAACTCAAAGCAAATCGGTGATTAATGTTGATTCCGTGTGGTTGTAAGACTCCCATATGGAATAAGACTCCTTTGGAATATCGTCTCATTTGCCATATGTTTTACATGGTTCTATGTATCCACACAATTACTTTACTATATAATTATATGTTATAGCATTATCTTTATGTGAACGAACGTTTATATTTATATTAATATATGTATATGTTTCTATGTGTGCGAATGTTCATGTTATTGTTTCTATTTATGTGAGAAAGTGTTTATGTGGATGCATGTTTATATTTGTGTGTGTGTTTGTGTGTATGTGAGAAAGTGTTTATGTTAATGCACATATCTCCATTCTGTCTCAATATGTATGCCTGTTCTGGTGTGAGCCCTTTCCTATGTTTGGATACATTTACATGCATGTGCATTTTGTGTTGGTATCCTTCACACATCTGTGTCCATTTTGTTATATATTTATCTCATAACTCTTGGTGTGTGTATACATTTCTGTGTATGTGTGGTTGTATATATATGTTTATGTCTATATTTGGTTTCACATTCATTCCCTGCGCTTTCAAATGATGATTCTTCTTGTATCTTTCCTTCCCCAAACCCACCCACCCCACCACCACATCATTACACATCAATCATTATCATATGCCATTCTGGTTGGCGTAGGCGACCATGGATCTCTGTCCACAGTATTGTTGTCAGAATCGTTGTTGTTTCCATGCCTTGCTAGGTTGTCAAACTAATATTTTCTCACGTTGTCCCCCTCTGTATCTGTTGCCTTCAGTCTTGACTGTTGTGACTATGTTCTCAAAACCTGCCTGTCTCATAAAGTGACAAAAAAGAAGGTCTTTTTCTTATATTATTGATTTGGGTCAGTTTCTTTTTTATTCTTTCAACACCTCCAACCACATCTCGATTGCCTCTAATTTCCCACTTTCCAGTTTGTTTATAATGAAAGCACGAATTCTCTCTTTTACTAGATGCGTTTCCATTTCTGTGTCATAGAAACATAGCTTGATAAAAATTTAAGTCATCTATTTTATGTATTATTGTTTTTTTATAGTTATTTGTCTCTTGAAAAGGTCCCATTTGGACCGACACTTTGAGATTTGTCCTGTGTAGTTTTATTGTATGTTTTTTTATTATCTTTTTTATATATTTTTATTCATAGGTAAGGTAAGTGTTTTCAGTAACCAGTTTAATTCATTTTGCTTTACCATTTGGGCGAAGGGGAAGATTCTGCACTGCTCTCTTCAGCAAACCCAGGGTTAGCAGATAAACAAGATTCTAATAACACCTCCTCGTAGTGCACCCTGGAAACAGATTGTTTCAAAACTCATGCGAAGTAATCTGGCTAACACTTTATGGATTGTGTCCGAGCAGTGCAGATTGAGATAGAATGAGAATTGAGTGCCCATGACAAACAGGATGTCTGAATGGCAAATCTCAGACCCACAGCCAGCTCACTGTTGCAGCACAGCATAAGACATTGGCTGGCCTGGACTGCCACACTGTTATGTCCTACAGTTCACAACAGTAAGAGCAAGTCTCACTTCTCTCAATAAGCCTAATCAATTTAGTACAATGTGAAGGTAGCACACCATTAGAAAACAGTGCCATGTATGAGTACAATGTGAAGGTAGCACACCATTAGAAAACAGTGCCATGTATGAGTACAATGTGAAGGTAGCACACCATTAGAAAACAGTGCCATGTATGAGTACTATTGAGAAAATAAAAGAAAGGATATCATAAATTAAAGCAGTGTTCATGCTCGAGAATAAGCTTCTAGCCATCTTCTGCAGGATGTTCCATGGAAAAACAAAGAACTGGAAGCCATATAATCCCAGACTGCTAAAATATGTATGGTAAAGGCTCTGACTTGGATGAAGTGTTTGTGATGATGAGCAAAACCTTGGATAAGACGGCAACACAACCATAATCTAACTCTACTGTCAAATATTCTCTATACTAGATCCAGGCTCACAGAGGAAGAATGGTTCAGTATCAGGGGACACAAGGGGCAATGGCCATCTAATTACATAAGACAAGAACACCTCATGAAAATTGTCATCCATCCAAGTCCAAATTACTACTTACCTTTGCTCAGAAACTGTCACTCATGGACATTTTTGTCCTGTAAAGTCCAAGAACACAGTGAGTGATAAACCATCATGGCTATGAGTAGATACACTCTCATTACATGGTGACAGGTAGGAAGACTGTTACCTGGCTTGGGAAGCCTACCTGAATCATGTTATGCCGAAATAGACTTTGCTGGGTCAAAAGAAATTCACATAACGCAGCTCCAATGTAAAATTTAGCAGCACAATATATTCACTCTCTCCAGCTCTAATCACACACAAATTTTGCTGATTATTTGAGAGTGTGCATACAAGAAGACCACTGGAAAGAAATATTCATATTTAATGTCCCTGTTTTGTATATTTTTCTATCGTATAGTTAGATACTTTTGTGTGAGAATTTTTCAAAATATAATGCATTTTGTTCTGCTTAAAAATCAAAATCTATATGCACACACTTTTTGTATGGCTTGTATGCCCTGCTTAACCCAAATAATGCAATTTAAATCAGTGATTGAGACATCACCACATAGAAACAAAGTAAATAGGTATGCTTCTATCATCATCATCATTAGGTGCCATGCCGGCTGGCGTAGGCAATCACGGCTCTCCACAGCTCTCTGTCTCCAGAATTATGTATTAAGATCGTTGCTGTTTCCTTGCCATGCCAGGTTGTCAAACTGTCTGATATTTTCTTATGTTGTCGCCCTCTGTCTCTGTTACCTTCATTCTTACCTGTTGTGACTGTTCTCCAAACTTCCCTGTCTCGTGATGTGGCCAAAAAATGAAGATTGTCTTTTTTCTTATATTATTGATTAAGGTCTGTTTCGCATTTGACTTTCAACACCCCTACATTAGTTTTTCTGGCAGTCCATGGTATTCTTAGTATTCTTCTATAGAACCACGTCTTTATTGCCTCTAATTTCCTACTTTCCAGTTTGTTTATTGTCAAATATGCTTCTATATTTTTCATTATTTTCTTTTTCCATTTTGCCTTTTATATATGAGGGGGATTTGTAATGTTTTGCCTCCAGTTCATTAACTATGACAGAAGTGCCCCAAAATGTGTGAAATCAGTGTGATAGTAAACTCTAATCAAGTGACTTTCGAGACATGCAATGGCCTGGAATGTTAAGCATACACACCAGCAGACAGTAAAATGTCAATTTCCATGAACACATAGTGAAAACAATGTGCTGTGATTGAATTCCTGACAGCGGAAAGTTGTGAGTCGATTGACATTCATTGAATAACGACTGTGGTATATGATAGCACAAGCTTATGCCAGTACCATTAGGGGGTGAGCAAAGTGGTGCTTACCCACACACCAGGTTCATAAACAGTGGTTAAATTGGAGCAACTTTGGTTTGATAAAATTTACAGCATCCGTCATACAGCTCTAATCTGCCACTTTTGACTTCTTAACTGCCAAAGATGGATGTGTCATGACATTGGCGCAAATAAAACAGTGACAGCTCACATTTCCATTCTCTGGACTACATCCTGCTGGAAATATAGTAGGGCCATTGTTCTGCTAGAAAGAGATATCCAGCGGAAGTTTGAGAATGAACACAAAAGAAGTGACCTATTTTTTTTCCCTTTATGAAGAGACAGCATTACGCTTCTAATATTTGTTTGTTTGTCTGTCACTATCCCCAAGAACTGTAAGCAACTTTCTTTTACTTTCTATGTGCAGTGGGGTGGTTTCTCAGAAATTTCATACCCAGGAGACTTCTTCTTTTTGGCTTAATACAATGCCTATTGAAGAATCCTTCTACTCTGAGCAGGTATATATTATGAGATCTAATTTACCTGTGTCTCATCTGTGTCTCCAAGTCCCAGGCCTAATTTATTCTGTATGAGATGTATTGGGCAACAGAGACAGTCAAATTATACTTATGGTTGATTCATCTTCCTAGGCACGGTGCTGCTTTGCTAAACACTTCAGGATCCTGAGATTTGACCTGTGCATTTCTCACACACTCGCCTCATCTGTTTATGATGGCCTTCTAATCCATTGCCAAGCACAATTTGTGTTTGAACTCCATTTCGGCTGATTGAACCGGAATGCTTTGCGTCACTGTGTGACAACTGCCACTGGATGCATTGGCACAGAAGTGTCAGAGACATTGCTTATGTTTTTTTTGCAGTCAATCTCATTATGTTTTTTTTGCAGTAAATCTCATTCCATCTACAACCTTCACATCCACTGACATGATTCTAAAAGTGTTGGCCAAGAACACAGCACGAGCTGCCGTATTTATATTTCCATAGTGTACCACAAGCAGGTACTTTTAGGATCTTGGTTATCTGCTAACCATGGGTTCGCACAAGAGCTATTTGGAACTATTTGTATTCCTACATTTCTAATAATAAGGTACAAGCAACTTTGTGCACCTGGTTGCTGGAGAAGATCTCCCTTTTTTTATTTTTGTGTCAATGGAATGCAACAACTTGTCCAACATTGACATTTGTGTATGAACTGGGATGGTGGCTAAGTTGAACACAAATGACACTACAAGAAAAAGAACATTCCAAGTTTTCAGAAAATGTACAGCTCACATGTGAAACTTTAATTTTATTTAAATTATCACCTACAAATTCCCATGTGTGCATATGTGGGCCTATGTGCGTTTGTGTGTGACCTTTTTCATCTTGCTAATAGTGAAAAAGAAGTATCTAGTTGAGCAGTATCTGTCATGAAGGAACCTGCTGTGTGATACAATCACAGCCATTTGTTTTTGTGTCTATCTCTTATGTCCTAAATTTTTTTCATCATATTTTTCCAAAACAATTTCGCCCCTATCTTTGAGTTTGTTCTTAGGCAGTGTGATTATTTGTCAGTGCTTCCCAATTTGTAAGGTCGATATAGAAATCTTTAATTGAGGATTTACAAATATTTGTGTACCTCAGAAATGGTCTATCATGGCTCTGCCCTTCAGAAAGTTCATCAAATAGTACAGTGCTTGGGAATGCAGTATTTGAACAGTCTGTACACATGACCCAGCTATAGCAGTCTATTTTTATTCAGTGTTTCTATTGTAGATGACAACTGAACATGATGAAGTAGCTCAATATTAGTGATTTTGTCTTGCCGTTTATGTCATGATTTTATGGAGCCATCTTAGATTAAAGGTGTTATCTCTCCTCTCATGTTTGAACTAGGCAATCCATGTTTCAGAGTTATAATATAGTGTGCTCAACACACACACTTGATAGATTTGTATCTCTTTTTATTCAATCACTTATCACGTGCCTCTGCACTCACAGTTTTTAAGTAATCTGCGTCGATTGTAATTTTTTTAGTAGTTAGCGATGCTATTGCCGATTGCAATTTTTATTAGTTTGTGACATCACTCTGCCAGTTTATTTCTATTAACAAAATGGCTGCAATATTGATGCTGAACTTGCATTCAACTAATGTTGAGGACGCAATATGCTTGCTGCAAATATGTATAGAATTTAGGACTGGTTGGATGTTAGGATTAGGTCTAACCCTATTCCTAACTCCATGGTCAATACTTCTCCTCTGATGCATTAAATTGAGCATGGCATTATCGATTTGATGCATGGCATTAAATCGTGGCATAACATCCCTCTGCCAGTTCATTGCTATTAGCAAAATAGCTGTGTATCAATGCTGAACTTGCATTCGGCTGATGAGGACGCAATTTAGTATTATAGAATTAAATATAAAATTTAGTAGGGGGGAGTGGGTGTTAGGGCATGCATGGCATTCATCGTGGCATAATAAATTTCTGCTAATATTAGCTATTTTGTTATTCTGACAGCATGGACTGCTGGTGATGTAACTTCATTGACAGCACGAAAACTGCATGCACTATAGCAAAAATGTAATGAAGCTGTGTATAATATCAAACTTCATCCACATTTTAGAAATAATAGTTAGGCACATGATGTGTGATTGTACCCTTTTTTTCATTTTTAGCTTTTGGATTTTCCAGGTTTGTTTGCACAATCTACGAAAATTGGTATCCACCTTTCTTATATTTCTCGTACATATTTAATTCATCATCTAAAGAAAAGTGTGGATGCAATTGTGGAGCTCAGTAACACAAATTGCTAACTTGTTTTAGAAGGTTGCTGTTTAACATTATGCTTGATGGTACTGTAGATCCTTGACACATAACCACATATTGTATATATATATAATATACAATATTATATATCATTTCTTGTTTTATGCAGATATAGACGAACATGGCGACAGTAGACTATGAGCAAACGATAATGGTGTCTTACAATTTTGCCAATGACACAGTAACAGTGCATGAAGATCAGAAACATGGCTTGAAATTACAGACAACACAGTACATGTTCAAATTAATTTCAAACAGCATTTATTTTTATATAAGTGAATAACAGCAAATTATAGTAACTATCATTTATTTGACTGAATACTTTCTTAGACTTCTGCAACATATGTATTCACATTCTTGTTGATAATTTTCAAAATGCACATTAAACCTTCATTGTTTTTATAATGGTTCAATTTATGATAGAGCCCGATTTTTGTGTTATAATTGGTTACATTTTTGATGGGGGGGGGGGGGGGGATTAGAAATTAACTTAGTGGCAGGTGCAGGTTAGAATACAAAAGTATGCACTGGAGATTTAAACATCAAATGTTTATATATTTTTTCGGTTTTATGTTGAATTTGTGATGTTTCAGGAATCCAGTACATGATATAAGATTCTTGATGTCTGAACCGTGCTATAAGAGATTAGATTATTTGGTACACATTTTTTAATACTCATTATTTGTGCTTGCCACTTGTTTTTTAAATTACAAAATAATAAAACACTGAGTGAGGTAGCACTTAAGACTAAGGCTTTACTTAAGACTAACACTTTTTGAGAAATGACAGCTTGTTCTCCTCTTTAGTTAGTTGGTTACATCAGTAGTTGAGTATGAATTCATCATTTTCATGCAATTGTATTATGAAACTGATACTAGGGCTATCACTTGAGGATGAAGTAGAATCTTGCTTATTTCTGGTTTGTTTTCATTTAACATTTAATTCACCACTGATATATCTTGGGCCACTTTATCCAAATCTGAGTGATGTTTCTTGTGTGCATTGGTTTCTTTCATTAAAACTAAATATTAGCAATCAGAAACAATTCAATTAATTTTAAACCATCTATGATACTCTGAACTCTTTTATGTAAAACCATATTTTCATGACATCTAATGGATTTTTTAAAATATTTATTTACTATCCATGATTCTTCTTCAGTGTTCATTCTCATACTCCCACAGGATTTCTCTTGTAGCGGGACAATGGTCATACTAGATTTACTGCAGAATGTAGTCCAGAGAATGGAAATGCGTTGTGTCGCCGTTTTATTTGCGCTGATGGCCCGACACATCCATCTTCAGCGGATATGCATGATTCAATTTATTATACAAGTATCATGATTTATCCAGATAACACTGACAAATGCTTAAATACAATAAATTCTACAAATAAAATGTACTTCACTCATGTGTTGTCTGGGCCCAAAAGAGGAGCAAAAAATACCAACACTTTGCCATGCATGTCATTACAAAGCAACTAAGGGTTTTGGGAGTGAAGTCAGCTGTCCCATTCCATAGCTGGTCAAAGTGATTCAGAAGTCATGCTGAAGTCGGATGTGTCAGACCAAAAGGCACAGATATCGCAGCCAATCTGTAAACCATTACACACAGCATTCCATTTTTACATCCTGCTAATCTGCAGGAGTTTAAGAACGAACGCATAATAAGAAGAAATGCACTTCTTTTCAGGAAATTTAAACTTATCAATATTATGTTCTTCTGACATGCATCTCCTTGCTGATATTACCAGAGTTCACATGTGGTAGTGTACTGGGTAAATTATCTTAGAAATATTTGTTTCAAAACATTATCATCATGTAACATATTCAGCATTTAGTATATTCTTTTCATTACTGTAATTATAGACTGAAAGATTATCAATCACCAGCAGTTCTAATTCATCTTTCATAACTCACTATGTATATTATACACTACATATTGCAAGTAGACTACATATTGCAAGTTATAAGCTGATGACATTTTTGTGCATTTTATTCAGGGTAGAAATTGAAAGATGTGGATTAAAAATTATATTGTAATCTAGATCGTATAAGGGAGTGGTGCAATGAATCCGTGGGGCATTAGTGATTCCATCTATAGCAGAGTTTTCTCTCAATAATCGCATTGTGAAGACAATGCTGAGTGTTACATTGTGGAAACAGAGGTTAATATTTCTTTTATACTAGAGATTGGTGGTTTCTGTGATATAGTTAGTATTGGCAATACTAATGCTCAACAACCAGATGCAGACTCAAATATTTAATAAAATCCACATTGAGATCATGTGTATCATACTTGGCACACAAGGGACACTTGGACAAACTGTGTGATACTTACTTAACTTTCCAACTGCAGAATGTATGTTACAGTTTTGCAGAGCATGGGCCTACCTCTAAATCAGTGCTGACAGACCTTCCACTGAATTATAAAATACAGAGTGAAAGGTATCTAATGAATGTTTTGGAGGAGATGTGCTGAGGAATTCATACAAATTGTGTGCATGCTGGATGATGTGGCACCTGATGCTGGATGAATAAATGTGCGTGTAGATTGCCAAACCTTCCAGTTAGTCTGTTTCTCATTCACAGTTTAACATGTCTACACAGCAATCAGGTTTTCTTTATAAATGCTGCTGTATTTGAAAGTTCCCATACAGCTTTCTGTGAATGTCTGTCTCAGTGGGTTAGTGTTCCTCCCTCAGCTGATTTAGTGTAATGCAGTCTTGCAGGATATATGGTTTGTGCTTCCTGCCCACATGGACACAGAGGGTTGAACCAGTCTTAGTCTATTTAATTGACTGCTTAGTTAATCATGTTCTGTCCTGGTGTTGATAACTTGCTCAGCTCTGTTAAGATAGTGATAGTTGTCTTGTGTGGTCAACTTTCCTAATGTTCAACCTTCCTGCACTCCTTCACAGGAAAACATGCAGCAACTAAAGTTTTTTTTAACTTTCCTAATAGCTTTGATGGGGGACCATTTTTCCTTGTGGGTGATTTCTTGGTGTTTTTGTTCCTGTGTTGCTCCATCTTTTGTTTGCGTATCTGCTTTTTTCATTACCAGGTACTTCTAGGTAGTAATAATACTCAATAGAGAATGCAAAAAAGTGGCACACTATTGATGTGGAGTCTTAGGTACAGACAATGATCAGCAAGAATTCTAGGAAAAGTGACATACACAGATGGTTTGATGTGGTGTTTGGCTTTCACAGCTCAGTATGTTTATAAGCCCATCATGGAGGAGAGTGCACTTTCTTTTCTGCATGGCAATGGAGATTATACAGTGAACAAGGCCTTCTACTGGATGATCATAACAGAATGTAACTCATGTCTGAATCCTCAGTGAGTTGATAAGCAGATATAAAAAAAATAACAAGTGGGCTATGTTCATGAATAGTGACTTGAGACAGTGTGAGGTAAAGTTGGAAAAAGTTATATTAATTTTAGTGTCTGGCCATGCAGGTGTTCAGGACAATGAGAGAGAAGATTGGCTGGTGTGTGCTGTCACAGTACTTGGTCGTAGAGCAGTAAGCCAAGCTGACATGCTAAACACATGAAAGACAGCATAAACAAATGAAATTAACAAGTGACGATTCCTTTTCCATGAGCAGAATAAAGGAACTGGACTTGAAATGTGGCATCACCAGAAATAAGTACCACAGTGTTCATCAACAGAATAATGTTCATCTACCGTAAGAAAGTTGGAAATGCCACTTGTCATATAATTGCGAATATACTCGAGGAGATTGGACCACCTATGGACATGTTATGAGTGTAATGATGATTTGACAAAGGCCTATTATGTTATATATGTAAATATGTACGCATAAACATATACGCTTACATAATGTGGTATTTACAGTGATATTAATATAATGCTATGTTTAAATGACATTCCTTTATGATTTTATTCTAAGCATCAATGATAAATGACATGATATCAAATATTGTATTTCATGTGCTAGAAGTATTTTATATTTTGATACCTTCTACATATATTTGCTTGATTTAGACATTTTGTGTTTCTTCCTTTTTCACATTATTTTCATGCTTGGATCCATTTTAAAAATCAAAATCATTTCTATTGTTTTTTTCTGTTCTAAAAACAAGTATATCATTGCCAGAGTGTGGATTTTATTAATGCATTACTTGACTTTATTACTGCATAAAATGTTGAACTCCTTTTGTTTATTCATCCATGCTTGGATTATGCTCAAAAGATACACAATATATTAAAATCCAGCATTTTTTTAATTCTTCCACGCACAGACTGTTCTCATAAACTGCAATAGCTGTTAATATACTGTTCTGTTTTTTCTTTTTCAATACATTTATTGGACTCAATTCCTATGTCAGTTATTCTGTTTTTGTCTGTTGAATGTTTTTTTTTATTCATGGACAGCTGAATTGATGCAATATCATTTAATTTATCATATTGTTTTATCTCATGGACTCAACTGCAACGTCGATTCTTAATATCATATAATATTATCTATCAAATGGTTGCAGGATTTCATGCGATTGGATGTTTGCATACAAAATAGTGGAACATGCCTTATATATGATTCTTGATTAGGAACAAGCGTCACAGCACTAGAAACATTCCCATATATCTCTGCTTGCCGTTCCATCAGCCATCTAATTGTGTATACGCTCAGTGTCCCATTCAGTTGCTGGTTCTTCTGATCTTTCCGAGAGGGAGCACTTTCTTCCATCGCCTCTAGTTCCTCCAATTTTTGCCATCCTCTGAATATGTACATTGTTTCGTTCAATTTCATGCTCATCTTTTCGTAGGGTATCCATGACTGCCCTAATTAATTCAATCTTATCTCATTGTCATTCACCTAGGCTTTACCAGCCAACACATCAGCTCTTTTATTTCCCCTGACCCCAGCATGACCTGGACATTAGATCCATGTAATGCTCTGTGCATTATTCAGAAGAGTGACCCACTCAGTTCTTATCATACACTTTTCTATCTTGCGAAGCATACTTTAAGAGTCCGATAGAATCACTGAGTCTGTTGGTGATTGCGTCGCCAGCCAAGTGAGAACTGCTGTCACTGCCTCTATTCCCATTCTCATACTTGATGACAATGCCTTAAATATTCACACATATACCCCTATGTGCATAGACCCCTATGTTTAATATGTAGGCCCAGCTCCTATGATTGTACCTCCTTTTGTTATTTAGCCACATTTGAATGTAAATATGTTGTGGTGTTAGTTTACATCGAAACTGTGGTATCTGTGGATTTTTGGCCCAGTATAACTAAGAAAGATACAGATGACTCAAATAGCAGAAACTATTTCTATTTTTTTAAATTTGACTTCTTATCCCTAGTTGTTTTTCTGAGCTTAACATTTCAGATTTGATTTTCATGTAGGCCTATAGCATTCTCTGCCATTATTTTATGGACTGTGGCATCAAAGTTGTAGCATATAAATGATAAACTCTATTCAGTAAAATTCCCTTTTCCACACCTTTGAGGTTTATTGGGGAATATGGTGTTGAGGCGTGTATTTTTCCTTAACCAACAACATACCTAGAGATGATGTGGTCTGCATCATATATGCCATCTTTATTTTCCAAGGAGACCCTGGGCCAATTTCCTTAGACTATGTTATCCTAGAAGCTGTTGGTGATTTTTAAAACATTTGCAGTTAAACTTTAAACTCCCGTCGAAGATGGGTGTGTCGGGCCATTGGTACAAATAAAACGGCAACATATCGCATTTCTGGACTGCATCCTGCTGGAAATCTAATAGCACCATGGTTCTACTACAAGAGAGATCCAGCGGGAGTTTGAGAATCTACGCTGCAGAAGAAGAAGAAACTTTAAATCTGATCACCAGGCTGGGAAACCAGTACACTAACCACTGAGCTACAATGGCCCCTCACATAATTCTATTACAGAACTAAAAATTAACATTTATTTTGTACATATTTTTCTTTCTGAATTTGCAGCCATTCACTTGCTATTTTATTGCAGAAAGATGTTAAAAATTATCTGACTATTACAAGGAAAGGTAAAATTACTAAATGGAGATCTGAAAACCTAATCCACTCCCAAGTACTCTCCTTAAAATTTCACAGACTTCTTCCAGTAGTCCTGAAAATATTGAAAGTACCCGGTACTTCTGAAGGATTTTTTTCTGGGGGAAATCGAGTGCAGCTAGATCATAGCACTATGGTTTATCCTTTTTCTTCTTTCCTTCCTCTTTACCCTTTACGGGAGATACAATGTTCTTGTTCTCGCTTTTCTGGCATCTTCAGATAATGTCATTTGGTGTTCGTTTAATGTCTCTTTGATGTAGTCGATCCAGCGTACTCTAAGTCTACCCCTGGCTCTTCTTTCTGCTTCTCCTCTTTTCATATATGATTTATAAATTAATGAATCACACATCATTCTTTCTAGATGACCAAACCATTGCATTTGTTGATTTTGAATGTATTGTAGAATTGATTTGTCCTTGATTTGTTTTATACTTACCGGTATTCTACGCAAATTGGGTTATTTTCATCTGCATTTTCAGCCTTTAGAACAAGCAGAATTGCAAAGAGTAATGTCAGGGGTTATTAACCAAGGGAATACTGTGATTAACCAAAAAAGTTTTGAGTCATGCAAACAACTGGGGAGTGGTATGACAGACCTGCCAAGCACTTGTTGCCAATAATATGGCCATTTGCAGTGCACAACATTCAGAAGTCATCTGATGACCCCCATCTAGTAGGTCTACTCTGTGGTAATGTTTCATGCTGCACCACTCCATTGAAGCAAAAGAAAATAGTCAACATATCTTTGATGTTACTGTATATCTGCTTGCTTTCTTGGATCTTGGAGATGTACATCTCCATTAGGATGACTTGCACCTGTTTCTTGGTCATACCTGCAAACCCATGATTCATCACAAATTATAACATTCTCCATTAGTGTGCTGCCACACACTAAAAAGTTATTCTATGACTAATTTGTATAATTCTCATGACAACAAGCCCTTAGGAGAGGGATGGATTTGTAGCATTCAACCCTTCCCCCCCTCCCCCTTAGTAAAATAGAACATGACATTTAGTACTAAATATGTAATTAAATATGAAAAACAAAATATAACAAATTTCCCAAAATAAAAAGATCTCACCAAAACATGTGTATTAGCTTATTTATTTTTGTAGAAAGAAATTGCCTTACCAAGGTTATATCTATGGTCTTGCATGACATCTTAGAAGAATACCTATTGAATCTTCAAGGCTGAATGGTTTTGACTTAGGTACTGACAAACCTAAGTTTTGCAATATTTTATGCAAAAGTGCTGTTCAGGTCATTCCATCAATTTACACTAAATTAAAATCTGACAGTTTGTTAGTTAATTCCATGATGCTGACAATTTTTACATCTATCTTCATGATCTGTAACAAAGTCAACTAACTTATATTTCAAATAATGTATAAATAAACATTGCTTCTAGAGACAAAGAAAAAAGGTTCTAAATGAAAGAGTTGATATCCTACCTAAACTACTGCTTCTAAATAATGTGATATGTGAGTGAGAAAAAAACTTCCAAAAAAGGGTTCAAAATCCATAGAGGTTTAACCTCAGGTTTTCCCCCATATGTATTCCATCCCTCTCAATAAAGCAGCATGCCCCTGCTGACAGTAACACTCATAACATGTAACTCATAACTTAAGCAATAATCCCCAGGAATCTCCAAATAAATTCATTTTGGAAACTAGACATCACAAGTCAGATTCAAATCTGCACATTCTTGAGCACAAAGCAAATAATTTACTCATCACACCAAGACACTCATAAAATTGCCATAATCTCCTCAAATGAGGAAACCATCTGTGTTTTATTTATTTTTGCAGAGAATATATAACCTTTTGAATATGTCTTGATATAATCCTTCATGTTATTGTAACATTTTTGCTCAAGTGTGAAAGTAAACAGTCCCTCATAATCTATCACTTTACACATGTTTATAGCTTTCTATGTAAGAAAGAAATATCATTTGTATATTATCTCCACATATATTTTGTTTGAATTTTGTTTATTATTCACAATATATGCTCTGGGATATGGTATTTGCTTAAGATATCAAGAAAGATGAATTACATTACAAGGGCTGTTCACTAAATCCCAGGACATCTGTCAGAGTCTATGATGTCTTGCACACATGCCATGATCTTGTGTGTGTGAGGTGAATGGTCTGTTTTGATGGTGGTCATATTTTAAGACATCCAGTTTTGAAACATGAATCCCACTTAAATGTTTTAGAAAGGATTTAGGGGACTATTTTGTGATGATGTCTTAAATATGGCATCACCTCTGTTACCCTGTTTTAACCAGATACCCCTTATAGTCGCTGTGTGTCACTTCTGCTGGTAGACAACTACAGTCATCTATGGGCACTTTTTAAAAAACTTGTTTCATTGCAGTCGATATTAAATTGTTATTTTGCTCCGCGTTAATACCTGACCATGACCTTTGCGTAGGTCATGCTTTCTCTGCATATTTACATCGTGGAAATATTATGTCTGCCCTTTTTTTGAGGAATTTTTCAAAATTTGTGGAGTTTTTACATAATTTTTCCGCATTGGAGGATATTGTTCGTATGTACACTGATGATGACAGCAGTAGTTACAATGGAAATATGCAGGATATAAGTAATTTGTATACCAATTATAATGTGGAAAGGGACAGTGAAGTTCCTTGTTAGATAGGCCTAATGTTTCTGATAAAGAGAAGGAAATTCATGGTACTAATTGTGACATCGCTTTTTAGTAGAAGTTGAGAATTTTGTAGAACATGTTGGATCTGTACATAATCTTGATGAGATTGCCACAGTTTATGAATACTTTAGCATCATTATCATTGATGAGTTTATCAATTTGCAGCAGATCTGACAAATTTGTGTGTAACTTACTCAAAGAATAAGCAAGAAAAGAAGACTCATCTGTAACTACCATTGAAATTAAATATCTTTTTTAATATTTATATTATGATGGGCCTGTGTATTCTGCTTGAATAGCATGTACTGAAGTACAGATGACGGGTTAAATGTTTCAGACATATCAACCAGTTTGGGGAAAAGGAGATTTGAGAATATATCTCAATATTTTCATCTCAATATGACTCCACTACTCAGCATCCCAAGGTAAAAAAGAAACTTTCCCCACATTATGCTGAGTTTGACAGTTTATTTTTTAAATATACATGTATTAAATTATCTTTGATATAGGTTCATGTAAGACTATTCATTTTTCTGCCAAGTCTGAGTGTGATATGATGAATAGTTTGAAAGAAAATGCATTTTTAACATTATCATATCAATAATTTAGTGTTGTATCCCTTTAGTGACGGGGAATTGACAATAGGAAAATCTCATAGTGGTGAAAGGGTTAAAGACCATCTCGCAAGCACTGCAGCATTGACTCAAGCTCTTAGGACACCACGGCTCTTGATCACCCAGCTTGACATGGCCATATCAGCACACGGTATTAGCAACTTTGAAAAGAGTAGAACACCACAGACAATTCAAAAGGCAAAAATGAAAGGAAAGTCAGACTGCTTTACTTCATCTCAAGACATTCTTCATTCGTGTTCAAACTGCAACAGGATTATTGAAGTTCAGATTTCACTCCTCAACCATCTGAGGGCTCACAAACACAAAACTTAATTGTCCTTTTTAATGCCATGTTCATCTTTGCTTGCAAAGGAGGAACATCATGGCTCTGATTAATTTTATTATTATTGTTGTTATTATTATTATTATTATTACCAGTACTGTGGTCACCAGCCCCAAGAAAAACTAGGCTGTAGACTTTATGCATCAGAGTTTTTTCAAGTGACCAAAGTTTTCTTGCTGTGTAATACAGTGGGCAGTTGTAAAGAATATGTACTGTGTCTTATATAAATTGTCCACAAGTGCATATATTGATATCACCAACTCCAAATTTCCTATAAATATGTGAGTCTGTTGTGACATGTTCTATATCTAAAAATGACTGCTTATTTCTTGGTATACTTTTTGACTATTTTCTTATTAACTATAAACTCTGTCTTGCAATTATCATTTACAACTCTGTCTACTAATTCATGAGTGGTGTGGTAATCTAGTTGATAATGAGCTTGCTTATTATAACCAGGTTACAGTGTTTCAGGTTTGAAACCACATCTGGACAACAAAAAACAGTCTTGGTCAAGATTTATTGCATGACATAACCGCTCCTCCAGTCGACCCTGTAAATGGGTACCTGATGAATAAGTTAGGGAAAGTAAAGACAGCAAGGAAGAGAACTAACCAACCACCTAATAGTTGCTGCGGCTTAGTACATGAAGAGTTGTCTTCATCCCTGACAGAAGATTGCTGTAATGAGACATACCGTTACCATTAGCTACTAATTCATAAATTATTAGTAGTTTTCATGAGAATTTTCAGTGACTAATAGTACTATTATTTACTATGTTCCCTGATAAATCTTACCATCTATGTATATATAAGATATTTTTATAATTACAAGTATTTGGTGAATTTTGCTCATTTTTGTCATGAATCTGTTATTCATTCACTGGAACTTAATATATGTCTCCTTATAAAAAATATATGTATATTCTTAGTTTATAAAAGTAAGGTAAAAATGGGTGTGGTGAGAAAAGATCAATTTGTAAAATTATCAGTTTGTTTTTAATTTGTATTTCCCTACCTAAAGTTATATGGTATGGCTTGTCTTCTTTCATAGCATTGATAACCAACTTGAGTTTGGCAGCAGTCCACAGAGAGTTAGCAGCTAGATTAATAAGTGACAGTAAATATGTACACTTATTTATTTTATGTATATACACATCAGCAATGTTTGTACATTTTCCTTGAAATATATTATTATTTTTTTTGCAAAACACTGAACTTTTTTTTATTTGTATAGTTTATGTCAATGTTATTACAGTTAGTGTTTACTATATGTTAACCCATTCAATCCCTGAGAGCACACAGGCACCCAATATATATTCAATCCCGGATAACCTGTTACTGGTTCCATACGAATACAGATGCTAAAGTTAGCCCTGAATTGATTGCCAGTATTGGCCAGTATTGGCTTCCAGTATTGTTTTCGGATCGTTTCTAGCACATGGCATTTCCGAACTACGAACGGTTTATAATGACCTTTAATTTCTTGCAAAATTTGGTAAAAATGGACCTACTTATGATTCAGATGATGTTGATAGGAAATTTTTTAACCTTTAGAGCCCTGGCTTAAAATTACAAACTTCCCCCAGGGCCTGACTTATTTTTTGGAAAATTTGCGTTATTGATGGTGGGTGTTTTGAAAACGTCATAACTTTTTTGTTTTAAAAGATATCAAAATAATTTTTGCACATCTAAATAAAGGAGTGAATAGTGAATATTATCGTGTTTTTGTTGTTGTTGTGTGTGTGATATGACAGTTGTGAGCAAGTTTTGAAGTTGAAAATTCTGGTGAAAAACGCAAAACGTCATTTTCAAAATCGCAAAAATATCTTCGTGACGACCCTAATACATGAGAAATGTGTGACAACATTGATAAAATCCTCATAAATACCTATACTTATTGTATATATATTGTTTTATATCCAAACTAATATAATATGAACTAAAAAAACTAATAAAACGTGAAGAAATTGCATATAACGTCCGTCCGGTCAACACTGGTCTATGCCGACACGCAGCGTAATTATTGTCCATGCACACACGTGTCACCCCTGATACATATTTTTTTTGTGCTTTTTAATGAATACACACACATTCTTATCAAATAACAACATATTAAACACAAAAAACAACAATTAGAACATGTAGTCACGATCACTTACCCATGCCACGCGGTACTCAATTTGATAGTAAAATACGGCCGAAAATGGCTAAAGTCGCTCTAGAAATGTGTTGACAAATTAACCGGCTTTCTCTCTCTTACAATCGTAATGAGTAAAGGAATTTGACCTTTAAACTGTGACGTATTCCTAGCTTCGTGTTGCGGGAATTCTATGTCATATAAGCTTTAACTTCGTGAAGTTCCGTGCTCGGGAATGGAACGATATCGTATGGCGTGGGATTGCGACCACAGGCAATACGGGATGCACACGCAAGGTGCATTGTTGCGACCATAGGGGCCTAAAGGTTAATGGAATTCTAGAGAACATGACTGAATCAGATATTGATTGGGTAGTACTCCAGACTGGCTCCCACAAGTAGGTACTTGGACAAAATTTTCAAAATAATGCTGCATAATTACAAATAATATAGTTAGATAGCCCTTAAAAATTGCAATTCAACAATACCTCAACCAAGTCTGTATGTCAATCCTGAAAAAGTTATGAATTTGACATCAAAATAATTTACACGGAACATATAGGAAAATATTGATAAAACTTGGACTACAAAATGTAGCCAAGCTGATAATTTCTGAATTATCTTTGTTATTTTCTATAATACAATACACAAGCTATACATTTTTATGTTTGCGGAGACAAGACACTTATGTTGATCACATTTCTGGAATTTTCTGATGGACACAGAACTAATTTATATTCAAAATGGCCACTAATTTGCATAACTATAATGAAAATAAATTATATATCTATTAAACATATTAAAATACCACAGAAACTATATTTTTGTATTCGCAAAGCCATACTGCATCTATTGATCACATTGCTGTGATTCTCAGATGCACATACAACTAATTAATATTCAAAACGTTGGCTAATTTGCATAATTTAAACAAATATTGATATTTTAAAAAATTAACTGCTGGTTTGGGCATTGTTTTACTCTCTTAAAAGTTACATATATAAAAAGAAAAATGGTTACAGAACTTCATAAATCTAGTTTCAAACACAACAAAAAAGGCTCACACTATTTTAAACCCTGTCACAAGAAATTTATAGCCTAAGCAAAATTTTCAAAACACTCTAATCCCAGATGTCCAAGTACCTACCATAAGACTGTAGGGTAGAAGAAGCATTTTAAAGACACTTTTAAGACATCACTGACCACTTCACAATAGACACAAATTTATGGGAGAATTTTGCACAAGACAGATCCTATTGGCGTCACAGAATCAAGAGTGGTACAGCAGCTGCAGAGAACCTCAGACATTAAATTGCGCAACAAAAACACGCTAGACAAAAGGCAAGAGTTGCTCAATGTCCCAGATTCCTCCCCCACATGCTCAGAGTGTAGTAGACAATTCCAAACACGCATGGGACTCATTAGTCACAGTCGGGCACACCTCAGATATCATAAACTTCAGCATCATCCTAGTTGAGCTGAATGGTCGTTGTCGACTCCGATGGACGAACAACAATAGTAGTTCAGTATTTAACAAACCTGGTTGAAATTAGTGCCAATCTTTAGTATAGAATGATGTGGCCATTCCCCCCACACCATAGACCTAGTAATGATTGAGAATAGTCAACACAGCTGATCTATGACAATATTGATTAATTTCATAAGAAATCAGGTCCTACAAATGACATTGATAAAGATTAATCTGCTTAGATCACGACTAGGCCTATATAACACTATTTCTACGTGATTCATTCATGCGCAGAGCTAACCAATGGTGTGTATGCCAGTATACACATTTTCAGAAAAACCAGATACCATACTTTTTTTGGAAACCTGTTTCACCAGATATCTAGGGCTTTCTTTATGTGAACTAGGACTATATGTTTGCACCAGTTAACAATTACAGAATGTTGTTGTCATGCTGTGTAAAGGAGACTGCAGCCTTTATTGGAACATTTATCAGCAAACTATTTGACACAAGTAAATGAAACCGACATGAAATTGGTGATCATTTTTTTCTCTCTCGCATGTTACATGACAAGTGATCTTGTCTTATATGACATTCACTAAGATATGTTCACAGATCAGTACCTCTTCCATTTATCTGTTAATTAGACTTTGAATCATAAAAATTGATTGCAAATCATATTTTTTATTAAGTTTTTTTGCACAATCACCCCTTATTTTTGTGGAGTTATTCGCCTTGCCCTGAGATTGAGGCCTGGAGTTTTTCCTAATCGGTTGGGATTTAAAGGGTTAATAGTTGTTTGAGATTATATGACATCATTGCATTATAGCTGTTCAGTCTACCCAAGCACATGTTGAAAGTATGCTGATCATTCATTGGTTAAACACATTCTTTGCTCTGCACTTTGGATGATAAGTCTTACTTGTAATAAATTGGGGTTTTCATTACCACGAATATTTTATGGTAGTGTGTCCTGATATAATCTAATTGGACTTTGTTGTCCACTGGTTGAAAGGGGCATGCTTCTCCAAAAGAGAGGCAAACTCATTAACTACAGACAGTCTTACTTGTGCCTCATTTTAATACGGAATTCCCTCAATCGCAACTTAGATATAACATCAGTCATGGGGATAAGAGCACCTCTGGACCTGTTCAGTGTGCGCTGATGATAACCTGCAGTCAAAACTCATTTTCCACTTCCAGCAGGGCTCTAGACATTCTTTGATGCCATTGAGATGTGAGTATATATAAGAATAGGGAGAATATCATGAAAAGAGAAGAAAACAAATAAAGAGGTTCTAGAAACACTTAATATGAAGAAAGAATTATTAACTCTTTCAGGTCTTGATTAGTTTTAGGTTTGGACCAAATTAATTTTCATGAGTAGAAAAATTTCCTTACATGTGTTTTTCATTGTATCACTTGACATACTAATATTGATAAATAGTGTATGTGTAATAT
This sequence comes from Meghimatium bilineatum, assembly GCA_034231615.1. Taxonomy (NCBI): domain Eukaryota; kingdom Metazoa; phylum Mollusca; class Gastropoda; order Stylommatophora; family Philomycidae; genus Meghimatium; species Meghimatium bilineatum. The sequence continues at coordinate 33,297,941 of CM067308.1, read as the reverse complement.
ATCATTGGAAAGAGGAATGGATACAGAATATGAATATATAAGTACATTGATCATATATGATTACTTTACACGGTTAGAGTTAGTAAGACACAAAACAAGAAAATGAAAATGTTAATTTATTAGTATAAATATTTTGACTTACCCAAATGTATCCATACTTGTCATTGTTTAAAATATATTTTTCAATAATGTTTACACAGGTATATCCAATTATCTTCATTATACAGTTTATGTTATGAATTTATATCAATAAATGTTAAAGTTTTGTATATTTTTCTGAATGACACCAGAAGCAATAAAAATATGAAAATATTTACATCCAGTCACAGCTTTATTATTTACAAGTTTTTATTTGTTACAAATGAGCTCATCTTGTGTGGTATTCCCTAAAGCATGATTTAGCACACAGATATGGCTTATGTGAACATCCTATGCAGTAGTAGCTACTTCACTTTCGTATCTGCTTAGTAGCACAGTGAGCACATTGTCTGTCTTTTCCACTGAAGTCGATGAGATGGACGGTCCCCTGATACCTCTCAAGCTCTGTATTTACTGGCTTTCTTCCTGGCTTGGACAATAAAGCAGCATCAATGTTATTAGGTGCCTCTAATTCAAATAAACTAGAGTTCCTCTATCAATATGTCCTTGAAGTTTGAAAGGGGCATAGGCTTCTCAGTGTGAGGGCGGCTCAGTGTGTATAAAATGTGGGCGTTGAGTTGCGTCATCTCCACACACCCACATAAATACTTTTTTCCACCACTTTACTGTTTTTCTTGTGTGGTTTCCATAATATGAAATCATCTGATCCACTCTATCACATCCATTCATTGACATATTGTAATTATGAATGAGTGATGGATTCTGGACTTCACTCCTACCCTCAATTCTAATTTCACATGTTGCGCTTCCACTTGTTGTTACCAGTTGGCAAGGTTTCTTAGATTTTTTTTATCTCTCCAGCTGACACACATAACTTGATCTTCCTCATTTATGAACCATTTTGGTTGATTGACAGCTATTTTCTTATTTTTGATTCCTGGTGGAAACCCTCGTCTGTTCACATTGAGAGTTCCAGTATAATGGGGATTTCTCTGCTGCAGAAACTGGACAAGAGGTAAGGAAGAATAATACCTGTCAGCAAAAAAATGGTGATGTCCTGTGATGCCTTCTAGTAGTTTGTCAAAGATTTTGACAGCATGGGTAGACTTTGTGTCAGTTTCTAGCCTGTATGTTGTGTCCGCACCAAAATATACCAGCAGGGTGAAAACATATCCGGTGATGGAGTCGCAGAGTCCGTATGACTTTATATGGTATTTTTTTGGCTTGCTTGCATTATATTGCTTGTGCCTAAATCTTCCCTTGTGACCTATAACCATCTCATCTATACATATGTTTTCAGAAGGATAGAATGCATTCTGAAAGCTCGCAACTAATTCATTTATGAACAGCTCTGTTTTACATTTACCTTGTGCATCAGCTCCAGCCACATGAAGTATTGATTGGTAAATCAATAAGAATTTGGTCCTGCTGAAAATTGATCCAAACCAGGGGCTACTTCTGTGTGTTTTTATGGACCAAAAATCCTTTATAGAATGTTTGGGGTCCAAACCCATGTTTATCAGGGTGGCAAGAAACTTCATACAAAATATTTCGGTCGAGCGGAATCCATTTTGAATAAGTAGAGTATTTCCTTCGAGATGTATTCATTTTCAATTTCTGCAGGGCATAAGAAATTACATTGGCTATTAGATTGTCAATTATTGGTTCTGTCATCAAGGATAGAAAATACTGGAGAGGTGAGGCATTGTCAGGAAGGCCAAGTTTGCTGCCAGAATGTATCTGTATGAAGTGAGACACTCCTATACTCTCTCCTTCTAGGGCTTCACGCCACACAGCATCAGTCCTAAGTCTACCTTGTTGATTTGTGGAAGTTTGATGCATAGGCCTACTTGTAGCATTAGTAGGCCTATAAGTACCAGCTAAATCCTCTGAATCAGTAGATTCATCACTACTATTAGATGCTTCTTCAGAGGACCTAACATTCCTTGATCTGGTGCAATCAGTTGCTGAATGTTTAATAAAACCTACACTAGTTTGCTTTCGTTTCTTACTTTTCTGCAAGTCAACACTATGCCTATAAACACTATCAGAATCATCATTATCCGATTCACTAATTAACAAGCTCTGAAACATAACCATAGCTTGTTCTGCACTGTATCTAGAAGTGGGCGTTGCCACTTTTTTTCAGAATTTCAGAAATAACAAACAGCGTATTGCTGTCAAAGAAATGGTTTGAAATGCACACAAGTCGTCTTTAGTTTTCTAAAGGAAGTGAAGTTTCCTGGATGTTCAGAGGTTAACATAAAAACTTGAACTGGGCCAAACGAAATATAATTGATCAATATATGATCGATCTAAAATCAAAACCATAAAGTGGCGAAAGGTCCTGTAGACCCGATATATATAGAGCCGATATATCATGGATCGGTCTCCAATGAGTTAAATAACCATAGTAAATTGTTATTATTATTTCTTTCTTCTGTGATTTATCTATATTTCTGTTTCAATAACCGAAGTAAAATGTCATTAGTATTTCATTCTTCTAAGATTTTTCTATATTCCTGCTTAAATAACTAAAGTAAAATGTCATTAATATGTCATTCTCCTGAGAAATATTTTCATCCTGCTTAAATAACCAAAGTAAAATGACATTAGTATTTCATTATTTCATTTATCTATATTCCTGCTTAAATAACCAAAGTAAAATGTCATTAGTATTTCATTCTTCTGGTATTAGTCTATATTCCTGGTTAAATAGCTAAAGTAAAAAGTCATTAGTATTTCGTTCTTCTGGGATTTATCTATAATCCTGGTTAAATAACTAAAGTAAAAAGTCATTAGTATTTCATTCTTCTGGAATTTATCTATATTCCTGGTTAAATAACTAAAGTATAATGTCATTAGTATTTCATTCTTCTATCTATCAATCAATCAATCAATAAACCCATAACCCTTCAGGGTCGTAGGGGTACCACATTGATGGTTCAGCACACAGACTCCACCAGCGAATTCTATCCTCAGCGATGCGGATGACTGTGTGGAAATATCTAGCCCTGTCCATTCCTTGATGTTGTCTGTCCATGTCTTTATTTGTCCTCCTCTGCTTCTTCCACCCTTGACAGTTCCCTGCAGTATTGTTTTTGACAAGGAATCGTGCCTGCATACATGTCCGAACCATGCTAGTTTTCGTCGTTTCACTATTGAAAGCAATGGCTCCTGGACACCTGCACACATCTCTACTTTATTTCTTACGTACCCATTGGTCTTATGTTCCCTATTGGAAATTTGTAGAATTCTTCTGTAGCATTTATACTCGAAAGCCTGTAATCTTCTCTCCATGTCCGCAGTGAGTGTCCAACATTCACAACCATACAACACAACAGAAAGCACCAGCGACTTATACAGTTTGATTTTCACTCCAACACTTCTATCTATATTCCTGCTTAAATAACTAAAGTAGAATGTCATTAGTATTTCATTTATCAGGGATTTATCTATCATTAGTATTTCATTTTTCAGGGATTTATCTATATTCCTGCTTAAATAACTAAAGTAAAATGTCATTAGTATTTTATTTATCAGGGATTTATCTATATTCCTGCTTAAATAACTAAAGTAGAATGTCATTAGTATTTCATTTTTCAGGGATTTATCTATATTCCTGCTTAAATAACTAAAGTAAAATGTCAGTAGTATTTTATTCTTCTGGGATTTATCTATATTCCTGCTTAAATAACTAAAGTAAAATGTCATTAGTATTTCATTTTTCAGGGATTTATCTATATTCCTACTTAAATAACTAAAATGCCATTAGTATTTCATTCTTCAGGGATTTATCTATATTCCTGCTTAAATAACTAAAGTAAAATGTCATTAGTATTTCATTTTTCAGGGATTTATCTATATTCCTGCTTAAATAACAAAAGTAAAATGTCATTAGTATTTCATTTTTCAGGGATTTATCTATATTCCTGCTTAAATAACTAAAGTAAAATGTCATTAGTATTTCATTTTTCAGGGATTTATCTATATTCCTGCTTAAATAACAAAAGTAAAATGTCATTAGTATTTCATTTTTCAGGGATTTATCTATATTCCTGCTTAAATAACTAAAGTAAAATGTCATTAGTATTTCATTTTTCAGGGATTTATCTATATTCCTGCTTAAATAACTAAAGTAAAATGTCATTAGTATTTCATTTTTCAGTGATTTATCTATATTCCTGCTTAAATAACTAAAGTAAAATGTCATTAGTATTTCATTTTTCAGGGATTTATCTATATTCCTGCTTAAATAACTAAAGTAAAATGTCATTAGTATTTCATTTTTCAGGGATTTATCTATATTCCTGCTTAAATAACTAAAGTAAAATGTCATTAGTATTTCATTTTTCAGGGATTTATCTATATTCCTGCTTAAATAACTAAAGTAAAATGTCATTAGTATTTCATTTTTCAGGGATTTATCTATATTCCTGCTTAAATAACTAAAGTAATATGTCATTAGTATTTCATTTTTCAGGGATTTATCTATATTCCTGCTTAAATAACTAAAGTAAAATGTCATTAGTATTTCATTCTTGTGCAAAGCATTCAACTGCTGCACTAAACTCTGGGATCACCACCCAGTATGCCTGACCTGGTCATGAACAGTTTGTCACATGACTCATAACATTGTGAAACTATCTACTCTGCTCATTGGTAGCATATCCTATTCAGGACGTAGCCATCAACCCAGCATTTTTTGGCTTTAGTGATTTTCTAGGCAATGTAAATAAGTTCAGTAGTTTGTCATTGCTATCTGAACGATCTGGGTGCTCAAATACCTATTGCAGGGATCAAACTCTGTGTCTTTGTCATTACAGAATGGCTCTGTACCACTTTACCAAAGAACCAGACTCAGTTCATTGTCTATTGTCTATCCCCAGGCGAATGATTGTTGATCGCATTCACACTTGCCGTTAAGCGTAGTGGTGGTATCTTAAGCTGTCATTTCAAGGCCAGATGTGTCGCAGAGGTTGCATTTAGTCCATGTTTGTTCAAGGTTATCTTAATGTTTTCTATCCACCGTTTTCTTGGTCTACATTTGGCTTTACGCCCGGATATTCTTGTATTATATGCTCTTATTGGTATTTGGTTTGGCTTCATTTTCATAAGGTGACCGAACCATTTTACTTGGTGTCTCTCAATATGTTTGATACATGACATTATACCAACTCTTTTCCTAATTTCTTCATTTCTTATTTTATCTAGTCTGGTAACCATTGCAGCTTTCCTCAGACACTTCATTTCACATGTGATGATTTTTCTTTGCTACGAAGCTGTTAAAGACCATGTTTGACATTGGTAGCACAGTGTTGGTATAAAAATTATAGATATTATTTGTTTTTTAATTTCCATCTTGATCTTTGGATGAAGAGGTAATGGTGAAAGTTGGTAAGTCACTGTGTTTGCTTTCTGGCACCTTGTTTCTATTTCTTTGTCTAGTCTTCCATCTTCGGAAAAAATGCTGCCTAGATATTTAAATTCTTTGGCTTGTTTCACTTTGGTGTTATCTATTGTTATATTCATTGGTGTTGGAGACTTGCTAATTTTCATAACTTCTGTTTTTTGTACATTAATTTTCATGTTGTACTTCTGACATGCTAACAACAATGCATTGATGTGCTTTTGCAAAGTTTCCTCATCTTTGTATATTAAACTTTGTTCATCAGTAACTCAGTTCATACACATACTAAATTGACAGACATGCATCACCGCACTGGACTTTTATTCACCGATTCATTTCTCATGGCTTTACTCCTTTACTGATTAAATAATGGATAACAACACTGCTCCTCTATAATGCTTGTCAATCAATTTTATGTGTGATATTCATCTTTAAACTGTTGTTATAATGTCATGTTGTTTGTCTGTACCAAGATGGCATGTGCAGGACACTCTTGATTTCTTTAACAACAATATTAACAAGTTTAACGAATGTTTCCCCCTCCGAAGCCAGATAAATGAAACACAACATCAGCTAACAAGAACATGCATATATCACACACAGACAGTGGATCAAAGGGCATGAGTCCATGGACTGCTGCATCAGCCATCAACGTACAAGTTACAAGACAATGCCATATAATTTCTATCACACTTTTAAGGTTTTCATTCAAAGCACTCTTAGTATAGTAACTTTGTATAGTATAGTAACTTAATGTATTGTAACTTAGTATAGTAACTTTGTCGAGTATAGTAACTTAATGTATAGTACTTAGTATAGTAATTTAGTATAGTAATTTTATATAGTTACGTTGTATAGTGTAGTAACTTATTGATCTCCCCAGTGTTAGAGTGCAACATCAGGTAGCACAGGTTAGGTCATACCTTAAAGTAACAGAATACAACCACCACCCATTACACCAATGTCTAGATCAGTCAAAGGCAGTTAGAAAGTCACAAATAGATCAAACATCTACAATTATCATCCCATTTCTGGCTTGTCCAATGACTTTTGCAGCCAGGATAGGCTTATTAGCCATCTATGATCTCATTGCCAAGGACTTTAGTAACTGAATTTTTTAAAGTAGGTATAAAGATGGCCATCATCACTTGTGATGGACGAACAACATTTTCATGAGAAGACCAGGGTTCATATCAAGTTGGTGAGCTGTGGAGGAGAACACACAGGTGCCTTGCCTAGTGAGATCAAAGATAACAAATGGGGATAGATGGGATACACTCTCAGAAAGAAGTCTAACAATATAACTAAACAATTACTAGATCAGAACCTGCAGGGATAGAGATGAATTGGAAAATCTCATAAAATCTGGGGGGGGGGGGAGAACCATCTTTCACTTGATAGCATTATTGTTTGTGCTATAAGAAATACAATCTACAATCCATGTCGGTGATAGATGTGACTTACAAGACCAATCTGAGCCGCAAAGAGTCTTCCACTGTATGTACCGGTGAAACACAATCCCCATTATGTTTTTGCATGTCTTAGATGTAGAGCCCGTGAACTAACTGCTATTACTTTCTCTTTTGTCTTTATACCATTCCTGATATTTTCCCTCCATGAAACACATTCCATAGCATCCTCTTCCCATGATTCTGTATTGATGCTTGTATCATGCATTTCACTTTTGCATACGTCTTTGTACCTAAGTAGAGATTGATGTTTTCACAGACTGTAATTCTTTATAAAGTAGATCTTTCAGTATTCCGCATCTTCCTTTCTCCAAGTGTGTTCCATCCATCTGTCTGTGCAGACTGAGCATAGGAAATACTGTGGTATGCCTGTTCTTTCACATACTTCAGTGTTATTGGCTTTGTCCTGCCACGTAACTCCAAGAATTCTACGTAGACCCCATATTTGAAAGCTGCTTAGTCTCTCCTGGTGCATATCAGTTGTCCATGTTTCACTGCCGTAGTGGAGGGTGCCTGGTAAACCAGGAGTTTAGTTTTTATTTTAATTATTTTCTGTTCCCCTATACCCTTTTTGTTAGTCTGATGCCTTGCCAATCATGATGCTTATTTCTTGATCCAGGGTTTATCATTGACTGAATATCCTAGATAAGTAAAGTGGTTAACTACCTCTAGCTCATTACTATCGATGACAATTTGTGGATGCGTGATGTCAGCCTGCTTCATAATTTGCATCTTCCTTTTCTTTAGTGCAAATTCACGGCAGACATCAGAAATGGCAGCTAGTAGGTTTTGCAGTTCCTCCTCTGAATGTGTCGTAATTGCAGCATCTGTAGAGTAGCTCTCTTATGAGGATAATCTTTATCTTGGTTTTGGTTTTCAACTTTAAGGCATTGTTTTAGCATTTTAATCTGTACAAGAATGGATGAATATACCACTCGTCTGGTGGTTAAAAGCATGTTTGAATAGGGGAGAGAATCTGACAAAAGAAATAAAAGAAAAAATGAGTTCAGTTGGGACCTCATGGGCACAGGTGAAGTTAACAACTCAGTACAGAAATTGTTGGAGAGCAACAGTTGCAGCCTCATGTTCCACAGGGAACTGAAAAGAATAAAGAATTTGGTATGTTCTTCCATTCTTAGAAAAATATAATTTTTTAATTATTTGCATAATTGTGTAAATGAGGACTGTCCATATGATGGCAGTGCCATACTTTAATCATTGTGTGCCATGTTGGGTTCCTGATAAAGGCCTTTTGATTGAAATGTCGACTTGTGAAGATTAACATATCTTCCTTACAGTATTTTCAATTGTCACCATTTGGACTATAATTTTACTGCATTTCTAGTGTATTATCATGAATTACATACCCCGGTATTTCTTTTTTGAGGTGGAATTTATGTGCAGGCAAGTACATGAAAATTTTGCATGTGCCCACAAATTACTAAAAAATAATGTGCTTATCAAAAATACAATGCCACTCTAGATAAATTAATCTACTGTACCAAGGGCTACAAAAAATACTGATACAGGTCACTAGTTGAACAGCCCTGGTGTTAATTCATGTACTGTTGGTAATGAGGCTGTGTTCAGGTCATATAATTTATTTTCTCTCATTTATCTCATACAGAAAACATTACGTTTATGTGACCCACTGTCCCAGTGGACCAACTCTGGACTGTCCATTTGTTATAGACCCTTCATGATTGTTTTTACAACGGGAAGGTTTCAGTAGAAACTACATTTGTGGCAGTTTACCTGCGACTGAGGTATTGTCAAATTCACACATTTTAATTATGTATTTGAGTTTTCTCATTGTTTTATTCTAGATAAATATTATATATGTTACAGACTTAGAGATTTTTCTGTCAGAAAGATGTGCCAGAAAGTCATGTTATTGCTAGAGAGCAAGATTTTAAATTGTAGTAGATTGCTATATTTTAAATTTTAACACAGTGCTAGATTATTAAACTTTCACAGGGTGCTAGGTTTCAGACTTTAACAGGGAGCTACATTTCAGACTTTAGCAGGGTGCTACATTTCAGACTTTAACAGGGTGCTACATTTCAGACTTTAACAGTGTGCAACAATTCAGACTTTTTAGCAGGGTGCAACAATTCAGACTTTAGCAGGGTGCAACAATTCAGACTTTAGCAGGATGCTAGGTTTCCAACTTTAGCGATGTTCTAGGTTTTAATTTTATGTGTAGTTTATTTTCGCCCCAATAATATCGATTAAAAAGTTCTCTTACCATCATTGATTCTTTTCAAATATACAATATATGTGCACATTTCATACTCATGATTTTCTGATGACCAAAATTCTCATCATCAAATTTCTGATGACCAAATTTCTGATGACCAAAATTCGGATGACTAAATTTCTTATTTATTTTTATTCTATTTTAGGCTCCAGAACCTCCTATTGCCAGTTTTGATGTAGACTTTAACTTCTATGATCGACATGTGTTGCCAGCTCTTACAAATCGTGTACCATGTTTCCAATCATCAAATGTATGTGTTTCATTATTTATTGTCCACTTTTATTCTTGTTGTAAATGTGTTTACTCTTAATATACACATGCTAAAACTCCATCTGTATGTGCTGCTTCTTCTTGTCTGAAAGTTTACTATTTACAGCCACTTAAAGTGGTAAACACAGGACAACTGAAAGTCATTTTCTGGTGGCTTTTAGTAAAAACTGAAGATGACTGGAAGCCACTTCTTGTGGCATTTAGTAAAACTGAATGTGAGTGGAAATTACCCAAAAAAGATGTATTTATCAAAAATAAAATGAATTCCCGGACAACATTGTATGTTTTACAAACTATACTACTGAACCAAGGGCTACTAAACTATTCTACTGTACCAAGGGCTACTAAACTCTTCTACTGTACCAAGGGCTACTAAACTATTCTACTGTATCAAGGGCTACTAAACTATTCTACTGAACCAAGGGATACTAAACTATTCTACTGTACCAAGGGCTACTAAACTATTCTACTGTACCAAGGGCTTCTAAACTATTCTACTGTACCAAGGGCTACTAAACTATTCTACTGTACCAAGGGCTACTAAACTATTCTACTGTGCCAAGGGCTACTAAACTATTCTACTGTACCAAGGGCTACGAAACTATTCTACTGTACCATGGTCTATGAAATTATTCTACTGCACCAAGGGCTACTAAACTATTCTACTGCACCAAGGGCTACTAAACTATTCTACCACATCAAGGGCTACTAAACTATTCTGATGCACCAAGGGCTACTAAACTATTCTACTGCACAATCATCGTCATCTCCAAAACGAAGGTTGGCTGTAACAGACCTCTAGCATCCTATGTCTCTTGTTTTGGTGGTGCACTCTTCTAGACTGTAACCTATCCATCTTGAGATGTTACTCTCCAACTTATATCTCTGTCTACCTCTTGCTTGGCTCCCATTGACTTTACCCTCAAATAAGGTCTTCAACAAAGTGTCATGTCTTTTAATGTGTCCAAAATATTTTATTTCCCTGATTGTTATTTCCTTTAAAAATTCCTCTTCATTCTAAGTGTTGTTAGAACCTCTTTGTTTGTTTTCTTCTCTTTTCATGATGTTCTTCCTATTCTTCTATATATCCACATCTCAAAAGATAAATTTTGTCTTATTGGTTGTTTAAGTGTCCATGTTTCTGGGCCATACAGTAATATAGATTACATGTAACATTTTATAATTCTCATTTTTAGCTTGTTTGTAATTTGTTTAAGGTAAATGCAAATAAGGTAAATAGGTTACTGAAGAAAACTGTCATTATAAAAAAAAAAATAACAATAAAACAACGAACAAATACAATTGTCAACATGTCGGTCCAATTGGGACCTTTATCAAGACAAAAAAAACAGTTAAGAAAACAAAACCATAACGAATTTAACCAAAATGGCTTTTCTCACCAGGAAATCATCACCCAGTGACAAATCCAGCGCAACACAATATTAATAAGTGCATATTGATACGTTCAATATGTATAAATTATAAAATACTAAAAGATGAAAGATGCAAAACTAAAAAAAAGGGACACCAAATAGCATTGCCAAGGACGGGGGGGGGGGGGGGGGGGGGCTACAAATAGAGGGAACATAGAAATGTGTAAAGAAGAATAGCATTTGACAGTATAGGATAGATAATTGTGATGACGTGCGATTGTGTAGTTATGATAGGGTTGCCTGAGTATATATATGTAAAGCATAAGTGTGCATGGATATTTATATGTAAGACATATGGGTGCATAAATATTTATGATTTGTAAAGTCATACGGGTGATTGTGTAGTTATGATAGGGGTGCCTGAGTAAAGCATAAGGAAAAAAAAATTTCTCCACAGGTGTAACAAGACCACCCAGGTGTGTCTCCACAGGTGTAACAAGACCACCCAGGTGTGTCTCCACAGGTGTAACAAGACCACCCAGGTGTGTCTCCACAGGTGTAACAAGACCACCCAGGTGTGTCTCCACAGGTGTAACAAGACCACCCAGGTGTGTCTCCACAGGTGTAACAAGACCACCCAAATCTTAGGATTTCAAAGATGCACCAGAAGATCCATAAACAATAATTTCAAGGAGAACTAAGACCACAAGCTTAAGACCTAAACAAAGTCCTTTTTAGGACTACATCCCTTTCCATTCCCCCAATATTTTGTCCCTTTCAGGAAACGCCAACCAGACCCCAGGTCAAACCACCAGTCCCTAACAGGACAACCCAGGCCATTAGGCCACAGTATACACCCTGATGTAACCACAGGAAAACCATTCGAAGCTTGAAAAGGGCGTGTCTACCTCTAGGAAGACAAACCCACCAACTAAAGAACAAAAAAACAAATATATAAAAGTATTTACTGATATCACAGCATACATAGAAATACACACATACATCGTAGAAAATATCCAGTAAAAATGACACGGTATTATCATTTGACACGGTATGCAAGAATATGCACCCATGTAAAATAATATGCATATAAAAATTCATACATATGTGTGTATGGGTACCCTTCTGTATTTTAAAAAAAATGGATTAAAATGAGGTAATATGATTACACAAAAGTAGGGTACAATCATAGAATTGACAGATTGGAATACGATATAAACAACAGAAACAACAAAGACAAATTACAAATACACTGAAATCTAACAAAAACAGAGCTAATTGCTGATGAGCATGCACAGAAAGAAACAATTATAAGGTACAGAGGAATATGGCTACACAGTAAATAGGAGTATAATATAATAAGAATAGGGGATAGAGGCTGTTAAAAAGTAGTGGGTAAATCAAACAAAACGGTCATTAATGTTAATACCATGGGATTATTCTTGTGTTAGAGTAATACATGTGAATATCTTCATGTGAACGAATGGGTGTAAAAATACATGTATATATCTCTATGTGTGCGATGTTCATGTTATATGTATTCATGTGAGAAAATGTTGCCATGGGTGTGTCCTATCCTTCTACTTTTTATAACATATATCGACCACATCTGTAAACTAACAAGTACCAACAAAGAAGATAACATAAAAGACAAATTGAACGAACTACTCTTTGCAGACGACCAAGTACTAATAGCAACATCAGAAGAACAGTTGCAAGACCAATTGAACAGACTCCACACAACATGTCAAAAATTCAACTTGAAGATCAATATTGAAAAGACCAAAATAATGGAAATAGCAAAGAAAGAAAGAAATATCACTATCTCCATCGATGATAAACATGATGATAAACAGATAAATGAGTTCACTTACTTAGGAAGTATTATATCGAGTGAAGGGAAAACCAGTAAAGAGATACAAAATAGATTCAACAAAACATACCATTTCCTAGTAAAGATGACACGTATTTTCAAGAACAAAAACGTAAACATAGACACTAAAGTTGCAGTATACAAGCCTATTATTATTCCATCACTATGCTACCAATGCCAAACCTGGACAATGACAGCACAAGACCAAACATCAATAAAATATATTTCTAATGATAAAAACTAGATACACTTATGAAATGTATTGAAAAATTTCAAAAAGAAAATCAAAAAATATATTTCTATTGATAAACTATATACACTTATGAAATGTGTTGAATAGTTTGAAAATCAAAACAATATATTTCTAATGATAAACTATATACATTTATGAAATGTGTTGAAAAGTTTGAAAAAGAAAGTGAAAATATATATTTCTAGTGATAATCTACCGGTAGATATATTTATGAGATGTGTTGAAAAGATTGAAAAAGAAAATTAAAAAATATATTTCTAATGATAAACTAGATACATTTATGAAATGTGTTGATAAGTTTGAAAAAGAAAATTAAAAAATATATTTCTAATGTTAAACTAGATACATTTATGAAATGTGTTGAAAAGTTTGGAAAATAAAATCAAAAAATATATTTCTACTGATAAACTACAGTAGATACATTTATGAAATGTGTTGAAAAGTTTGAAATTTATAAAAAATATATTTCTAATGATAAACTAGATACATTTATGAAATGTGTTGAAAAGTTAGAAAAAGAAAATCAATAAATAAATTTCTATTGATAAACTATATACACTTATGAAATGTGTTGAAAAGTTTGAAAATCAAAAAAATATATTTCTAATGATAAACTATATACATTTATGAAATGTGTTGAAAAGTTTGAAAAAGAAAATGTTAAGATATATTTCTAGTAATAATCTACTGGTAGATACATTTATGAGATGTGATGAAAAGTTTGAAAAAGAAAATAAAAAAATATATTTCTAATGTTAAACTAGATACAATTATGAAATGTGTTGAAAAGTTTGAAAAAGAAAATAAAAATATAGTTCTAATGATAAACTAGATACATTTATGAAATGTGTTGAAAAGTTTAGAAAGGAAAATCACAAAATATATTTCTAGTGATAAACTAGATACATTTATGAAATATGTTGAAATGTTAGAAAAAGAAAATCAAAAAATATATTTCTAATGTTAAACTAGATACATTTATGAAATGTGTTGAAAAGTTTGGAAAAGAAAATCAAAAAATATATTTCTACTGATAAACTACCGTAGATACATTTATGAAATGTGTTGAAAAGTTTGAAATTTAAAAAAAAAATATTTCTAATGATAAACTAGATACATTTATGAAATGTGTTGAAAAGTTTGAAAAAGAAAATGTTAAGATATATTTCTAGTGATAATCTACCGGTAGATACATTTATGAGATGTGATGAAAAGGTTGAAAAAGAAAATAAAAAAATATATTTCTAATGATAAACTACCGGTAGAAACATTTATGAGATGCGTTGAAAAGTTTAGAAAAGAAAATAAAAAAATATATTTCTAATGATAAACTAGATACATTTATGAAATCTGTTGATAAGTTTGAAATTTAAAAAAAATATATTTCTAATGATAAACTAGATACATTTATGAAATGTGTTGAAAAGTTTGGAAAATAAAATCAAAAAATATATTTCTACTGATAAACTACAGTAGATACATTTATGAAATGTGTTGAAAAGTTTGAAATTTAAAAAAAATATATTTCTAATGATAAACTAGATACATTTATGAAGTGTGTTGAAAAGTTAGAAAAAGAAAATAAAAAAAATATATTTCTAATGATAAACTACCGGTAGATACATTTATGAGATGTGTTGAAAAGTTTGAAAAAGAAAATGAAAAATATATTTCTAATGATAAACTACCGGTAGATACATTTTCTGAGATGTGTTGAAAAGTTTGAAAAAGAAAATTAAAAAATAAATTTATATTGATACACTATATACACTTATGAAATGTGTTGAAAAGTTTGAACAAGAAAATGAAAAAAAAATATATTTCTAGTGATAAACTATATACATTTATGAAATGTGTTGAAAAGTTTGAACAAGAAAATGAAAAAATATATTTCTAATGATAAACTACTGGTAGATACATTTATGAGATGTATTGAAAAGTTTGAAAAAGAAAATAAAAAAATATATTTCTAATGATAAAAATAACCGGTAGATACATTTATGAGATGTGTTGAAAAGTTTGAAAAAGAAAATTTAAAAAAATTTATTTCTAATGATAAACTATATACATTTATGAAATGTGATGAAAAGTTTGAAAAAGAAAATGAAAAGATATATTTCTAGTGATAATCTACCGGTAGATACATTTATGAAATGTGTTGAAAAGTTTGAAATTTATAATCAAATATATTTCTAATGATAAACTAGATACATTTATGAAATGTGTTGAATAGTGTGGAAAAGAAAATCAAAAAATATATTTCTAGTGATAAACTAGATACATTTATGAGATCTGTTGAAAAGTTTGAACAAGAAAATAAAAAAAATATATTTCTAATGATAAACTATATACATTTATGAAATGTATTGAAATGTTTCAAAATCTAAAAAATATATTTCTAATGATAAACTACCGATAGATACATTTATGAGATGTGTTGAAAAGTTTGAAAAAGAAAATAAAAAAATATATTTCTAATGATAAACTACCAGTAGATACATTTATGAGATGTGTTGAAAAGTTTGAAAAAGAAAATAAAAAAATATATTTCTAATGATAAACTAGATATATTTATGAGATTTGTTGAAATGTTTGAAAAAGAAAATCAAAAAATATATTTCTAGTGATAATCTACTGGTAGATACATTTATGAGATGTGTTGAACAGTTTCAAAATCAAAAAAATATATTTCTAATGAAAAACTAGATAAATTTATGAGATGTGTTGAAAAGTTTGAAAAAGAAAATAAAAAAATATATTTCTAATTAATTAACTAGATACATTTATGAAATGTGTTGAAAAGTTTGGAAAAGAAAATCAAAAAATATATTTCTAGTGATAAACTATATACATTAAGGAAATGTGTTGAAAAGTTTGAAAAATAAAATAAAAAATATATTTCTAATAATAAACAAGATACATTTAAGAAATGTGTTGAAATGTTTGGAAGATAAGATTTAAAAAAATATTTCTAGTGATAAACTAGATACATTTATGAAATGTTTTGAAAAGTTTGAAATTTTAAAAAATATATTTCTAATGATAAACTAGATACAATTTTTGAAATATGTTGAAAACTTTGAACGAGAAAATAAAAAGATATATTTCTAGTGATAATCTACCGGTAGATACATTTATGAAATGTGTTGAAAAGATTGAAAAAGAAAATAAAAATATATATTTCTAATGATAAACTAGATATATTTATGAAATACGTTGAAAAGTTTGAAAAAGAAAATCAATAAATAAATTTCTAGTGATAAACTAGATACATTTATGAAATATGTTGAAAAGTTTGAACAAGAAAATAAAAAAAAATATTTCTAATGATAAACTATATACATTTATGAAATGTTTTGAAAAGTTTGAAAAAGAAAATGAAAAGATATATTTCTAGTGATAATCTACCGGTAGGTACATTTATGAGATGTGTTGAACAGTTTGAAAATCAAAAAAATATATTTCTAATGATAAACTAGATACATTTATGAAATGTATTGAAATGTTTCAAAATCTAAAAAATATATTTCTAATGATAAACTACCGATAGATACATTTATGAGATGTGTTGAAAAGTTTGAAAAAGAAAATAAAAAAATATATTTCTAATGATAAACTACCAGTAGATACATTTATGAGATGTGTTGAAAAGTTTGAAAAAGAAAATAAAAAAATATATTTCTAATGATAAACTAGATACATTTATGAGATGTGTTGAAAAGTTTGAAAAAGAAAATAAAAAAATATATTTCTAATGATAAACTTGATATATTTATGAAATGTGTTGAAAAGTTTGAAAAAGAAAATGAAAAAATTAATTTCTATTGATACACTATATACACTTATGAAATGTGTTGAAAAGTTTGAAAATCAAAAAATATATTTCTAATGATAAAGTAGATACATTTATGAAATGTGTTGAAAAGTTTGGAAAAGAAAATCAAAAAATATATTTCTAGTGATAAACTATATACATTTATGAAATATGTTGAAAAGTTTGAACAAGAAAATTAAAAAAATATATTTATAATGATAAACTATATTCATTTATGAAATGTGTTGAAAAGTTTGAAAAAGAAAATGAAAAGATATATTTCTAGTGATAATCTACCGGTAGATACATTTGTGAGATGTGTTGAAAAGTTTGAAAAAGAAAATTAAAAAATATATTTCTAATGATAAACTACCGGTAGATACATTTATGAGATGTGTTGAAAAGTTTGAACAAGAAAATGAAAAAATATATTTCTAATGATAAACTACTGGTAGATACATTTATGAGATGTATTGAAAAGTTTGAAAAAAAAAATAAAAAAATATATTTCTAATGCTAAAAATAACCGGTAGATACATTTATGAGATGTGTTGAAAAGTTTGAAAAAGAAAATTTAAAAAAATTTATTTCTAATGATAAACTATATACATTTATGAAATGTGATGAAAAGTTTGAAAAAGAAAATGAAAAGATATATTTCTAGTGATAATCTACCGGTAGATACATTTATGAAATGTGTTGAAAAGTTTGAAATTTATAATCAAATATATTTCTAATGATAAACTAGATACATTTATGAAATGTGTTGAATAGTTTGGAAAAGAAAATCAAAAAATATATTTCTAGTGATAAACTAGATACATTTATGAGATCTGTTGAAAAGTTTGAACAAGAAAATAAAAAAAATATATTTCTAATGATAAACTATATACATTTATGAAATGTATTGAAATGTTTCAAAATCTAAAAAATATATTTCTAATGATAAACTACCGATAGATACATTTATGAGATGTGTTGAAAAGTTTGAAAAAGAAAATAAAAAAATATATTTCTAATGATAAACTACCAGTAGATACATTTATGAGATGTGTTGAAAAGATTGAAAAAGAAAATAAAAATATATATTTCTAATTAATTAACTAGATACATTTATGAAATGTGTTGAAAAGTTTGGAAAAGAAAATCAAAAAATATATTTCTAGTGATAAACTATATACATTAAGGAAATGTATTGAAAAGTTTGAAAAATAAAATAAAAAATATATTTCTAATAATAAACAAGATACATTTAAGAAATGTGTTGAAATGTTTCGAAGATAAGATTTAAAAAAATATTTCTAGTGATAAACTAGATACATTTATGAAATGTTTTGAAAAGTTTGAAATTTTAAAAAATATATTTCTAATGATAAACTAGATACAATTTTTGAAATATGTTGAAAACTTTGAACGAGAAAATAAAAAGATATATTTCTAGTGATAATCTACCGGTAGATACATTTATGAAATGTGTTGAAAAGATTGAAAAAGAAAATAAAAATATATATTTCTAATGATAAACTAGATATATTTATGAAATACGTTGAAAAGTTTGAAAAAGAAAATCAATAAATAAATTTCTAGTGATAAACTAGATACATTTATGAAATATGTTGAAAAGTTTGAACAAGAAAATAAAAAAAAATATTTCTAATGATAAACTATATACATTTATGAAATGTTTTGAAAAGTTTGAAAAAGAAAATGAAAAGATATATTTCTAGTGATAATCTACCGGTAGGTACATTTATGAGATGTGTTGAACAGTTTGAAAATCAAAAAAATATATTTCTAATGATAAACTAGATACATTTATGAAATGTATTGAAATGTTTCAAAATTTAAAAATATATTTCTAATGATAAACTACCGATAGATACATTTATGAGATGTGTTGAAAAGTTTGAAAAAGAAAATAAAAAAATATATTTCTAATGATAAACTACCAGTAGATACATTTATGAGATGTGTTGAAAAGTTTGAAAAGAAAATAAAAGAATATATTTCTAATGATAAACTAGATATATTTATGAGATTTGTTGAAATGTTTGAAAAAGAAAATCAAAAAATATATTTCTAGTGATAATCTACTGGTAGATACATTTATGAGATGTGTTGAACAGTTTCAAAATCAAAAAAATATATTTCTAATGATAAACTAGATAAATTTATGAGATGTGTTGAAAAGTTTGAAAAAGAAAATAAAAAAATATATTTCTAATTAATTAACTAGATACATTTATGAAATGTGTTGAAAAGTTCGAAAAAGAAAATAAAAAAATATATTTCTAATGATAAACTACCGGTAGATACATTTATGAAAAGTATGAAAAAGAAAATAAACAAATATATTTCTAATGATAAACTACTGGTAGATACATTTCTGAGATGTGTTGAAAAGTTTGAAAATCATAAAAAAATATATTTCTAATGATAAACTATATTCATTTATGAAATGTGTTGAAAAGTTTGAACAAAAAAGTGAAAAGATATATTTCTAGTGATAATCTACCGGTAGATACATTTATGAGATGTGTTGAAAAGTTTGAAAAAGAAAGTGAAAAGATATATTTCTAATGATAAACTACCGGTAGATACATTTATGAGAAGTGTTGAAAAGTATGAAAAAGATAATAAAAAAATATATTTCTAATGATAAACTACTGGTAAATACATTTCTGAGATGTGTTGAAAAGTATGAAAAAGATAATAAAAAAATATATTTCTAATGATAAACTACTGGTAGATACATTTCTGAGATGTGTTGAAAAGTTTGAAAAAAAAAATAAAAAAATATATTTCTAATGATAAACTAACGGTAGATACATTTATGAGATGTGTTGAAAAGTTTGAAAAAGAATATAAAAAAGTATATTTCTAATGATAAACTACTGGTAGATACATTTCTGAGATGTGTTGAAAAGTTTGAAAAAGAAAATAAAAAAATATATTTCTAATGATAAACTACCTGTAGATACATTTATGAGATGTGTTGAAAAGTTTGAAAAAGAAAATCAAACAATATATTTCTAGTGATAAACTATATACATTTATGAAATATGTTGACAAGTTTGAACAAGAAAATAAAAAAAATATATTTCTTATGATAAACTATATACATTTATGAAATGTGTTGAAAAGTTTGAAAAAGAAAATAAAAAAAATATATTTCTAATGATAAACTACCGGTAGATACATTTATGAGATGTGTTGAAAAGTTCGAAAAAGAAAATAAAAAAATATATTTCTAATGATAAACTACCGGTAGATACATTTATGAAAAGTATGAAAAAGAAAATAAACAAATATATTTCTAATGATAAACTACTGGTAGATACATTTCTGAGATGTGTTGAAAAGTTTGAAAATCATAAAAAAATATATTTCTAATGATAAACTATATTCATTTATGAAATGTGTTGAAAAGTTTGAACAAAAAAGTGAAAAGATATATTTCTAGTGATAATCTACCGGTAGATACATTTATGAGATGTGTTGAAAAGTTTGAAAAAGAAAGTGAAAAGATATATTTCTAATGATAAACTACCGGTAGATACATTTATGAGAAGTGTTGAAAAGTATGAAAAAGATAATAAAAAAATATATTTCTAATGATAAACTACTGGTAAATACATTTCTGAGATGTGTTGAAAAGTATGAAAAAGATAATAAAAAAATATATTTCTAATGATAAACTACTGGTAGATACATTTCTGAGATGTGTTGAAAAGTTTGAAAAAAAAAATAAAAAAATATATTTCTAATGATAAACTAACGGTAGATACATTTATGAGATGTGTTGAAAAGTTTGAAAAAGAATATAAAAAAGTATATTTCTAATGATAAACTACTGGTAGATACATTTCTGAGATGTGTTGAAAAGTTTGAAAAAGAAAATAAAAAAATATATTTCTAATGATAAACTACCTGTAGATACATTTATGAGATGTGTTGAAAAGTTTGAAAAAGAAAATCAAACAATATATTTCTAGTGATAAACTATATACATTTATGAAATATGTTGACAAGTTTGAACAAGAAAATAAAAAAAATATATTTCTTATGATAAACTATATACATTTATGAAATGTGTTGAAAAGTTTGAAAAAGAAAATAAAAAAAATATATTTCTAATGATAAACTACCGGTAGATACATTTATGAGATGTGTTGAAAAGTTCGAAAAAGAAAATAAAAAAATATATTTCTAATGATAAACTACCGGTAGATACATTTATGAAAAGTATGGAAAAAGAAAATAAACAAATATATTTCTAATGATAAACTACTGGTAGATACATTTCTGAGATGTGTTGAAA
Source organism: Meghimatium bilineatum (assembly GCA_034231615.1). NCBI lineage: Eukaryota > Metazoa > Mollusca > Gastropoda > Stylommatophora > Philomycidae > Meghimatium > Meghimatium bilineatum. The sequence goes on along the minus strand of CM067308.1, from coordinate 33,276,799 downwards.
AGTTTCAAAATAAAAAAAAAATATATTTCTAATGATAAACTATATTCATTTATGAAATGTGTTGAAAAGTTTGAACAAAAAAGTGAAAAGATATATTTCTAGTGATAATCTACCGGTAGATACATTTATGAGATGTGTTGAAAAGTTTGAAAAAGAAAGTGAAAAGATATATTTCTAGTGATAATCTACCGGTAGATACATTTATGAGATGTGTTGAAAAGTTTGAAAAAGAAAATAAAAAAATATATTTCTAATGATAAACTACCGGTAGATACATTTATGAGAAGTGTTGAAAAGTATGACAAAGATAATAAAAAATATATTTCTAATGATAAACTACTGGTAGATACATTTCTGAGATGTGTTGAAAAGTTTGAAAAAAAAAAAATAAAAAGATTTATTTCTAATGATAAACTATATACATTTATGAAATGTGTTGAAAAGTTTGAAAAAGAAAGTGAAAATATATATTTCTAGTGATAATCTACCGGTAGATACATTTATGAGATGTGTTGAAAAGTTTGAAAAAGAAAATAAAAAAATATATTTCTAATGATAAACTACCGGTAGATACATTTATGAGAAGTGTTGAAAAGTATGAAAAAGATAATAAAAAAATATATTTCTAATGATAAACTACTGGTAGATACATTTCTGAGATGTGTTGAAAAGTATGAAAAAGATAATAAAAAAATATATTTGTAATGATAAACTACTGGTAGATACATTTCTGAGATGTGTTGAAAAGTTTGAAAAAAAAAATAAAAAAATATATTTCTAATGATAAACTAACGGTAGATACATTTATGAGATGTGTTGAAAAGTTTGAAAAAGAATATAAAAAAGTATATTTCTAATGATAAACTACTGGTAGATACATTTCTGAGATGTGTTGAAAAGTTTGAAAAAGAAAATAAAAAAATATATTTCTAATGATAAACTACCTGTAGATACATTTATGAGATGTGTTGAAAAGTTTGAAAAAGAAAATCAAACAATATATTTCTAGTGATAAACTATATACATTTATGAAATATGTTGACAAGTTTGAACAAGAAAATAAAAAAAATATATTTCTTATGATAAACTATATACATTTATGAAATGTGTTGAAAAGTTTGAAAAAGAAAATAAAAAAAATATATTTCTAATGATAAACTACCGGTAGATACATTTATGAGATGTGTTGAAAAGTTCGAAAAAGAAAATAAAAAAATATATTTCTAATGATAAACTACCGGTAGATACATTTATGAAAAGTATGAAAAAGAAAATAAACAAATATATTTCTAATGATAAACTACTGGTAGATACATTTCTGAGATGTGTTGAAAAGTTTCAAAATCAAAAAAAAATATATTTCTAATGATAAACTATATTCATTTATGAAATGTGTTGAAAAGTTTGAACAAAAAAGTGAAAAGATATATTTCTAGTGATAATCTACCGGTAGATACATTTATGAGATGTGTTGAAAAGTTTGAAAAAGAAAGTGAAAAGATATATTTCTAGTGATAATCTACCGGTAGATACATTTATGAGATGTGTTGAAAAGTTTGAAAAAGAAAATAAAAAAATATATTTCTAATGATAAACTACCGGTAGATACATTTATGAAAAGTATGAAAAAGAAAATAAACAAATATATTTCTAATGATAAACTACTGGTAGATACATTTCTGAGATGTGTTGAAAAGTTTCAAAATCAAAAAAAAATATATTTCTAATGATAAATTATATTCATTTATGAAATGTGTTGAAAAGATTGAACAAAAAAGTGAAAAGATATATTTCTAGTGATAATCTACCGGTAGATACATTTATGAGATGTGTTGAAAAGTTTGAAAAAGAAAGTGAAAAGATATATTTCTAGTGATAATCTACCGGTAGATACATTTATGAGATGTGTTGAAAAGTTTGAAAAAGAAAATAAAAAAATATATTTCTAATGTTAAACTACCGGTAGATACATTTATGAGAAGTGTTGAAAAGTATGACAAAGATAATAAAAAATATATTTCTAATGATAAACTACTGGTAGATACATTTCTGAGATGTGTTGAAAAGTTTGAAAAAAAAAAAATAAAAAGATTTATTTCTAATGATAAACTATATACATTTATGAAATGTGTTGAAAAGTTTGAAAAAGAAAGTGAAAATATATATTTCTAGTGATAATCTACCGGTAGATACATTTATGAGATGTGTTGAAAAGTTTGAAAAAGAAAATAAAAAAATATATTTCTAATGATAAACTACCGGTAGATACATTTATGAGAAGTGTTGAAAAGTATGAAAAAAATAATAAAAAAATATATTTCTAATGATAAACTACTGGTAGATACATTTCTGAGATGTGTTGAAAAGTATGAAAAAGATAATAAAAAAATATATTTCTAATGATAAACTACTGGTAGATACATTTCTGAGATGTGTTGAAAAGTTTGGAAAAAAAAATAAAAAAATATATTTCTAATGATAAACTACCGGTAGATACATTTATGAGATGTGTTGAAAAGTTTGAAAAAGAATATAAAAAAATATATTTCTAATGATAAACTACTGGTAGATACATTTCTGTGATGTGTTGAAAAGTTTGAAAATGAAAATAAAAAAATATATTTCTAATGATAAACTACCTGTAGATACATTTATGAGATGTGTTGAAAAGTTTGAAAAAGAAAATCAAACAATATATTTCTAGTGATAAACTATATACATTTATGAAATATGTTGACAAGTTTGAACAAGAAAATAAAAAAAATATATTTCTTATGATAAACTATATACATTTATGAAATGTGTTGAAAAGTTTGAACAAAAAAGTGAAAAGATATATTTCTAGTGATAATCTACCGGTAGATACATTTATGAGATGTGTTGAAAAGTTTGAAAAAGAAAATAAAAAAATATATTTCTAATGATAAACTACCGGTAGATACATTTATGAGAAGTGTTGAAAAGTATGACAAAGATAATAAAAAATATATTTCTAATGATAAACTACTGGTAGATACATTTCTGAGATGTGTTGAAAAGTTTCAAAATCAAAAAAAAATATATTTCTAATGATAAACTATATTCATTTATGAAAGGTGTTGAAAAGTTTGAACAAAAAAGTGAAAAGATATATTTCTAGTGATAATCTACCGGTAGATACATTTATGAGATGTGTTGAAAAGTTTGAAAAAGAAAGTGAAAAGATATATTTCTAGTGATAATCTACCGGTAGATACATTTATGAGATGTGTTGAAAAGTTTGAAAAAGAAAATAAAAAAATATATTTCTAATGATAAACTACCGGTAGATACATTTCTGAGAAGTGTTGAAAAGTATGACAAAGATAATAAAAAATATATTTCTAATGATAAACTACTGGTAGATACATTTCTGAGATGTGTTGAAAAGTTTGAAAAAAAAAAAATAAAAAGATTTATTTCTAATGATAAACTATATACATTTATGAAATGTGTTGAAAAGTTTGAAAAAGAAAGTGAAAAGATATATTTCTAGTGATAATCTACCGGTAGATACATTTATGAGATGTGTTGAAAAGTTTGAAAAATAAAATAAAAAAATATATTTCTAATGATAAACTACCGGTAGATACATTTATGAGAAGTGTTGAAAAGTATGAAAAAGATAATAAAAAAATATATTTCTAATGATAAACTACTGGTAGATACATTTCTGAGATGTGTTGAAAAGTATGAAAAAGATAATAAAAAAATATATTTCTAATGATAAACTACTGGTAGATACATTTCTGAGATGTGTTGAAAAGTTTGAAAAAAAAAAAATAAAAAGATTTATTTCTAATGATAAACTATATACATTTATGAAATGTGTTGAAAAGTTTGAAAAAGAAAGTGAAAAGATATATTTCTAGTGATAATCTACCGGTAGATACATTTATGAGATGTGTTGAAAAGTTTGAAAAAGAAAATAAAAAAATATATTTCTAATGATAAACTACCGGTAGATACATTTATGAGAAGTGTTGAAAAGTATTAAAAAGATTATAAAAAAATATATTTCTAATGATAAACTACTGGTAGATACATTTCTGAGATGTGTTGAAAAGTATGAAAAAGATAATAAAAAAATATATTTCTAGTGATAAACTATATACATTTATGAAATATGTTGACAAGTTTGAACAAGAAAATAAAAAAAATATATTTCTTATGATAAACTATATACATTTATGAAATGTGTTGAAAAGTTTGAAAAAGAAAATAAAAAAAATATATTTCTAATGATAAACTACCGGTAGATACATTTATGAGATGTGTTGAAAAGTTCGAAAAAGAAAATAAAAAAATATATTTCTAATGATAAACTACCGGTAGATACATTTATGAAAAGTATGAAAAAGAAAATAAACAAATATATTTCTAATGATAAACTACTGGTAGATACATTTCTGAGATGTGTTGAAAAGTTTCAAAATAAAAAAAAAATATATTTCTAATGATAAACTATATTCATTTATGAAATGTGTTGAAAAGTTTGAACAAGAAAGTGAAAAGATATATTTCTAGTGATAATCTACCGGTAGATACATTTATGAGATGTGTTGAAAAGTTTGAAAAAGAAAGTGAAAAGATATATTTCTAGTGATAATCTACCGGTAGATACATTTATGAGATGTGTTGAAAAGTTTGAAAAAGAAAATAAAAAAATATATTTCTAATGAAAAACTACCGGTAGATACATTTATGAGAAGTGTTGAAAAGTATGAAAAAGATAATAAAAAAATATATTTCTAATGATAAACTACTGGTAGATACATTTCTGAGATGTGTTGAAAAGTTTGAAAAAAAAAAAAAAAAAGATTTATTTCTAATGATAAACTATATACATTTATGAAATGTGTTCAAAAGTTTGAAAAAGAAAGTGAAAAGATATATTTCTAGTGATAATCTACCGGTAGATACTTTTATGAGATGTGTTGAAAAGTTTGAAAAAGAAAGTGAAAAGATATATTTCTAGTGATAATCTACCGGTAGATACATTTATGAGATGTGTTGAAAAGTTTGAAAAAGAAAATAAAAAAATATATTTCTAATGATAAACTACCGGTAGATACATTTATGAGAAGTGTTGAAAAGTTTGAAGAAGAAAATTAAAAAATATATTTCTAATGATAAAACTACCGGTAGATACATTTATTAAAAGTATGAAAAAGAAAATAAAAAAATATATTTCTAATGATAAACTACTGGTAGATACATTTCTGAGATGTGTTGAAAAGTTTCAAAATCAAAAAATATATTTCTAATGATAAACTATATTCATTTGTGAAATGTGTTGAAAAGTTTGAACAAGTAAATAAAAAAAAAATATTTCTAATGATAAACTATATACATTTATGAAATGTGTTGAAAAGTTTGAAAAAGAAAGTGAAAAGATATATTTCTAGTGATAATCTACCGGTAGATACATTTATGAGATGTGTTGAAAAGTTTGAAAAAGAAAGTGAAAAGATATATTTCTAGTGATAATCTACCGGTAGATACATTTATGAGATGTGTTGAAAAGTTTGAAAAAGAAAGTGAAAAGATATATTTCTAGTGATAATCTACCAGTAGATACATTTATGAGATGTGTTGAAAAGTTTGAAAAAGAAAATAAAAAATATATTTCTAGTGATATTCTACCGGTAGATACATTTTTGAGATGTGTTGAAAAGTTTGAAAAATAAAATAAAAAAATATATTTCTAATGATAAACTACCGGTAGTTACATTTATGAGAAGTGTTGAAAAGTTTGAAGAAGAAAATTAAAAAATATATTTCTAATGATAAACTACCGATAGATACATTTATTAAAAGTATGAAAAAGAAAATAAAAAAATATATTTCTAATGATAAACTACTGGTAGATACATTTCTGAGATGTGTTGAAAAGTTTCAAAATCAAAAAATATATTTCTAATGATAAACTATATTCATTTATGAAATGTGTTGAAAAGTTTGAACAAGAAAATAAAAATAAAATATTTCTAATGATAAACTATATACATTTATGAAATGTGTTGAAAAGTTTGAAAAAGAAAGTGAAAAGATATATTTCTAGTGATAATCTACCGGTAGATACATTTATGAGATGTGTTGAAAAGTTTGAAAAAGAAAGTGAAAAGATATATTTCTAGTGATAATCTACCAGTAGATACATTTATGAGATGTGTTGAAAAGTTTGAAAAAGAAAATAAAAAATATATTTCTAATGATAAACTACTGGTAGATACATTTATGAGAAGTGTTGATAAGTATGAAAAAGAAAATCAAAAAATATATTTCTAATGATAAACTACTGGTAGATACATTTCTGAGATGTGTTGAAAAGTTTCAAAATCAAAAAATATATTTCTAATGATAAACTATATTCATTTATGAAATGTGTTGAAAAGTTTGAACAAGAAAATAAAAAAAAAATATTTCTAATGATAAACTATATACATTTATGAAATGTGTTGAAAAGTTTGAAAAAGAAAGTGAAAAGATATATTTCTAGTGATAATCTACCGGTAGATACATTTATGAGATGTGTTGAAAAGTTTGAAAAAGAAAATAAAAAAATATATTTCTAATGATAAACTACCGGTAGATACATTTATGAAAAGTTTGAAGAAGAAAATAAAAAAATATATTTCTAATGATAAACTACCGGTAGATACAATTATTAAAAGTATGAAAAAGAAAATAAAAAAATATATTTCTAATGATAAACTACTGGTAGGTACATTTCTGAGATGTGTTGAAAAGTTTCAAAATCAAAAAATATATTTCTAATGATAAACTATATTCATTTATGAAATGTGTTGAAAAGTTTGAACAAGAAAATAAAAAAAAAATATTTCTAATGATAAACTATATACATTTATGAAATGTGTTGAAAAGTTTGAAAAAGAAAGTGAAAAGATATATTTCTAGTGATAATCTACCGGTAGATACATTTATGAGATGTGTTGAAAAGTTTGAAAAAGAAAATAAAAAATATATTTCTAATGATAAACTACTGGTAGATACATTTATGAGAAGTGTTGAAAAGTATGAAAAAGAAAATCAAAAAATATATTTCTAATGATAAACTACTGGTAGATACATTTCTGAGATGTGTTGAAAAGTTTGAAAAAAAATAATAAAAAGATATATTTCTAATGATAAACTATATACATTTATGAAATGTGTTGAAAAGTTTGAAAAAAAAAATGAAAAGATATATTTCTAGTGATAATCTACCAGTAGATACATTTATGAGATGTGTTGAAAATATTGAAAAAGAAAATTAAAAAATATATTTCTAATGATAAACTACCGGTAGATACATTTATGAGAAGTGTTGAAAAGTTTGAAGAAGAAAATAAAAAAATATATTTCTAATGATAAACTACCGGTAGATACATTTATTAAAAGTATGAAAAAGAAAATAAAAAAATATATTTCTAATGATAAACTACCGGTAGATACATTTATGAGAAGTGTTGAAAAGTTTGAAGAAGAAAATAAAAAAATATATTTCTAATGATAAACTACCGGTAGATACATTTATGAGATGTGTTGAAAAGTTTGAAAAAGAAAATAAAAAAATATATTTCTAATGATAAACTACCGGTAGATACATTTATGAGAAGTGTTGAAAAGTATGAAAAAGATAATAAAAAAATATATTTCTAATGATAAACTACTGGTAGATACATTTCTGAGATGTGTTGAAAAGTATGAAAAAGATAATAAAAAATATATTTCTAATGATAAACTACTGGTAGATACATTTCTGAGATGTGTTGAAAAGTTTGAAAAAAAAAATAAAAAAATATATTTCTAATGATAAACTAACGGTAGATACATTTATGAGATGTGTTGAAAAGTTTGAAAAAGAATATAAAAAAATATATTTCTAATGATAAACTACTGGAAGATACATTTCTGAGATGTGTTGAAAAGTTTGAAAAAGAAAATAAAAAAATATATTTCTAATGATAAACTACCTGTAGATACATTTATGAGATGTGTTGAAAAGTTTGAAAAAGAAAATCAAACAATATATTTCTAGTGATAAACTATATACATTTATGAAATATGTTGACAAGTTTGAACAAGAAAATAAAAAAAATATATTTCTAATGATAAACTATCGGTAGATACATTTATGAGATGTGTTGAAAAGTTCGAAAAAGAAAATAAAAAAATATATTTCTAATGATAAACTACTGGTAGATACATTTATGAAAAGTATGAAAAAGAAAATAAAAAAATATATTTCTAATGATAAACTACTGGTAGATACATTTCTGAGATGTGTTGAAAAGTTTCAAAATCAAAAAAAAATATATTTCTAATGATAAACTATATTCATTTATGAAAGGTGTTGAAAAGTTTGAACAAAAAAGTGAAAAGATATATTTCTAGTGATAATCTACCGGTAGATACATTTATGAGATGTGTTGAAAAGTTTGAAAAAGAAAGTGAAAAGATATATTTCTAGTGATAATCTACCGGTAGATACATTTATGAGATGTGTTGAAAAGTTTGAAAAAGAAAATAAAAAAATATATTTCTAATGATAAACTACCGGTAGATACATTTATGAGAAGTGTTGAAAAGTATGACAAAGATAATAAAAAATATATTTCTAATGATAAACTACTGGTAGATACATTTCTGAGATGTGTTGAAAAGTTTGAAAAAAAAAAATAAAAAGATTTATTTCTAATGATAAACTATATACATTTATGAAATGTGTTGAAAAGTTTGAAAAAGAAAGTGAAAAGATATATTTCTAGTGATAATCTACCGGTAGATACATTTATGAGATGTGTTGAAAAGTTTGAAAAATAAAATAAAAAAATATATTTCTAATGATAAACTACCGGTAGATACATTTATGAGAAGTGTTGAAAAGTATGAAAAAGATAATAAAAAAATATATTTCTAATGATAAACTACTGGTAGATACATTTCTGAGATGTGTTGAAAAGTATGAAAAAGATAATAAAAAAATATATTTCTAATGATAAACTACTGGTAGATACATTTCTGAGATGTGTTGAAAAGTTTGAAAAAGAATATAAAAAAGTATATTTCTAATGATAAACTACTGGTAGATACATTTCTGAGATGTGTTGAAAAGTTTGAAAAAGAAAATAAAAAAATATATTTCTAATGATAAACTACCTGTAGATACATTTATGAGATGTGTTGAAAAGTTTGAAAAAGAAAATCAAACAATATATTTCTAGTGATAAACTATATACATTTATGAAATATGTTGACAAGTTTGAACAAGAAAATAAAATAAATATATTTCTTATGATAAACTATATACATTTATGAAATGTGTTGAAAAGTTTGAAAAAGAAAATAAAAAAAATATATTTCTAATGATAAACTACCGGTAGATACATTTATGAGATGTGTTGAAAAGTTCGAAAAAGAAAATAAAAAAATATATTTCTAATGATAAACTACCGGTAGATACATTTATGAAAAGTATGGAAAAAGAAAATAAACAAATATATTTCTAATGATAAACTACTGGTAGATACATTTCTGAGATGTGTTGAAAAGTTTCAAAATCAAAAAAAAATATATTTCTAATGATAAACTATATTCATTTATGAAATGTGTTGAAAAGTTTGAACAAAAAAGTGAAAAGATATATTTCTAGTGATAATCTACCGGTAGATACATTTATGAGATGTGTTGAAAAGTTTGAAAAAGAAAGTGAAAAGATATATTTCTAGTGATAATCTACCGGTAGATACATTTATGAGATGTGTTGAAAAGTTTGAAAAAGAAAATAAAAAAATATATTTCTAATGATAAACTACCGGTAGATACATTTATGAGAAGTGTTGAAAAGTATGACAAAGATAATAAAAAATATATTTCTAATGATAAACTACTGGTAGATACATTTCTGAGATGTGTTGAAAAGTTTGAAAAAAAAAAAATAAAAAGATTTATTTCTAATGATAAACTATATACATTTATGAAATGTGTTGAAAAGTTTGAAAAAGAAAGTGAAAATATATATTTCTAGTGATAATCTACCGGTAGATACATTTATGAGATGTGTTGAAAAGTTTGAAAAAGAAAATAAAAAAATATATTTCTAATGATAAACTACCGGTAGATACATTTATGAGAAGTGTTGAAAAGTATGAAAAAGATAATAAAAAAATATATTTCTAATGATAAACTACTGGTAGATACATTTCTGAGATGTGTTGAAAAGTATGAAAAAGATAATAAAAAAATATATTTGTAATGATAAACTACTGGTAGATACATTTCTGAGATGTGTTGAAAAGTTTGAAAAAAAAAATAAAAAAATATATTTCTAATGATAAACTAACGGTAGATACATTTATGAGATGTGTTGAAAAGTTTGAAAAAGAATATAAAAAAGTATATTTCTAATGATAAACTACTGGTAGATACATTTCTGAGATGTGTTGAAAAGTTTGAAAAAGAAAATAAAAAAATATATTTCTAATGATAAACTACCTGTAGATACATTTATGAGATGTGTTGAAAAGTTTGAAAAAGAAAATCAAACAATATATTTCTAGTGATAAACTATATACATTTATGAAATATGTTGACAAGTTTGAACAAGAAAATAAAAAAAATATATTTCTTATGATAAACTATATACATTTATGAAATGTGTTGAAAAGTTTGAAAAAGAAAATAAAAAAAATATATTTCTAATGATAAACTACCGGTAGATACATTTATGAGATGTGTTGAAAAGTTCGAAAAAGAAAATAAAAAAATATATTTCTAATGATAAACTACCGGTAGATACATTTATGAAAAGTATGAAAAAGAAAATAAACAAATATATTTCTAATGATAAACTACTGGTAGATACATTTCTGAGATGTGTTGAAAAGTTTCAAAATCAAAAAAAAATATATTTCTAATGATAAACTATATTCATTTATGAAATGTGTTGAAAAGTTTGAACAAAAAAGTGAAAAGATATATTTCTAGTGATAATCTACCGGTAGATACATTTATGAGATGTGTTGAAAAGTTTGAAAAAGAAAGTGAAAAGATATATTTCTAGTGATAATCTACCGGTAGATACATTTATGAGATGTGTTGAAAAGTTTGAAAAAGAAAATAAAAAAATATATTTCTAATGATAAACTACCGGTAGATACATTTATGAAAAGTATGAAAAAGAAAATAAACAAATATATTTCTAATGATAAACTACTGGTAGATACATTTCTGAGATGTGTTGAAAAGTTTCAAAATCAAAAAAAAATATATTTCTAATGATAAATTATATTCATTTATGAAATGTGTTGAAAAGATTGAACAAAAAAGTGAAAAGATATATTTCTAGTGATAATCTACCGGTAGATACATTTATGAGATGTGTTGAAAAGTTTGAAAAAGAAAGTGAAAAGATATATTTCTAGTGATAATCTACCGGTAGATACATTTATGAGATGTGTTGAAAAGTTTGAAAAAGAAAATAAAAAAATATATTTCTAATGTTAAACTACCGGTAGATACATTTATGAGAAGTGTTGAAAAGTATGACAAAGATAATAAAAAATATATTTCTAATGATAAACTACTGGTAGATACATTTCTGAGATGTGTTGAAAAGTTTGAAAAAAAAAAAATAAAAAGATTTATTTCTAATGATAAACTATATACATTTATGAAATGTGTTGAAAAGTTTGAAAAAGAAAGTGAAAATATATATTTCTAGTGATAATCTACCGGTAGATACATTTATGAGATGTGTTGAAAAGTTTGAAAAAGAAAATAAAAAAATATATTTCTAATGATAAACTACCGGTAGATACATTTATGAGAAGTGTTGAAAAGTATGAAAAAAATAATAAAAAAATATATTTCTAATGATAAACTACTGGTAGATACATTTCTGAGATGTGTTGAAAAGTATGAAAAAGATAATAAAAAAATATATTTCTAATGATAAACTACTGGTAGATACATTTCTGAGATGTGTTGAAAAGTTTGGAAAAAAAAATAAAAAAATATATTTCTAATGATAAACTACCGGTAGATACATTTATGAGATGTGTTGAAAAGTTTGAAAAAGAATATAAAAAAATATATTTCTAATGATAAACTACTGGTAGATACATTTCTGAGATGTGTTGAAAAGTTTGAAAAAGAAAATAAAAAAATATATTTCTAATGATAAACTACCTGTAGATACATTTATGAGATGTGTTGAAAAGTTTGAAAAAGAAAATCAAACAATATATTTCTAGTGATAAACTATATACATTTATGAAATATGTTGACAAGTTTGAACAAGAAAATAAAAAAAATATATTTCTTATGATAAACTATATACATTTATGAAATGTGTTGAAAAGTTTGAAAAAGAAAGTGAAAAGATATATTTCTAGTGATAATCTACCGGTAGATACATTTATGAGATGTGTTGAAAAGTTTGAAAAAGAAAATAAAAAAATATATTTCTAATGATAAACTACCGGTAGATACATTTATGAAAAGTTTGAAGAAGAAAATAAAAAAATATATTTCTAATGATAAACTACCGGTAGATACAATTATTAAAAGTATGAAAAAGAAAATAAAAAAATATATTTCTAATGATAAACTACTGGTAGGTACATTTCTGAGATGTGTTGAAAAGTTTCAAAATCAAAAAATATATTTCTAATGATAAACTATATTCATTTATGAAATGTATTGAAAAGTTTGAACAAGAAAATAAAAAAAAAATATTTCTAATGATAAACTATATACATTTATGAAATGTGTTGAAAAGTTTGAAAAAGAAAGTGAAAAGATATATTTCTAGTGATAATCTACCGGTAGATACATTTATGAGATGTGTTGAAAAGTTTGAAAAAGAAAATAAAAAATATATTTCTAATGATAAACTACTGGTAGATACATTTATGAGAAGTGTTGAAAAGTATGAAAAAGAAAATCAAAAAATATATTTCTAATGATAAACTACTGGTAGATACATTTCTGAGATGTGTTGAAAAGTTTGAAAAAAAATAATAAAAAGATATATTTCTAATGATAAACTATATACATTTATGAAATGTGTTGAAAAGTTTGAAAAAAAAAATGAAAAGATATATTTCTAGTGATAATCTACCAGTAGATACATTTATGAGATGTGTTGAAAAGATTGAAAAAGAAAATTAAAAAATATATTTCTAATGATAAACTACCGGTAGATACATTTATGAGAAGTGTTGAAAAGTTTGAAGAAGAAAATAAAAAAATATATTTCTAATGATAAACTACCGGTAGATACATTTATTAAAAGTATGAAAAAGAAAATAAAAAAATATATTTCTAATGATAAACTACCGGTAGATACATTTATGAGAAGTGTTGAAAAGTTTGAAGAAGAAAATAAAAAAATATATTTCTAATGATAAACTACCGGTAGATACATTTATGAGATGTGTTGAAAAGTTTGAAAAAGAAAATAAAAAAATATATTTCTAATGATAAACTACCGGTAGATACATTTATGAGAAGTGTTGAAAAGTATGAAAAAGATAATAAAAAAATATATTTCTAATGATAAACTACTGGTAGATACATTTCTGAGATGTGTTGAAAAGTATGAAAAAGATAATAAAAAATATATTTCTAATGATAAACTACTGGTAGATACATTTCTGAGATGTGTTGAAAAGTTTGAAAAAAAAAATAAAAAAATATATTTCTAATGATAAACTAACGGTAGATACATTTATGAGATGTGTTGAAAAGTTTGAAAAAGAATATAAAAAAATATATTTCTAATGATAAACTACTGGAAGATACATTTCTGAGATGTGTTGAAAAGTTTGAAAAAGAAAATAAAAAAATATATTTCTAATGATAAACTACCTGTAGATACATTTATGAGATGTGTTGAAAAGTTTGAAAAAGAAAATCAAACAATATATTTCTAGTGATAAACTATATACATTTATGAAATATGTTGACAAGTTTGAACAAGAAAATAAAAAAAATATATTTCTTATGATAAACTATATACATTTATAAAATGTGTTGAAAAGTTTGAAAAAGAAAATAAAAAAAATATATTTCTAATGATAAACTATCGGTAGATACATTTATGAGATGTGTTGAAAAGTTCGAAAAAGAAAATAAAAAAATATATTTCTAATGATAAACTACTGGTAGATACATTTATGAAAAGTATGAAAAAGAAAATAAAAAAATATATTTCTAATGATAAACTACTGGTAGATACATTTCTGAGATGTGTTGAAAAGTTTCAAAATCAAAAAAAAATATATTTCTAATGATAAACTATATTCATTTATGAAAGGTGTTGAAAAGTTTGAACAAAAAAGTGAAAAGATATATTTCTAGTGATAATCTACCGGTAGATACATTTATGAGATGTGTTGAAAAGTTTGAAAAAGAAAGTGAAAAGATATATTTCTAGTGATAATCTACCGGTAGATACATTTATGAGATGTGTTGAAAAGTTTGAAAAAGAAAATAAAAAAATATATTTCTAATGATAAACTACCGGTAGATACATTTATGAGAAGTGTTGAAAAGTATGACAAAGATAATAAAAAATATATTTCTAATGATAAACTACTGGTAGATACATTTCTGAGATGTGTTGAAAAGTTTGAAAAAAAAAAAATAAAAAGATTTATTTCTAATGATAAACTATATACATTTATGAAATGTGTTGAAAAGTTTGAAAAAGAAAGTGAAAAGATATATTTCTAGTGATAATCTACCGGTAGATACATTTATGAGATGTGTTGAAAAGTTTGAAAAATAAAATAAAAAAATATATTTCTAATGATAAACTACCGGTAGATACATTTATGAGAAGTGTTGAAAAGTATGAAAAAGATAATAAAAAAATATATTTCTAATGATAAACTACTGGTAGATACATTTCTGAGATGTGTTGAAAAGTATGAAAAAGATAATAAAAAAATATATTTCTAATGATAAACTACTGGTAGATACATTTCTGAGATGTGTTGAAAAGTTTGAAAAAAAAAATAAAAAAATATATTTCTAATGATAAACTAACGGTAGATACATTTATGAGATGTGTTGAAAAGTTTGAAAAAGAATATAAAAAAGTATATTTCTAATGATAAACTACTGGTAGATACATTTCTGAGATGTGTTGAAAAGTTTGAAAAAGAAAATAAAAAAATATATTTCTAATGATAAACTACCTGTAGATACATTTATGAGATGTGTTGAAAAGTTTGAAAAAGAAAATCAAACAATATATTTCTAGTGATAAACTATATACATTTATGAAATATGTTGACAAGTTTGAACAAGAAAATAAAAAAAATATATTTCTTATGATAAACTATATACATTTATGAAATGTGTTGAAAAGTTTGAAAAAGAAAATAAAAAAAATATATTTCTAATGATAAACTACCGGTAGATACATTTATGAGATGTGTTCAAAAGTTCGAAAAAGAAAATAAAAAAATATATTTCTAATGATAAACTACCGGTAGATACATTTATGAAAAGTATGGAAAAAGAAAATAAACAAATATATTTCTAATGATAAACTACTGGTAGATACATTTCTGAGATGTGTTGAAAAGTTTCAAAATCAAAAAAAAATATATTTCTAATGATAAACTATATTCATTTATGAAATGTGTTGAAAAGTTTGAACAAAAAAGTGAAAAGATATATTTCTAGTGATAATCTACCGGTAGATACATTTATGAGATGTGTTGAAAAGTTTGAAAAAGAAAGTGAAAAGATATATTTCTAGTGATAATCTACCGGTAGATACATTTATGAGATGTGTTGAAAAGTTTGAAAAAGAAAATAAAAAAATATATTTCTAATGATAAACTACCGGTAGATACATTTATGAGAAGTGTTGAAAAGTATGACAAAGATAATAAAAAATATATTTCTAGTGATAAACTACTGGTAGATACATTTCTGAGATGTGTTGAAAAGTTTGAAAAAAAAAATAAAAAGATATATTTCTAATGATAAACTATATACATTTATGAAATGTGTTGAAAAGTTTGAAAAAGAAAGTGAAAAGATATATTTCTAGTGATAATCTACCGGTTGATACATTTATGAGATGTGTTGAAAAGTTTGAAAAAGAAAGTGAAAAGATATATTTCTAGTGATAATCTACCGGTAGATACATTTATGAGATGTGTTGAAAAGTTTGAAAAAGAAAATAAAAAATATATTTCTAATGATAAACTACTGGTAGATACATTTATGAGAAGTGTTGAAAAGTATGAAAAAGAAAATAAAAAAATATATTTCTAGTGATAAACTACTGGTAGATACATTTATGAGATGTGTTGAAAAGTTTGAAAAAAAAAATAAAAAGATATATTTCTAATGATAATCTACCGCTAGATACATTTATGAGATGTGTTGAAAAGTTTGAAAAAGAAAATGAAAAAATATATTTCTAATAATAAACTACTGGTAGATACATTTATGAAATGTGTTGAAAAGTTTCAAAATAAAAAAATATATTTCTAATGATAAACTAGATACATTTATGAGATGTGTTGAAAAGTTTGGAAAAGAAAATCAAAAAAAAATATTTCTAGTGATAAACTAGATACATTTATGAAATATGTTGAAAAGTTTGAACAAGAAAATAAAAAAAATATATTTCTAATGATAAACTATATACATTTATGAAATGTGTTGAAAAGTTTGAAAAAGAATATGAAAAGATATAATTCTAGTAATAATCTACCGGTAGATACATTTATGAGATGTGTTGAAAAGTTTGAAAAAGAAAATTAAAAAAATATATTTCTAGTGATAATCTACCGGTAGATACATTTATGAGATGTGTTGAAAAGTTTGAAAAAGAAAATAAAACATATATTTCTAATGATAAACTACTGGTAGATACATTTATGAGAAGTGTTGAAAAGTATGAAAAAGAAAATAAAAAAATATATTTCTAGTGATAAACTACTGGTAGATACATTTCTGAGATGTGTTGAAAAGTTTGAAAAAAAAAATAAAAAGATATATTTCTAATGATAAACTATATACATTTATGAAATGTGTTGAAAAGTTTGAAAAAGAAAGTGAAAAGATATATTTCTAGTGATAATCTACCGGTAGATACATTTATGAGATGTGTTGAAAAGTTTGAAAAAGAAAGTGAATAGATATATTTCTAGTGATAATCTACCAGTAGATACATTTATGAGATGTGTTGAAAAGTTTGAAAAAGAAAATAAAAAATATATTTCTAATGATAAACTACTGGTAGATACATTTATGAGAAGTGTTGAAAAGTATGAAAAAGAAAATCAAAAAATATATTTCTAATGATAAACTACTGGTAGATACATTTCTGAGATGTGTTGAAAAGTTTGAAAAAAAAAATAAAAAGATATATTTCTAATGATAAACTATATACATTTATGAAATGTGTTGAAAAGTTTGAAAAAAAATATGAAAAGATATATTTCTAGTGATAATCTACCAGTAGATACATTTATGAGATGTGTTGAAAAGATTGAAAAAGAAAATTAAAAAATATATTTCTAATGATAAACTACCGGTAGATACATTTATGAGAAGTGTTGAAAAGTTTGAAGAAGAAAATAAAAAAAAATATTTCTAATGATAAACTACCGGTAGATACATTTATTAAAAGTATGAAAAAGAAAATAAAATAATATATTTCTAATGATAAACTACCGGTAGATACATTTATGAGAAGTGTTGAAAAGTTTGAAGAAGAAAATAAAAAAATATATTTCTAATGATAAACTACCGGTAGATACATTTATTAAAAGTATGAAAAAGAAAATAAAAAAATATATTTCTAATGATAAACTACTGGTAGATACATTTCTGAGATGTGTTGAAAAGTTTCAAAATCAAAAAATATATTTCTAATGATAAACTATATTCATTTATGAAATGTGTTGAAAAGTTTGAACAAGAAAATAAAAAAAAAAATTTCTAATGATAAACTATATACATTTATGAAATGTGTTGAAAAGTTTGAAAAAGAAAGTGAAAAGATATATTTCTAGTGATAATCTACCGGTAGATACATTTGTGAGATGTGTTGAAAAGTTTGAAAAAGAAAGCGAAAAGATATATTTCTAGTGATAATCTACCAGTAGATACATTTATGAGATGTGTTGAAAAGTTTGAAAAAGAAAATAAAAAAATATATTTCTAATGATAAACTACCAGTAGATACATTTATGAGAAGTGTTCAAAAGTATGAAAAAGATAATAAAAAAATATATTTCTAATGATAAACTACTGGTAGATACATTTCTGAGATGTGTTGAAAAGTTTGAAAAAAAAAAAAAATAAAGATTTCTTTCTAATGATAAACTATATACATTTATGAAATATGTTGACAAGTTTGAACAAGAAAATAAAAAAAATATATTTCTAATGATAAACTATATACATTTATGAAATGTGTTGAAAAGTTTGAAAAAGAAAGTGAAAAGATATATTTCTAGTGATAATCTACCGGTAGATACATTTATGAGATGTGTTGAAAAGTTTGAAAAAGAAAGTGAATAGATATATTTCTAGTGATAATCTACTGGTAGATACATTTATGAGAAGTGTTGAAAAGTATGAAAAAGAAAATCAAAAAATATATTTCTAATGATAAACTACTGGTAGATACATTTCTGAGATGTGTTGAAAAGTTTGAAAAAAAAAATAAAAAGATATATTTCTAATGATAAACTATATACATTTATGAAATGTGTTGAAAAGTTTGAAAAAAAATATGAAAAGATATATTTCTAGTGATAATCTACCAGTAGATACATTTATGAGATGTGTTGAAAAGATTGAAAAAGAAAATTAAAAAATATATTTCTAATGATAAACTACCGGTAGATACATTTATGAGAAGTGTTGAAAAGTTTGAAGAAGAAAATAAAAAAAAATATTTCTAATGATAAACTACCGGTAGATACATTTATTAAAAGTATGAAAAAGAAAATAAAATAATATATTTCTAATGATAAACTACCGGTAGATACATTTATGAGAAGTGTTGAAAAGTTTGAAGAAGAAAATAAAAAAATATATTTCTAATGATAAACTACCGGTAGATACATTTATTAAAAGTATGAAAAAGAAAATAAAAAAATATATTTCTAATGATAAACTACTGGTAGATACATTTCTGAGATGTGTTGAAAAGTTTCAAAATCAAAAAATATATTTCTAATGATAAACTATATTCATTTATGAAATGTGTTGAAAAGTTTGAACAAGAAAATAAAAAAAAAAATTTCTAATGATAAACTATATACATTTATGAAATGTGTTGAAAAGTTTGAAAAAGAAAGTGAAAAGATATATTTCTAGTGATAATCTACCGGTAGATACATTTGTGAGATGTGTTGAAAAGTTTGAAAAAGAAAGCGAAAAGATATATTTCTAGTGATAATCTACCAGTAGATACATTTATGAGATGTGTTGAAAAGTTTGAAAAAGAAAATAAAAAAATATATTTCTAATGATAAACTACCAGTAGATACATTTATGAGAAGTGTTGAAAAGTATGAAAAAGATAATAAAAAAATATATTTCTAATGATAAACTACTGGTAGATACATTTCTGAGATGTGTTGAAAAGTTTGAAAAAAAAAAAAAATAAAGATTTCTTTCTAATGATAAACTATATACATTTATGAAATATGTTGACAAGTTTGAACAAGAAAATAAAAAAAATATATTTCTAATGATAAACTATATACATTTATGAAATGTGTTGAAAAGTTTGAAAAAGAAAGTGAAAAGATATATTTCTAGTGATAATCTACCCGTAGATACATTTATGAGATGTGTTGAAAAGTTTGAAAAAGAAAGTGAAAAGATATATTTCTAGTGATAATCTACCGGTAGATACATTTATGAGATGTGTTGAAAAGTTTGAAAAAGAAAATAAAAAATATATTTCTAATGATAAACTACTGGTAGATACATTTATGAGAAGTGTTGAAAAGTATGAAAAAGAAAATAAAAAAATATATTTCTAGTGATAAACTACTGGTAGATACATTTCTGAGATGTGTTGAAAAGTTTGAAAAAAAAAATAAAAAGATATATTTCTAATGATAAACTATATACATTTATGAAATGTGTTGAAAAGTTTGAAAAAGAAAGTGAAAAGATATATTTCTAGTGATAATCTACCGGTAGATACATTTATGAGATGTGTTGAAAAGTTTGAAAAAGAAAATCAAAAAATATATTTTTAATGATAAACTACTGGTAGATACATTTCTGAGATGTGTTGAAAAGTTTGAAAAAAAATAATAAAAAGATATATTTCTAATGATAAACTATATACATTTATGAAATGTGTTGAAAAGTTTGAAAAAAAAAATAAAAAAATATATTTCTAATGATAAACTACCGGTAGATACATTTATTAAAAGTATGAAAAAGAAAATAAAAAAATATATTTCTAATGATAACCTACCGGTAGATACATTTATGAGAAGTGTTGAAAAGTTTGAAGAAGAAAATAAAAAAATAAATTTTAATGATAAACTACCGGTAGATACATTTATTAAAAGTATGAAAAAGAAAATAAAAAAATATATTTCTAATGATAAACTACTGGTAGATACATTTCTGAGATGTGTTGAAAAGTTTCAAAATCAAAAAATATATTTCTAATGATAAACTATATTCATTTATGAAATGTGTTGAAAAGTTTGAACAAGAAAATTAAAAAAAAATATTTCTAATGATAAACTATATACATTTATGAAATGTGTTGAAAAGTTTGAAAAAGAAAGTGAAAAGATATATTTCTAGTGATAATCTACCGGTAGATACATTTATGAGATGTGTTGAAAAGTTTGAAAAAGAAAGTGAAAAGATATATTTCTAGTGATAATCTACCAGTAGATACATTTATGAGATGTGTTGAAAAGTTTGAAAAAGAAAATAAAAAATATATTTCTAATGATAAACTACTGGTAGATACATTTATGAGAAGTGTTGAAAAGTATGAAAAAGAAAATCAAAAAATATATTTCTAATGATAAACTACTGGTAGATACATTTCTGAGATGTGTTGAAAAGTTTCAAAATCAAAAAATATATTTCTAATGATAAACTATATTCATTTATGAAATGTGTTGAAAAGTTTGAACAAGAAAATAAAAAAAAAATATTTCTAATGATAAACTATATACATTTATGAAATGTGTTGAAAAGTTTGAAAAAGAAAGTGAAAAGATATATTTCTAGTGATAATCTACCGGTAGATACATTTATGAGATGTGTTGAAAAGTTTGAAAAAGAAAGTGAAAAGATATATTTCTAGTGATAATCTACCAGTAGATACATTATGAGATGTGTTGAAAAGTTTGAAAAAGAAAATAAAAAATATATTTCTAATGATAAACTACTGGTAGATACATTTATGAGAAGTGTTGAAAAGTATGAAAAAGAAAATCAAAAAATATATTTCTAATGATAAACTACTGGTAGATACATTTCTGAGATGTGTTGAAAAGTTTGAAGAAAAAAAATAAAAAGATATATTTCTAATGATAAACTATATACATTTATGAAATGTGTTGAAAAGTTTGAAAAAAAAAATGAAAAGATATATTTCTAGTGATAATCTACCAGTAGATACATTTATGAGATGTGTTGAAAAGATTGAAAAAGAAAATTAAAAAATATATTTCTAATGATAAACTACCGGTAGATACATTTATGAGAAGTGTTGAAAAGTTTGAAGAAGAAAATAAAAAAATATATTTCTAATGATAAACTACCTGTAGATACATTTATTAAAAGTATGAAAAAGAAAATTAAAAAATATATTTCTAATGATAAACTACTGGTAGATACATTTCTGAGATGTGTTGAAAAGTTTCAAAATCAAAAAATATATTTCTAATGATAAACTATATACATTTATGAAATGTGTTGAAAAGTTTGAAAAAGAAAGTGAAAAGATATATTTCTAGTGATAATCTACCGGTAGATACATTTATGAGATGTGTTGAAAAGTTTGAAAAAGAAAGTGAAAAGATATATTTCTAGTGATAATCTACCAGTAGATAAATTTATGAGATGTGTTGAAAAGTTTGAAAAAGAAAATAAAAAAATATATTTCTAATGATAAACTACCGGTAGATACATTTATGAGAAGTGTTGAAAAGTATGAAAAAGATAATAAAAAAATATATTTCTAATGATAAACTACTGGTAGATACTTTTCTGAGATGTGTTGAAAAGTTTGAAAAAAAAAAAATAAAAAGATTTATTTCTAATGATAAACTATATACATTTATGAAATATGTTGACAAGTTTGAACAAGAAAATTAAAAAAATATATTTCTAATGATAAACTATATTCATTTATGAAATGTGTAGAAAAGTTTGAACAAGAAAATAAAAAAAAAAACATTTCTAATGATAAACTATATACATTTATGAAATGTGTTGAAAAGTTTCAAAATCAAAAAATATATTTCTAATGATAAACTATATTCATTTATGAAATGTGTTGAAAAGTTTGAACAAGAAAATTAAAAAAAAATATTTCTAATGATAAACTATATACATTTATGAAATGTGTTGAAAAGTTTGAAAAAGAAAGTGAAAAGATATATTTCTAGTGATAATCTACCGGTAGATACATTTATGAGATGTGTTGAAAAGTTTGAAAAAGAAAGTGAAAAGATATATTTCTAGTGATAATCTACCAGTAGATACATTTATGAGATGTGTTGAAAAGTTTGAACAAGAAAATAAAAAAAATATATTTCTAATGATAAACTATATACATTTATGAAATGTGTTGAAAAGTTTGAAAAAGAATATGAAAAGATATATTTCTAGTGATAATCTACCGGTAGATACATTTATGAGATGTGTTGAAAAGTTTGAAAAAGAAAGTGAAAAGATATATTTCTAGTGATAATCTACCAGTAGATAAATTTATGAGATGTGTTGAAAAGTTTGAAAAAGAAAATAAAAAAATATATTTCTAATGATAAACTACCGGTAGATACATTTATGAGAAGTGTTGAAAAGTATGAAAAAGATAATAAAAAAATATATTTCTAATGATAAACTACTGGTAGATACTTTTCTGAGATGTGTTGAAAAGTTTGAAAAAAAAAAAATAAAAAGATTTATTTCTAATGATAAACTATATACATTTATGAAATATGTTGACAAGTTTGAACAAGAAAATTAAAAAAATATATTTCTAATGATAAACTATATTCATTTATGAAATGTGTAGAAAAGTTTGAACAAGAAAATAAAAAAAAAAACATTTCTAATGATAAACTATATACATTTATGAAATGTGTTGAAAAGTTTCAAAATCAAAAAATATATTTCTAATGATAAACTATATTCATTTATGAAATGTGTTGAAAAGTTTGAACAAGAAAATTAAAAAAAAATATTTCTAATGATAAACTATATACATTTATGAAATGTGTTGAAAAGTTTGAAAAAGAAAGTGAAAAGATATATTTCTAGTGATAATCTACCGGTAGATACATTTATGAGATGTGTTGAAAAGTTTGAAAAAGAAAGTGAAAAGATATATTTCTAGTGATAATCTACAAGTAGATACATTTATGAGATGTGTTGAAAAGTTTGAAAAAGAAAATAAAAAATATATTTCTAATGATAAACTACTGGTAGATACATTTATGAGAAGTGTTGAAAAGTATGAAAAAGAAAATCAAAAAATATATTTCTAATGATAAACTACTGGTAGATACATTTCTGAGATGTGTTGAAAAGTTTCAAAATCAAAAAATATATTTCTAATGATAAACTATATTCATTTATGAAATGTGTTGAAAAGTTTGAACAAGAAAATAAAAAAAAAATATTTCTAATGATAAACTATATACATTTATGAAATGTGTTGAAAAGTTTGAAAAAGAAAGTGAAAAGATATATTTCTAGTGATAATCTACCGGTAGATACATTTATGAGATGTGTTGAAAAGTTTGAAAAAGAAAGTGAAAAGATATATTTCTAGTGATAATCTACCAGTAGATACATTATGAGATGTGTTGAAAAGTTTGAAAAAGAAAATAAAAAATATATTTCTAATGATAAACTACTGGTAGATACATTTATGAGAAGTGTTGAAAAGTATGAAAAAGAAAATCAAAAAATATATTTCTAATGATAAACTACTGGTAGATACATTTCTGAGATGTGTTGAAAAGTTTGAAGAAAAAAAATAAAAAGATATATTTCTAATGATAAACTATATACATTTATGAAATGTGTTGAAAAGTTTGAAAAAAAAAATGAAAAGATATATTTCTAGTGATAATCTACCAGTAGATACATTTATGAGATGTGTTGAAAAGATTGAAAAAGAAAATTAAAAAATATATTTCTAATGATAAACTACCGGTAGATACATTTATGAGAAGTGTTGAAAAGTTTGAAGAAGAAAATAAAAAAATATATTTCTAATGATAAACTACCTGTAGATACATTTATTAAAAGTATGAAAAAGAAAATTAAAAAATATATTTCTAATGATAAACTACTGGTAGATACATTTCTGAGATGTGTTGAAAAGTTTCAAAATCAAAAAATATATTTCTAATGATAAACTATATACATTTATGAAATGTGTTGAAAAGTTTGAAAAAGAAAGTGAAAAGATATATTTCTAGTGATAATCTACCGGTAGATACATTTATGAGATGTGTTGAAAAGTTTGAAAAAGAAAGTGAAAAGATATATTTCTAGTGATAATCTACCAGTAGATAAATTTATGAGATGTGTTGAAAAGTTTGAAAAAGAAAATAAAAAAATATATTTCTAATGATAAACTACCGGTAGATACATTTATGAGAAGTGTTGAAAAGTATGAAAAAGATAATAAAAAAATATATTTCTAATGATAAACTACTGGTAGATACTTTTCTGAGATGTGTTGAAAAGTTTGAAAAAAAAAAAATAAAAAGATTTATTTCTAATGATAAACTATATACATTTATGAAATATGTTGACAAGTTTGAACAAGAAAATTAAAAAAATATATTTCTAATGATAAACTATATTCATTTATGAAATGTGTAGAAAAGTTTGAACAAGAAAATAAAAAAAAAAACATTTCTAATGATAAACTATATACATTTATGAAATGTGTTGAAAAGTTTGAAAAAGAAAGTGAAAAGATATATTTCTAGTGATAATCTACCGGTAGATACATTTATGAGATGTGTTGAAAAGTTTGAAAAAGAAAGTGAAAAGATATATTTCTAGTGATAATCTACCGGTAGATACATTTATGAGATGTGTTGAAAAGTTTGAAAAAGAAAATAAAAAATATATTTCTAATGATAAACTACTGGTAGATACATTTATGAGAAGTGTTGAAAAGTATGAAAAAGAAAATAAAAAAATATATTTCTAGTGATAAACTACTGGTAGATACATTTCTGAGATGTGTTGAAAAGTTTGAAAAAAAAAATAAAAAGATATATTTCTAATGATAAACTATATACATTTATGAAATGTGTTGAAAAGTTTGAAAAAGAAAGTGAAAAGATATATTTCTAGTGATAATCTACCGGTTGATACATTTATGAGATGTGTTGAAAAGTTTGAAAAAGAAAGTGAAAAGATATATTTCTAGTGATAATCTACCGGTAGATACATTTATGAGATGTGTTGAAAAGTTTGAAAAAGAAAATAAAAAATATATTTCTAATGATAAACTACTGGTAGATACATTTATGAGAAGTGTTGAAAAGTATGAAAAAGAAAATAAAAAAATATATTTCTAGTGATAAACTACTGGTAGATACATTTATGAGATGTGTTGAAAAGTTTGAAAAAAAAAATAAAAAGATATATTTCTAATGATAATCTACCGCTAGATACATTTATGAGATGTGTTGAAAAGTTTGAAAAAGAAAATGAAAAAATATATTTCTAATAATAAACTACTGGTAGATACATTTATGAAATGTGTTGAAAAGTTTCAAAATAAAAAAATATATTTCTAATGATAAACTAGATACATTTATGAGATGTGTTGAAAAGTTTGGAAAAGAAAATCAAAAAAAAATATTTCTAGTGATAAACTAGATACATTTATGAAATATGTTGAAAAGTTTGAACAAGAAAATAAAAAAAATATATTTCTAATGATAAACTATATACATTTATGAAATGTGTTGAAAAGTTTGAAAAAGAATATGAAAAGATATATTTCTAGTGATAATCTACCGGTAGATACATTTATGAGATGTGTTGAAAAGTTTGAAAAAGAAAGTGAAAAGATATATTTCTAGTGATAATCTACCAGTAGATAAATTTATGAGATGTGTTGAAAAGTTTGAAAAAGAAAATAAAAAAATATATTTCTAATGATAAACTACCGGTAGATACATTTATGAGAAGTGTTGAAAAGTATGAAAAAGATAATAAAAAAATATATTTCTAATGATAAACTACTGGTAGATACTTTTCTGAGATGTGTTGAAAAGTTTGAAAAAAAAAAAATAAAAAGATTTATTTCTAATGATAAACTATATACATTTATGAAATATGTTGACAAGTTTGAACAAGAAAATTAAAAAAATATATTTCTAATGATAAACTATATTCATTTATGAAATGTGTAGAAAAGTTTGAACAAGAAAATAAAAAAAAAAACATTTCTAATGATAAACTATATACATTTATGAAATGTGTTGAAAAGTTTCAAAATCAAAAAATATATTTCTAATGATAAACTATATTCATTTATGAAATGTGTTGAAAAGTTTGAACAAGAAAATTAAAAAAAAATATTTCTAATGATAAACTATATACATTTATGAAATGTGTTGAAAAGTTTGAAAAAGAAAGTGAAAAGATATATTTCTAGTGATAATCTACCGGTAGATACATTTATGAGATGTGTTGAAAAGTTTGAAAAAGAAAGTGAAAAGATATATTTCTAGTGATAATCTACCAGTAGATACATTTATGAGATGTGTTGAAAAGTTTGAAAAAGAAAATAAAAAATATATTTCTAATGATAAACTACTGGTAGATACATTTATGAGAAGTGTTGAAAAGTATGAAAAAGAAAATCAAAAAATATATTTCTAATGATAAACTACTGGTAGATACATTTCTGAGATGTGTTGAAAAGTTTCAAAATCAAAAAATATATTTCTAATGATAAACTATATTCATTTATGAAATGTGTTGAAAAGTTTGAACAAGAAAATAAAAAAAAAATATTTCTAATGATAAACTATATACATTTATGAAATGTGTTGAAAAGTTTGAAAAAGAAAGTGAAAAGATATATTTCTAGTGATAATCTACCGGTAGATACATTTATGAGATGTGTTGAAAAGTTTGAAAAAGAAAGTGAAAAGATATATTTCTAGTGATAATCTACCAGTAGATACATTATGAGATGTGTTGAAAAGTTTGAAAAAGAAAATAAAAAATATATTTCTAATGATAAACTACTGGTAGATACATTTATGAGAAGTGTTGAAAAGTATGAAAAAGAAAATCAAAAAATATATTTCTAATGATAAACTACTGGTAGATACATTTCTGAGATGTGTTGAAAAGTTTGAAGAAAAAAAATAAAAAGATATATTTCTAATGATAAACTATATACATTTATGAAATGTGTTGAAAAGTTTGAAAAAAAAAATGAAAAGATATATTTCTAGTGATAATCTACCAGTAGATACATTTATGAGATGTGTTGAAAAGATTGAAAAAGAAAATTAAAAAATATATTTCTAATGATAAACTACCGGTAGATACATTTATGAGAAGTGTTGAAAAGTTTGAAGAAGAAAATAAAAAAATATATTTCTAATGATAAACTACCTGTAGATACATTTATTAAAAGTATGAAAAAGAAAATTAAAAAATATATTTCTAATGATAAACTACTGGTAGATACATTTCTGAGATGTGTTGAAAAGTTTCAAAATCAAAAAATATATTTCTAATGATAAACTATATACATTTATGAAATGTGTTGAAAAGTTTGAAAAAGAAAGTGAAAAGATATATTTCTAGTGATAATCTACCGGTAGATACATTTATGAGATGTGTTGAAAAGTTTGAAAAAGAAAGTGAAAAGATATATTTCTAGTGATAATCTACCAGTAGATAAATTTATGAGATGTGTTGAAAAGTTTGAAAAAGAAAATAAAAAAATATATTTCTAATGATAAACTACCGGTAGATACATTTATGAGAAGTGTTGAAAAGTATGAAAAAGATAATAAAAAAATATATTTCTAATGATAAACTACTGGTAGATACTTTTCTGAGATGTGTTGAAAAGTTTGAAAAAAAAAAAATAAAAAGATTTATTTCTAATGATAAACTATATACATTTATGAAATATGTTGACAAGATTGAACAAGAAAATTAAAAAAATATATTTCTAATGATAAACTATATTCATTTATGAAATGTGTAGAAAAGTTTGAACAAGAAAATAAAAAAAAAAACATTTCTAATGATAAACTATATACATTTATGAAATGTGTTGAAAAGTTTGAAAAAGAAAGTGAAAAGATATATTTCTAGTGATAATCTACCGGTAGATACATTTATGAGATGTGTTGAAAAGTTTGAAAAAGAAAGTGAAAAGATATATTTCTAGTGATAATCTACCGGTAGATACATTTATGAGATGTGTTGAAAAGTTTGAAAAAGAAAATAAAAAATATATTTCTAATGATAAACTACTGGTAGATACATTTATGAGAAGTGTTGAAAAGTATGAAAAAGAAAATAAAAAAATATATTTCTAGTGATAAACTACTGGTAGATACATTTCTGAGATGTGTTGAAAAGTTTGAAAAAAAAAATAAAAAGATATATTTCTAATGATAAACTATATACATTTATGAAATGTGTTGAAAAGTTTGAAAAAGAAAGTGAAAAGATATATTTCTAGTGATAATCTACCGGTTGATACATTTATGAGATGTGTTGAAAAGTTTGAAAAAGAAAGTGAAAAGATATATTTCTAGTGATAATCTACCGGTAGATACATTTATGAGATGTGTTGAAAAGTTTGAAAAAGAAAATAAAAAATATATTTCTAATGATAAACTACTGGTAGATACATTTATGAGAAGTGTTGAAAAGTATGAAAAAGAAAATAAAAAAATATATTTCTAGTGATAAACTACTGGTAGATACATTTATGAGATGTGTTGAAAAGTTTGAAAAAAAAAATAAAAAGATATATTTCTAATGATAATCTACCGCTAGATACATTTATGAGATGTGTTGAAAAGTTTGAAAAAGAAAATGAAAAAATATATTTCTAATAATAAACTACTGGTAGATACATTTATGAAATGTGTTGAAAAGTTTCAAAATAAAAAAATATATTTCTAATGATAAACTAGATACATTTATGAGATGTGTTGAAAAGTTTGGAAAAGAAAATCAAAAAAAAATATTTCTAGTGATAAACTAGATACATTTATGAAATATGTTGAAAAGTTTGAACAAGAAAATAAAAAAAATATATTTCTAATGATAAACTATATACATTTATGAAATGTGTTGAAAAGTTTGAAAAAGAATATGAAAAGATATAATTCTAGTAATAATCTACCGGTAGATACATTTATGAGATGTGTTGAAAAGTTTGAAAAAGAAAATTAAAAAAATATATTTCTAGTGATAATCTACCGGTAGATACATTTATGAGATGTGTTGAAAAGTTTGAAAAAGAAAATAAAACATATATTTCTAATGATAAACTACTGGTAGATACATTTATGAGAAGTGTTGAAAAGTATGAAAAAGAAAATAAAAAAATATATTTCTAGTGATAAACTACTGGTAGATACATTTCTGAGATGTGTTGAAAAGTTTGAAAAAAAAAATAAAAAGATATATTTCTAATGATAAACTATATACATTTATGAAATGTGTTGAAAAGTTTGAAAAAGAAAGTGAAAAGATATATTTCTAGTGATAATCTACCGGTAGATACATTTATGAGATGTGTTGAAAAGTTTGAAAAAGAAAATGAAAAAATATATTTCTAATAATAAACTACTGGTAGATACATTTATGAAATGTGTTGAAAAGTTTCAAAATAAAAAAATATATTTCTAATGATAAACTAGATACATTTATGAGATGTGTTGAAAAGTTTGGAAAAGAAAATCAAAAAAAAATATTTCTAGTGATAAACTAGATACATTTATGAAATATGTTGAAAAGTTTGAACAAGAAAATAAAAAAAATATATTTCTAATGATAAACTATATACATTTATGAAATGTGTTGAAAAGTTTGAAAAAGAAAATGAAAAGATATAATTCTAGTAATAATCTACCGGTAGATACATTTATGAGATGTGTTGAAAAGTTTGAAAAAGAAAATTAAAAAAATATATTTCTAGTGATAATCTACCGGTAGATACATTTATGAGATGTGTTGAAAAGTTTGAAAAAGAAAATAAAACATATATTTCTAATGATAAACTACTGGTAGATACATTTATGAGAAGTGTTGAAAAGTATGAAAAAGAAAATAAAAAAATATATTTCTAGTGATAAACTACTGGTAGATACATTTCTGAGATGTGTTGAAAAGTTTGAAAAAAAAAATAAAAAGATATATTTCTAATGATAAACTATATACATTTATGAAATGTGTTGAAAAGTTTGAAAAAGAAAGTGAAAAGATATATTTCTAGTGATAATCTACCGGTAGATACATTTATGAGATGTGTTGAAAAGTTTGAAAAAGAAAGTGAAAAGATATATTTCTAGTGATAATCTACCGGTAGATACATTTATGAGATGTGTTGAAAAGTTTGAAAAAGAAAATAAAAAATATATTTCTAATGATAAACTACTGGTAGATACATTTATGAGAAGTGTTGAAAAGTATGAAAAAGAAAATAAAAAAATATATTTCTAGTGATAAACTACTGGTAGATACATTTATGAGATGTGTTGAAAAGTTTGAAAAAAAAAATAAAAAGATATATTTCTAATGATAAACTATATACATTTATGAAATGTGTTGAAAAGTTTGAAAAAGAAAGTGAAAAGATATATTTCTAGTGATAATCTACCGGTAGATACATTTATGAGATGTGTTGAAAAGTTTGAAAAAGAAAATGAAAAAATATATTTCTAATAATAAACTACTGGTAGATACATTTATGAAATGTGTTGAAAAGTTTCAAAATAAAAAAATATATTTCTAATGATAAACTAGATACATTTATGAGATGTGTTGAAAAGTTTGGAAAAGAAAATCAAAAAAAAATATTTCTAGTGATAAACTAGATACATTTATGAAATGTGTTGAAAAGTTTGAACAAGAAAATAAAAAAAATATATTTCTAATGATAAACTATATACATTTATGAAATGTGTTGAAAAGTTTGAAAAAGAAAATGAAAAGATATAATTCTAGTAATAATCTACTGGTAGATACATTTATGAGATGTGTTGAAAAGTTTGAAAAAGAAAATTAAAAAAATATATTTCTAATGATAAACTACTGGTAGATACATTTATGAGATGTGTTGAAAAGTTTGA
The DNA here is from genome assembly GCA_034231615.1 of Meghimatium bilineatum. Lineage (NCBI taxonomy): Eukaryota > Metazoa > Mollusca > Gastropoda > Stylommatophora > Philomycidae > Meghimatium > Meghimatium bilineatum. The sequence continues at coordinate 33,245,189 of CM067308.1, read as the reverse complement.
AAAAGAAAATAAAAAAATATATTTCTAATGATAAACTACTGGTAGATACATTTCTGAGATGTGTTGAAAAGTTTCAAAATCACAAAATATATTTCTAATGATAAACTATATTCATTTATGAAATGTGTTGAAAAGTTTGAACAAGAAAATAAAAAAAAAATATTTCAAATGATAAACTATATACATTTATGAAATGTGTTGAAAAGTTTGAAAAAGAAAGTGAAAAGATATATTTCTAGTGATAATCTACCGGTAGATAAATTTATGAGATGTGTTGAAAAGTTTGAAAAAGAAAATGAAAAAATATATTTCTAATAATAAACTACTGGTAGATACATTTATGAAATGTGTTGAAAAGTTTCAAAATAAAAAAATATATTTCTAATGATAAACTAGATACATTTATGAGATGTGTTGAAAAGTTTGGAAAAGAAAATCAAAAAAAAATATTTCTAGTGATAAACTAGATACATTTATGAAATATGTTGAAAAGTTTGAACAAGAAAATAAAAAAAATATATTTCTAATGATAAACTATATACATTTATGAAATGTGTTGAAAAGTTTGAAAAAGAAAATGAAAAGATATAATTCTAGTAATAATCTACCGGTAGATACATTTATGAGATGTGTTGAAAAGTTTGAAAAAGAAAATTAAAAAAATATATTTCTAGTGATAATCTACCGGTAGATACATTTATGAGATGTGTTGAAAAGTTTGAAAAAGAAAATAAAACATATATTTCTAATGATAAACTACTGGTAGATACATTTATGAGAAGTGTTGAAAAGTATGAAAAAGAAAATAAAAAAATATATTTCTAGTGATAAACTACTGGTAGATACATTTCTGAGATGTGTTGAAAAGTTTGAAAAAAAAAATAAAAAGATATATTTCTAATGATAAACTATATACATTTATGAAATGTGTTGAAAAGTTTGAAAAAGAAAGTGAAAAGATATATTTCTAGTGATAATCTACCGGTAGATACATTTATGAGATGTGTTGAAAAGTTTGAAAAAGAAAGTGAAAAGATATATTTCTAGTGATAATCTACCGGTAGATACATTTATGAAATGTGTTGAAAAGTTTCAAAATAAAAAAGTATATTTCTAATGATAAACTAGATACATTTATGAGATGTGTTGAAAAGTTTGGAAAAGAAAATCAAAAAAAAATATTTCTAGTGATAAACTAGATACATTTATGAAATATGTTGAAAAGTTTGAAAAAGAAAATAAAAAAAATATATTTCTAATGATAAACTATATACATTTATGAAATGTGTTGAAAAGTTTGAAAAAGAAAATGAAAAGATATAATTCTAGTAATAATCTACTGGTAGATACATTTATGAGATGTGTTGAAAAGTTTGAAAAAGAAAATTAAAAAAATATATTTCTAATGATAAACTACTGGTAGATACATTTATGAGATGTGTTGAAAAGTTTGAAAAAGAAAATAAAAAAATATATTTCTAATGATAAACTACCGGTAGATACATTTATTAAAAGTATGAAAAAGAAAATAAAAAAATATATTTCTAATGATAAACTACTGGTAGATACATTTATGAGATGTGTTGAAAAGTTTCAAAATCACAAAATATATTTCTAATGATAAACTATATTCATTTATGAAATGTGTTGAAAAGTTTGAACAAGAAAATAAAAAAAAAATATTTCTAATGATAAACTATATACATTTATGAAATGTGTTGAAAAGTTTGAAAAAGAAAGTGAAAAGATATATTTCTAGTGATAATCTACCGGTAGATACATTTATGAGATGTGTTGAAAAGTTTGAAAAAGAATGTGAAAAGATATATTTCTAGTGATAATCTACCAGTAGATACATTTATGAGATGTGTTGAAAAGTTTGAAAAAGAAAATAAATAAATATATTTCTAATGATAAACTACCGGTAGATACATTTATGAGAAGTGTTGAAAAGTATGAAAAAGATAATAAAAAAATATATTTCTAATGATAAACTACTGGTAGATAAATTTCTGAGATGTGTTGAAAAGTTTGAAATAAAAAAAATAAAAAGATTTATTTCTAATGATAAACTATATACATTTATGAAATGTGTTGAAAATTTTGAAAAAGAAAGTGAAAAGATATATTTCTAGTGATAAACTACTGGTAGATACATTTCTGAGATGTGTTGAAAAGTTTGAAAAAAAAAATAAAAAGATATATTTCTAATGATAAACTATATACATTTATGAAATGTGTTGAAAAGTTTGAAAAAGAAAGTGAAAAGATATATTTCTAGTGATAATCTACCGGTTGATACATTTATGAGATGTGTTGAAAAGTTTGAAAAAGAAAGTGAAAAGATATATTTCTAGTGATAATCTACCGGTAGATACATTTATGAGATGTGTTGAAAAGTTTGAAAAAGAAAATAAAAAATATATTTCTAATGATAAACTACTGGTAGATACATTTATGAGAAGTGTTGAAAAGTATGAAAAAGAAAATAAAAAAATATATTTCTAGTGATAAACTACTGGTAGATACATTTATGAGATGTGTTGAAAAGTTTGAAAAAAAAAATAAAAAGATATATTTCTAATGATAATCTACCGCTAGATACATTTATGAGATGTGTTGAAAAGTTTGAAAAAGAAAATGAAAAAATATATTTCTAATAATAAACTACTGGTAGATACATTTATGAAATGTGTTGAAAAGTTTCAAAATAAAAAAATATATTTCTAATGATAAACTAGATACATTTATGAGATGTGTTGAAAAGTTTGGAAAAGAAAATCAAAAAAAAATATTTCTAGTGATAAACTAGATACATTTATGAAATATGTTGAAAAGTTTGAACAAGAAAATAAAAAAAATATATTTCTAATGATAAACTATATACATTTATGAAATGTGTTGAAAAGTTTGAAAAAGAATATGAAAAGATATAATTCTAGTAATAATCTACCGGTAGATACATTTATGAGATGTGTTGAAAAGTTTGAAAAAGAAAATTAAAAAAATATATTTCTAGTGATAATCTACCGGTAGATACATTTATGAGATGTGTTGAAAAGTTTGAAAAAGAAAATAAAACATATATTTCTAATGATAAACTACTGGTAGATACATTTATGAGAAGTGTTGAAAAGTATGAAAAAGAAAATAAAAAAATATATTTCTAGTGATAAACTACTGGTAGATACATTTCTGAGATGTGTTGAAAAGTTTGAAAAAAAAAATAAAAAGATATATTTCTAATGATAAACTATATACATTTATGAAATGTGTTGAAAAGTTTGAAAAAGAAAGTGAAAAGATATATTTCTAGTGATAATCTACCGGTAGATACATTTATGAGATGTGTTGAAAAGTTTGAAAAAGAAAATGAAAAAATATATTTCTAATAATAAACTACTGGTAGATACATTTATGAAATGTGTTGAAAAGTTTCAAAATAAAAAAATATATTTCTAATGATAAACTAGATACATTTATGAGATGTGTTGAAAAGTTTGGAAAAGAAAATCAAAAAAAAATATTTCTAGTGATAAACTAGATACATTTATGAAATATGTTGAAAAGTTTGAACAAGAAAATAAAAAAAATATATTTCTAATGATAAACTATATACATTTATGAAATGTGTTGAAAAGTTTGAAAAAGAAAATGAAAAGATATAATTCTAGTAATAATCTACCGGTAGATACATTTATGAGATGTGTTGAAAAGTTTGAAAAAGAAAATTAAAAAAATATATTTCTAGTGATAATCTACCGGTAGATACATTTATGAGATGTGTTGAAAAGTTTGAAAAAGAAAATAAAACATATATTTCTAATGATAAACTACTGGTAGATACATTTATGAGAAGTGTTGAAAAGTATGAAAAAGAAAATAAAAAAATATATTTCTAGTGATAAACTACTGGTAGATACATTTCTGAGATGTGTTGAAAAGTTTGAAAAAAAAAATAAAAAGATATATTTCTAATGATAAACTATATACATTTATGAAATGTGTTGAAAAGTTTGAAAAAGAAAGTGAAAAGATATATTTCTAGTGATAATCTACCGGTAGATACATTTATGAGATGTGTTGAAAAGTTTGAAAAAGAAAGTGAAAAGATATATTTCTAGTGATAATCTACCGGTAGATACATTTATGAGATGTGTTGAAAAGTTTGAAAAAGAAAATAAAAAATATATTTCTAATGATAAACTACTGGTAGATACATTTATGAGAAGTGTTGAAAAGTATGAAAAAGAAAATAAAAAAATATATTTCTAGTGATAAACTACTGGTAGATACATTTATGAGATGTGTTGAAAAGTTTGAAAAAAAAAATAAAAAGATATATTTCTAATGATAAACTATATACATTTATGAAATGTGTTGAAAAGTTTGAAAAAGAAAGTGAAAAGATATATTTCTAGTGATAATCTACCGGTAGATACATTTATGAGATGTGTTGAAAAGTTTGAAAAAGAAAATGAAAAAATATATTTCTAATAATAAACTACTGGTAGATACATTTATGAAATGTGTTGAAAAGTTTCAAAATAAAAAAATATATTTCTAATGATAAACTAGATACATTTATGAGATGTGTTGAAAAGTTTGGAAAAGAAAATCAAAAAAAAATATTTCTAGTGATAAACTAGATACATTTATGAAATGTGTTGAAAAGTTTGAACAAGAAAATAAAAAAAATATATTTCTAATGATAAACTATATACATTTATGAAATGTGTTGAAAAGTTTGAAAAAGAAAATGAAAAGATATAATTCTAGTAATAATCTACTGGTAGATACATTTATGAGATGTGTTGAAAAGTTTGAAAAAGAAAATTAAAAAAATATATTTCTAATGATAAACTACTGGTAGATACATTTATGAGATGTGTTGAAAAGTTTGAAAAAGAAAATAAAAAAATATATTTCTAATGATAAACTACTGGTAGATACATTTCTGAGATGTGTTGAAAAGTTTCAAAATCACAAAATATATTTCTAATGATAAACTATATTCATTTATGAAATGTGTTGAAAAGTTTGAACAAGAAAATAAAAAAAAAATATTTCTAATGATAAACTATATACATTTATGAAATGTGTTGAAAAGTTTGAAAAAGAAAGTGAAAAGATATATTTCTAGTGATAATCTACCGGTAGATAAATTTATGAGATGTGTTGAAAAGTTTGAAAAAGAAAATGAAAAAATATATTTCTAATAATAAACTACTGGTAGATACATTTATGAAATGTGTTGAAAAGTTTCAAAATAAAAAAATATATTTCTAATGATAAACTAGATACATTTATGAGATGTGTTGAAAAGTTTGGAAAAGAAAATCAAAAAAAAATATTTCTAGTGATAAACTAGATACATTTATGAAATATGTTGAAAAGTTTGAACAAGAAAATAAAAAAAATATATTTCTAATGATAAACTATATACATTTATGAAATGTGTTGAAAAGTTTGAAAAAGAAAATGAAAAGATATAATTCTAGTAATAATCTACCGGTAGATACATTTATGAGATGTGTTGAAAAGTTTGAAAAAGAAAATTTAAAAAATATATTTCTAGTGATAATCTACCGGTAGATACATTTATGAGATGTGTTGAAAAGTTTGAAAAAGAAAATAAAACATATATTTCTAATGATAAACTACTGGTAGATACATTTATGAGAAGTGTTGAAAAGTATGAAAAAGAAAATAAAAAAATATATTTCTAGTGATAAACTACTGGTAGATACATTTCTGAGATGTGTTGAAAAGTTTGAAAAAAAAAATAAAAAGATATATTTCTAATGATAAACTATATACATTTATGAAATGTGTTGAAAAGTTTGAAAAAGAAAGTGAAAAGATATATTTCTAGTGATAATCTACCGGTAGATACATTTATGAGATGTGTTGAAAAGTTTGAAAAAGAAAGTGAAAAGATATATTTCTAGTGATAATCTACCGGTAGATACATTTATGAAATGTGTTGAAAAGTTTCAAAATAAAAAAGTATATTTCTAATGATAAACTAGATACATTTATGAGATGTGTTGAAAAGTTTGGAAAAGAAAATCAAAAAAAAATATTTCTAGTGATAAACTAGATACATTTATGAAATATGTTGAAAAGTTTGAAAAAGAAAATAAAAAAAATATATTTCTAATGATAAACTATATACATTTATGAAATGTGTTGAAAAGTTTGAAAAAGAAAATGAAAAGATATAATTCTAGTAATAATCTACTGGTAGATACATTTATGAGATGTGTTGAAAAGTTTGAAAAAGAAAATTAAAAAAATATATTTCTAATGATAAACTACTGGTAGATACATTTATGAGATGTGTTGAAAAGTTTGAAAAAGAAAATAAAAAAATATATTTCTAATGATAAACTACCGGTAGATACATTTATTAAAAGTATGAAAAAGAAAATAAAAAAATATATTTCTAATGATAAACTACTGGTAGATACATTTATGAGAAGTGTTGAAAAGTATGAAAAAGAAAATAAAAAAATATATTTCTAGTGATAAACTACTGGTAGATACATTTCTGAGATGTGTTGAAAAGTTTGAAAAAAAAAATAAAAAGATATATTTCTAATGATAAACTATATACATTTATGAAATGTGTTGAAAAGTTTGAAAAAGAAAGTGAAAAGATATATTTCTAGTGATAATCTACCGGTAGATACATTTATGAGATGTGTTGAAAAGTTTGAAAAAGTAAATAAAAAAATATATTTCTAGTGATAAACTATATACATTTATGAAATATGTTGACAAGTTTGAACAAGAAAATAAAAAATATATATTTCTAATGATAAACTATATTATTTATGAAATGTGTTGAAAAGTTTGAACAAGAAAATTAAAAAAAATATTTCTAATGATAAACTATATACATTTATGAAATGTGTTGAAAAGTTTGAAAAAGAAAGTGAAAAGATATATTTCTAGTGATAATCTACCGGTAGATACATTTATGAGATGTGTTGAAAAGTATGGAAAAGAAAATAAAAAAATATATTTCTAGTGATAAACTACTGGTAGATACATTTCTGAGATGTGTTGAAAAGTTTGAAAAAAAAAATAAAAAGATATATTTCTAATGATAAACTATATACATTTATGAAATGTGTTGAAAAGTTTGAAAAAGAAAGTGAAAAGATATATTTCTAGTGATAATCTACCGGTAGATACATTTATGAGATGTGTTGAAAAGTTTGAAAAAGAAAATAAAAAATATATTTCTAATGATAAACTACTGGTAGATACATTTATGAGAAGTGTTGAAAAGTATGAAAAAGAAAATAAAAAAATATATTTCTAGTGATAAACTACTGGTAGATACATTTATGAGATGTGTTGAAAAGTTTGAAAAAAAAAATAAAAAGATATATTTCTAATGATAAACTATATACATTTATGAAATGTGTTGAAAAGTTTGAAAAAGAAAGTGAAAAGATATATTTCTAGTGATAATCTACCGGTAGATACATTTATGAGATGTGTTGAAAAATTTGAAAAAGAAAATGAAAAAATATATTTCTAATAATAAACTACTGGTAGATACATTTATGAAATGTGTTGAAAAGTTTCAAAATAAAAAAATATATTTCTAATGATAAACTAGATACATTTATGAGATGTGTTGAAAAGTTTGGAAAAGAAAATCAAAAAAAAATATTTCTAGTGATAAACTAGATACATTTATGAAATATGTTGAAAAGTTTGAAAAAGAAAATAAAAAAAATATATTTCTAATGATAAACTATATACATTTATGAAATGTGTTGAAAAGTTTGAAAAAGAAAATGAAAAGATATAATTCTAGTAATAATCTACTGGTAGATACATTTATGAGATGTGTTGAAAAGTTTGAAAAAGAAAATTAAAAAAATATATTTCTAATGATAAACTACTGGTAGATACATTTATGAGATGTGTTGAAAAGTTTGAAAAAGAAAATAAAAAAATATATTTCTAATGATAAACTACCGGTAGATACATTTATTAAAAGTATGAAAAAGAAAATAAAAAAATATATTTCTAATGATAAACTACTGGTAGATATATTTATGAGATGTGTTGAAAAGTTTCAAAATCACAAAATATATTTCTAATGATAAACTATATTCATTTATGAAATGTGTTGAAAAGTTTGAACAAGAAAATAAAAAAAAAATATTTCTAATGATAAACTATATACATTTATGAAATGTGTTGAAAAGTTTGAAAAAGAAAGTGAAAAGATATATTTCTAGTGATAATCTACCGGTAGATACATTTATGAGATGTGTTGAAAAGTTTGAAAAAGAATGTGAAAAGATATATTTCTAGTGATAATCTACCAGTAGATACATTTATGAGATTTGTTGAAAAGTTTGAAAAAGAAAATAAAAAAATATATTTCTAATGATAAACTACCGGTAGATACATTTATGAGAAGTGTTGAAAAGTATGAAAAAGATAATAAAAAAATATATTTCTAATGATAAACTACTGGTAGATACATTTCTGAGATGTGTTGAAAAGTTTGAAATAAAAAAAATAAAAAGATTTATTTCTAATGATAAACTATATACATTTATGAAATGTGTTGAAAATTTTGAAAAAGAAAGTGAAAAGATATATTTCTAGTGATAATCTACCGGTAGATACATTTATGAGATGTGTTGAAAAGATTGAAAAAGAAAATAAAAAAATATATTACTAATGATAAACTACCGGTAGATACATTTATGAGATGTGTTGAAAAGTTTGAAAAAGTAAATAAAAAAATATATTTCTAGTGATAAACTATATACATTTATGAAATATGTTGACAAGTTTGAACAAGAAAATAAAAAATATATATTTCTAATGATAAACTATATTATTTATGAAATGTGTTGAAAAGTTTGAACAAGAAAATTAAAAAAAATATTTCTAATGATAAACTATATACATTTATGAAATGTGTTGAAAAGTTTGAAAAAGAAAGTGAAAAGATATATTTCTAGTGATAATCTACCGGTAGATACATTTATGAGATGTGTTGAAAAGTATGAAAAAGAAAATAAAAAAATATATTTCTAGTGATAAACTACTGGTAGATACATTTCTGAGATGTGTTGAAAAGTTTGAAAAAGAAAATAAAAAATATATTTCTAATGATAAACTACTGGTAGATACATTTATGAGAAGTGTTGAAAAGTATGAAAAAGAAAATAAAAAAATATATTTCTAGTGATAAACTACTGGTAGATACATTTATGAGATGTGTTGAAAAGTTTGAAAAAAAAAATAAAAAGATATATTTCTAATGATAAACTATATACATTTATGAAATGTGTTGAAAAGTTTGAAAAAGAAAGTGAAAAGATATATTTCTAGTGATAATCTACCGGTAGATACATTTATGAGATGTGTTGAAAAGTTTGAAAAAGAAAATGAAAAAATATATTTCTAATAATAAACTACTGGTAGATACATTTATGAAATGTGTTGAAAAGTTTCAAAATAAAAAAATATATTTCTAATGATAAACTAGATACATTTATGAGATGTGTTGAAAAGTTTGGAAAAGAAAATCAAAAAAAAATATTTCTAGTGATAAACTAGATACATTTATGAAATATGTTGAAAAGTTTGAACAAGAAAATAAAAAAAATATATTTCTAATGATAAACTATATACATTTATGAAATGTGTTGAAAAGTTTGAAAAAGAAAATGAAAAGATATAATTCTAGTGATAATCTACCGGTAGATACATTTATGAGATGTGTTGAAAAGTTTGAAAAAGAAAATTAAAAAAATATATTTCTAGTGATAATCTACCGGTAGATACATTTATGAGATGTGTTGAAAAGTTTGAAAAAGAAAATAAAACATATATTTCTAATGATAAACTACTGGTAGATACATTTATGAGAAGTGTTGAAAAGTATGAAAAAGAAAATAAAAAAATATATTTCTAGTGATAAACTACTGGTAGATACATTTCTGAGATGTGTTGAAAAGTTTGAAAAAAAAAATAAAAAGATATATTTCTAATGATAAACTATATACATTTATGAAATGTGTTGAAAAGTTTGAAAAAGAAAGTGAAAAGATATATTTCTAGTGATAATCTACCGGTAGATACATTTATGAGATGTGTTGAAAAGTTTGAAAAAGTAAATAAAAAAATATATTTCTAGTGATAAACTATATACATTTATGAAATATGTTGACAAGTTTGAACAAGAAAATAAAAAATATATATTTCTAATGATAAACTATATTATTTATGAAATGTGTTGAAAAGTTTGAACAAGAAAATTAAAAAAAATATTTCTAATGATAAACTATATACATTTATGAAATGTGTTGAAAAGTTTGAAAAAGAAAGTGAAAAGATATATTTCTAGTGATAATCTACCGGTAGATACATTTATGAGATGTGTTGAAAAGTATGAAAAAGAAAATAAAAAAATATATTTCTAGTGATAAACTACTGGTAGATACATTTCTGAGATGTGTTGAAAAGTTTGAAAAAAAAAATAAAAAGATATATTTCTAATGATAAACTATATACATTTATGAAATGTGTTGAAAAGTTTGAAAAAGAAAGTGAAAAGATATATTTCTAGTGATAATCTACCGGTAGATACATTTATGAGATGTGTTGAAAAGTTTGAAAAAGAAAATAAAAAATATATTTCTAATGATAAACTACTGGTAGATACATTTATGAGAAGTGTTGAAAAGTATGAAAAAGAAAATAAAAAAATATATTTCTAGTGATAAACTACTGGTAGATACATTTATGAGATGTGTTGAAAAGTTTGAAAAAAAAAATAAAAAGATATATTTCTAATGATAAACTATATACATTTATGAAATGTGTTGAAAAGTTTGAAAAAGAAAGTGAAAAGATATATTTCTAGTGATAATCTACCGGTAGATACATTTATGAGATGTGTTGAAAAATTTGAAAAAGAAAATGAAAAAATATATTTCTAATAATAAACTACTGGTAGATACATTTATGAAATGTGTTGAAAAGTTTCAAAATAAAAAAATATATTTCTAATGATAAACTAGATACATTTATGAGATGTGTTGAAAAGTTTGGAAAAGAAAATCAAAAAAAAATATTTCTAGTGATAAACTAGATACATTTATGAAATATGTTGAAAAGTTTGAAAAAGAAAATAAAAAAAATATATTTCTAATGATAAACTATATACATTTATGAAATGTGTTGAAAAGTTTGAAAAAGAAAATGAAAAGATATAATTCTAGTAATAATCTACTGGTAGATACATTTATGAGATGTGTTGAAAAGTTTGAAAAAGAAAATAAAAAAAATAAATTTCTAATGATAAACTACTGGTAGATACATTTATGAGATGTGTTGAAAAGTTTGAAAAAGAAAATAAAAAAATATATTTCTAATGATAAACTACCGGTAGATACATTTATTAAAAGTATGAAAAAGAAAATAAAAAAATATATTTCTAATGATAAACTACTGGTAGATATATTTATGAGATGTGTTGAAAAGTTTCAAAATCACAAAATATATTTCTAATGATAAACTATATTCATTTATGAAATGTGTTGAAAAGTTTGAACAAGAAAATAAAAAAAAAATATTTCTAATGATAAACTATATACATTTATGAAATGTGTTGAAAAGTTTGAAAAAGAAAGTGAAAAGATATATTTCTAGTGATAATCTACCGGTAGATACATTTATGAGATGTGTTGAAAAGTTTGAAAAAGAATGTGAAAAGATATATTTCTAGTGATAATCTACCAGTAGATACATTTATGAGATTTGTTGAAAAGTTTGAAAAAGAAAATAAAAAAATATATTTCTAATGATAAACTACCGGTAGATACATTTATGAGAAGTGTTGAAAAGTATGAAAAAGATAATAAAAAAATATATTTCTAATGATAAACTACTGGTAGATACATTTCTGAGATGTGTTGAAAAGTTTGAAATAAAAAAAATAAAAAGATTTATTTCTAATGATAAACTATATACATTTATGAGATGTGTTGAAAAGTTTGAAAAAGTAAATGAAAAAATATATTTCTAATAATAAACTACTGGTAGATACATTTATGAAATGTGTTGAAAAGTTTCAAAATAAAAAAATATATTTCTAATGATAAACTAGATACATTTATGAGATGTGTTGAAAAGTTTGGAAAAGAAAATCAAAAAAAAATATTTCTAGTGATAATCTAGATACATTTATGAAATATGTTGAAAAGTTTGAACAAGAAAATAAAAAAAATATATTTCTAATGATAAACTATATACATTTATGAAATGTGTTGAAAAGTTTGAAAAAGAAAATGAAAACATATAATTCTAGTAATAATCTACCGGTAGATACATTTATGAGATGTGTTGAAAAGTTTGAAAAAGAAAATAAAAAAATATATTTCTAATGATAAACTACCGGTAGATACATTTATGAGATGTATTGAAAAGTTTGAAGAAGAAAATAAAAAAATATATTTCTAATGATAAACTACTGGTAGATACATGTATGAGATGTGTTGAAAAGTTTGAAAAAGAAAATAAAAAAAATATATTTCTTATGATAAACTATATACATTTATGAAATGTGTTGAAAAGTTTGAAAAAAAAATGAAAAGATATATTTCTAATGATAATCTACCGGTAGATACATTTATGAGATGTGTTGAAAAGATTGAAAAAGAAAATTAAAAAATATATTTCTAATGATAAACTACCGGTAGATACATTTATGAGATGTGTTGAAAAGTTTGAAAAAGAAAATTAAAAAATATATTTCTAATGATAAACTACTGGTAGATACATTTATGAAATGTGTTGAAAAGTTTCAAAATCAAAAAATATATTTCTAATGATAAACTAGATACATTTATGAAATGTGTAGAAAAGTTTGAACAAGAAAATAAAAAAAAAACATTTCTAATGATAAACTATATACATTTATGAAATGTGTTGAAAAGTTTGAAAAAGAAAGTGAAAAGATATATTTCTAGTGATAATCTACCGGTAGATACATTTATGAGATGTGTTGAAAAGTTTGAAAAAGAAAGTGGAAAGATATATTTCTAGTGATAATCTACCCGTAGATACATTTATGAGATGTGTTGAAAAGTTTGAAAAAGAAAATAAAAAATATATTTCTAATGATAAACTACTGGTAGATACATTTATGAGAAGTGTTGAAAAGTATGAAAAAGAAAATAAAAAAATATATTTCTAGTGATAAACTACTGGTAGATACATTTCTGAGATGTGTTGAAAAGTTTGAAAAAAAAAATAAAAAGATATATTTCTAATGATAAACTATATACATTTATGAAATGTGTTGAAAAGTTTGAAAAAGAAAGTGAAAAGATATATTTCTAGTGATAATCTACCGGTAGATACATTTATGAGATATGTTGAAAAGTTTGAAAAAGAAAATAAAAAATATATTTCTAATGATAAACTACTGGTAGATACATTTATGAGAAGTGTTGAAAAGTTTGAAAAAGTAAATAAAAAAATATATTTCTAGTGATAAACTACTGGTAGATACATTTCTGAGATGTGTTGAAAAGTTTGAAAAAAAAAATAAAAAGATATATTTCTAATGATAAACTATATACATTTATGAAATGTGTTGAAAAGTTTGAAAAAGAAAGTGAAAAGATATATTTCTAGTGATAATCTACCGGTAGATACATTTATGAGATGTGTTGAAAAGATTGAAAAAGAAAATAAAAAAATATATTACTAATGATAAACTACCGGTAGATACATTTATGAGATGTGTTGAAAAGTTTGAAAAAGTAAATAAAAAAATATATTTCTAGTGATAAACTATATACATTTATGAAATATGTTGACAAGTTTGAACAAGAAAATAAAAAAAATATATTTCTAATGATAAACTATATACATTTATGAAATGTGTTGAAAAGTTTGAAAAAGAAAGTGAAAAGATATATTTCTAGTGATAATCTACCGGTAGATACATTTATGAGATGTGTTGAAAAGTTTGAAAAAGAAAATAAAAAAATATATTTCTAATGATAAACTACCGGTAGAAACATTTATGAGATGTGTTGAAAAGTTTGAAAAAGTAAATAAAAAAATATATTTCTAGTGATAAACTATATACATTTATGAAATATGTTGACAAGTTTGAACAAGAAAATTAAAAAAATATATTTCTAATGATAAACTATATTCATTTATGAAATGTGTTGAAAAATTTGAACAAGAAAATAAAAAAATAATATTTCTAATGATAAACTATATACATTTATGAGATGTGTTGAAAAGTTTGAAGAAGAAAATAAAAAAATATATTTCTAATGATAAACTACTGGTAGATACATGTATGAGATGTGTTGAAAAGTTTGAAAAAGAAAATAAAAAAAATATATTTCTTATGATAAACTATATACATTTATGAAATGTGTTGAAAAGTTTGAAAAAAAAATGAAAAGATATATTTCTAATGATAATCTACCGGTAGATACATTTATGAGATGTGTTGAAAAGATTGAAAAAGAAAATTAAAAAATATATTTCTAATGATAAACTACCGGTAGATACATTTATGAGATGTGTTGAAAAGTTTGAAAAAGAAAATTAAAAAATATATTTCTAATGATAAACTACTGGTAGATACATTTATGAAATGTGTTGAAAAGTTTCAAAATCAAAAAATATATTTCTAATGATAAACTAGATACATTTATGAAATGTGTAGAAAAGTTTGAACAAGAAAATAAAAAAAAAACATTTCTAATGATAAACTATATACATTTATGAAATGTGTTGAAAAGTTTGAAAAAGAAAGTGAAAAGATATATTTCTAGTGATAATCTACCGGTAGATACATTTATGAGATGTGTTGAAAAGTTTGAAAAAGAAAGTGGAAAGATATATTTCTAGTGATAATCTACCCGTAGATACATTTATGAGATGTGTTGAAAAGTTTGAAAAAGAAAATAAAAAATATATTTCTAATGATAAACTACTGGTAGATACATTTATGAGAAGTGTTGAAAAGTATGAAAAAGAAAATAAAAAAATATATTTCTAGTGATAAACTACTGGTAGATACATTTCTGAGATGTGTTGAAAAGTTTGAAAAAAAAAATAAAAAGATATATTTCTAATGATAAACTATATACATTTATGAAATGTGTTGAAAAGTTTGAAAAAGAAAGTGAAAAGATATATTTCTAGTGATAATCTACCGGTAGATACATTTATGAGATATGTTGAAAAGTTTGAAAAAGAAAATAAAAAATATATTTCTAATGATAAACTACTGGTAGATACATTTATGAGAAGTGTTGAAAAGTTTGAAAAAGTAAATAAAAAAATATATTTCTAGTGGTAAACTACTGGTAGATACATTTCTGAGATGTGTTGAAAAGTTTGAAAAAAAAAATAAAAAGATATATTTCTAATGATAAACTATATACATTTATGAAATGTGTTGAAAAGTTTGAAAAAGAAAGTGAAAAGATATATTTCTAGTGATAATCTACCGGTAGATACATTTATGAGATGTGTTGAAAAGATTGAAAAAGAAAATAAAAAAATATATTACTAATGATAAACTACCGGTAGATACATTTATGAGATGTGTTGAAAAGTTTGAAAAAGTAAATAAAAAAATATATTTCTAGTGATAAACTATATACATTTATGAAATATGTTGACAAGTTTGAACAAGAAAATAAAAAAAATATATTTCTAATGATAAACTATATTATTTATGAAATGTGTTGAAAAGTTTGAACAAGAAAATTAAAAAAAATATTTCTAATGATAAACTATATACATTTATGAAATGTGTTGAAAAGTTTGAAAAAGAAAGTGAAAAGATATATTTCTAGTGATAATCTACCGGTAGATACATTTATGAGATGTGTTGAAAAGTTTGAAAAAGAAAATGAAAAAATATATTTCTAATAATAAACTACTGGTAGATACATTTATGAAATGTGTTGAAAAGTTTCAAAATAAAAAAATATATTTCTAATGATAAACTAGATACATTTATGAGATGTGTTGAAAAGTTTGGAAAAGAAAATCAAAAAAAAATATTTCTAGTGATAATCTAGATACATTTATGAAATATGTTGAAAAGTTTGAACAAGAAAATAAAAAAAATATATTTCTAATGATAAACTATATACATTTATGAAATGTGTTGAAAAGTTTGAAAAAGAAAATGAAAAGATATAATTCTAGTAATAATCTACCGGTAGATACATTTATGAGATGTGTTGAAAAGTTTGAAAAAGAAAATAAAAAAATATATTTCTAATGATAAACTACCGGTAGATACATTTATGAGATGTGTTGAAAAGTTTGAAGAAGAAAATAAAAAAATATATTTCTAATGATAAACTACTGGTAGATACATGTATGAGATGTGTTGAAAAGTTTGAAAAAGAAAATAAAAAAAATATATTTCTTATGATAAACTATATACATTTATGAAATGTGTTGAAAAGTTTGAAAAAGAAAATAAAAAAATATATTTCTAATGATAAACTACTGGTAGATACATTTATGAAATGTGTTGAAAAGTTTCAAAATCAAAAAATATATTTCTAATGATAAACTAGATACATTTATGAAATGTGTAGAAAAGTTTGAACAAGAAAATAAAAAAAAAACATTTCTAATGATAAACTATATACATTTATGAAATGTGTTGAAAAGTTTGAAAAAGAAAGTGAAAAGATATATTTCTAGTGATAATCTACCGGTAGATACATTTATGAGATGTGTTGAAAAGTTTGAAAAAGAAAGTGAAAAGATATATTTCTAGTGATAATCTACCGGTAGATACATTTATGAGATGTGTTGAAAAGTTTGAAAAAGAAAATAAAAAATATATTTCTAGTGATAAACTACTGGTAGATACATTTCTGAGATGTGTTGAAAAGTTTGAAAAAAAAAAATAAAAAGATATATTTCTAATGATAAACTATATACATTTATGAAATGTGTTGAAAAGTTTGAAAAAGAAAGTGAAAAGATATATTTCTATTGATAATCTACCGGTAGATACATTTATGAGATGTGTTGAAAAGTTTGAAAAAAAAGTGAAAAGATATATTTCTAGTGATAATCTACCGGTAGATACATTTATGAGATGTGTTGAAAAGTTTGAAAAAGAAAATAAAAAATATATTTCTAATGATAAACTACTGGTAGATACATTTATGAGAAGTGTTGAAAAGTTTGAAAAAGTAAATAAAAAAATATATTTCTAGTGATAAACTACTGGTAGATACATTTCTGAGATGTGTTGAAAAGTTTGAAAAAAAAAATAAAAAGATATATTTCTAATGATAAACTATATACATTTATGAAATGTGTTGAAAAGTTTGAAAAAGAAAGTGAAAAGATATATTTCTAGTGATAATCTACCGGTAGATACATTTATGAGATGTGTTGAAAAGTTTGAAAAAGAAAATAAAAAATATATTTCTAATGATAAACTACTGGTAGATACATTTATTAAAAGTATGAAAAAGAAAATTAAAAAATATATTTCTAATGATAAACTACCGGTAGATACATTTATGAGAAGTGTTGAAAAGTTTGAAGAAGAAAATAAAAAAATATATTTCTAATGATAAACTACCGGTAGATACATTTATTAAAAGTATGAAAAAGAAAATAAAAAAATATATTTCTAATGATAAACTACTGGTAGATACATTTCTGAGATGTGTTGAAAAGTTTCAAAATCAAAAAATATATTTCTAATGATAAACTATATTCATTTATGAAATGTGTTGAAAAGTTTGAACAAGAAAATAAAAAAAAAATATTTCTAATGATAAACTATATACATTTATGAAATGTGTTGAAAAGTTTGAAAAAGAAAGTGAAAAGATATATTTCTAGTGATAATCTACCGGTAGATACATTTATGAGATGTGTTGAAAAGTTTGAAAAAGAAAGTGAAAAGATATATTTCTAGTGATAATCTACCAGTAGATACATTTATGAGATGTGTTGAAAAGTTTGAAAAAGAAAATAAAAAATATATTTCTAATGATAAACTACTGGTAGATACATTTATGAGAAGTGTTGAAAAGTATGAAAAAGAAAATCAAAAAATATATTTCTAATGATAAACTACTGGTAGATACATTTCTGAGATGTGTTGAAAAGTTTGAAATAAAAAAAATAAAAAGATTTATTTCTAATGATAAACTATATACATTTATGAAATGTGTTGAAAAGTTTGAAAAAGAAAGTGAAAAGATATATTTCTAGTGATAATCTACCGGTAGATACATTTATGAGATGTGTTGAAAAGATTGAAAAAGAAAATAAAAAAATATATTTCTAATGATAAACTACCGGTAGATACATTTATGAGATGTGTTGAAAAGTTTGAAAAAGTAAATAAAAAAATATATTTCTAGTGATAAACTATATACATTTATGAAATATGTTGACAAGTTTGAACAAGAAAATAAAAAAAATATATTTCTAATGATAAACTATATTATTTATGAAATGTGTTGAAAAGTTTGAACAAGAAAATAAAAAAAAATATTTCTAATGATAAACTATATACATTTATGAAATGAGTTGAAAAGTTTGAAAAAGAAAGTGAAAAGATATATTTCTAGTGATAATCTACCGGTAGATACATTTATGAGATGTGTTGAAAAGTTTGAAAAAGAAAATAAAAAATATATTTCTAATGATAAACTACTGGTAGATACATTTATGAGAAGTGTTGAAAAGTATGAAAAAGAAAATCAAAAAATATATTTCTAATGATAAACTACTGGTAGATACATTTCTGAGATGTGTTGAAAAGTTTGAAAAAAAATAATAAAAAGATATATTTCTAATGATAAACTATATACATTTATGAAATGTGTTGAAAAGTTTGAAAAAAAAAATGAAAAGATATATTTCTAGTGATAATCTACCAGTAGATACATTTATGAGATGTGTTGAAAAGATTGAAAAAGAAAATTAAAAAATATATTTCTAATGATAAACTACCGGTAGATACATTTATGAGAAGTGTTGAAAAGTTTGAAGAAGAAAATAAAAAAATATATTTCTAATGATAAACTACCGGTAGATACATTTATTAAAAGTATGAAAAAGAAAATAAAAAAATATATTTCTAATGATAAACTACCGGTAGATACATTTATGAGAAGTGTTGAAAAGTTTGAAGAAGAAAATAAAAAAATATATTTCTAATGATAAACTACCGGTAGATACATTTATTAAAAGTATGAAAAAGAAAATAAAAAAATATATTTCTAATGATAAACTACCGGTAGATACATTTATGAGAAGTGTTGAAAAGTTTGAAGAAGAAAATAAAAAAATATATTTCTAATGATAAACTACCGGTAGATACATTTATTAAAAGTATGAAAAAGAAAATAAAAAAATATATTTCTAATGATAAACTACTGGTAGATACATTTCTGAGATGTGTTGAAAAGTTTCAAAATCAAAAAATATATTTCTAATGATAAACTATATTCGTTTATGAAATGTGTTGAAAAGTTTGAACAAGAAAATAAAAAAAAAATATTTCTAATGATAAACTATATACATTTATGAAATGTGTTGAAAAGTTTGAAAAAGAAAGTGAAAAGATATATTTCTAGTGATAATCTACCGGTAGATACATTTATGAGATGTGTTGAAAAGTTTGAAAAAGAAAGTGAAAAGATATATTTCTAGTGATAATCTACCAGTAGATACATTTATGAGATGTGTTGAAAAGTTTGAAAAAGAAAATAAAAAATATATTTCTAATGATAAACTACTGGTAGATACATTTATGAGAAGTGTTGAAAAGTATGAAAAAGAAAATAAAAAAATATATTTCTAGTGATAAACTACTGGTAGATACATTTCTGAGATGTGTTGAAAAGTTTGAAAAAAAAAATAAAAAGATATATTTCTAATGATAAACTATATACATTTATGAAATGTGTTGAAAAGTTTGAAAAAGAAAGTGAAAAGATATATTTCTAGTGATAATCTACCGGTAGATACATTTATGAGATGTGTTGAAAAGTTTGAAAAAGAAAATAAAAAATATATTTCTAATGATAAACTACTGGTAGATACATTTATGAGAAGTGTTGAAAAGTTTGAAAAAGTAAATAAAAAAATATATTTCTAGTGATAAACTACTGGTAGATACATTTCTGAGATGTGTTGAAAAGTTTGAAAAAAAAAATAAAAAGATATATTTCTAATGATAAACTATATACATTTATGAAATGTGTTGAAAAGTTTGAAAAAGAAAGTGAAAAGATATATTTCTAGTGATAATCTACCGGTAGATACATTTATGAGATGTGTTGAAAAGTTTGAAAAAGAAAATAAAAAATATATTTCTAATGATAAACTACTGGTAGATACATTTATTAAAAGTATGAAAAAGAAAATTAAAAAATATATTTCTAATGATAAACTACCGGTAGATACATTTATGAGAAGTGTTGAAAAGTTTGAAGAAGAAAATAAAAAAATATATTTCTAATGATAAACTACCGGTAGATACATTTATTAAAAGTATGAAAAAGAAAATAAAAAAATATATTTCTAATGATAAACTACTGGTAGATACATTTCTGAGATGTGTTGAAAAGTTTCAAAATCAAAAAATATATTTCTAATGATAAACTATATTCATTTATGAAATGTGTTGAAAAGTTTGAACAAGAAAATAAAAAAAAAATATTTCTAATGATAAACTATATACATTTATGAAATGTGTTGAAAAGTTTGAAAAAGAAAGTGAAAAGATATATTTCTAGTGATAATCTACCGGTAGATACATTTATGAGATGTGTTGAAAAGTTTGAAAAAGAAAGTGAAAAGATATATTTCTAGTGATAATCTACCAGTAGATACATTTATGAGATGTGTTGAAAAGTTTGAAAAAGAAAATAAAAAATATATTTCTAATGATAAACTACTGGTAGATACATTTATGAGAAGTGTTGAAAAGTATGAAAAAGAAAATCAAAAAATATATTTCTAATGATAAACTACTGGTAGATACATTTCTGAGATGTGTTGAAAAGTTTGAAATAAAAAAAATAAAAAGATTTATTTCTAATGATAAACTATATACATTTATGAAATGTGTTGAAAAGTTTGAAAAAGAAAGTGAAAAGATATATTTCTAGTGATAATCTACCGGTAGATACATTTATGAGATGTGTTGAAAAGATTGAAAAAGAAAATAAAAAAATATATTTCTAATGATAAACTACCGGTAGATACATTTATGAGATGTGTTGAAAAGTTTGAAAAAGTAAATAAAAAAATATATTTCTAGTGATAAACTATATACATTTATGAAATATGTTGACAAGTTTGAACAAGAAAATAAAAAAAATATATTTCTAATGATAAACTATATTATTTATGAAATGTGTTGAAAAGTTTGAACAAGAAAATAAAAAAAAATATTTCTAATGATAAACTATATACATTTATGAAATGAGTTGAAAAGTTTGAAAAAGAAAGTGAAAAGATATATTTCTAGTGATAATCTACCGGTAGATACATTTATGAGATGTGTTGAAAAGTTTGAAAAAGAAAATAAAAAATATATTTCTAATGATAAACTACTGGTAGATACATTTATGAGAAGTGTTGAAAAGTATGAAAAAGAAAATCAAAAAATATATTTCTAATGATAAACTACTGGTAGATACATTTCTGAGATGTGTTGAAAAGTTTGAAAAAAAATAATAAAAAGATATATTTCTAATGATAAACTATATACATTTATGAAATGTGTTGAAAAGTTTGAAAAAAAAAATGAAAAGATATATTTCTAGTGATAATCTACCAGTAGATACATTTATGAGATGTGTTGAAAAGATTGAAAAAGAAAATTAAAAAATATATTTCTAATGATAAACTACCGGTAGATACATTTATGAGAAGTGTTGAAAAGTTTGAAGAAGAAAATAAAAAAATATATTTCTAATGATAAACTACCGGTAGATACATTTATTAAAAGTATGAAAAAGAAAATAAAAAAATATATTTCTAATGATAAACTACCGGTAGATACATTTATGAGAAGTGTTGAAAAGTTTGAAGAAGAAAATAAAAAAATATATTTCTAATGATAAACTACCGGTAGATACATTTATTAAAAGTATGAAAAAGAAAATAAAAAAATATATTTCTAATGATAAACTACCGGTAGATACATTTATGAGAAGTGTTGAAAAGTTTGAAGAAGAAAATAAAAAAATATATTTCTAATGATAAACTACCGGTAGATACATTTATTAAAAGTATGAAAAAGAAAATAAAAAAATATATTTCTAATGATAAACTACTGGTAGATACATTTCTGAGATGTGTTGAAAAGTTTCAAAATCAAAAAATATATTTCTAATGATAAACTATATTCGTTTATGAAATGTGTTGAAAAGTTTGAACAAGAAAATAAAAAAAAAATATTTCTAATGATAAACTATATACATTTATGAAATGTGTTGAAAAGTTTGAAAAAGAAAGTGAAAAGATATATTTCTAGTGATAATCTACCGGTAGATACATTTATGAGATGTGTTGAAAAGTTTGAAAAAGAAAGTGAAAAGATATATTTCTAGTGATAATCTACCAGTAGATACATTTATGAGATGTGTTGAAAAGTTTGAAAAAGAAAATAAAAAATATATTTCTAATGATAAACTACTGGTAGATACATTTATGAGAAGTGTTGAAAAGTATGAAAAAGAAAATAAAAAAATATATTTCTAGTGATAAACTACTGGTAGATACATTTCTGAGATGTGTTGAAAAGTTTGAAAAAAAAAATAAAAAGATATATTTCTAATGATAAACTATATACATTTATGAAATGTGTTGAAAAGTTTGAAAAAGAAAGTGAAAAGATATATTTCTAGTGATAATCTACCGGTAGATACATTTATGAGATGTGTTGAAAAGTTTGAAAAAGAAAATAAAAAATATATTTCTTATGATAAACTATATACATTTATGAAATGTGTTGAAAAGTTTGAAAAAGAAAATAAAAAAATATATTTCTAATGATAAACTACTGGTAGATACATTTATGAAATGTGTTGAAAAGTTTTAAAATCAAAAAATATATTTCTAATGATAAACTAGATACATTTATGAAATGTGTAGAAAAGTTTGAACAAGAAAATAAAAAAAAAACATTTCTAATGATAAACTATATACATTTATGAAATGTGTTGAAAAGTTTGAAAAAGAAAGTGAAAAGATATATTTCTAGTGATAATCTACCGGTAGATACATTTATGAGATGTGTTGAAAAGTTTGAAAAAGAAAGTGAAAAGATATATTTCTAGTGATAATCTACCGGTAGATACATTTATGAGATGTGTTGAAAAGTTTGAAAAAGAAAATAAAAAATATATTTCTAATGATAAACTACTGGTAGATACATTTATGAGAAGTGTTGAAAAGTATGAAAAAGAAAATAAAAAAATATATTTCTAGTGATAAACTACTTGTAGATACATTTCTGAGATGTGTTGAAAAGTTTGAAAAAAAAAAATAAAAAGATATATTTCTAATGATAAACTATATACATTTATGAAATGTGTTGAAAAGTTTGAAAAAGAAAGTGAAAAGATATATTTCTATAGATAATCTACCGGTAGATACATTTATGAGATGTGTTGAAAAGTTTGAAAAAAAAGTGAAAAGATATATTTCTAGTGATAATCTACCGGTAGATACATTTATGAGATGTGTTGAAAAGTTTGAAAAAGAAAATAAAAAATATATTTCTAATGATAAACTACTGGTAGATACATTTATGAGAAGTGTTGAAAAGTTTGAAAAAGTAAATAAAAAAATATATTTCTAGTGATAAACTACTGGTAGATACATTTCTGAGATGTGTTGAAAAGTTTGAAAAAAAAAAATAAAAAGATATATTTCTAATGATAAACTATATACATTTATGAAATGTGTTGAAAAGTTTGAAAAAGAAAGTGAAAAGATATATTTCTAGTGATAATCTACCGGTAGATACATTTATGAGATGTGTTGAAAAGTTTGAAAAAGAAAATAAAAAATATATTTCTAATGATAAACTACTGGTAGATACATTTATTAAAAGTATGAAAAAGAAAATAAAAAAATATATTTCTAATGATAAACTACCGGTAGATACATTTATGAGAAGTGTTGAAAAGTTTGAAGAAGAAAATAAAAAAATATATTTCTAATGATAAACTACCGGTAGATACATTTATTAAAAGTATGAAAAAGAAAATAAAAAAATATATTTCTAATGATAAACTACTGGTAGATACATTTCTGAGATGTGTTGAAAAGTTTCAAAATCAAAAAATATATTTCTAATGATAAACTATATTCATTTATGAAATGTGTTGAAAAGTTTGAACAAGAAAATAAAAAAAAAATATTTCTAATGATAAACTATATACATTTATGAAATGTGTTGAAAAGTTTGAAAAAGAAAGTGAAAAGATATATTTCTAGTGATAATCTACCGGTAGATACATTTATGAGATGTGTTGAAAAGTTTGAAAAAGAAAGTGAAAAGATATATTTCTAGTGATAATCTACCAGTAGATACATTTATGAGATGTGTTGAAAAGTTTGAAAAAGAAAATAAAAAATATATTTCTAATGATAAACTACTGGTAGATACATTTATGAGAAGTGTTGAAAAGTATGAAAAAGAAAATCAAAAAATATATTTCTAATGATAAACTACTGGTAGATACATTTCTGAGATGTGTTGAAAAGTTTGAAATAAAAAAAATAAAAAGATTTATTTCTAATGATAAACTATATACATTTATGAAATGTGTTGAAAAGTTTGAAAAAGAAAGTGAAAAGATATATTTCTAGTGATAATCTACCGGTAGATACATTTATGAGATGTGTTGAAAAGATTGAAAAAGAAAATAAAAAAATATATTTCTAATGATAAACTACCGGTAGATACATTTATGAGATGTGTTGAAAAGTTTGAAAAAGTAAATAAAAAAATATATTTCTAGTGATAAACTATATACATTTATGAAATATGTTGACAAGTTTGAACAAGAAAATAAAAAAAATATATTTCTAATGATAAACTATATTATTTATGAAATGTGTTGAAAAGTTTGAACAAGAAAATAAAAAAAAATATTTCTAATGATAAACTATATACATTTATGAAATGAGTTGAAAAGTTTGAAAAAGAAAGTGAAAAGATATATTTCTAGTGATAATCTACCGGTAGATACATTTATGAGATGTGTTGAAAAGTTTGAAAAAGAAAATAAAAAATATATTTCTAATGATAAACTACTGGTAGATACATTTATGAGAAGTGTTGAAAAGTATGAAAAAGAAAATCAAAAAATATATTTCTAATGATAAACTACTGGTAGATACATTTCTGAGATGTGTTGAAAAGTTTGAAAAAAAATAATAAAAAGATATATTTCTAATGATAAACTATATACATTTATGAAATGTGTTGAAAAGTTTGAAAAAAAAAATGAAAAGATATATTTCTAGTGATAATCTACCAGTAGATACATTTATGAGATGTGTTGAAAAGATTGAAAAAGAAAATTAAAAAATATATTTCTAATGATAAACTACCGGTAGATACATTTATGAGAAGTGTTGAAAAGTTTGAAGAAGAAAATAAAAAAATATATTTCTAATGATAAACTACCGGTAGATACATTTATTAAAAGTATGAAAAAGAAAATAAAAAAATATATTTCTAATGATAAACTACCGGTAGATACATTTATGAGAAGTGTTGAAAAGTTTGAAGAAGAAAATAAAAAAATATATTTCTAATGATAAACTACCGGTAGATACATTTATTAAAAGTATGAAAAAGAAAATAAAAAAATATATTTCTAATGATAAACTACCGGTAGATACATTTATGAGAAGTGTTGAAAAGTTTGAAGAAGAAAATAAAAAAATATATTTCTAATGATAAACTACCGGTAGATACATTTATTAAAAGTATGAAAAAGAAAATAAAAAAATATATTTCTAATGATAAACTACTGGTAGATACATTTCTGAGATGTGTTGAAAAGTTTCAAAATCAAAAAATATATTTCTAATGATAAACTATATTCGTTTATGAAATGTGTTGAAAAGTTTGAACAAGAAAATAAAAAAAAAATATTTCTAATGATAAACTATATACATTTATGAAATGTGTTGAAAAGTTTGAAAAAGAAAGTGAAAAGATATATTTCTAGTGATAATCTACCGGTAGATACATTTATGAGATGTGTTGAAAAGTTTGAAAAAGAAAGTGAAAAGATATATTTCTAGTGATAATCTACCAGTAGATACATTTATGAGATGTCTTGAAAAGTTTGAAAAAGAAAATAAAAAATATATTTCTAATGATAAACTACTGGTAGATACATTTATGAGAAGTGTTGAAAAGTATAAAAAAGAAAATCAAAAAATATATTTCTAATGATAAACTACTGGTAGATACATTTCTGAGATGTGTTGAAAAGTTTGAAATAAAAAAAATAAAAAGATTTATTTCTAATGATAAACTATATACATTTATGAAATGTGTTGAAAAGTTTGAAAAAGAAAGTGAAAAGATATATTTCTAGTGATAATCTACCGGTAGATACATTTATGAGATGTGTTGAAAAGATTGAAAAAGAAAATAAAAAAATATATTTCTAATGATAAACTACCGGTAGATACATTTATGAGATGTGTTGAAAAGTATGAAAAAGTAAATAAAAAAATATATTTCTAGTGATAAACTATATACATTTATGAAATATGTTGACAAGTTTGAACAAGAAAATAAAAAAAATATATTTCTAATGATAAACTATATTATTTATGAAATGTGTTGAAAAGTTTGAACAAGAAAATTAAAAAAAATATTTCTAATGATAAACTATATACATTTATGAAATGAGTTGAAAAGTTTGAAAAAGAAAGTGAAAAGATATATTTCTAGTGATAATCTACCGGTAGATACATTTATGAGATGTGTTGAAAAGTTTGAAAAAGAAAATAAAAAATATATTTCTAATGATAAACTACTGGTAGATACATTTATGAGAAGTGTTGAAAAGTTTGAAAAAGTAAATTAAAAAATATATTTCTAGTGATAAACTACTGGTAGATACATTTCTGAGATGTGTTGAAAAGTTTGAAAAAAAAAATAAAAAGATATATTTCTAATGATAAACTATATACATTTCTGAAATGTGTTGAAAAGTTTGAAAAAGAAAGTGAAAAGATATATTTCTAGTGATAATCTACCAGTAGATACATTTATGAGATGTGTTGAAAAGATTGAAAAAGAAAATTAAAAAATATATTTCTAATGATAAACTACCGGTAGATACATTTATGAGAAGTGTTGAAAAGTTTGAAGAAGAAAATAAAAAAATATATTTCTAATGATAAACTACCGGTAGATACATTTATTAAAAGTATGAAAAAGAAAATAAAAAAATATATTTCTAATGATAAACTACCGGTAGATACATTTATGAGAAGTGTTGAAAAGTTTGAAAAAGAAAATAAAAAAAATATATTTCTTATGATAAACTATATACATTTATGAAATGTGTTGAAAAGTTTGAAAAAGAAAATAAAAAAATATATTTCTAATGATAAACTACCGGTAGATACATTTATGAGAAGTGTTGAAAAGTTTGAAGA
This sequence comes from Meghimatium bilineatum, assembly GCA_034231615.1. Taxonomy (NCBI): domain Eukaryota; kingdom Metazoa; phylum Mollusca; class Gastropoda; order Stylommatophora; family Philomycidae; genus Meghimatium; species Meghimatium bilineatum. Next base: position 33,217,439 of record CM067308.1, on the reverse strand, counting down.
AGAAAATAAAAAAATATATTTCTAATGATAAACTACCGGTAGATACATTTATTAAAAGTATGAAAAAGAAAATAAAAAAATATATTTCTAATGATAAACTACTGGTAGATACATTTCTGAGATGTGTTGAAAAGTTTCAAAATCAAAAAATATATTTCTAATGATAAACTATATTCGTTTATGAAATGTGTTGAAAAGTTTGAACAAGAAAATAAAAAAAAAATATTTCTAATGATAAACTATATACATTTATGAAATGTGTTGAAAAGTTTGAAAAAGAAAGTGAAAAGATATATTTCTAGTGATAATCTACCGGTAGATACATTTATGAGATGTGTTGAAAAGTTTGAAAAAGAAAGTGAAAAGATATATTTCTAGTGATAATCTACCAGTAGATACATTTATGAGATGTCTTGAAAAGTTTGAAAAAGAAAATAAAAAATATATTTCTAATGATAAACTACTGGTAGATACATTTATGAGAAGTGTTGAAAAGTATAAAAAAGAAAATCAAAAAATATATTTCTAATGATAAACTACTGGTAGATACATTTCTGAGATGTGTTGAAAAGTTTGAAATAAAAAAAATAAAAAGATTTATTTCTAATGATAAACTATATACATTTATGAAATGTGTTGAAAAGTTTGAAAAAGAAAGTGAAAAGATATATTTCTAGTGATAATCTACCGGTAGATACATTTATGAGATGTGTTGAAAAGATTGAAAAAGAAAATAAAAAAATATATTTCTAATGATAAACTACCGGTAGATACATTTATGAGATGTGTTGAAAAGTATGAAAAAGTAAATAAAAAAATATATTTCTAGTGATAAACTATATACATTTATGAAATATGTTGACAAGTTTGAACAAGAAAATAAAAAAAATATATTTCTAATGATAAACTATATTATTTATGAAATGTGTTGAAAAGTTTGAACAAGAAAATAAAAAAAAATATTTCTAATGATAAACTATATACATTTATGAAATGAGTTGAAAAGTTTGAAAAAGAAAGTGAAAAGATATATTTCTAGTGATAATCTACCGGTAGATACATTTATGAGATGTGTTGAAAAGTTTGAAAAAGAAAATAAAAAATATATTTCTAATGATAAACTACTGGTAGATACATTTATGAGAAGTGTTGAAAAGTTTGAAAAAGTAAATTAAAAAATATATTTCTAGTGATAAACTACTGGTAGATACATTTCTGAGATGTGTTGAAAAGTTTGAAAAAAAAAATAAAAAGATATATTTCTAATGATAAACTATATACATTTCTGAAATGTGTTGAAAAGTTTGAAAAAGAAAGTGAAAAGATATATTTCTAGTGATAATCTACCAGTAGATACATTTATGAGATGTGTTGAAAAGATTGAAAAAGAAAATTAAAAAATATATTTCTAATGATAAACTACCGGTAGATACATTTATGAGAAGTGTTGAAAAGTTTGAAGAAGAAAATAAAAAAATATATTTCTAATGATAAACTACCGGTAGATACATTTATTAAAAGTATGAAAAAGAAAATAAAAAAATATATTTCTAATGATAAACTACCGGTAGATACATTTATGAGAAGTGTTGAAAAGTTTGAAGAAGAAAATAAAAAAATATATTTCTAATGATAAACTACCGGTAGATACATTTATTAAAAGTATGAAAAAGAAAATAAAAAAATATATTTCTAATGATAAACTACCGGTAGATACATTTATGAGAAGTGTTGAAAAGTTTGAAGAAGAAAATAAAAAAATATATTTCTAATGATAAACTACCGGTAGATACATTTATTAAAAGTATGAAAAAGAAAATAAAAAAATATATTTCTAATGATAAACTACTGGTAGATACATTTCTGAGATGTGTTGAAAAGTTTCAAAATCAAAAAATATATTTCTAATGATAAACTATATTCGTTTATGAAATGTGTTGAAAAGTTTGAACAAGAAAATAAAAAAAAAATATTTCTAATGATAAACTATATACATTTATGAAATGTGTTGAAAAGTTTGAAAAAGAAAGTGAAAAGATATATTTCTAGTGATAATCTACCGGTAGATACATTTATGAGATGTGTTGAAAAGTTTGAAAAAGAAAGTGAAAAGATATATTTCTAGTGATAATCTACCAGTAGATACATTTATGAGATGTCTTGAAAAGTTTGAAAAAGAAAATAAAAAATATATTTCTAATGATAAACTACTGGTAGATACATTTATGAGAAGTGTTGAAAAGTATAAAAAAGAAAATCAAAAAATATATTTCTAATGATAAACTACTGGTAGATACATTTCTGAGATGTGTTGAAAAGTTTGAAATAAAAAAAATAAAAAGATTTATTTCTAATGATAAACTATATACATTTATGAAATGTGTTGAAAAGTTTGAAAAAGAAAGTGAAAAGATATATTTCTAGTGATAATCTACCGGTAGATACATTTATGAGATGTGTTGAAAAGATTGAAAAAGAAAATAAAAAAATATATTTCTAATGATAAACTACCGGTAGATACATTTATGAGATGTGTTGAAAAGTATGAAAAAGTAAATAAAAAAATATATTTCTAGTGATAAACTATATACATTTATGAAATATGTTGACAAGTTTGAACAAGAAAATAAAAAAAATATATTTCTAATGATAAACTATATTATTTATGAAATGTGTTGAAAAGTTTGAACAAGAAAATAAAAAAAAATATTTCTAATGATAAACTATATACATTTATGAAATGAGTTGAAAAGTTTGAAAAAGAAAGTGAAAAGATATATTTCTAGTGATAATCTACCGGTAGATACATTTATGAGATGTGTTGAAAAGTTTGAAAAAGAAAATAAAAAATATATTTCTAATGATAAACTACTGGTAGATACATTTATGAGAAGTGTTGAAAAGTTTGAAAAAGTAAATTAAAAAATATATTTCTAGTGATAAACTACTGGTAGATACATTTCTGAGATGTGTTGAAAAGTTTGAAAAAAAAAATAAAAAGATATATTTCTAATGATAAACTATATACATTTCTGAAATGTGTTGAAAAGTTTGAAAAAGAAAGTGAAAAGATATATTTCTAGTGATAATCTACCAGTAGATACATTTATGAGATGTGTTGAAAAGATTGAAAAAGAAAATTAAAAAATATATTTCTAATGATAAACTACCGGTAGATACATTTATGAGAAGTGTTGAAAAGTTTGAAGAAGAAAATAAAAAAATATATTTCTAATGATAAACTACCGGTAGATACATTTATTAAAAGTATGAAAAAGAAAATAAAAAAATATATTTCTAATGATAAACTACCGGTAGATACATTTATGAGAAGTGTTGAAAAGTTTGAAAAAGAAAATAAAAAAAATATATTTCTTATGATAAACTATATACATTTATGAAATGTGTTGAAAAGTTTGAAAAAGAAAATAAAAAAATATATTTCTAATGATAAACTACTGGTAGATACATTTATGAAATGTGTTGAAAAGTTTCAAAATCAAAAAATATATTTCTAATGATAAACTAGATACATTTATGAAATGTGTAGAAAAGTTTGAACAAGAAAATAAAAAAAAAACATTTCTAATGATAAACTATATACATTTATGAAATGTGTTGAAAAGTTTGAAAAAGAAAGTGAAAAGATATATTTCTAGTGATAATCTACCGGTAGATACATTTATGAGATGTGTTGAAAAGATTGAAAAAGAAAATAAAAAAATATATTTCTAATGATAAACTACCGGTAGATACATTTATGAGATGTGTTGAAAAGTTTGAAAAAAAAGTGAAAAGATATATTTCTAGTGATAATCTACCGGTAGATACATTTATGAGATGTGTTGAAAAGTTTGAAAAAGAAAATAAAAAATATATTTCTAATGATAAACTACTGGTAGATACATTTATGAGAAGTGTTGAAAAGTTTGAAAAAGTAAATAAAAAAATATATTTCTAGTGATAAACTACTGGTAGATACATTTCTGAGATGTGTTGAAAAGTTTGAAAAAAAAAATAAAAAGATATATTTCTAATGATAAACTATATACATTTATGAAATGTGTTGAAAAGTTTGAAAAAGAAAGTGAAAAGATATATTTCTAGTGATAATCTACCGGTAGATACATTTATGAGATGTGTTGAAAAGTTTGAAAAAGAAAATAAAAAATATATTTCTAATGATAAACTACTGGTAGATACATTTATTAAAAGTATGAAAAAGAAAATAAAAAAATATATTTCTAATGATAAACTACCGGTAGATACATTTATGAGAAGTGTTGAAAAGTTTGAAGAAGAAAATAAAAAAATATATTTCTAATGATAAACTACCGGTAGATACATTTATTAAAAGTATGAAAAAGAAAAGAAAAAAATATATTTCTAATGATAAACTACTGGTAGATACATTTCTGAGATGTGTTGAAAAGTTTCAAAATCAAAAAATATATTTCTAATGATAAACTATATTCATTTATGAAATGTGTTGAAAAGTTTGAACAAGAAAATAAAAAAAAAATATTTCTAATGATAAACTATATACATTTATGAAATGTGTTGAAAAGTTTGAAAAAGAAAGTGAAAAGATATATTTCTAGTGATAATCTACCGGTAGATACATTTATGAGATGTGTTGAAAAGTTTGAAAAAGAAAGTGAAAAGATATATTTCTAGTGATAATCTACCAGTAGATACATTTATGAGATGTGTTGAAAAGTTTGAAAAAGAAAATAAAAAATATATTTCTAATGATAAACTACTGGTAGATACATTTATGAGAAGTGTTGAAAAGTATGAAAAAGAAAATCAAAAAATATATTTCTAATGATAAACTACTGGTAGATACATTTCTGAGATGTGTTGAAAAGTTTGAAATAAAAAAAATAAAAAGATTTATTTCTAATGATAAACTATATACATTTATGAAATGTGTTGAAAAGTTTGAAAAAGAAAGTGAAAAGATATATTTCTAGTGATAATCTACCGGTAGATACATTTATGAGATGTGTTGAAAAGATTGAAAAAGAAAATAAAAAAATATATTTCTAATGATAAACTACCGGTAGATACATTTATGAGATGTGTTGAAAAGTTTGAAAAAGTAAATAAAAAAATATATTTCTAGTGATAAACTATATACATTTATGAAATATGTTGACAAGTTTGAACAAGAAAATAAAAAAAATATATTTCTAATGATAAACTATATTATTTATGAAATGTGTTGAAAAGTTTGAACAAGAAAATAAAAAAAAATATTTCTAATGATAAACTATATACATTTATGAAATGAGTTGAAAAGTTTGAAAAAGAAAGTGAAAAGATATATTTCTAGTGATAATCTACCGGTAGATACATTTATGAGATGTGTTGAAAAGTTTGAAAAAGAAAATAAAAAATATATTTCTAATGATAAACTACTGGTAGATACATTTATGAGAAGTGTTGAAAAGTATGAAAAAGAAAATCAAAAAATATATTTCTAATGATAAACTACTGGTAGATACATTTCTGAGATGTGTTGAAAAGTTTGAAAAAAAATAATAAAAAGATATATTTCTAATGATAAACTATATACATTTATGAAATGTGTTGAAAAGTTTGAAAAAAAAAATGAAAAGATATATTTCTAGTGATAATCTACCAGTAGATACATTTATGAGATGTGTTGAAAAGATTGAAAAAGAAAATTAAAAAATATATTTCTAATGATAAACTACCGGTAGATACATTTATGAGAAGTGTTGAAAAGTTTGAAGAAGAAAATAAAAAAATATATTTCTAATGATAAACTACCGGTAGATACATTTATTAAAAGTATGAAAAAGAAAATTAAAAAATATATTTCTAATGATAAACTACCGGTAGATACATTTATGAGAAGTGTTGAAAAGTTTGAAGAAGAAAATAAAAAAATATATTTCTAATGATAAACTACCGGTAGATACATTTATTAAAAGTATGAAAAAGAAAATAAAAAAATATATTTCTAATGATAAACTACCGGTAGATACATTTATGAGAAGTGTTGAAAAGTTTGAAGAAGAAAATAAAAAAATATATTTCTAATGATAAACTACCGGTAGATACATTTATTAAAAGTATGAAAAAGAAAATAAAAAAATATATTTCTAATGATAAACTACCGGTAGATACATTTATGAGAAGTGTTGAAAAGTTTGAAGAAGAAAATAAAAAAATATATTTCTAATGATAAACTACCGGTAGATACATTTATTAAAAGTATGAAAAAGAAAATAAAAAAATATATTTCTAATGATAAACTACTGGTAGATACATTTCTGAGATGTGTTGAAAAGTTTCAAAATCAAAAAATATATTTCTAATGATAAACTATATTCGTTTATGAAATGTGTTGAAAAGTTTGAACAAGAAAATAAAAAAAAAATATTTCTAATGATAAACTATATACATTTATGAAATGTGTTGAAAAGTTTGAAAAAGAAAGTGAAAAGATATATTTCTAGTGATAATCTACCGGTAGATACATTTATGAGATGTGTTGAAAAGTTTGAAAAAGAAAGTGAAAAGATATATTTCTAGTGATAATCTACCAGTAGATACATTTATGAGATGTCTTGAAAAGTTTGAAAAAGAAAATAAAAAATATATTTCTAATGATAAACTACTGGTAGATACATTTATGAGAAGTGTTGAAAAGTATAAAAAAGAAAATCAAAAAATATATTTCTAATGATAAACTACTGGTAGATACATTTCTGAGATGTGTTGAAAAGTTTGAAATAAAAAAAATAAAAAGATTTATTTCTAATGATAAACTATATACATTTATGAAATGAATTGAAAAGTTTGAAAAAGAAAGTGAAAAGATATATTTCTAGTGATAATCTACCGGTAGATACATTTATGAGATGTGTTGAAAAGTTTGAAAAAGAAAATAAAAAATATATTTCTAATGATAAACTACTGGTAGATACATTTATGAGAAGTGTTGAAAAGTATGAAAAAGAAAATCAAAAAATATATTTCTAATGATAAACTACTGGTAGATACATTTCTGAGATGTGTTGAAAAGTTTGAAAAAAAATAATAAAAAGATATATTTCTAATGATAAACTATATACATTTATGAAATGTGTTGAAAAGTTTGAAAAAAAAAATGAAAAGATATATTTCTAGTGATAATCTACCAGTAGATACATTTATGAGATGTGTTGAAAAGATTGAAAAAGAAAATTAAAAAATATATTTCTAATGATAAACTACCGGTAGATACATTTATGAGAAGTGTTGAAAAGTTTGAAGAAGAAAATAAAAAAATATATTTCTAATGATAAACTACCGGTAGATACATTTATTAAAAGTATGAAAAAGAAAATAAAAAAATATATTTCTAATGATAAACTACCGGTAGATACATTTATGAGAAGTGTTGAAAAGTTTGAAGAAGAAAATAAAAAAATATATTTCTAATGATAAACTACCGGTAGATACATTTATTAAAAGTATGAAAAAGAAAATAAAAAAATATATTTCTAATGATAAACTACCGGTAGATACATTTATGAGAAGTGTTGAAAAGTTTGAAGAAGAAAATAAAAAAATATATTTCTAATGATAAACTACCGGTAGATACATTTATTAAAAGTATGAAAAAGAAAATAAAAAAATATATTTCTAATGATAAACTACTGGTAGATACATTTCTGAGATGTGTTGAAAAGTTTCAAAATCAAAAAATATATTTCTAATGATAAACTATATTCGTTTATGAAATGTGTTGAAAAGTTTGAACAAGAAAATAAAAAAAAAATATTTCTAATGATAAACTATATACATTTATGAAATGTGTTGAAAAGTTTGAAAAAGAAAGTGAAAAGATATATTTCTAGTGATAATCTACCGGTAGATACATTTATGAGATGTGTTGAAAAGTTTGAAAAAGAAAGTGAAAAGATATATTTCTAGTGATAATCTACCAGTAGATACATTTATGAGATGTCTTGAAAAGTTTGAAAAAGAAAATAAAAAATATATTTCTAATGATAAACTACTGGTAGATACATTTATGAGAAGTGTTGAAAAGTATAAAAAAGAAAATCAAAAAATATATTTCTAATGATAAACTACTGGTAGATACATTTCTGAGATGTGTTGAAAAGTTTGAAATAAAAAAAATAAAAAGATTTATTTCTAATGATAAACTATATACATTTATGAAATGTGTTGAAAAGTTTGAAAAAGAAAGTGAAAAGATATATTTCTAGTGATAATCTACCGGTAGATACATTTATGAGATGTGTTGAAAAGATTGAAAAAGAAAATAAAAAAATATATTTCTAATGATAAACTACCGGTAGATACATTTATGAGATGTGTTGAAAAGTATGAAAAAGTAAATAAAAAAATATATTTCTAGTGATAAACTATATACATTTATGAAATATGTTGACAAGTTTGAACAAGAAAATAAAAAAAATATATTTCTAATGATAAACTATATTATTTATGAAATGTGTTGAAAAGTTTGAACAAGAAAATAAAAAAAAATATTTCTAATGATAAACTATATACATTTATGAAATGAGTTGAAAAGTTTGAAAAAGAAAGTGAAAAGATATATTTCTAGTGATAATCTACCGGTAGATACATTTATGAGATGTGTTGAAAAGTTTGAAAAAGAAAATAAAAAATATATTTCTAATGATAAACTACTGGTAGATACATTTATGAGAAGTGTTGAAAAGTTTGAAAAAGTAAATTAAAAAATATATTTCTAGTGATAAACTACTGGTAGATACATTTCTGAGATGTGTTGAAAAGTTTGAAAAAAAAAATAAAAAGATATATTTCTAATGATAAACTATATACATTTCTGAAATGTGTTGAAAAGTTTGAAAAAGAAAGTGAAAAGATATATTTCTAGTGATAATCTACCAGTAGATACATTTATGAGATGTCTTGAAAAGTTTGAAAAAGAAAATAAAAAATATATTTCTAATGATAAACTACTGGTAGATACATTTATGAGAAGTGTTGAAAAGTATGAAAAAGAAAATCAAAAAATATATTTCTAATGATAAACTACTGGTAGATACATTTCTGAGATGTGTTGAAAAGTTAAAAATAAAAAAAATAAAAAGATTTATTTCTAATGATAAACTATATACATTTATGAAATGTGTTGAAAAGTTTGAAAAAGAAAGTGAAAAGATATATTTCTAGTGATAATCTACCGGTAGATACATTTATGAGATGTGTTGAAAAGATTGAAAAAGAAAATAAAAAAATATATTTCTAATGATAAACTACCGGTAGATACATTTATGAGATGTGTTGAAAAGTTTGAAGAAGAAAATAAAAAAATATATTTCTAGTGATAAACTACTGGTAGATACATTTCTGAGATGTGTTGAAAAGTTTGAAAAAAAAATAATAAAAAGATATATTTCTAATGATAAACTACCGGTAGATACATTTATGAGAAGTGTTGAAAAGTTTGAAGAAGAAAATAAAAAAATATATTTCTAATGATAAACTACCGGTAGATACATTTATTAAAAGTATGAAAAAGAAAATAAAAAAATATATTTCTAATGATAAACTACCGGTAGATACATTTATGAGAAGTGTTGAAAAGTTTGAAGAAGAAAATAAAAAAATATATTTCTAATGATAAACTACCGGTAGATACATTTATTAAAAGTATGAAAAAGAAAATAAAAAAATATATTTCTAATGATAAACTACTGGTAGATACATTTCTGAGATGTGTTGAAAAGTTTCAAAATCAAAAAATATATTTCTAATGATAAACTATATTCGTTTATGAAATGTGTTGAAAAGTTTGAACAAGAAAATAAAAAAAAAATATTTCTAATGATAAACTATATACATTTATGAAATGTGTTGAAAAGTTTGAAAAAGAAAGTGAAAAGATATATTTCTAGTGATAATCTACCGGTAGATACATTTATGAGATGTGTTGAAAAGTTTGAAAAAGAAAGTGAAAAGATATATTTCTAGTGATAATCTACCAGTAGATACATTTATGAGATGTCTTGAAAAGTCTGAAAAAGAAAATAAAAAATATATTTCTAATGATAAACTACTGGTAGATACATTTATGAGAAGTGTTGAAAAGTATGAAAAAGAAAATCAAAAAATATATTTCTAATGATAAACTACTGGTAGATACATTTCTGAGATGTGTTGAAAAGTTTGAAATAAAAAAAATAAAAAGATTTATTTCTAATGATAAACTATATACATTTATGAAATGTGTTGAAAAGTTTGAAAAAGAAAGTGAAAAGATATATTTCTAGTGATAATCTACCGGTAGATACATTTATGAGATGTGTTGAAAAGATTGAAAAAGAAAATAAAAAAATATATTTCTAATGATAAACTACCGGTAGATACATTTATGAGATGTGTTGAAAAGTTTGAAAAAGTAAATAAAAAAATATATTTCTAGTGATAAACTATATACATTTATGAAATATGTTGACAAGTTTGAACAAGAAAATAAAAAAAATATATTTCTAATGATAAACTATATTATTTATGAAATGTGTTGAAAAGTTTGAACAAGAAAATAAAAAAAAATATTTCTAATGATAAACTATATACATTTATGAAATGAGTTGAAAAGTTTGAAAAAGAAAGTGAAAAGATATATTTCTAGTGATAATCTACCGGTAGATACATTTATGAGATGTGTTGAAAAGTTTGAAAAAGAAAATAAAAAATATATTTCTAATGATAAACTACTGGTAGATACATTTATGAGAAGTGTTGAAAAGTTTGAAAAAGTAAATTAAAAAATATATTTCTAGTGATAAACTACTGGTAGATACATTTCTGAGATGTGTTGAAAAGTTTGAAAAAAAAATAATAAAAAGATATATTTCTAATGATAAACTATATTCTTTTATGAAATGACAAGTTTGAACAAGAAAATAAAAAAAAAATATTTCTAATGATAAACTATATACATTTATGAAATGTGTTGAAAAGTTTGAAAAAGAAAGTGAAAAGATATATTTCTAGTGATAATCTACCGGTAGATACATTTATGAGATGTGTTGAAAAGTTTGAAAAAGAAAGTGAAAAGATATATTTCTAGTGATAATCTACCAGTAGATACATTTATGAGATGTCTTGAAAAGTTTGAAAAAGAAAATAAAAAATATATTTCTAATGATAAACTACTGGTAGATACATTTATGAGAAGTGTTGAAAAGTATGAAAAAGAAAATCAAAAAATATATTTCTAATGATAAACTACTGGTAGATACATTTCTGAGATGTGTTGAAAAGTTAAAAATAAAAAAAATAAAAAGATTTATTTCTAATGATAAACTATATACATTTATGAAATGTGTTGAAAAGTTTGAAAAAGAAAGTGAAAAGATATATTTCTAGTGATAATCTACCGGTAGATACATTTATGAGATGTGTTGAAAAGATTGAAAAAGAAAATAAAAAAATATATTTCTAATGATAAACTACCGGTAGATACATTTATGAGATGTGTTGAAAAGTTTGAAAAAGTAAATAAAAAAATATATTTCTAGTGATAAACTATATACATTTATGAAATATGTTGACAAGTTTGAACAAGAAAATAAAAAAAATATATTTCTAATGATAAACTATATTATTTATGAAATGTGTTGAAAAGTTTGAACAAGAAAATAAAAAAAAATATTTCTAATGATAAACTATATACATTTATGAAATGAGTTGAAAAGTTTGAAAAAGAAAGTGAAAAGATATATTTCTAGTGATAATCTACCGGTAGATACATTTATGAGATGTGTTGAAAAGTTTGAAAAAGAAAATAAAAAATATATTTCTAATGATAAACTACTGGTAGATACATTTATGAGAAGTGTTGAAAAGTTTGAAAAAGTAAATTAAAAAATATATTTCTAGTGATGAACTACTGGTAGATACATTTCTGAGATGTGTTGAAAAGTTTGAAAAAAAAATAATAAAAAGATATATTTCTAATGATAAACTACCGGTAGATACATTTATGAGAAGTGTTGAAAAGTTTGAAGAAGAAAATAAAAAAATATATTTCTAATGATAAACTACCGGTAGATACATTTATTAAAAGTATGAAAAAGAAAATAAAAAAATATATTTCTAATGATAAACTACCGGTAGATACATTTATGAGAAGTGTTGAAAAGTTTGAAGAAGAAAATAAAAAAATATATTTCTAATGATAAACTACCGGTAGATACATTTATTAAAAGTATGAAAAAGAAAATAAAAAAATATATTTCTAATGATAAACTACTGGTAGATACATTTCTGAGATGTGTTGAAAAGTTTCAAAATCAAAAAATATATTTCTAATGATAAACTATATTCGTTTATGAAATGTGTTGAAAAGTTTGAACAAGAAAATAAAAAAAAAATATTTCTAATGATAAACTATATACATTTATGAAATGTGTTGAAAAGTTTGAAAAAGAAAGTGAAAAGATATATTTCTAGTGATAATCTACCGGTAGATACATTTATGAGATGTGTTGAAAAGTTTGAAAAAGAAAGTGAAAAGATATATTTCTAGTGATAATCTACCAGTAGATACATTTATGAGATGTCTTGAAAAGTTTGAAAAAGAAAATAAAAAATATATTTCTAATGATAAACTACTGGTAGATACATTTATGAGAAGTGTTGAAAAGTATGAAAAAGAAAATCAAAAAATATATTTCTAATGATAAACTACTGGTAGATACATTTCTGAGATGTGTTGAAAAGTTAAAAATAAAAAAAATAAAAAGATTTATTTCTAATGATAAACTATATACATTTATGAAATGTGTTGAAAAGTTTGAAAAAGAAAGTGAAAAGATATATTTCTAGTGATAATCTACCGGTAGATACATTTATGAGATGTGTTGAAAAGTTTGAAAAAGTAAATAAAAAAATATATTTCTAGTGATAAACTATATACATTTATGAAATATGTTGACAAGTTTGAACAAGAAAATAAAAAAAATATATTTCTAATGATAAACTATATTATTTATGAAATGTGTTGAAAAGTTTGAACAAGAAAATAAAAAAAAATATTTCTAATGATAAACTATATACATTTATGAAATGAGTTGAAAAGTTTGAAAAAGAAAGTGAAAAGATATATTTCTAGTGATAATCTACCGGTAGATACATTTATGAGATGTGTTGAAAAGTTTGAAAAAGAAAATAAAAAATATATTTCTAATGATAAACTACTGGTAGATACATTTATGAGAAGTGTTGAAAAGTTTGAAAAAGTAAATTAAAAAATATATTTCTAGTGATAAACTACTGGTAGATACATTTCTGAGATGTGTTGAAAAGTTTGAAAAAAAAATAATAAAAAGATATATTTCTAATGATAAACTATATTCTTTTATGAAATGACAAGTTTGAACAAGAAAATAAAAAAAAAATATTTCTAATGATAAACTATATACATTTATGAAATGTGTTGAAAAGTTTGAAAAAGAAAGTGAAAAGATATATTTCTAGTGATAATCTACCGGTAGATACATTTATGAGATGTGTTGAAAAGTTTGAAAAAGAAAGTGAAAAGATATATTTCTAGTGATAATCTACCAGTAGATACATTTATGAGATGTCTTGAAAAGTTTGAAAAAGAAAATAAAAAATATATTTCTAATGATAAACTACTGGTAGATACATTTATGAGAAGTGTTGAAAAGTATGAAAAAGAAAATCAAAAAATATATTTCTAATGATAAACTACTGGTAGATACATTTCTGAGATGTGTTGAAAAGTTAAAAATAAAAAAAATAAAAAGATTTATTTCTAATGATAAACTATATACATTTATGAAATGTGTTGAAAAGTTTGAAAAAGAAAGTGAAAAGATATATTTCTAGTGATAATCTACCGGTAGATACATTTATGAGATGTGTTGAAAAGATTGAAAAAGAAAATAAAAAAATATATTTCTAATGATAAACTACCGGTAGATACATTTATGAGATGTGTTGAAAAGTTTGAAAAAGTAAATAAAAAAATATATTTCTAGTGATAAACTATATACATTTATGAAATATGTTGACAAGTTTGAACAAGAAAATAAAAAAAATATATTTCTAATGATAAACTATATTATTTATGAAATGTGTTGAAAAGTTTGAACAAGAAAATAAAAAAAAATATTTCTAATGATAAACTATATACATTTATGAAATGAGTTGAAAAGTTTGAAAAAGAAAGTGAAAAGATATATTTCTAGTGATAATCTACCGGTAGATACATTTATGAGATGTGTTGAAAAGTTTGAAAAAGAAAATAAAAAATATATTTCTAATGATAAACTACTGGTAGATACATTTATGAGAAGTGTTGAAAAGTTTGAAAAAGTAAATTAAAAAATATATTTCTAGTGATGAACTACTGGTAGATACATTTCTGAGATGTGTTGAAAAGTTTGAAAAAAAAATAATAAAAAGATATATTTCTAATGATAAACTACCGGTAGATACATTTATGAGAAGTGTTGAAAAGTTTGAAGAAGAAAATAAAAAAATATATTTCTAATGATAAACTACCGGTAGATACATTTATTAAAAGTATGAAAAAGAAAATAAAAAAATATATTTCTAATGATAAACTACCGGTAGATACATTTATGAGAAGTGTTGAAAAGTTTGAAGAAGAAAATAAAAAAATATATTTCTAATGATAAACTACCGGTAGATACATTTATTAAAAGTATGAAAAAGAAAATAAAAAAATATATTTCTAATGATAAACTACTGGTAGATACATTTCTGAGATGTGTTGAAAAGTTTCAAAATCAAAAAATATATTTCTAATGATAAACTATATTCGTTTATGAAATGTGTTGAAAAGTTTGAACAAGAAAATAAAAAAAAAATATTTCTAATGATAAACTATATACATTTATGAAATGTGTTGAAAAGTTTGAAAAAGAAAGTGAAAAGATATATTTCTAGTGATAATCTACCGGTAGATACATTTATGAGATGTGTTGAAAAGTTTGAAAAAGAAAGTGAAAAGATATATTTCTAGTGATAATCTACCAGTAGATACATTTATGAGATGTCTTGAAAAGTTTGAAAAAGAAAATAAAAAATATATTTCTAATGATAAACTACTGGTAGATACATTTATGAGAAGTGTTGAAAAGTATGAAAAAGAAAATCAAAAAATATATTTCTAATGATAAACTACTGGTAGATACATTTCTGAGATGTGTTGAAAAGTTAAAAATAAAAAAAATAAAAAGATTTATTTCTAATGATAAACTATATACATTTATGAAATGTGTTGAAAAGTTTGAAAAAGAAAGTGAAAAGATATATTTCTAGTGATAATCTACCGGTAGATACATTTATGAGATGTGTTGAAAAGTTTGAAAAAGTAAATAAAAAAATATATTTCTAGTGATAAACTATATACATTTATGAAATATGTTGACAAGTTTGAACAAGAAAATAAAAAAAATATATTTCTAATGATAAACTATATTATTTATGAAATGTGTTGAAAAGTTTGAACAAGAAAATAAAAAAAAATATTTCTAATGATAAACTATATACATTTATGAAATGAGTTGAAAAGTTTGAAAAAGAAAGTGAAAAGATATATTTCTAGTGATAATCTACCGGTAGATACATTTATGAGATGTGTTGAAAAGTTTGAAAAAGAAAATAAAAAATATATTTCTAATGATAAACTACTGGTAGATACATTTATGAGAAGTGTTGAAAAGTTTGAAAAAGTAAATTAAAAAATATATTTCTAGTGATAAACTACTGGTAGATACATTTCTGAGATGTGTTGAAAAGTTTGAAAAAAAAATAATAAAAAGATATATTTCTAATGATAAACTACCGGTAGATACATTTATGAGAAGTGTTGAAAAGTTTGAAGGAAGAAAATAAAAAAATATATTTCTAATGATAAACTACCGGTAGATACATTTATTAAAAGTATGAAAAAGAAAATAAAAAAATATATTTCTAATGATAAACTACCGGTAGATACATTTATGAGAAGTGTTGAAAAGTTTGAAGAAGAAAATAAAAAAATATATTTCTAATGATAAACTACCGGTAGATACATTTATTAAAAGTATGAAAAAGAAAATAAAAAAATATATTTCTAATGATAAACTACTGGTAGATACATTTCTGAGATGTGTTGAAAAGTTTCAAAATCAAAAAATATATTTCTAATGATAAACTATATTCGTTTATGAAATGTGTTGAAAAGTTTGAACAAGAAAATAAAAAAAAAATATTTCTAATGATAAACTATATACATTTATGAAATGTGTTGAAAAGTTTGAAAAAGAAAGTGAAAAGATATATTTCTAGTGATAATCTACCGGTAGATACATTTATGAGATGTGTTGAAAAGTTTGAAAAAGAAAGTGAAAAGATATATTTCTAGTGATAATCTACCAGTAGATACATTTATGAGATGTCTTGAAAAGTTTGAAAAAGAAAATAAAAAATATATTTCTAATGATAAACTACTGGTAGATACATTTATGAGAAGTGTTGAAAAGTATGAAAAAGAAAATCAAAAAATATATTTCTAATGATAAACTACTGGTAGATACATTTCTGAGATGTGTTGAAAAGTTAAAAATAAAAAAAATAAAAAGATTTATTTCTAATGATAAACTATATACATTTATGAAATGTGTTGAAAAGTTTGAAAAAGAAAGTGAAAAGATATATTTCTAGTGATAATCTACCGGTAGATACATTTATGAGATGTGTTGAAAAGATTGAAAAAGAAAATAAAAAAATATATTTCTAATGATAAACTACCGGTAGATACATTTATGAGATGTGTTGAAAAGTTTGAAAAAGTAAATAAAAAAATATATTTCTAGTGATAAACTATATACATTTATGAAATATGTTGACAAGTTTGAACAAGAAAATAAAAAAAATATATTTCTAATGATAAACTATATTATTTATGAAATGTGTTGAAAAGTTTGAACAAGAAAATAAAAAAAAATATTTCTAATGATAAACTATATACATTTATGAAATGAGTTGAAAAGTTTGAAAAAGAAAGTGAAAAGATATATTTCTAGTGATAATCTACCGGTAGATACATTTATGAGATGTGTTGAAAAGTTTGAAAAAGAAAATAAAAAATATATTTCTAATGATAAACTACTGGTAGATACATTTATGAGAAGTGTTGAAAAGTTTGAAAAAGTAAATTAAAAAATATATTTCTAGTGATAAACTACTGGTAGATACATTTCTGAGATGTGTTGAAAAGTTTGAAAAAAAAATAATAAAAAGATATATTTCTAATGATAAACTATATTCTTTTATGAAATGACAAGTTTGAACAAGAAAATAAAAAAAAAATATTTCTAATGATAAACTATATACATTTATGAAATGTGTTGAAAAGTTTGAAAAAGAAAGTGAAAAGATATATTTCTAGTGATAATCTACCGGTAGATACATTTATGAGATGTGTTGAAAAGTTTGAAAAAGAAAGTGAAAAGATATATTTCTAGTGATAATCTACCAGTAGATACATTTATGAGATGTCTTGAAAAGTTTGAAAAAGAAAATAAAAAATATATTTCTAATGATAAACTACTGGTAGATACATTTATGAGAAGTGTTGAAAAGTATGAAAAAGAAAATCAAAAAATATATTTCTAATGATAAACTACTGGTAGATACATTTCTGAGATGTGTTGAAAAGTTAAAAATAAAAAAAATAAAAAGATTTATTTCTAATGATAAACTATATACATTTATGAAATGTGTTGAAAAGTTTGAAAAAGAAAGTGAAAAGATATATTTCTAGTGATAATCTACCGGTAGATACATTTATGAGATGTGTTGAAAAGATTGAAAAAGAAAATAAAAAAATATATTTCTAATGATAAACTACCGGTAGATACATTTATGAGATGTGTTGAAAAGTTTGAAAAAGTAAATAAAAAAATATATTTCTAGTGATAAACTATATACATTTATGAAATATGTTGACAAGTTTGAACAAGAAAATAAAAAAAATATATTTCTAATGATAAACTATATTATTTATGAAATGTGTTGAAAAGTTTGAACAAGAAAATAAAAAAAAATATTTCTAATGATAAACTATATACATTTATGAAATGAGTTGAAAAGTTTGAAAAAGAAAGTGAAAAGATATATTTCTAGTGATAATCTACCGGTAGATACATTTATGAGATGTGTTGAAAAGTTTGAAAAAGAAAATAAAAAATATATTTCTAATGATAAACTACTGGTAGATACATTTATGAGAAGTGTTGAAAAGTTTGAAAAAGTAAATTAAAAAATATATTTCTAGTGATGAACTACTGGTAGATACATTTCTGAGATGTGTTGAAAAGTTTGAAAAAAAAATAATAAAAAGATATATTTCTAATGATAAACTACCGGTAGATACATTTATGAGAAGTGTTGAAAAGTTTGAAGAAGAAAATAAAAAAATATATTTCTAATGATAAACTACCGGTAGATACATTTATTAAAAGTATGAAAAAGAAAATAAAAAAATATATTTCTAATGATAAACTACCGGTAGATACATTTATGAGAAGTGTTGAAAAGTTTGAAGAAGAAAATAAAAAAATATATTTCTAATGATAAACTACCGGTAGATACATTTATTAAAAGTATGAAAAAGAAAATAAAAAAATATATTTCTAATGATAAACTACTGGTAGATACATTTCTGAGATGTGTTGAAAAGTTTCAAAATCAAAAAATATATTTCTAATGATAAACTATATTCGTTTATGAAATGTGTTGAAAAGTTTGAACAAGAAAATAAAAAAAAAATATTTCTAATGATAAACTATATACATTTATGAAATGTGTTGAAAAGTTTGAAAAAGAAAGTGAAAAGATATATTTCTAGTGATAATCTACCGGTAGATACATTTATGAGATGTGTTGAAAAGTTTGAAAAAGAAAGTGAAAAGATATATTTCTAGTGATAATCTACCAGTAGATACATTTATGAGATGTCTTGAAAAGTTTGAAAAAGAAAATAAAAAATATATTTCTAATGATAAACTACTGGTAGATACATTTATGAGAAGTGTTGAAAAGTATGAAAAAGAAAATCAAAAAATATATTTCTAATGATAAACTACTGGTAGATACATTTCTGAGATGTGTTGAAAAGTTAAAAATAAAAAAAATAAAAAGATTTATTTCTAATGATAAACTATATACATTTATGAAATGTGTTGAAAAGTTTGAAAAAGAAAGTGAAAAGATATATTTCTAGTGATAATCTACCGGTAGATACATTTATGAGATGTGTTGAAAAGTTTGAAAAAGTAAATAAAAAAATATATTTCTAGTGATAAACTATATACATTTATGAAATATGTTGACAAGTTTGAACAAGAAAATAAAAAAAATATATTTCTAATGATAAACTATATTATTTATGAAATGTGTTGAAAAGTTTGAACAAGAAAATAAAAAAAAATATTTCTAATGATAAACTATATACATTTATGAAATGAGTTGAAAAGTTTGAAAAAGAAAGTGAAAAGATATATTTCTAGTGATAATCTACCGGTAGATACATTTATGAGATGTGTTGAAAAGTTTGAAAAAGAAAATAAAAAATATATTTCTAATGATAAACTACTGGTAGATACATTTATGAGAAGTGTTGAAAAGTTTGAAAAAGTAAATTAAAAAATATATTTCTAGTGATAAACTACTGGTAGATACATTTCTGAGATGTGTTGAAAAGTTTGAAAAAAAAATAATAAAAAGATATATTTCTAATGATAAACTACCGGTAGATACATTTATGAGAAGTGTTGAAAAGTTTGAAGAAGAAAATAAAAAAATATATTTCTAATGATAAACTACCGGTAGATACATTTATTAAAAGTATGAAAAAGAAAATAAAAAAATATATTTCTAATGATAAACTACCGGTAGATACATTTATGAGAAGTGTTGAAAAGTTTGAAGAAGAAAATAAAAAAATATATTTCTAATGATAAACTACCGGTAGATACATTTATTAAAAGTATGAAAAAGAAAATAAAAAAATATATTTCTAATGATAAACTACTGGTAGATACATTTCTGAGATGTGTTGAAAAGTTTCAAAATCAAAAAATATATTTCTAATGATAAACTATATTCGTTTATGAAATGTGTTGAAAAGTTTGAACAAGAAAATAAAAAAAAAATATTTCTAATGATAAACTATATACATTTATGAAATGTGTTGAAAAGTTTGAAAAAGAAAGTGAAAAGATATATTTCTAGTGATAATCTACCGGTAGATACATTTATGAGATGTGTTGAAAAGTTTGAAAAAGAAAGTGAAAAGATATATTTCTAGTGATAATCTACCAGTAGATACATTTATGAGATGTCTTGAAAAGTTTGAAAAAGAAAATAAAAAATATATTTCTAATGATAAACTACTGGTAGATACATTTATGAGAAGTGTTGAAAAGTATGAAAAAGAAAATCAAAAAATATATTTCTAATGATAAACTACTGGTAGATACATTTCTGAGATGTGTTGAAAAGTTAAAAATAAAAAAAATAAAAAGATTTATTTCTAATGATAAACTATATACATTTATGAAATGTGTTGAAAAGTTTGAAAAAGAAAGTGAAAAGATATATTTCTAGTGATAATCTACCGGTAGATACATTTATGAGATGTGTTGAAAAGTTTGAAAAAGTAAATAAAAAAATATATTTCTAGTGATAAACTATATACATTTATGAAATATGTTGACAAGTTTGAACAAGAAAATAAAAAAAATATATTTCTAATGATAAACTATATTATTTATGAAATGTGTTGAAAAGTTTGAACAAGAAAATAAAAAAAAATATTTCTAATGATAAACTATATACATTTATGAAATGAGTTGAAAAGTTTGAAAAAGAAAGTGAAAAGATATATTTCTAGTGATAATCTACCGGTAGATACATTTATGAGATGTGTTGAAAAGTTTGAAAAAGAAAATAAAAAATATATTTCTAATGATAAACTACTGGTAGATACATTTATGAGAAGTGTTGAAAAGTTTGAAAAAGTAAATTAAAAAATATATTTCTAGTGATAAACTACTGGTAGATACATTTCTGAGATGTGTTGAAAAGTTTGAAAAAAAAATAATAAAAAGATATATTTCTAATGATAAACTACCGGTAGATACATTTATGAGAAGTGTTGAAAAGTTTGAAGAAGAAAATAAAAAAATATATTTCTAATGATAAACTACCGGTAGATACATTTATTAAAAGTATGAAAAAGAAAATAAAAAAATATATTTCTAATGATAAACTACCGGTAGATACATTTATGAGAAGTGTTGAAAAGTTTGAAGAAGAAAATAAAAAAATATATTTCTAATGATAAACTACCGGTAGATACATTTATTAAAAGTATGAAAAAGAAAATAAAAAAATATATTTCTAATGATAAACTACTGGTAGATACATTTCTGAGATGTGTTGAAAAGTTTCAAAATCAAAAAATATATTTCTAATGATAAACTATATTCGTTTATGAAATGTGTTGAAAAGTTTGAACAAGAAAATAAAAAAAAAATATTTCTAATGATAAACTATATACATTTATGAAATGTGTTGAAAAGTTTGAAAAAGAAAGTGAAAAGATATATTTCTAGTGATAATCTACCGGTAGATACATTTATGAGATGTGTTGAAAAGTTTGAAAAAGAAAGTGAAAAGATATATTTCTAGTGATAATCTACCAGTAGATACATTTATGAGATGTCTTGAAAAGTTTGAAAAAGAAAATAAAAAATATATTTCTAATGATAAACTACTGGTAGATACATTTATGAGAAGTGTTGAAAAGTATGAAAAAGAAAATCAAAAAATATATTTCTAATGATAAACTACTGGTAGATACATTTCTGAGATGTGTTGAAAAGTTAAAAATAAAAAAAATAAAAAGATTTATTTCTAATGATAAACTATATACATTTATGAAATGTGTTGAAAAGTTTGAAAAAGAAAGTGAAAAGATATATTTCTAGTGATAATCTACCGGTAGATACATTTATGAGATGTGTTGAAAAGTTTGAAAAAGTAAATAAAAAAATATATTTCTAGTGATAAACTATATACATTTATGAAATATGTTGACAAGTTTGAACAAGAAAATAAAAAAAATATATTTCTAATGATAAACTATATTATTTATGAAATGTGTTGAAAAGTTTGAACAAGAAAATAAAAAAAAATATTTCTAATGATAAACTATATACATTTATGAAATGAGTTGAAAAGTTTGAAAAAGAAAGTGAAAAGATATATTTCTAGTGATAATCTACCGGTAGATACATTTATGAGATGTGTTGAAAAGTTTGAAAAAGAAAATAAAAAATATATTTCTAATGATAAACTACTGGTAGATACATTTATGAGAAGTGTTGAAAAGTTTGAAAAAGTAAATTAAAAAATATATTTCTAGTGATAAACTACTGGTAGATACATTTCTGAGATGTGTTGAAAAGTTTGAAAAAAAAATAATAAAAAGATATATTTCTAATGATAAACTACCGGTAGATACATTTATGAGAAGTGTTGAAAAGTTTGAAGAAGAAAATAAAAAAATATATTTCTAATGATAAACTACCGGTAGATACATTTATTAAAAGTATGAAAAAGAAAATAAAAAAATATATTTCTAATGATAAACTACCGGTAGATACATTTATGAGAAGTGTTGAAAAGTTTGAAGAAGAAAATAAAAAAATATATTTCTAATGATAAACTACCGGTAGATACATTTATTAAAAGTATGAAAAAGAAAATAAAAAAATATATTTCTAATGATAAACTACTGGTAGATACATTTCTGAGATGTGTTGAAAAGTTTCAAAATCAAAAAATATATTTCTAATGATAAACTATATTCGTTTATGAAATGTGTTGAAAAGTTTGAACAAGAAAATAAAAAAAAAATATTTCTAATGATAAACTATATACATTTATGAAATGTGTTGAAAAGTTTGAAAAAGAAAGTGAAAAGATATATTTCTAGTGATAATCTACCGGTAGATACATTTATGAGATGTGTTGAAAAGTTTGAAAAAGAAAGTGAAAAGATATATTTCTAGTGATAATCTACCAGTAGATACATTTATGAGATGTCTTGAAAAGTTTGAAAAAGAAAATAAAAAATATATTTCTAATGATAAACTACTGGTAGATACATTTATGAGAAGTGTTGAAAAGTATGAAAAAGAAAATCAAAAAATATATTTCTAATGATAAACTACTGGTAGATACATTTCTGAGATGTGTTGAAAAGTTAAAAATAAAAAAAATAAAAAGATTTATTTCTAATGATAAACTATATACATTTATGAAATGTGTTGAAAAGTTTGAAAAAGAAAGTGAAAAGATATATTTCTAGTGATAATCTACCGGTAGATACATTTATGAGATGTGTTGAAAAGTTTGAAAAAGTAAATAAAAAAATATATTTCTAGTGATAAACTATATACATTTATGAAATATGTTGACAAGTTTGAACAAGAAAATAAAAAAAATATATTTCTAATGATAAACTATATTATTTATGAAATGTGTTGAAAAGTTTGAACAAGAAAATAAAAAAAAATATTTCTAATGATAAACTATATACATTTATGAAATGAGTTGAAAAGTTTGAAAAAGAAAGTGAAAAGATATATTTCTAGTGATAATCTACCGGTAGATACATTTATGAGATGTGTTGAAAAGTTTGAAAAAGAAAATAAAAAATATATTTCTAATGATAAACTACTGGTAGATACATTTATGAGAAGTGTTGAAAAGTTTGAAAAAGTAAATTAAAAAATATATTTCTAGTGATAAACTACTGGTAGATACATTTCTGAGATGTGTTGAAAAGTTTGAAAAAAAAATAATAAAAAGATATATTTCTAATGATAAACTACTGGTAGATACATTTATGAGAAGTGTTGAAAAGTTTGAAGAAGAAAATAAAAAAATATATTTCTAATGATAAACTACCGGTAGATACATTTATTAAAAGTATGAAAAAGAAAATAAAAAAATATATTTCTAATGATAAACTACCGGTAGATACATTTATGAGAAGTGTTGAAAAGTTTGAAGAAGAAAATAAAAAAATATATTTCTAATGATAAACTACCGGTAGATACATTTATTAAAAGTATGAAAAAGAAAATAAAAAAATATATTTCTAATGATAAACTACTGGTAGATACATTTCTGAGATGTGTTGAAAAGTTTCAAAATCAAAAAATATATTTCTAATGATAAACTATATTCGTTTATGAAATGTGTTGAAAAGTTTGAACAAGAAAATAAAAAAAAAATATTTCTAATGATAAACTATATACATTTATGAAATGTGTTGAAAAGTTTGAAAAAGAAAGTGAAAAGATATATTTCTAGTGATAATCTACCGGTAGATACATTTATGAGATGTGTTGAAAAGTTTGAAAAAGAAAGTGAAAAGATATATTTCTAGTGATAATCTACCAGTAGATACATTTATGAGATGTCTTGAAAAGTTTGAAAAAGAAAATAAAAAATATATTTCTAATGATAAACTACTGGTAGATACATTTATGAGAAGTGTTGAAAAGTATGAAAAAGAAAATCAAAAAATATATTTCTAATGATAAACTACTGGTAGATACATTTCTGAGATGTGTTGAAAAGTTTGAAATAAAAAAAATAAAACGATTTATTTCTAATGATAAACTATATACATTTATGAAATGTGTTGAAAAGTTTGAAAAAGAAAGTGAAAAGATATATTTCTAGTGATAATCTACCGGTAGATACATTTATGAGATGTGTTGAAAAGATTGAAAAAGAAAATAAAAAAATATATTTCTAATGATAAACTACCGGTAGATACATTTATGAGATGTGTTGAAAAGTTTGAAAAAGTAAATAAAAAAATATATTTCTAGTGATAAACTATATACATTTATGAAATATGTTGACAAGTTTGAACAAGAAAATAAAAAAAATATATTTCTAATGATAAACTATATTATTTATGAAATGTGTTGAAAAGTTTGAACAAGAAAATAAAAAAAAATATTTCTAATGATAAACTATATACATTTATGAAATGAGTTGAAAAGTTTGAAAAAGAAAGTGAAAAGATATATTTCTAGTGATAATCTACCGGTAGATACATTTATGAGATGTGTTGAAAAGTTTGAAAAAGAAAATAAAAAATATATTTCTAATGATAAACTACTGGTAGATACATTTATGAGAAGTGTTGAAAAGTTTGAAAAAGTAAATTAAAAAATATATTTCTAGTGATAAACTACTGGTAGATACATTTCTGAGATGTGTTGAAAAGTTTGAAAAAAAAAATAAAAAGATATATTTCTAATGATAAACTATATACATTTCTGAAATGTGTTGAAAAGTTTGAAAAAGAAAGTGAAAAGATATATTTCTAGTGATAATCTACCGGTAGATACATTTATGAGATGTGTTGAAAAGTTTGAAAAAGAAAATAAAAAATATATTTCTAATGATAAACTACTGGTAGATACATTTATGAGAAGTGTTGAAAAGTATGAAAAAGAAAATCAAAAAATATATTTCTAATGATAAACTACTGGTAGATACATTTCTGAGATGTGTTGAAAAGTTTGAAAAAAAATAATAAAAAGATATATTTCTAATGATAAACTATATACATTTATGAAATGTGTTGAAAAGTTTGAAAAAAAAAATGAAAAGATATATTTCTAGTGATAATCTACCAGTAGATACATTTATGAGATGTGTTGAAAAGATTGAAAAAGAAAATTAAAAAATATATTTCTAATGATAAACTACCGGTAGATACATTTATTAAAAGTATGAAAAAGAAAATAAAAAAATATATTTCTAATGATAAACTACTGGTAGATACATTTATGAGAAGTGTTGAAAAGTTTGAAGAAGAAAATAAAAAAATATATTTCTAATGATAAACTACCGGTAGATACATTTATTAAAAGTATGAAAAAGAAAATAAAAAAATATATTTCTAATGATAAACTACTGGTAGATACATTTCTGAGATGTGTTGAAAAGTTTCAAAATCAAAAAATATATTTCTAATGATAAACTATATTCGTTTATGAAATGTGTTGAAAAGTTTGAACAAGAAAATAAAAAAAAAATATTTCTAATGATAAACTATATACATTTATGAAATGTGTTGAAAAGTTTGAAAAAGAAAGTGAAAAGATATATTTCTAGTGATAATCTACCGGTAGATACATTTATGAGATGTGTTGAAAAGTTTGAAAAAGAAAGTGAAAAGATATATTTCTAGTGATAATCTACCAGTAGATACATTTATGAGATGTCTTGAAAAGTTTGAAAAAGAAAATAAAAAATATATTTCTAATGATAAACTACTGGTAGATACATTTATGAGAAGTGTTGAAAAGTATGAAAAAGAAAATCAAAAAATATATTTCTAATGATAAACTACTGGTAGATACATTTCTGAGATGTGTTGAAAAGTTAAAAATAAAAAAAATAAAAAGATTTATTTCTAATGATAAACTATATACATTTATGAAATGTGTTGAAAAGTTTGAAAAAGAAAGTGAAAAGATATATTTCTAGTGATAATCTACCGGTAGATACATTTATGAGATGTGTTGAAAAGTTTGAAAAAGTAAATAAAAAAATATATTTCTAGTGATAAACTATATACATTTATGAAATATGTTGACAAGTTTGAACAAGAAAATAAAAAAAATATATTTCTAATGATAAACTATATTATTTATGAAATGTGTTGAAAAGTTTGAACAAGAAAATAAAAAAAAATATTTCTAATGATAAACTATATACATTTATGAAATGAGTTGAAAAGTTTGAAAAAGAAAGTGAAAAGATATATTTCTAGTGATAATCTACCGGTAGATACATTTATGAGATGTGTTGAAAAGTTTGAAAAAGAAAATAAAAAATATATTTCTAATGATAAACTACTGGTAGATACATTTATGAGAAGTGTTGAAAAGTTTGAAAAAGTAAATTAAAAAATATATTTCTAGTGATAAACTACTGGTAGATACATTTCTGAGATGTGTTGAAAAGTTTGAAAAAAAAATAATAAAAAGATATATTTCTAATGATAAACTACCGGTAGATACATTTATGAGAAGTGTTGAAAAGTTTGAAGAAGAAAATAAAAAAATATATTTCTAATGATAAACTACCGGTAGATACATTTATTAAAAGTATGAAAAAGAAAATAAAAAAATATATTTCTAATGATAAACTACCGGTAGATACATTTATGAGAAGTGTTGAAAAGTTTGAAGAAGAAAATAAAAAAATATATTTCTAATGATAAACTACCGGTAGATACATTTATTAAAAGTATGAAAAAGAAAATAAAAAAATATATTTCTAATGATAAACTACTGGTAGATACATTTCTGAGATGTGTTGAAAAGTTTCAAAATCAAAAAATATATTTCTAATGATAAACTATATTCGTTTATGAAATGTGTTGAAAAGTTTGAACAAGAAAATAAAAAAAAAATATTTCTAATGATAAACTATATACATTTATGAAATGTGTTGAAAAGTTTGAAAAAGAAAGTGAAAAGATATATTTCTAGTGATAATCTACCGGTAGATACATTTATGAGATGTGTTGAAAAGTTTGAAAAAGAAAGTGAAAAGATATATTTCTAGTGATAATCTACCAGTAGATACATTTATGAGATGTCTTGAAAAGTTTGAAAAAGAAAATAAAAAATATATTTCTAATGATAAACTACTGGTAGATACATTTATGAGAAGTGTTGAAAAGTATGAAAAAGAAAATCAAAAAATATATTTCTAATGATAAACTACTGGTAGATACATTTCTGAGATGTGTTGAAAAGTTTGAAATAAAAAAAATAAAAAGATTTATTTCTAATGATAAACTATATACATTTATGAAATGTGTTGAAAAGTTTGAAAAAGAAAGTGAAAAGATATATTTCTAGTGATAATCTACCGGTAGATACATTTATGAGATGTGTTGAAAAGATTGAAAAAGAAAATAAAAAAATATATTTCTAATGATAAACTACCGGTAGATACATTTATGAGATGTGTTGAAAAGTTTGAAAAAGTAAATAAAAAAATATATTTCTAGTGATAAACTATATACATTTATGAAATATGTTGACAAGTTTGAACAAGAAAATAAAAAAAATATATTTCTAATGATAAACTATATTATTTATGAAATGTGTTGAAAAGTTTGAACAAGAAAATAAAAAAAAATATTTCTAATGATAAACTATATACATTTATGAAATGAGTTGAAAAGTTTGAAAAAGAAAGTGAAAAGATATATTTCTAGTGATAATCTACCGGTAGATACATTTATGAGATGTGTTGAAAAGTTTGAAAAAGAAAATAAAAAATATATTTCTAATGATAAACTACTGGTAGATACATTTATGAGAAGTGTTGAAAAGTTTGAAAAAGTAAATTAAAAAATATATTTCTAGTGATAAACTACTGGTAGATACATTTCTGAGATGTGTTGAAAAGTTTGAAAAAAAAAATAAAAAGATATATTTCTAATGATAAACTATATACATTTCTGAAATGTGTTGAAAAGTTTGAAAAAGAAAGTGAAAAGATATATTTCTAGTGATAATCTACCGGTAGATACATTTATGAAATGTGTTGAAAAGTTTGAAAAAGAAAATAAAAAATATATTTCTAATGATAAACTACTGGTAGATACATTTATGAGAAGTGTTGAAAAGTATGAAAAAGAAAATCAAAAAATATATTTCTAATGATAAACTACTGGTAGATACATTTCTGAGATGTGTTGAAAAGTTTGAAAAAAAATAATAAAAAGATATATTTCTAATGATAAACTATATACATTTATGAAATGTGTTGAAAAGTTTGAAAAAAAAAATGAAAAGATATATTTCTAGTGATAATCTACCAGTAGATACATTTATGAGATGTGTTGAAAAGATTGAAAAAGAAAATTAAAAAATATATTTCTAATGATAAACTACCGGTAGATACATTTATTAAAAGTATGAAAAAGAAAATAAAAAAATATATTTCTAATGATAAACTACTGGTAGATACATTTATGAGAAGTGTTGAAAAGTTTGAAGAAGAAAATAAAAAAATATATTTCTAATGATAAACTACCGGTAGATACATTTATTAAAAGTATGAAAAAGAAAATAAAAAAATATATTTCTAATGATAAACTACTGGTAGATACATTTCTGAGATGTGTTGAAAAGTTTCAAAATCAAAAAATATATTTCTAATGATAAACTATATTATTTATGAAATGTGTTGAAAAGTTTGAACAAGAAAATAAAAAAAAATATTTCTAATGATAAACTATATACATTTATGAAATGAGTTGAAAAGTTTGAAAAAGAAAGTGAAAAGATATATTTCTAGTGATAATCTACCGGTAGATACATTTATGAGATGTGTTGAAAAGTTTGAAAAAGAAAATAAAAAATATATTTCTAATGATAAACTACTGGTAGATACATTTATGAGAAGTGTTGAAAAGTTTGAAAAAGTAAATTAAAAAATATATTTCTAGTGATAAACTACTGGTAGATACATTTCTGAGATGTGTTGAAAAGTTTGAAAAAAAAAATAAAAAGATATATTTCTAATGATAAACTATATACATTTCTGAAATGTGTTGAAAAGTTTGAAAAAGAAAGTGAAAAGATATATTTCTAGTGATAATCTACCGGTAGATACATTTATGAAATGTGTTGAAAAGTTTGAAAAAGAAAATAAAAAATATATTTCTAATGATAAACTACTGGTAGATACATTTATGAGAAGTGTTGAAAAGTATGAAAAAGAAAATCAAAAAATATATTTCTAATGATAAACTACTGGTAGATACATTTCTGAGATGTGTTGAAAAGTTTGAAAAAAAATAATAAAAAGATATATTTCTAATGATAAACTATATACATTTATGAAATGTGTTGAAAAGTTTGAAAAAAAAAATGAAAAGATATATTTCTAGTGATAATCTACCAGTAGATACATTTATGAGATGTGTTGAAAAGATTGAAAAAGAAAATTAAAAAATATATTTCTAATGATAAACTACCGGTAGATACATTTATTAAAAGTATGAAAAAGAAAATAAAAAAATATATTTCTAATGATAAACTACTGGTAGATACATTTATGAGAAGTGTTGAAAAGTTTGAAGAAGAAAATAAAAAAATATATTTCTAATGATAAACTACCGGTAGATACATTTATTAAAAGTATGAAAAAGAAAATAAAAAAATATATTTCTAATGATAAACTACTGGTAGATACATTTCTGAGATGTGTTGAAAAGTTTCAAAATCAAAAAATATATTTCTAATGATAAACTATATTCGTTTATGAAATGTGTTGAAAAGTTTGAACAAGAAAATAAAAAAAAAATATTTCTAATGATAAACTATATACATTTATGAAATGTGTTGAAAAGTTTGAAAAAGAAAGTGAAAAGATATATTTCTAGTGATAATCTACCGGTAGATACATTTATGAGATGTGTTGAAAAGTTTGAAAAAGAAAGTGAAAAGATATATTTCTAGTGATAATCTACCAGTAGATACATTTATGAGATGTCTTGAAAAGTTTGAAAAAGAAAATAAAAAATATATTTCTAATGATAAACTACTGGTAGATACATTTATGAGAAGTGTTGAAAAGTATGAAAAAGAAAATCAAAAAATATATTTCTAATGATAAACTACTGGTAGATACATTTCTGAGATGTGTTGAAAAGTTAAAAATAAAAAAAATAAAAAGATTTATTTCTAATGATAAACTATATACATTTATGAAATGTGTTGAAAAGTTTGAAAAAGAAAGTGAAAAGATATATTTCTAGTGATAATCTACCGGTAGATACATTTATGAGATGTGTTGAAAAGTTTGAAAAAGTAAATAAAAAAATATATTTCTAGTGATAAACTATATACATTTATGAAATATGTTGACAAGTTTGAACAAGAAAATAAAAAAAATATATTTCTAATGATAAACTATATTATTTATGAAATGTGTTGAAAAGTTTGAACAAGAAAATAAAAAAAAATATTTCTAATGATAAACTATATACATTTATGAAATGAGTTGAAAAGTTTGAAAAAGAAAGTGAAAAGATATATTTCTAGTGATAATCTACCGGTAGATACATTTATGAGATGTGTTGAAAAGTTTGAAAAAGAAAATAAAAAATATATTTCTAATGATAAACTACTGGTAGATACATTTATGAGAAGTGTTGAAAAGTTTGAAAAAGTAAATTAAAAAATATATTTCTAGTGATAAACTACTGGTAGATACATTTCTGAGATGTGTTGAAAAGTTTGAAAAAAAAATAATAAAAAGATATATTTCTAATGATAAACTACCGGTAGATACATTTATGAGAAGTGTTGAAAAGTTTGAAGAAGAAAATAAAAAAATATATTTCTAATGATAAACTACCGGTAGATACATTTATTAAAAGTATGAAAAAGAAAATAAAAAAATATATTTCTAATGATAAACTACCGGTAGATACATTTATGAGAAGTGTTGAAAAGTTTGAAGAAGAAAATAAAAAAATATATTTCTAATGATAAACTACCTGTAGATACATTTATTAAAAGTATGAAAAAGAAAATAAAAAAATATATTTCTAATGATAAACTACTGGTAGATACATTTCTGAGATGTGTTGAAAAGTTTCAAAATCAAAAAATATATTTCTAATGATAAACTATATTCGTTTATGAAATGTGTTGAAAAGTTTGAACAAGAAAATAAAAAAAAAATATTTCTAATGATAAACTATATACATTTATGAAATGTGTTGAAAAGTTTGAAAAAGAAAGTGAAAAGATATATTTCTAGTGATAATCTACCGGTAGATACATTTATGAGATGTGTTGAAAAGTTTGAAAAAGAAAGTGAAAAGATATATTTCTAGTGATAATCTACCAGTAGATACATTTATGAGATGTCTTGAAAAGTTTGAAAAAGAAAATAAAAAATATATTTCTAATGATAAACTACTGGTAGATACATTTATGAGAAGTGTTGAAAAGTATGAAAAAGAAAATCAAAAAATATATTTCTAATGATAAACTACTGGTAGATACATTTCTGAGATGTGTTGAAAAGTTTGAAATAAAAAAAATAAAAAGATTTATTTCTAATGATAAACTATATACATTTATGAAATGTGTTGAAAAGTTTGAAAAAGAAAGTGAAAAGATATATTTCTAGTGATAATCTACCGGTAGATACATTTATGAGATGTGTTGAAAAGATTGAAAAAGAAAATAAAAAAATATATTTCTAATGATAAACTACCGGTAGATACATTTATGAGATGTGTTGAAAAGTTTGAAAAAGTAAATAAAAAAATATATTTCTAGTGATAAACTATATACATTTATGAAATATGTTGACAAGTTTGAACAAGAAAATAAAAAAAATATATTTCTAATGATAAACTATATTATTTATGAAATGTGTTGAAAAGTTTGAACAAGAAAATAAAAAAAAATATTTCTAATGATAAACTATATACATTTATGAAATGAGTTGAAAAGTTTGAAAAAGAAAGTGAAAAGATATATTTCTAGTGATAATCTACCGGTAGATACATTTATGAGATGTGTTGAAAAGTTTGAAAAAGAAAATAAAAAATATATTTCTAATGATAAACTACTGGTAGATACATTTATGAGAAGTGTTGAAAAGTTTGAAAAAGTAAATTAAAAAATATATTTCTAGTGATAAACTACTGGTAGATACATTTCTGAGATGTGTTGAAAAGTTTGAAAAAAAAAATAAAAAGATATATTTCTAATGATAAACTATATACATTTCTGAAATGTGTTGAAAAGTTTGAAAAAGAAAGTGAAAAGATATATTTCTAGTGATAATCTACCGGTAGATACATTTATGAGATGTGTTGAAAAGTTTGAAAAAGAAAATAAAAAATATATTTCTAATGATAAACTACTGGTAGATACATTTATGAGAAGTGTTGAAAAGTATGAAAAAGAAAATCAAAAAATATATTTCTAATGATAAACTACTGGTAGATACATTTCTGAGATGTGTTGAAAAGTTTGAAAAAAAATAATAAAAAGATATATTTCTAATGATAAACTATATACATTTATGAAATGTGTTGAAAAGTTTGAAAAAAAAAATGAAAAGATATATTTCTAGTGATAATCTACCAGTAGATACATTTATGAGATGTGTTGAAAAGATTGAAAAAGAAAATAAAAAAATATATTTCTAATGATAAACTACTGGTAGATACATTTATGAGAATTGTTGAAAAGTTTGAAGAAGAAAATAAAAAAATATATTTCTAATGATAAACTACCGGTAGATACATTTATTAAAAGTATGAAAAAGAAAATAAAAAAATATATTTCTAATGATAAACTACCGGTAGATACATTTATGAGAAGTGTTGAAAAGTTTGAAGAAGAAAATAAAAAAATATATTTCTAATGATAAACTACCGGTAGATACATTTATTAAAAGTATGAAAAAGAAAATAAAAAAATATATTTCTAATGATAAACTACTGGTAGATACATTTCTGAGATGTGTTGAAAAGTTTCAAAATCAAAAAATATATTTCTAATGATAAACTATATTCGTTTATGAAATGACAAGTTTGAACAAGAAAATAAAAAAAAAATATTTCTAATGATAAACTATATACATTTATGAAATGTGTTGAAAAGTTTGAAAAAGAAAGTGAAAAGATATATTTCTAGTGATAATCTACCGGTAGATACATTTATGAGATGTGTTGAAAAGTTTGAAAAAGAAAGTGAAAAGATATATTTCTAGTGATAATCTACCAGTAGATACATTTATGAGATGTCTTGAAAAGTTTGAAAAAGAAAATAAAAAATATATTTCTAATGATAAACTACTGGTAGATACATTTATGAGAAGTGTTGAAAAGTATGAAAAAGAAAATCAAAAAATATATTTCTAATGATAAACTACTGGTAGATACATTTCTGAGATGTGTTGAAAAGTTAAAAATAAAAAAAATAAAAAGATTTATTTCTAATGATAAACTATATACATTTATGAAATGTGTTGAAAAGTTTGAAAAAGAAAGTGAAAAGATATATTTCTAGTGATAATCTACCGGTAGATACATTTATGAGATGTGTTGAAAAGTTTGAAAAAGAAAGTGAAAAGATATATTTCTAGTGATAATCTACCGGTAGATACATTTATGAGATGTGTTGAAAAGATTGAAAAAGAAAATCAAAAAATATATTTCTAATGATAAACTACCGGTAGATACATTTATGAGATGTGTTGAAAAGTTTGAAAAAGTAAATAAAAAAATATATTTCTAGTGATAAACTATATACATTTATGAAATATGTTGACAAGTTTGAACAAGAAAATTAAAAAAATATATTTCTAATGATAAACTATATTATTTATGAAATGTGTTGAAAAGTTTGAACAAGAAAATAAAAAAAAATATTTCTAATGATAAACTATATACATTTATGAAATGTGTTGAAAAGTTTGAAAAAGAAAGTGAAAAGATATATTTCTAGTGATAATCTACCGGTAGATACATTTATGAGATGTGTTGAAAAGATTGAAAAAGAAAATAAAAAAATATATTTCTAATGATAAACTACCGGTAGATACATTTATGAGATGTGTTGAAAAGTTTGAAAAAGTAAATAAAAAAATATATTTCTAGTGATAAACTATATACATTTATGAAATATGTTGACAAGTTTGAACAAGAAAATAAAAAAAATATATTTCTAATGATAAACTATATTATTTATGAAATGTGTTGAAAAGTTTGAACAAGAAAATAAAAAAAAATATTTCTAATGATAAACTATATACATTTATGAAATGAGTTGAAAAGTTTGAAAAAGAAAGTGAAAAGATATATTTCTAGTGATAATCTACCGGTAGATACATTTATGAGATGTGTTGAAAAGTTTGAAAAAGAAAATAAAAAATATATTTCTAATGATAAACTACTGGTAGATACATTTATGAGAAGTGTTGAAAAGTTTGAAAAAGTAAATTAAAAAAAATATTTCTAGTGATAGACTACTGGTAGATACATTTCTGAGATGTGTTGAAAAGTTTGAAAAAAAATAATAAAAAGATATATTTCTAATGATAAACTACCGGTAGATACATTTATGAGAAGTGTTGAAAAGTTTGAAGAAGAAAATAAAAAATATATTTCTAATGATAAACTACCGGTAGATACATTTATTAAAAGTATGAAAAAGAAAATAAAAAAATATATTTCTAATGATAAACTACCGGTAGATACATTTATGAGAAGTGTTGAAAAGTTTGAAGAAGAAAATAAAAAAATATATTTCTAATGATAAACTACCGGTAGATACATTTATTAAAAGTATGAAAAAGAAAATAAAAAAATATATTTCTAATGATAAACTACTGGTAGATACATTTCTGAGATGTGTTGAAAAGTTTCAAAATCAAAAAATATATTTCTAATGATAAACTATATTCATTTATGAAATGTGTTGAAAAGTTTGAACAAGAAAATAAACTAAAAAATATTTCTAATGATAAACTATATACATTTATGAAATGTGTTGAAAAGTTTGAAAAAGAAAGTGAAAAGATATATTTCTAGTGATAATCTACCGGTAGATACATTTATGAGATGTGTTGAAAAGTTTGAAAAAGAAAGTGAAAAGATATATTTCTAGTGATAATCTACCAGTAGATACATTTATGAGATGTCTTGAAAAGTTTGAAAAAGAAAATAAAAAATATATTTCTAATGATAAACTACTGGTAGATACATTTATGAGAAGTGTTGAAAAGTATGAAAAAGAAAATCAAAAAATATATTTCTAATGATAAACTACTGGTAGATACATTTCTGAGATGTGTTGAAAAGTTAAAAATAAAAAAAATAAAAAGATTTATTTCTAATGATAAACTATATACATTTATGAAATGTGTTGAAAAGTTTGAAAAAGAAAGTGAAAAGATATATTTCTAGTGATAATCTACCGGTAGATACATTTATGAGATGTGTTGAAAAGTTTGAAAAAGAAAGTGAAAAGATATATTTCTAGTGATAATCTACCGGTAGATACATTTATGAGATGTGTTGAAAAGATTGAAAAAGAAAATAAAAAAATATATTTCTAATGATAAACTACCGGTAGATACATTTATGAGATGTGTTGAAAAGTTTGAAAAAGTAAATAAAAAAATATATTTCTAGTGATAAACTATATACATTTATGAAATATGTTGACAAGTTTGAACAAGAAAATAAAAAAAATATATTTCTAATGATAAACTATATTATTTATGAAATGTGTTGAAAAGTTTGAACAAGAAAATAAAAAAAAATATTTCTAATGATAAACTATATACATTTATGAAATGTGTTGAAAAGTTTGAAAAAGAAAGTGAAAAGATATATTTCTAGTGATAATCTACCGGTAGATACATTTATGAGATGTGTTGAAAAGATTGAAAAAGAAAATAAAAAAATATATTTCTAATGATAAACTACCGGTAGATACATTTATGAGATGTGTTGAAAAGTTTGAAAAAGTAAATAAAAAAATATATTTCTAGTGATAAACTATATACATTTATGAAATATGTTGACAAGTTTGAACAAGAAAATAAAAAAAATATATTTCTAATGATAAACTATATTATTTATGAAATGTGTTGAAAAGTTTGAACAAGAAAATAAAAAAAAATATTTCTAATGATAAACTATATACATTTATGAAATGAGTTGAAAAGTTTGAAAAAGAAAGTGAAAAGATATATTTCTAGTGATAATCTACCGGTAGATACATTTATGAGATGTGTTGAAAAGTTTGAAAAAGAAAATAAAAAATATATTTCTAATGATAAACTACTGGTAGATACATTTATGAGAAGTGTTGAAAAGTTTGAAAAA
Source organism: Meghimatium bilineatum (assembly GCA_034231615.1). NCBI lineage: Eukaryota > Metazoa > Mollusca > Gastropoda > Stylommatophora > Philomycidae > Meghimatium > Meghimatium bilineatum. The sequence goes on along the minus strand of CM067308.1, from coordinate 33,180,355 downwards.
GTAAATTAAAAAAAATATTTCTAGTGATAGACTACTGGTAGATACATTTCTGAGATGTGTTGAAAAGTTTGAAAAAAAATAATAAAAAGATATATTTCTAATGATAAACTACCGGTAGATACATTTATGAGAAGTGTTGAAAAGTTTGAAGAAGAAAATAAAAAATATATTTCTAATGATAAACTACCGGTAGATACATTTATTAAAAGTATGAAAAAGAAAATAAAAAAATATATTTCTAATGATAAACTACCGGTAGATACATTTATGAGAAGTGTTGAAAAGTTTGAAGAAGAAAATAAAAAAATATATTTCTAATGATAAACTACCGGTAGATACATTTATTAAAAGTATGAAAAAGAAAATAAAAAAATATATTTCTAATGATAAACTACTGGTAGATACATTTCTGAGATGTGTTGAAAAGTTTCAAAATCAAAAAATATATTTCTAATGATAAACTATATTCATTTATGAAATGTGTTGAAAAGTTTGAACAAGAAAATAAACTAAAAAATATTTCTAATGATAAACTATATACATTTATGAAATGTGTTGAAAAGTTTGAAAAAGAAAGTGAAAAGATATATTTCTAGTGATAATCTACCGGTAGATACATTTATGAGATGTGTTGAAAAGTTTGAAAAAGAAAGTGAAAAGATATATTTCTAGTGATAATCTACCAGTAGATACATTTATGAGATGTGTTGAAAAGTTTGAAAAAGAAAATAAAAAATATATTTCTAATGATAAACTACTGGTAGATACATTTATGAGAAGTGTTGAAAAGTATGAAAAAGAAAATCAAAAAATATATTTCTAATGATAAACTACTGGTAGATACATTTCTGAGATGTGTTGAAAAGTTTCAAAATCAAAAAATATATTTCTAATGATAAACTATATTCATTTATGAAATGTGTTGAAAAGTTTGAACAAGAAAATAAAAAAAAAATATTTCTAATGATAAACTATATACATTTATGAAATGTGTTGAAAAGTTTGAAAAAGAAAGTGAAAAGATATATTTCTAGTGATAATCTACCGGTAGATACATTTATGAGATGTGTTGAAAAGTTTGAAAAAGAAAGTGAAAAGATATATTTATAGTGATAATCTACCAGTAGATACATTTATGAGATGTGTTGAAAAGATTGAAAAAGAAAATTTAAAAATATATTTCTAATGATAAACTACCGGTAGATACATTTATGAGAAGTGTTGAAAAGTTTGAAGAAGAAAATAAAAAAATATATTTCTAATGATAAACTACCGGTAGATACATTTATTAAAAGTATGAAAAAGAAAATAAAAAAATATATTTCTAATGATAAACTACCGGTAGATACATTTATTAAAAGTATGAAAAAGAAAATTAAAAAATATATTTCTAATGATAAACTACCGGTAGATACATTTATGAGAAGTGTTGAAAAGTTTGAAGAAGAAAATAAAAAAATATATTTCTAATGATAAACTACCGGTAGATACATCTATTAAAAGTATGAAAAAGAAAATAAAAAAAATATATTTCTAATGATAAACTACTGGTAGATACATTTCTGAGATGTGTTGAAAAGTTTCAAAATCAAAAAATATATTTCTAATGATAAACTATATTCATTTATGAAATGTGTTGAAAAGTTTGAACAAGAAAATAAAAAAAAAATATTTCTAATGATAAACTATATTTCTAATGATAAACTATATACATTTATGAAATGTGTTGAAAAATTTGAAAAAGAAAGTGAAAAGATATATTTCTAGTGATAATCTACCGGTAGATACATTTATGAGATGTGTTGAAAAGTTTGAAATAGAAAATAAAAAAATATATTTCTAATGATAAACTACCGGTAGATACATTTATGAGAAGTGTTGAAAAGTATGAAAAAGATAATAAAAAAATATATTTCTAATGATAAACTACTGGTAGATACATTTCTGAGATGTGTTGAAAAGTTTGAAAAAAAAAAAATAAAAAGATTTATTTCTAATGATAAACTATATACATTTATGAAATATGTTGACAAGTTTGAACAAGAAAATAAAAAAAATATATTTCTAATGATAAACTATATTCATTTATGAAATGTGTAGAAAAGTTTGAACAAGAAAATAAAAAAAAAACATTTCTAATGATAAACTATATACATTTATGAAATGTGTTGAAAAGTTTGAAAAAGAAAGTGAAAAGATATATTTCTAGTGATAATCTACTGGTAGATACATTTATGAGATGTGTTGAAAAGTTTGAAAAAGAAAGTGAAAAGATATATTTCTAGTGATAATCTACCGGTAGATACATTTATGAGATGTGTTGAAAAGTTTGAAAAAGAAAATAAAAAATATATTTCTAATGATAAACTACTGGTAGATACATTTATGAGAAGTGTTGAAAAGTATGAAAAAGAAAATAAAAAAATATATTTCTAGTGATAAACTACTGGTAGATACATTTCTGAGATGTGTTGAAAAGTTTGAAAAAAAAAATAAAAAGATATATTTCTAATGATAAACTATATACATTTCTGAAATGTGTTGAAAAGTTTGAAAAAGAAAATAAAAAAATTTATTTCTAGTGATAAACTACTGGTAGATACATTTCTGAGATGTCTTGAAAAGTTTGAAGAAAAAAAAATAAAAAGATATATTTCTAATGATAAACTATATACATTTATGAAATGTGTTGAAAAGTTTGAAAAAGAAAGTGAAAAGATATATTTCTAGTGATAATCTACTGGTAGATACATTTATGAAATGTGTTGAAAAGTTTGAAAAAGAAAATGAAAAAATATATTTCTAATAATAAACTACTGGTAGATACATTTATGAAATGTGTTGAAAAGTTTCAAAATAAAAAAATATATTTCTAATGATAAACTAGATACATTTATGAGATGTGTTGAAAAGTTTGGAAAAGAAAATCAAAAAAAAATATTTCTAGTGATAAACTAGATACATTTATGAAATATGTTGAAAAGTTTGAACAAGAAAATAAAAAAAATATATTTCTAATGATAAACTATATACATTTATGAAATGTGTTGAAAAGTTTGAAAAAGAAAATGAAAAGATATAATTCTAGTAATAATCTACCGGTAGATACATTTATGAGATGTGTTGAAAAGTTTGAAAAAGAAAATAAAAAAATATATTTCTAATGATAAACTACTGGTAGATACATTTATGAGAAGTGTTGAAAAGTTTGAAAAAGTAAATTAAAAAATATATTTCTAGTGATAAACTACTGGTAGATACATTTCTGAGATGTGTTGAAAAGTTTGAAAAAAAAAATAAAAAGATATATTTCTAATGATAAACTATATACATTTCTGAAATGTGTTGAAAAGTTTGAAAAAGAAAGTGAAAAGATATATTTCTAGTGATAATCTACCGGTAGATACATTTATGAGATGTGTTGAAAAGTTTGAAAAAGAAAATAAAAAATATATTTCTAATGATAAACTACTGGTAGATACATTTATGAGAAGTGTTGAAAAGTATGAAAAAGAAAATCAAAAAATATATTTCTAATGATAAACTACTGGTAGATACATTTCTGAGATGTGTTGAAAAGTTTGAAAAAAAATAATAAAAAGATATATTTCTAATGATAAACTATATACATTTATGAAATGTGTTGAAAAGTTTGAAAAAAAAAATGAAAAGATATATTTCTAGTGATAATCTACCAGTAGATACATTTATGAGATGTGTTGAAAAGATTGAAAAAGAAAATTAAAAAATATATTTCTAATGATAAACTACCGGTAGATACATTTATGAGAAGTGTTGAAAAGTTTGAAGAAGAAAATAAAAAAATATATTTCTAATGATAAACTACCGGTAGATACATTTATTAAAAGTATGAAAAAGAAAATAAAAAAATATATTTCTAATGATAAACTACCGGTAGATACATTTATGAGAAGTGTTGAAAAGTTTGAAGAAGAAAATAAAAAAATATATTTCTAATGATAAACTACCGGTAGATACATTTATTAAAAGTATGAAAAAGAAAATAAAAAAATATATTTCTAATGATAAACTACCGGTAGATACATTTATGAGAAGTGTTGAAAAGTTTGAAGAAGAAAATAAAAAAATATATTTCTAATGATAAACTACCGGTAGATACATTTATTAAAAGTATGAAAAAGAAAATAAAAAAATATATTTCTAATGATAAACTACTGGTAGATACATTTCTGAGATGTGTTGAAAAGTTTCAAAATCAAAAAATATATTTCTAATGATAAACTATATTCGTTTATGAAATGACAAGTTTGAACAAGAAAATAAAAAAAAAATATTTCTAATGATAAACTATATACATTTATGAAATGTGTTGAAAAGTTTGAAAAAGAAAGTGAAAAGATATATTTCTAGTGATAATCTACCGGTAGATACATTTATGAGATGTGTTGAAAAGTTTGAAAAAGAAAGTGAAAAGATATATTTCTAGTGATAATCTACCAGTAGATACATTTATGAGATGTCTTGAAAAGTTTGAAAAAGAAAATAAAAAATATATTTCTAATGATAAACTACTGGTAGATACATTTATGAGAAGTGTTGAAAAGTATGAAAAAGAAAATCAAAAAATATATTTCTAATGATAAACTACTGGTAGATACATTTCTGAGATGTGTTGAAAAGTTAAAAATAAAAAAAATAAAAAGATTTATTTCTAATGATAAACTATATACATTTATGAAATATGTTGACAAGTTTGAACAAGAAAATAAAAAAAATATATTTCTAATGATAAACTATATTATTTATGAAATGTGTTGAAAAGTTTGAACAAGAAAATAAAAAAAAATATTTCTAATGATAAACTATATACATTTATGAAATGAGTTGAAAAGTTTGAAAAAGAAAGTGAAAAGATATATTTCTAGTGATAATCTACCGGTAGATACATTTATGAGATGTGTTGAAAAGTTTGAAAAAGAAAATAAAAAATATATTTCTAATGATAAACTACTGGTAGATACATTTATGAGAAGTGTTGAAAAGTTTGAAAAAGTAAATTAAAAAAAATATTTCTAGTGATAGACTACTGGTAGATACATTTCTGAGATGTGTTGAAAAGTTTGAAAAAAAATAATAAAAAGATATATTTCTAATGATAATCTACCGGTAGATACATTTATGAGAAGTGTTGAAAAGTTTGAAGAAGAAAATAAAAAATATATTTCTAATGATAAACTACCGGTAGATACATTTATTAAAAGTATGAAAAAGAAAATAAAAAAATATATTTCTAATGATAAACTACTGGTAGATACATTTCTGAGATGTGTTGAAAAGTTTCAAAATCAAAAAATATATTTCTAATGATAAACTATATTCATTTATGAAATGTGTTGAAAAGTTTGAACAAGAAAATAAACTAAAAAATATTTCTAATGATAAACTATATACATTTATGAAATGTGTTGAAAAGTTTGAAAAAGAAAGTGAAAAGATATATTTCTAGTGATAATCTACCGGTAGATACATTTATGAGATGTGTTGAAAAGTTTGAAAAAGAAAGTGAAAAGATATATTTCTAGTGATAATCTACCAGTAGATACATTTATGAGATGTGTTGAAAAGTTTGAAAAAGAAAATAAAAAATATATTTCTAATGATAAACTACTGGTAGATACATTTATGAGAAGTGTTGAAAAGTATGAAAAAGAAAATCAAAAAATATATTTCTAATGATAAACTACTGGTAGATACATTTCTGAGATGTGTTGAAAAGTTTCAAAATCAAAAAATATATTTCTAATGATAAACTATATTCATTTATGAAATGTGTTGAAAAGTTTGAACAAGAAAATAAAAAAAAAATATTTCTAATGATAAACTATATACATTTATGAAATGTGTTGAAAAGTTTGAAAAAGAAAGTGAAAAGATATATTTCTAGTGATAATCTACCGGTAGATACATTTATGAGATGTGTTGAAAAGTTTGAAAAAGAAAGTGAAAAGATATATTTATAGTGATAATCTACCAGTAGATACATTTATGAGATGTGTTGAAAAGATTGAAAAAGAAAATTTAAAAATATATTTCTAATGATAAACTACCGGTAGATACATTTATGAGAAGTGTTGAAAAGTTTGAAGAAGAAAATAAAAAAATATATTTCTAATGATAAACTACCGGTAGATACATTTATTAAAAGTATGAAAAAGAAAATAAAAAAATATATTTCTAATGATAAACTACCGGTAGATACATTTATTAAAAGTATGAAAAAGAAAATAAAAAAATATATTTCTAATGATAAACTACCGGTAGATACATTTATGAGAAGTGTTGAAAAGTTTGAAGAAGAAAATAAAAAAATATATTTCTAATGATAAACTACCGGTAGATACATTTATTAAAAGTATGAAAAAGAAAATAAAAAAATATATTTCTAATGATAAACTACTGGTAGATACATTTCTGAGATGTGTTGAAAAGTTTCAAAATCAAAAAATATATTTCTAATGATAAACTATATTCATTTATGAAATGTGTTGAAAAGTTTGAACAAGAAAATAAAAAAAAAATATTTCTAATGATAAACTATATTTCTAATGATAAACTATATACATTTATGAAATGTGTTGAAAAATTTGAAAAAGAAAGTGAAAAGATATATTTCTAGTGATAATCTACCGGTAGATACATTTATGAGATGTGTTGAAAAGTTTGAAAAAGAAAGCGAAAAGATATATTTCTAGTGATAATCTACCAGTAGATACATTTATGAGATGTGTTGAAAAGTTTGAAATAGAAAATAAAAAAATATATTTCTAATGATAAACTACCGGTAGATACATTTATGAGAAGTGTTGAAAAGTATGAAAAAGATAATAAAAAAATATATTTCTAATGATAAACTACTGGTAGATACATTTCTGAGATGTGTTGAAAAGTTTGAAAAAAAAAAAATAAAAAGATTTATTTCTAATGATAAACTATATACATTTATGAAATATGTTGACAAGTTTGAACAAGAAAATAAAAAAAATATATGTCTAATGATAAACTATATTCATTTATGAAATGTGTAGAAAAGTTTGAACAAGAAAATAAAAAAAAAACATTTCTAATGATAAACTATATACATTTATGAAATGTGTTGAAAAGTTTGAAAAAGAAAGTGAAAAGATATATTTCTAGTGATAATCTACTGGTAGATACATTTATGAGATGTGTTGAAAAGTTTGAAAAAGAAAGTGAAAAGATATATTTCTAGTGATAATCTACCGGTAGATACATTTATGAGATGTGTTGAAAAGTTTGAAAAAGAAAATAAAAAATATATTTCTAATGATAAACTACTGGTAGATACATTTATGAGAAGTGTTGAAAAGTATGAAAAAGAAAATAAAAAAATATATTTCTAGTGATAAACTACTGGTAGATACATTTCTGAGATGTGTTGAAAAGTTTGAAAAAAAAAATAAAAAGATATATTTCTAATGATAAACTATATACATTTCTGAAATGTGTTGAAAAGTTTGAAAAAGAAAGTGAAAAGATATATTTCTAGTGATAATCCACCGGTAGATACATTTATGAGATGTGTTGAAAAGTTTGAAAAAGAAAATAAAAAATATATTTCTAATGATAAACTACTGGTAGATACATTTATGAGAAGTGTTGAAAAGTATGAAAAAGAAAATCAAAAAATATATTTCTAATGATAAACTACTGGTAGATACATTTCTGAGATGTGTTGAAAAGTTTGAAAAAAAATAATAAAAAGATATATTTCTAATGATAAACTATATACATTTATGAAATGTGTTGAAAAGTTTGAAAAAAAAAATGAAAAGATATATTTCTAGTGATAATCTACCAGGAGATACATTTATGAGATGTGTTGAAAAGATTGAAAAAGAAAATTAAAAAATATATTTCTAATGATAAACTACCGGTAGATACATTTATGAGAAGTGTTGAAAAGTTTGAAGAAGAAAATAAAAAAATATATTTCTTATGATAAACTACCGGTAGATACATTTATTAAAAGTATGAAAAAGAAAATAAAAAAATATATTTCTAATGATAAACTACTGGTAGATACATTTCTGAGATGTGTTGAAAAGTTTCAAAATCAAAAAATATATTTCTAATGATAAACTATATTCATTTATGAAATGTGTTGAAAAGTTTGAACAAGAAAATAAAAAAAAAATATTTCTAATGATAAACTACCGGTAGATACATTTATTAAAAGTATGAAAAAGAAAATAAAAAAATATATTTCTAATGATAAACTACCGGTAGATACATTTATGAGAAGTGTTGAAAAGTTTGAAGAAGAAAATAAAAAAATATATTTCTAATGATAAACTACCGGTAGATACATTTATTAAAAGTATGAAAAAGAAAATAAAAAAATATATTTCTAATGATAAACTACCGGTAGATACATTTATTAAAAGTATGAAAAAGAAAATAAAAATATATATTTCTAATGATAAACTACCGGTAGATACATTTATGAGAAGTGTTGAAAAGTTTGAAGAAGAAAATAAAAAAATATATTTCTAATGATAAACTACCGGTAGATACATTTATTAAAAGTATGAAAAAGAAAATAAAAAAATATATTTCTAATGATAAACTACTGGTAGATACATTTCTGAGATGTGTTGAAAAGTTTCAAAATCAAAAAATATATTTCTAATGATAAACTATATTCATTTATGAAATGTGTTGAAAAGTTTGAACAAGAAAATAAAAAAAAAATATTTCTAATGATAAACTATATTTCTAATGATAAACTATATACATTTATGAAATGTGTTGAAAAATTTGAAAAAAAAAGTGAAAAGATATATTTCTAGTGATAATCTACCGGTAGATACATTTATGAGATGTGTTGAAAAGTTTGAAAAAGAAAGCGAAAAGATATATTTCTAGTGATAATCTACCAGTAGATACATTTATGAGATGTGTTGAAAAGTTTGAAAAAGAAAATAAAAAAATATATTTCTAATGATAAACTACCGGTAGATACATTTATGAGAAGTGTTGAAAAGTATGAAAAAGATAATAAAAAAATATATTTCTAATGATAAACTACTGGTAGATACATTTCTGAGATGTGTTGAAAAGTTTGAAAAAAAAAAAATAAAAAGATTTATTTCTAATGATAAACTATATACATTTATGAAATATGTTGACAAGTTTGAACAAGAAAATAAAAAAAATATATTTCTAATGATAAACTATATTCATTTATGAAATGTGTAGAAAAGTTTGAACAAGAAAATAAAAAAAAAACATTTCTAATGATAAACTATATACATTTATGAAATGTGTTGAAAAGTTTGAAAAAGAAAGTGAAAAGATATATTTCTAGTGATAATCTACTGGTAGATACATTTATGAGATGTGTTGAAAAGTTTGAAAAAGAAAGTGAAAAGATATATTTCTAGTGATAATCTACCGGTAGATACATTTATGAGATGTGTTGAAAAGTTTGAAAAAGAAAATAAAAAATATATTTCTAATGATAAACTACTGGTAGATACATTTATGAGAAGTGTTGAAAAGTATGAAAAAGAAAATAAAAAAATATATTTCTAGTGATAAACTACTGGTAGATACATTTCTGAGATGTGTTGAAAAGTTTGAAAAAAAAAATAAAAAGATATATTTCTAATGATAAACTATATACATTTATGAAATGTGTTGAAAAGTTTGAAAAAGAAAGTGAAAAGATATATTTCTAGTGATAATCTACCGGTAGATACATTTATGAGATGTGTTGAAAAGTTTGAAAAAGAAAGTGAAAAGATATATTTCTAGTGATAATCTACCAGTAGATACATTTATGAGATGTGTTGAAAAGTTTGAAAAAGAAAATAAAAAAATATATTTCTAATGATAAACTACCGGTAGATACATTTATGAGAAGTGTTGAAAAGTATGAAAAAGATAATAAAAAAATATATTTCTAATGATAAACTACTGGTAGATACATTTCTGAGATGTGTTGAAAAGATTGAAAAAGAAAGTGAAAAGATATATTTCTAGTGATAATCTACCGGTAGATACATTTATGAGATGTGTTGAAAAGATTGAAAAAGAAAATAAAAAATATATTTCTAGTGATAAACTATATACATTTATGAAATATGTTGACAAGTTTGAACAAGAAAATAAAAAAAAATATTTCTAATGATAAACTATATACATTTATGAAATGTGTTGAAAAGTTTGAAAAAGAAAGTGAAAAGATATATTTCTAGTGATAATCTACCGGTAGATACATTTATGAAATGTGTTGAAAAGTTTCAAAATAAAAAAATATATTTCTAATGATAAACTAGATACATTTATGAGATGTGTTGAAAAGTTTGGAAAAGAAAATCAAAAAAAAATATTTCTAGTGATGAACTAGATACATTTATGAAATATGTTGAAAAGTTTGAAAAAGAAAATGAAAAGATATAATTCTAGTAATAATCTACCGGTAGATACATTTATGAGATGTGTTGAAAAGTTTGAAAAAGAAAATAAAAAAATATATTTCTAATGATAAACTACCGGTAGATACATTTATGAGATGTGTTGAAAAGTTTGAAGAAGAAAATAAAAAAATATATTTCTAATGATAAACTACTGGTAGATACATGTATGAGATGTGTTGAAAAGTTTGAAAAAGAAAATAAAAAAAATATATTTCTTATGATAAACTATATACATTTATGAAATGTGTTGAAAAGTTTGAAAAAGAAAGTGAAAAGATATATTTCTAATGATAAACTACTGGTAGATACATTTATGAAATGTGTTGAAAAGTTTCAAAATCAAAAAATATATTTCTAATGATAAACTAGATACATTTATGAAATGTGTAGAAAAGTTTGAACAAGAAAATAAAAAAAAAACATTTCTAATGATAAACTATATACATTTATGAAATGTGTTGAAAAGTTTGAAAAAGAAAGTGAAAAGATATATTTCTAGTGATAATCTACCGGTAGATACATTTATGAGATGTGTTGAAAAGTTTGAAAAAGAAAGTGAAAAGATATATTTCTAGTGATAATCTACCGGTAGATACATTTATGAGATGTGTTGAAAAGTTTGAAAAAGAAAATAAAAAATATATTTCTAATGATAAACTACTGGTAGATACATTTCTGAGATGTGTTGAAAAGTTTGAAAAAAAAAATAAAAAGATATATTTCTAATGATAAACTATATACATTTATGAAATGTGTTGAAAAGTTTGAAAAAGAAAGTGAAAAGATATATTTCTAGTGATAATCTACCGGTAGATACATTTATGAGATGTGTTGAAAAGTTTGAAAAAGAAAGTGAAAAGATATATTTCTAGTGATAATCTACCGGTAGATACATTTATGAGATGTGTTGAAAAGTTTGAAAAAGAAAATAAAAAATATATTTCTAATGATAAACTACTGGTAGATACATTTATGAGAAGTGTTGAAAAGTATGAAAAAGAAAATAAAAAAATATATTTCTAGTGATAAACTACTGGTAGATACATTTCTGAGATGTGTTGAACAGTTTGAAAAAAAAAATAAAAAGATATATTTCTAATGATAAACTATATACATTTATGAAATGTGTTGAAAAGTTTGAAAAAGAAAGTGAAAAGATATATTTCTAGTGATAATCTACCGGTAGATACATTTATGAGATGTGTTGAAAAGATTGAAAAAGAAAATAAAAAAATATATTTCTAATGATAAACTACTGGTAGATACATTTATGAGAAGTGTTGAAAAGTATGAAAAAAAAAATGAAAAGATATATTTCTAGTGATAATCTACCAGTAGATACATTTATGAGATGTGTTGAAAAGATTGAAAAAGAAAATTAAAAAATATATTTCTAATGATAAACTACCGGTAGATACATTTATGAGAAGTGTTGAAAAGTTTGAAGAAGAAAATAAAAAAATATATTTCTAATGATAAACTACCGGTAGATACATTTATGAGAAGTGTTGAAAAGTTTGAAGAAGAAAATAAAAAAATATATTTCTAATGATAAACTACCGGTAGATACATTTATTAAAAGTATGAAAAAGAAAATAAAAAAATATATTTCTAATGATAAACTACTGGTAGATACATTTCTGAGATGTGTTGAAAAGTTTCAAAATCAAAAAATATATTTCTAATGATAAACTATATTCATTTATGAAATGTGTTGAAAAGTTTGAAAAAGAAAGTGAAAAGATATATTTCTAGTGATAATCTACCGGTAGATACATTTATGAGATGTGTTGAAAAGTTTGAAAAAGAAAGTGAAAAGATATATTTCTAGTGATAATCTACCAGTAGATACATTTATGAGATGTGTTGAAAAGTTTGAAAAAGAAAATAAAAAATATATTTCTAATGATAAACTACTGGTAGATACATTTATGAGAAGTGTTGAAAAGTATGAAAAAGAAAATAAAAAAATATATTTCTAATGATAAACTACTGGTAGATACATTTCTGAGATGTGTTGAAATTTTGAAAAAAAAAATAAAAAGATATATTTCTAATGATAAACTATATACATTTATTAAATGTGTTGAAAAGTTTGAAAAAAAAAATGAAAAGATATATTTCTAGTGATAATCTACCAGTAGATACATTTATGAGATGTGTTGAAAAGATTGAAAAAGAAAATAAAAAAATATATTTCTAATGATAAACTACCGGTAGATACATTTATGAGAAGTGTTGAAAAGTTTGAAGAAGAAAATAAAAAAATATATTTCTAATGATAAACTACCGGTAGATACATTTATTAAAAGTATGAAAAAGAAAATAAAAAAATATATTTTTAATGATAAACTACTGGTAGATACATTTCTGAGATGTGTTGAAAAGTTTCAAAATCAAAAAATATATTTCTAATGATAAACTATATTCATTTATGAAATGTGTTGAAAAGTTTGAACAAGAAAATAAAAAAAAAATATTTCTAATGATAAACTATATACATTTATGAAATGTGTTGAAAAGTTTGAAAAAGAAAGTGAAAAGATATATTTCTAGTGATAATCTACCGGTAGATACATTTATGAGATGTGTTGAAAAGTTTGAAAAAGAAAGCGAAAAGATATATTTCTAGTGATAATCTACCAGTAGATACATTTATGAGATGTGTTGAAAAGTTTGAAAAAGAAAATAAAAAAATATATTTCTAATGATAAACTACCGGTAGATACATTTATGAGAAGTGTTGAAAAGTATGAAAAAGATAATAAAAAAATATATTTCTAATGATAAACTACTGGTAGATACATTTCTGAGATGTGTTGAAAAGTTTGAAAAAAAAAAATAAAAAGATTTATTTCTAATGATAAACTATATACATTTATGAAATATGTTGACAAGTTTGAACAAGAAAATAAAAAAATATATTTCTATTGATAAACTATATTCATTTATGAAATGTGTAGAAAAGTTTGAACAAGAAAATAAAAAAAAAACATTTCTAATGATAAACTAGATACATTTATGAGATGTGTTGAAAAGTTTGGAAAAGAAAATCAAAAAAAAATATTTCTAGTGATAAACTAGATACATTTATGAAATATGTTGAAAAGTTTGAACAAGAAAATAAAAAAAATATATTTCTAATGATAAACTATATACATTTATGAAATGTGTTGAAAAGTTTGAAAAAGAAAGTGAAAAGATATATTTCTAGTGATAATCTACCGGTAGATACATTTATGAGATGTGTTGAAAAGTTTGAAAAAGAAAATAAAAAATATATTTCTAATGATAAACTACTGGTAGATACATTTATGAGAAGTGTTGAAAAGTATGAAAAAGAAAATAAAAAAATATATTTCTAGTGATAAACTACTGGTAGATACATTTCTGAGATGTGTTGAAAAGTTTGAAAAAAAACATAAAAAGATATATTTCTAATGATAAACTATATACATTTATGAAATGTGTTGAAAAGTTTGAAAAAGAAAGTGAAAAGATATATTTCTAGTGATAATCTACCGGTAGATACATTTATGAGATGTGTTGAAAAGTTTGAAAAAGAAAATGAAAAAATATATTTCTAATAATAAACTACTGGTAGATACATTTATGAAATGTGTTGAAAAGTTTCAAAATCAAAAAATATATTTCTAATGATAAACTAGATACATTTATGAGATGTGTTGAAAAGTTTGGAAAAGAAAATCAAAAAAAAATATTTCTAGTGATAAACTAGATACATTTATGAAATATGTTGAAAAGTTTGAACAAGAAAATAAAAAAAATATATTTCTAATGATAAACTATATACATTTATGAAATGTGTTGAAAAGTTTGAAAAAGAAAATGAAAAGATATAATTCTAGTAATAATCTACCGGTAGATACATTTATGAGATGTGTTGAAAAGTTTGAAAAAGAAAATTAAAAAAATATATTTCTAATGATAAACTACCGGTAGATACATTTATGAGATGTGTTGAAAAGTTTGAAAAAGAAAATAAAAAAATATATTTCTAATGATAAACTACCGGTAGATACATTTATTAAAAGTATGAAAAAGAAAATAAAAAAATATATTTCTAATGATAAACTACTGGTAGATACATTTCTGAGATGTGTTGAAAAGTTTCAAAATCAAAAAATATATTTCTAATGATAAACTATATTCATTTATGAAATGTGTTGAAAAGTTTGAACAAGAAAATAAAAAAAAAATATTTCTAATGATAAACTATATACATTTATGAAATGTGTTGAAAAGTTTGAAAAAGAAAGTGAAAAGATATATTTCTAGTGATAATCTACCGGTAGATACATTTATGAGATGTGTTGAAAAGTTTGAAAAAGAAAGTGAAAAGATATATTTCTAGTGATAATCTACCAGTAGATACATTTATGAGATGTGTTGAAAAGTTTGAAAAAGAAAATTAAAAAATATATTTCTAATGATAAACTACCGGTAGATACATTTATGAGAAGTGTTGAAAAGTATGAAAAAGATAATAAAAAAATATATTTCTAATGATAAACTACTGGTAGATACATTTCTGAGATGTGATGAAAAGTTTGAAAAAAAAAAATAAAAAGATTTATTTCTAATGATAAACTATATACATTTATGAAATGTGTTGAAAAGTTTGAAAAAGAAAGTGAAAAGATATATTTCTAGTGATAATCTACCGGTAGATACATTTATGAGATGTGTTGAAAAGTTTGAAAAAGAAAATGAAAAAATATATTTCTAATAATAAACTACTGGTAGATACATTTATGAAATGTGCTGAAAAGTTTCAAAATAAAAAAATATATTTCTAATGATAAACTAGATACATTTATGAGATGTGTTGAAAAGTTTGGAAAAGAAAATAAAAAAATATATTTCTAATGATAAACTACCGGTAGATACATTTATGAGATGTGTTGAAAAGTTTGAAAAAGTAAATAAAAAAATATATTTCTAGTGATAAACTATATACATTTATGAAATATGTTGACAAGTTTGAACAAGAAAATAAAAAAAATATATTTCTAATGATAAACTATATACATTTATGAAATGTGTTGAAAAGTTTGAAAAAGAAAGTGAAAAGATATATTTCTAGTGATAATCTACCGGTAGATACATTTATGAAATGTGTTGAAAAGTTTCAAAATAAAAAAATATATTTCTAATGATAAACTAGATACATTTATGAGATGTGTAGAAAAGTTTGGAAAAGAAAATCAAAAAAAAATATTTCTAGGGATAAACTAGATACATTTATGAAATATGTTGAAAAATTTGAACAAGAAAATAAAAAAAATATATTTCTAATGATAAACTATATACATTTATGAAATGTGTTGAAAAGTTTGAAAAAGAAAATGAAAAGATATAATTCTAGTAATAATCTACCGGTAGATACATTTATGAGATGTGTTGAAAAGTTTGAAAAAGAAAATAAAAAAATATATTTCTAATGATAAACTACCGGTAGATACATTTATGAGATGTGTTGAAAAGTTTGAAGAAGAAAATAAAAAAATATATTTCTAATGATAAACTACTGGTAGATACATTTCTGAGATGTGTTGAAAAGTTTGAAAAAGAAAATAAAAAAAAAATATTTCTTATGATAAACTATATACATTTATGAAATGTGTTGAAAAGTTTGAAGAAGAAAATAAAAAAATATATTTCTAATGATAAACTACTGGTAGATACATGTATGAGATGTGTTGAAAAGTTTGAAAAAGAAAATCAAAAAATATATTTCTAGTGATAAACTATATACATTTATGAAATATGTTGAAAAGTTTGAACAAGAAAATAAAAAAAATATATTTCTAATGATAAACTATATTCATTTATGAAATGTGTAGAAAAGTTTGAACAAGAAAATTAAAAAAAAAATTTCTAATGATAAACTATATACATTTATGAAATGTGTTGAAAAGTTTGAAAAAGAAAGTGAAAAGATATATTTCTAGTGATAATCTACCGGTAGATACATTTATGAGATGTGTTGAAAAGTTTGAAAAAGAAAGTGAAAAGATATATTTCTAGTGATAATCTACCGGTAGATACATTTATGAGATGTGTTGAAAAGTTTGAAAAAGAAAATAAAAAATATATTTCTAATGATAAACTACTGGTAGATACATTTATGAGAAGTGTTGAAAAGTATGAAAAAGAAAATAAAAAAATATATTTCTAGTGATAAACTACTGGTAGATACATTTCTGAGATGTGTTGAAAAGTTTGAAAAAAAAAATTAAAAAAATATATTTCTAATGATAAACTATATACATTTATGAAATGTGTTGAAAAGTTTGAAAAAGAAAGTGAAAAGATATATTTCTAGTGATAATCTACCGGTAGATACATTTATGAAATGTGTTGAAAAGTTTCAAAATAAAAAAATATATTTCTAATGATAAACTAGATACATTTATGAGATGTGTTGAAAAGTTTGGAAAAGAAAATAAAAAAAAAATATTTCTAGTGATAAACTAGATACATTTATGAAATATGTTGAAAAGTTTGAAAAAGAAAATAAAAAAAATATATTTCTTATGATAAACTATATACATTTATGAAATGTGTTGAAAAGTTTGAAAAAGAAAGTGAAAAGATATATTTCTAGTGATAATCTACCGGTAGATACATTTATGAGATGTGTTGAAAAGTTTGAAAAAGAAAATGAAAAAATATATTTCTAATAATAAACTACTGGTAGATACATTTATGAAATGTGCTGAAAAGTTTCAAAATAAAAAAATATATTTCTAATGATAAACTAGATACATTTATGAGATGTGTTGAAAAGTTTGGAAAAGAAAATAAAAAAATATATTTCTAATGATAAACTACCGGTAGATACATTTATGAGATGTGTTGAAAAGTTTGAAAAAGTAAATAAAAAAATATATTTCTAGTGATAAACTATATACATTTATGAAATATGTTGACAAGTTTGAACAAGAAAATTAAAAAAATATATTTCTAATGATAAACTATATACATTTATGAAATGTGTTGAAAAGTTTGAAAAAGAAAGTGAAAAGATATATTTCTAGTGATAATCTACCGGTAGATACATTTATGAAATGTGTTGAAAAGTTTCAAAATAAAAAAATATATTTCTAATGATAAACTAGATACATTTATGAGATGTGTTGAAAAGTTTGGAAAAGAAAATCAAAAAAAAATATTTCTAGTGATAAACTAGATACATTTATGAAATATGTTGAAAAGTTTGAACAAGAAAATAAAAAAAATATATTTCTAATGATAAACTATATACATTTATGAAATGTGTTGAAAAGTTTGAAAAAGAAAATGAAAAGATATAATTCTAGTAATAATCTACCGGTAGATACATTTATGAGAAGTGATGAAAAGTATGAAAAAGAAAATAAAAAAATATATTTCTAATGATAAACTACTGGTAGATACATGTATGAGATGTGTTGAAAAGTTTGAAAAAGAAAATCAAAAAATATATTTCTAATGATAAACTACTGGTAGATACATTTCTGAGATGTGTTGAAAAGTTTGAAAAAGAAAATAAAAAAAATATATTTCTTATGATAAACTATATACATTTATGAAATGTGTTGAAAAGTTTGAAAAAGAAAGTGAAAAGATATATTTCTAGTGATAATCTACCGGTAGATACATTTATGAAATGTGTTGAAAAGTTTGAAAAAGAAAGTGAAAAGATATATTTCTAGTGATAATCTACCGGTAGATACATTTATGAGATGTGTTGAAAAGTTTGAAAAAGAAAATAAAAAATATATTTCTAATGATAAACTACTGGTAGATACATTTATGAGAAGTGTTGAAAAGTATGAAAAAGAAAATAAAAAAATATATTTCTAGTGATAAACTACTGGTAGATACATTTCTGAGATGTGTTGAAAAGTTTGAAAAAAAACATAAAAAGATATATTTCTAATGATAAACTATATACATTTATGAAATGTGTTGAAAAGTTTGAAAAAGAAAGTGAAAAGATATATTTCTAGTGATAATCTACCGGTAGATACATTTATGAGATGTGTTGAAAAGTTTGAAAAAGAAAATGAAAAAATATATTTCTAATAATAAACTACTGGTAGATACATTTATGAAATGTGTTGAAAAGTTTCAAAATCAAAAAATATATTTCTAATGATAAACTAGATACATTTATGAGATGTGTTGAAAAGTTTGGAAAAGAAAATCAAAAAAAAATATTTCTAGTGATAAACTAGATACATTTATGAAATATGTTGAAAAGTTTGAACAAGAAAATAAAAAAAATATATTTCTAATGATAAACTATATACATTTATGAAATGTGTTGAAAAGTTTGAAAAAGAAAATGAAAAGATATAATTCTAGTAATAATCTACCGGTAGATACATTTATGAGATGTGTTGAAAAGTTTGAAAAAGAAAATTAAAAAAATATATTTCTAATGATAAACTACCGGTAGATACATTTATGAGATGTGTTGAAAAGTTTGAAAAAGAAAATAAAAAAATATATTTCTAATGATAAACTACCGGTAGATACATTTATTAAAAGTATGAAAAAGAAAATAAAAAAATATATTTCTAATGATAAACTACTGGTAGATACGAGGCGTGTTCAAATGAAAACGGGACTTGTGGATTTATTTAAAAAGTATCATACGCAATTTAATATTTTCAACGGAATTGAACAAAGCAACCACTTGTGAATAAGAATGCACCTGGGTTCATCAGAAAAAATCTCCGTATGCATTTAGGCAAGCATCCCACTGTTTAGGTAGACGTCGAATCCCGTCCGAGAAAAAGTTGCGTGGCTGTTCCGATAGTTCAATTTCTTCCGAACAACCATGTGGGCTGTCCCAATTGACATATGGAATTCTTCTGCAAGCGAACGAATGCTCCGACGACGGTCAGTCAGTACTGCTTTATCAAGCACGGCTATGGCTTCTTCTGTTGCAACAATATGCGCCTGACCTGGCCGTGCAAGATCTGCCGTTAACTCACGTCCGTCTTTAAACATACGCACCCACTCCATCACTCTGGTCCTCGACAAACATTTGTCACCATATGCTGCCTTCATTCTCCGATGAATGTCTACTGCTTGACATCCTTCAAATGAAAGAAACTGGATCACAGCACGCTGATTCACTTTGGACGGGTTCGGAATCACACCCGCCATATTGTTAACAGTCTTCTGCAGCACATATGCATGCTGGGAAGATGAACACGTGACCGTATGTAAATTATTGGATACTCATTACTAGTGCAAAATGTCATCAATATCAGTGCGCTCTATCACGCGTGGTGTAACAAGTCCCGTTTTCATTTGAACACGCCTCGTACATTTCTGAGATGTGTTGAAAAGTTTCAAAATAAAAAAAATATATTTCTAATGATAAACTATATACATTTATGAAATGTGTTGAAAAGTTTGAAAAAGAAAATGAAAAGATATAATTCTAGTAATAATCTACCGGTAGATACATTTATGAGATGTGTTGAAAAGTTTGAAAAAGAAAATAAAAAAATATATTTCTAATGATAAACTACCGGTAGATACATTTATGAGATGTGTTGAAAAGTTTGAAGAAGAAAATAAAAAAATATATTTCTAATGATAAACTACTGGTAGATACATTTCTGAGATGTGTTGAAAAGTTTGAAAAAGAAAATAAAAAAAAAATATTTCTTATGATAAACTATATACATTTATGAAATGTGTTGAAAAGTTTGAAGAAGAAAATAAAAAAATATATTTCTAATGATAAACTACTGGTAGATACATGTATGAGATGTGTTGAAAAGTTTGAAAAAGAAAATCAAAAAATATATTTCTAGTGATAAACTATATACATTTATGAAATATGTTGAAAAGTTTGAACAAGAAAATAAAAAAAATATATTTCTAATGATAAACTATATTCATTTATGAAATGTGTAGAAAAGTTTGAACAAGAAAATTAAAAAAAAAATTTCTAATGATAAACTATATACATTTATGAAATGTGTTGAAAAGTTTGAAAAAGAAAGTGAAAAGATATATTTCTAGTGATAATCTACCGGTAGATACATTTATGAGATGTGTTGAAAAGTTTGAAAAAGAAAGTGAAAAGATATATTTCTAGTGATAATCTACCGGTAGATACATTTATGAGATGTGTTGAAAAGTTTGAAAAAGAAAATAAAAAATATATTTCTAATGATAAACTACTGGTAGATACATTTATGAGAAGTGTTGAAAAGTATGAAAAAGAAAATAAAAAAATATATTTCTAGTGATAAACTACTGGTAGATACATTTCTGAGATGTGTTGAAAAGTTTGAAAAAAAAAATTAAAAAAATATATTTCTAATGATAAACTATATACATTTATGAAATGTGTTGAAAAGTTTGAAAAAGAAAGTGAAAAGATATATTTCTAGTGATAATCTACCGGTAGATACATTTATGAAATGTGTTGAAAAGTTTCAAAATAAAAAAATATATTTCTAATGATAAACTAGATACATTTATGAGATGTGTTGAAAAGTTTGGAAAAGAAAATCAAAAAAAAATATTTCTAGTGATAAACTAGATACATTTATGAAATATGTTGAAAAGTTTGAAAAAGAAAATAAAAAAAATATATTTCTTATGATAAACTATATACATTTATGAAATGTGTTGAAAAGTTTGAAAAAGAAAGTGAAAAGATATATTTCTAGTGATAATCTACCGGTAGATACATTTATGAGATGTGTTGAAAAGTTTGAAAAAGAAAATGAAAAAATATATTTCTAATAATAAACTACTGGTAGATACATTTATGAAATGTGCTGAAAAGTTTCAAAATAAAAAAATATATTTCTAATGATAAACTAGATACATTTATGAGATGTGTTGAAAAGTTTGGAAAAGAAAATAAAAAAATATATTTCTAATGATAAACTACCGGTAGATACATTTATGAGATGTGTTGAAAAGTTTGAAAAAGTAAATAAAAAAATATATTTCTAGTGATAAACTATATACATTTATGAAATATGTTGACAAGTTTGAACAAGAAAATAAAAAAAATATATTTCTAATGATAAACTATATACATTTATGAAATGTGTTGAAAAGTTTGAAAAAGAAAGTGAAAAGATATATTTCTAGTGATAATCTACCGGTAGATACATTTATGAAATGTGTTGAAAAGTTTCAAAATAAAAAAATATATTTCTAATGATAAACTAGATACATTTATGAGATGTGTTGAAAAGTTTGGAAAAGAAAATCAAAAAAAAATATTTCTAGTGATAAACTAGATACAATTATGAAATATGTTGAAAAGTTTGAACAAGAAAATAAAAAAAATATATTTCTAATGATAAACTATATACATTTATGAAATGTGTTGAAAAGTTTGAAAAAGAAAATGAAAAGATATAATTCTAGTAATAATCTACCGGTAGATACATTTATGAGATGTGTTGAAAAGTTTGAAAAAGAAAATAAAAAAATATATTTCTAATGATAAACTACCGGTAGATACATTTATGAGATGTGTTGAAAAGTTTGAAGAAGAAAATAAAAAAATATATTTCTAATGATAAACTACTGGTAGATACATTTCTGAGATGTATTGAAAAGTTTGAAAAAGAAAATTAAAAAAATATATTTCTTATGATAAACTATATACATTTATGAAATGTGTTGAAAAGTTTGAAGAAGAAAATAAAAAAATATATTTCTAATGATAAACTACTGGTAGATACATGTATGAGATGTGTTGAAAAGTTTGAAAAAGAAAATCAAAAAATATATTTCTAGTGATAAACTATATACATTTATGAAATATGTTGAAAAGTTTGAACAAGAAAATAAAAAAAATATATTTCTAATGATAAACTATATTCATTTATGAAATGTGTAGAAAAGTTTGAACAAGAAAATTAAAAAAAAAATTTCTAATGATAAACTATATACATTTATGAAATGTGTTGAAAAGTTTGAAAAAGAAAGTGAAAAGATATATTTCTAGTGATAATCTACCGGTAGATACATTTATGAGATGTGTTGAAAAGTTTGAAAAAGAAAATAAAAAATATATTTCTAATGATAAACTACTGGTAGATACATTTATGAGATGTGTTGAAAAGTTTGAAAAAGAAAATAAAAAAATATATTTCTAATGATAAACTACCGGTAGATACATTTATGAGATGTGTTGAAAAGTTTGAAGAAGAAAATAAAAAAATATATTTCTAATGATAAACTACTGGTAGATACATTTCTGAGATGTGTTGAAAAGTTTGAAAAAGAAAATAAAAAAAATATATTTCTTATGATAAACTATATACATTTATGAAATGTGTTGAAAAGTTTGAAGAAGAAAATAAAAAAATATATTTCTAATGATAAACTACTGGTAGATACATGTATGAGATGTGTTGAAAAGTTTGAAAAAGAAAATCAAAAAATATATTTCTAGTGATAAACTATATACATTTATGAAATATGTTGAAAAGTTTGAACAAGAAAATAAAAAAAATATATTTCTAATGATAAACTATATTCATTTATGAAATGTGTAGAAAAGTTTGAACAAGAAAATTAAAAAAAAAATTTCTAATGATAAACTATATACATTTATGAAATGTGTTGAAAAGTTTGAAAAAGAATGTGAAAAAATATATTTCTAATGATAAACTACTGGTAGATACATGTATGAGATGTGTTGAAAAGTTTGAAAAAGAAAATCAAAAAATATATTTCTAGTGATAAACTACTGGTAGATACATTTCTGAGATGTGTTGAAAAGTTTGAAAAAAAAAATAAAAAAAATATATTTCTAATGATAAACTATATACATTTATGAAATGTGTTGAAAAGTTTGAAAAAGAAAGTGAAAAGATATATTTCTAGTGATAATCTACCGGTAGATACATTTATGAAATGTGTTGAAAAGTTTGAAAAAGAAAATTAAAAAATATATTTCTAATGATAAACTACCGGTAGATACATTTATGAAATGTGTTGAAAAGTTTCAAAATAAAAAAATATATTTCTAATGATAAACTAGATACATTTATGAGATGTGTTGAAAAGTTTGGAAAAGAAAATCAAAAAAAAATATTTCTAGTGATAAACTAGATACATTTATGAAATATGTTGAAAAGTTTGAAAAAGAAAATAAAAAAAATATATTTCTTATGATAAACTATATACATTTATGAAATGTGTTGAAAAGTTTGAAAAAGAAAGTGAAAAGATATATTTCTAGTGATAATCTACCGGTAGATACATTTATGAGATGTGTTGAAAAGTTTGAAAAAGAAAATGAAAAAATATATTTCTAATAATAAACTACTGGTAGATACATTTATGAAATGTGCTGAAAAGTTTCAAAATAAAAAAATATATTTCTAATGATAAACTAGATACATTTATGAGATGTGTTGAAAAGTTTGGAAAAGAAAATAAAAAAATATATTTCTAATGATAAACTACCGGTAGATACATTTATGAGATGTGTTGAAAAGTTTGAAAAAGTAAATAAAAAAATATATTTCTAGTGATAAACTATATACATTTATGAAATATGTTGACAAGTTTGAACAAGAAAATAAAAAAAATATATTTCTAATGATAAACTATATACATTTATGAAATGTGTTGAAAAGTTTGAAAAAGAAAGTGAAAAGATATATTTCTAGTGATAATCTACCGGTAGATACATTTATGAAATGTGTTGAAAAGTTTCAATATAAAAAAATATATTTCTAATGATAAACTAGATACATTTATGAGATGTGTTGAAAAGTTTGGAAAAGAAAATCAAAAAAAAATATTTCTAGTGATAAACTAGATACAATTATGAAATATGTTGAAAAGTTTGAACAAGAAAATAAAAAAAATATATTTCTAATGATAAACTATATACATTTATGAAATGTGTTGAAAAGTTTGAAAAAGAAAATGAAAAGATATAATTCTAGTAATAATCTACCGGTAGATACATTTATGAGATGTGTTGAAAAGTTTGAAAAAGAAAATAAAAAAATATATTTCTAATGATAAACTACCGGTAGATACATTTATGAGATGTGTTGAAAAGTTTGAAGAAGAAAATAAAAAAATATATTTCTAATGATAAACTACTGGTAGATACATTTCTGAGATGTATTGAAAAGTTTGAAAAAGAAAATAAAAAAAATATATTTCTTATGATAAACTATATACATTTATGAAATGTGTTGAAAAGTTTGAAGAAGAAAATAAAAAAATATATTTCTAATGATAAACTACTGGTAGATACATGTATGAGATGTGTTGAAAAGTTTGAAAAAGAAAATCAAAAAATATATTTCTAGTGATAAACTATATACATTTATGAAATATGTTGAAAAGTTTGAACAAGAAAATAAAAAAAATATATTTCTAATGATAAACTATATTCATTTATGAAATGTGTAGAAAAGTTTGAACAAGAAAATTAAAAAAAAAATTTCTAATGATAAACTATATACATTTATGAAATGTGTTGAAAAGTTTGAAAAAGAAAGTGAAAAGATATATTTCTAGTGATAATCTACCGGTAGATACATTTATGAGATGTGTTGAAAAGTTTGAAAAAGAAAATAAAAAATATATTTCTAATGATAAACTACTGGTAGATACATTTATGAGATGTGTTGAAAAGTTTGAAAAAGAAAATAAAAAAATATATTTCTAATGATAAACTACCGGTAGATACATTTATGAGATGTGTTGAAAAGTTTGAAGAAGAAAATAAAAAAATATATTTCTAATGATAAACTACTGGTAGATACATTTCTGAGATGTGTTGAAAAGTTTGAAAAAGAAAATAAAAAAAATATATTTCTTATGATAAACTATATACATTTATGAAATGTGTTGAAAAGTTTGAAGAAGAAAATAAAAAAATATATTTCTAATGATAAACTACTGGTAGATACATGTATGAGATGTGTTGAAAAGTTTGAAAAAGAAAATCAAAAAATATATTTCTAGTGATAAACTATATACATTTATGAAATATGTTGAAAAGTTTGAACAAGAAAATAAAAAAAATATATTTCTAATGATAAACTATATTCATTTATGAAATGTGTAGAAAAGTTTGAACAAGAAAATTAAAAAAAAAATTTCTAATGATAAACTATATACATTTATGAAATGTGTTGAAAAGTTTGAAAAAGAATGTGAAAAGATATATTTCTAGTGATAATCTACCGGTAGATACATTTATGAGATGTGTTGAAAAGTTTGAAAAAGAAAATAAAAAATATATTTCTAATGATAAACTACTGGTAGATACATTTATGAGAAGTGATGAAAAGTATGAAAAAGAAAATAAAAAAATATATTTCTAATGATAAACTACTGGTAGATACATGTATGAGATGTGTTGAAAAGTTTGAAAAAGAAAATCAAAAAATATATTTCTAGTGATAAACTACTGGTAGATACATTTCTGAGATGTGTTGAAAAGTTTGAAAAAAAAAATAAAAATAATATATTTCTAATGATAAACTATATACATTTATGAAATGTGTTGAAAAGTTTGAAAAAGAAAGTGAAAAGATATATTTCTAGTGATAATCTACCGGTAGATACATTTATGAAATGTGTTGAAAAGTTTGAAAAAGAAAATTAAAAAATATATTTCTAATGATAAACTACCGGTAGATACATTTATGAGATGTGTTGAAAAGTTTGAAAAAGAAAATAAAAAAATATATTTCTAATGATAAACTACTGGTAGATACATTTATGAAATGTGTTGAAAAGTTTCAAAATAAAAAAATATATTTCTAATGATAAACTAGATACATTATGAGATGTGTTGAAAAGTTTGGAAAAGAAAATCAAAAAAAAATATTTCTAGTGATAAACTAGATACATTTATGAAATATGTTGAAAAGTTTGAACAAGAAAATAAAAAAAATATATTTCTAATGATAAACTATATACATTTATGAGATGTGTTGAAAAGTTTGAAAAAGAAAATAAAAAAATATATTTCTAATGATAAACTACTGGTAGATACATTTCTGAGATGTGTTGAAAAGTTTGAAAAAGAAAATAAAAAAATATATTTCTAATGATAAACTACCTGTAGATACATTTATGAGATGTGTTGAAAAGTTTGAAGAAGAAAATAAAAAAATATATTTCTAATGATAAACTACTGGTAGATACATGTATGAGATGTGTTGAAAAGTTTGAAAAAGAAAATCAAAAAATATATTTCTAGTGATAAACTATATACATTTATGAAATATGTTGAAAAGTTTGAACAAGAAAATAAAAAAAATATATTTCTAATGATAAACTATATTCATTTATGAAATGTGTAGAAAAGTTTGAACAAGAAAATTAAAAAAAAAATTTCTCATGATAAACTATATACATTTATGAAATGTGTTGAAAAGTTTGAAAAAGAAAGTGAAAAGATATATTTCTAGTGATAATCTACCGGTAGATACATTTATGAGATGTGTTGAAAAGTTTGAAAAAGAAAGTGAAAAGATATATTTCTAGTGATAATCTACCGGTAGATACATTTATGAGATGTGTTGAAAAGTTTGAAAAAGAAAATAAAAAATATATTTCTAATGATAAACTACTGGTAGATACATTTATGAGAAGTGTTGAAAAGTATGAAAAAGAAAATAAAAAAATATATTTCTAGTGATAAACTACTGGTAGATACATTTCTGAGATGTGTTGAAAAGTTTGAAAAAAAAAAAAAAAAAAGATATATTTCTAATGATAAACTATATACATTTATGAAATGTGTTGAAAAGTTTGAAAAAGAAAGTGAAAAGATATATTTCTAGTGATAATCTACCGGTAGATACATTTATGAGAAGTGTTGAAAAGTATGAAAAAGAAAATAAAAAAATATATTTCTAGTGATAAACTACTGGTAGATACATTTCTGAGATGTGTTGAAAAGTTTGAAAAAAAAAAAAATATATATATATTTCTAATGATAAACTATATACATTTATGAAATGTGTTGAAAAGTTTGAAAAAGAAAGTGAAAAGATATATTTCTAGTGATAATCTACCGGTAGATACATTTATGAAATGTGTTGAAAAGTTTCAAAATAAAAAAATATATTTCTAATGATAAACTTGATACATTTATGAGATGTGTTGAAAAGTTTGGAAAAGAAAATCAAAAAAAAATATTTCTAGTGATAAACTAGATACATTTATGAAATATGTTGAAAAGTTTGAACAAGAAAATTTAAAAAATATATTTCTAGTGATAAACTATATACATTTATGAAATGTGTTGATAAGTTTGAAAAAGAAAATTTAAAAAATATATTTCTAATGATAAACTACCGGTAGATACATTTATGAGATGTGTTGAAAAGTTTGAAAAAGAAAATAAAAAAATATATTTCTAATGATAAACTACTGGTAGATACATTTCTGAGATGTGTTGAAAAGTTTCAAAATCAAAAAATATATTTCTAATGATAAACTATATTCATTTATGAAATGTGTTGAAAAGTTTGAACAAGAAAATAAAAAAAAAATATTTTTAATGATAAACTATATACATTTATGAAATGTGTTGAAAAGTTTGAAAAAGAAAGTGAAAAGATATATTTCTAGTGATAATCTACCGGTAGATACATTTATGAGATGTGTTGAAAAGTTTGAAAAAGAAAGTGAAAAGATATATTTCTAGTGATAATCTACCAGTAGATACATTTATGAGATGTGTTGAAAAGTTTGAAAAAGAAAATAAAAAAATATATTTCTAATGATAAACTACCGGTAGATACATTTATGAGAAGTGTTGAAAAGTATGAAAAAGATAATAAAAAAATATATTTCTAATGATAAACTACTGGTAGATACATTTCTGAGATGTGTTGAAAAGTTTGAAAAAAAAAATAAAAAGATTTATTTCTAATGATAAACTATACACATTTATGAAATGTGTTGAAAAGTTTGAAAAAGAAAGTGAAAAGATATATTTCTAGTGATAATCTACCGGTAGATACATTTATGAGATGTGTTGAAAAGATTGAAAAAGAAAATAAAAAAATATATTTCTAATGATAAACTACCGGTAGATACATTTATGAGATGTGTTGAAAAGTTTGAAAAAGTAAATTAAAAAATATATTTCTAGTGATAAACTATATACATTTATGATGTATGTTGACAAGTTTGAACAAGAAAATAAAAAAAATATATTTCTAATGATAAACTATATTCATTTATGAAATGTGTTGAAAAGTTTGAACAAGAAAATAAAAAAAAATATTTCTAATGATAAACTATATACATTTATGAAATGTGTTGAAAAGTTTGAAAAAGAAAGTGAAAAGATATATTTCTAGTGATAATCTACCGGTAGATACATTTATGAGATGTGTTGAAAAGTTTGAAAAAGAAAATGAAAAAATATATTTCTAATAATAAACTACTGGTAGATACATTTATGAAATGTGTTGAAAAGTTTCAAAATCAAAAAATATATTTCTAATGATAAACTAGATACATTTATGAGATGTGTTGAAAAGTTTGAACAAGAAAATAAAAAAAATATATTTCTAATGATAAACTATATACATTTATGAGATGTGTTGAAAAGTTTGAAAAAGAAAATAAAAAAATATATTTCTAATGATAAACTACTGGTAGATACATTTCTGAGATGTGTTGAAAAGTTTGAAAAAGAAAATAAAAAAATATATTTCTAATGATAAACTACCTGTAGATACATTTATGAGATGTGTTGAAAAGTTTGAAGAAGAAAATAAAAAAATATATTTCTAATGATAAACTACTGGTAGATACATGTATGAGATGTGTTGAAAAGTTTGAAAAAGAAAATCAAAAAATATATTTCTAGTGATAAACTATATACATTTATGAAATATATTGAAAAGTTTGAACAAGAAAATAAAAAAAATATATTTCTAATGATAAACTATATTCATTTATGAAATGTGTAGAAAAGTTTGAACAAGAAAATTAAAAAATATATTTCTAATGATAAAATACTGGTAGATACATTTCTGAGATGTGTTGAAAAGTTTGAAAAAGAAAGTGAAAAGATATATTTCTAGTGATAATCTACCGGTAGATACATTTATGAGATGTGTTGAAAAGTTTGAAAAAGAAAGTGAAAAGATATATTTCTAGTGATAATCTACCGGTAGATACATTTATGAGATGTGTTGAAAAGTTTGAAAAAGAAAATAAAAAATATATTTCTAATGATAAACTACTGGTAGATACATTTATGAGAAGTGTTGAAAAGTATGAAAAAGAAAATAAAAAAATATATTTCTAGTGATAAACTACTGGTAGATACATTTCTGAGATGTGTTGAAAAGTTTGAAAAAAAAATAAAAAAAATATATATTTCTAATGATAAACTATATACATTTATGAAATGTGTTGAAAAGTTTGAAAAAGAAAGTGAAAAGATATATTTCTAGTGATAATCTACCGGTAGATACATTTATGAAATGTGTTGAAAAGTTTCAAAATAAAAAAAATATATTTCTAATGATAAACTTGATACATTTATGAGATGTGTTGAAAAGTTTGGAAAAGAAAATCAAAAAAAAATATTTCTAGTGATAAACTAGATACATTTATGAAATATGTTGAAAAGTTTGAACAAGAAAATTTAAAAAATATATTTCTAGTGATAAACTATATACATTTATGAAATGTGTTGATAAGTTTGAAAAAGAAAATTTAAAAAATATATTTCTAATGATAAACTACCGGTAGATACATTTATGAGATGTGTTGAAAAGTTTGAAAAAGAAAATAAAAAAATATATTTCTAATGATAAACTACTGGTAGATACATTTCTGAGATGTGTTGAAAAGTTTCAAAATCAAAAAATATATTTCTAATGATAAACTATATTCATTTATGAAATGTGTTGAAAAGTTTGAACAAGAAAATAAAAAAAAAATATTTTTAATGATAAACTATATACATTTATGAAATGTGTTGAAAAGTTTGAAAAAGAAAGTGAAAAGATATATTTCTAGTGATAATCTACCGGTAGATACATTTATGAGATGTGTTGAAAAGTTTGAAAAAGAAAGTGAAAAGATATATTTCTAGTGATAATCTACCAGTAGATACATTTATGAGATGTGTTGAAAAGTTTGAAAAAGAAAATAAAAAAATATATTTCTAATGATAAACTACCGGTAGATACATTTATGAGAAGTGTTGAAAAGTATGAAAAAGATAATAAAAAAATATATTTCTAATGATAAACTACTGGTAGATACATTTCTGAGATGTGTTGAAAAGTTTGAAAAAAAAAATAAAAAGATTTATTTCTAATGATAAACTATACACATTTATGAAATGTGTTGAAAAGTTTGAAAAAGAAAGTGAAAAGATATATTTCTAGTGATAATCTACCGGTAGATACATTTATGAGATGTGTTGAAAAGATTGAAAAAGAAAATAAAAAAATATATTTCTAATGATAAACTACCGGTAGATACATTTATGAGATGTGTTGAAAAGTTTGAAAAAGTAAATTAAAAAATATATTTCTAGTGATAAACTATATACATTTATGATGTATGTTGACAAGTTTGAACAAGAAAATAAAAAAAATATATTTCTAATGATAAACTATATTCATTTATGAAATGTGTTGAAAAGTTTGAACAAGAAAATAAAAAAAAATATTTCTAATGATAAACTATATACATTTATGAAATGTGTTGAAAAGTTTGAAAAAGAAAGTGAAAAGATATATTTCTAGTGATAATCTACCGGTAGATACATTTATGAGATGTGTTGAAAAGTTTGAAAAAGAAAATGAAAAAATATATTTCTAATAATAAACTACTGGTAGATACATTTATGAAATGTGTTGAAAAGTTTCAAAATCAAAAAATATATTTCTAATGATAAACTAGATACATTTATGAGATGTGTTGAAAAGTTTGAACAAGAAAATAAAAAAAATATATTTCTAATGATAAACTATATACATTTATGAGATGTGTTGAAAAGTTTGAAAAAGAAAATAAAAAAATATATTTCAAATGATAAACTACTGGTAGATACATTTCTGAGATGTGTTGAAAAGTTTGAAAAAGAAAATAAAAAAATATATTTCTAATGATAAACTACCTGTAGATACATTTATGAGATGTGTTGAAAAGTTTGAAGAAGAAAATAAAAAAATATATTTCTAATGATAAACTACTGGTAGATACATGTATGAGATGTGTTGAAAAGTTTGAAAAAGAAAATCAAAAAATATATTTCTAGTGATAAACTATATACATTTATGAAATATATTGAAAAGTTTGAACAAGAAAATAAAAAAAATATATTTCTAATGATAAACTATATTCATTTATGAAATGTGTAGAAAAGTTTGAACAAGAAAATTAAAAAATATATTTCTAATGATAAAATACTGGTAGATACATTTCTGAGATGTGTTGAAAAGTTTGAAAAAGAAAATAAAAAAATATATTTCTAATGATAAACTACCTGTAGATACATTTATGAGATGTGTTGAAAAGTTTGAAGAAGAAAATAAAAATATATATTTCTAATGATAAACTACTGGTAGATACATGTATGAGATGTGTTGAAAAGTTTGAAAAAGAAAATCAAAAAATATATTTCTAGTGATAAACTATGTACATTTATGAAATATGTTGAAAAGTTTGAACAAGAAAATAAAAAAAATATATTTCTAATGATAAACTATATTCATTTATGAAATGTGTTGAAAAGTTTGAACAAGAAAATTAAAAAAAAATATTTCTAATGATAAACTATATACATTTATGAAATGTGTTGAAAAGTTTGAAAAAGAAAGTGAAAAGATATATTTCTAGTGATAATCTACCGGTAGATACATTTATGAGATGTGTTGAAAGGTTTGAAAAAGAAAGTGAAAAGATATATTTCTAGTGATAATCTACCGGTAGATACATTTATGAGATGTGTTGAAAAGTTTGAAAAATAAAATAAAAAATATATTTCTAATGATAAACTACTGGTAGATACATTTATGAGAAGTGTTGAAAAGTATGAAAAAGAAAATAAAAAAATATATTTCTAGTGATAAACTACTGGTAGATACATTTCTGAGATGTGTTGAAAAGTTTGAAAAAAAAAAAAAAAAGATATATTTCTAATGATAAACTATATACATTTATGAGATGTGTTGAAAAGTTTGAAAAAGAAAATGAAAAAATATATTTCTAATAATAAACTACTGGTAGATACATTTATGAAATGTGTTGAAAAGTTTCAAAATAAAAAAATATATTTCTAATGATAAACTAGATACATTTATGAGATGTGTTGAAAAGTTTGGAAAAGAAAATCAAAAAAAAATATTTCTAGTGATAAACTAGATACATTTATGAAATATGTTGAAAAGTTTGAACAAGAAAATTTAAAAAATATATTTCTAGTGATAAACTATATACATTTATGAAATGTGTTGAAAAGTTTGAAAAAGAAAATGAAAAGATATAATTCTAGTAATAATCTACCGGTAGATACATTTATGAGATGTGTTGAAAAGTTTAAAAAGAAAATTTTAAAAATATATTTCTAATGATAAACTACCGGTAGATACATTTATGAGATGTGTTGAAAAGTTTCAAAATCAAAAAATATATTTCTAATGATAAACTATATTCATTTATGAAATGTGTTGAAAAGTTTGAAAAAGAAAATAAAAAAATATATTTCTAATGATAAACTACTGGTAGATACATTTCTGAGATGTGTTGAAAAGTTTGAAAAAGAAAATAAAAAAATATATTTCTAATGATAAACTACCTGTAGATACATTTATGAGATGTGTTGAAAAGTTTGAAGAAGAAAATAAAAAAATAAATTTCTAATGATAAACTACTGGTAGATACATGTATGAGATGTGTTGAAAAGTTTGAAAAAGAAAATCAAAAAATATATTTCTAGTGATAAACTATATACATTTATGAAATATGTTGAAAAGTTTGAACAAGAAAATAAAAAAAATATATTTCTAATGATAAACTATATTCATTTATGAAATGTGTAGAAAAGTTTGAATAAGAAAATTAAAAAAAAAATTTCTAATGATAAACTATATACATTTATGAAATGTGTTGAAAAGTTTGAAAAAGAAAGTGAAAAGATATATTTCTAGTGATAATCTACCGGTAGATACATTTATGAGATGTGTTGAAAAGTTTGAAAAAGAAAGTGAAAAGATATATTTCTAGTGATAATCTACCGGTAGATACATTTATGAGATGTGTTGAAAAGTTTGAAAAAGAAAATAAAAAATATATTTCTAATGATAAACTACTGGTAGATACATTTATGAGAAGTGTTGAAAAGTATGAAAAAGAAAATAAAAAAATATATTTCTAGTGATAAATTACTGGTAGATACATTTCTGAGATGTGTTGAAAAGTTTGAAAAAAAAAAAAAAAAAAGATATATTTCTAATGATAAACTATATACATTTATGAAATGTGTTGAAAAGTTTGAAAAAGAAAGTGAAAAGATATATTTTTAGTGATAATCTACCGGTAGATACATTTATGAGAAGTGTTGAAAAGTATGAAAAAGAAAATAAAAAAATATATTTCTAGTGATAAACTACTGGTAGATACATTTCTGAGATGTGTTGAGAAGTTTGAAAAAAAAAAATATATATATATTTCTAATGATAAACTATATACATTTATGAAATATGTTGAAAAGTTTGAAAAAGAAAGTGAAAAGATATATTTCTAGTGATAATCTACCGGTAGATACATTTATGAAATGTGTTGAAAAGTTTCAAAATAAAAAAATATATTTCTAATGATAAACTAGATACATTTATGAGATGTGTTGAAAAGTTTGGAAAAGAAAATCAAAAAAAAATATTTCTAGTGATAAACTAGATACATTTATGAAATATGTTGAAAAGTTTGAACAAGAAAATAAAAAAATATATTTCTAATGATAAACTACTGGTAGATACATGTATGAGATGTGTTGAAAAGTTTGAAAAAGAAAATCAAAAAATATATTTCTAGTGATAAACTATATACATTTATGAAATATGTTGAAAAGTTTGAACAAGAAAATAAAAAAAATATATTTCTAATGATAAACTATATTCATTTATGAAATGTGTAGAAAAGTTTGAACAAGAAAATTAAAAAAAAAATTTCTCATGATAAACTATATACATTTATGAAATGTGTTGAAAAGTTTGAAAAAGAAAGTGAAAAGATATATTTCTAGTGATAATCTACCGGTAGATACATTTATGAGATGTGTTGAAAAGTTTGAAAAAGAAAGTGAAAAGATATATTTCTAGTGATAATCTACCGGTAGATACATTTATGAGATGTGTTGAAAAGTTTGAAAAAGAAAATAAAAAATATATTTCTAATGATAAACTACTGGTAGATACATTTATGAGAAGTGTTGAAAAGTATGAAAAAGAAAATAAAAAAATATATTTCTAGTGATAAACTACTGGTAGATACATTTCTGAGATGTGTTGAAAAGTTTGAAAAAGAAAATAAAAAAATATATTTCTAGTGATAAACTACTGGTAGATACATTTATGAGATGTGTTGAAAAGTTTGGAAAAGAAAATCAAAAAAAAATATTTCTAGTGATAAACTAGATACATTTATGAAATATGTTGAAAAGTTTGAACAAGAAAATTTAAAAAATATATTTCTAGTGATAAACTATATACATTTATGAAATGTGTTGATAAGTTTGAAAAAGAAAATTTAAAAAATATATTTCTAATGATAAACTACCGGTAGATACATTTATGAGATGTGTTGAAAAGTTTGAAAAAGAAAATAAAAAAATATATTTCTAATGATAAACTACTGGTAGATACATTTCTGAGATGTGTTGAAAAGTTTCAAAATCAAAAAATATATTTCTAATGATAAACTATATTCATTTATGAAATGTGTTGAAAAGTTTGAACAAGAAAATAAAAAAAAAATATTTTTAATGATAAACTATATACATTTATGAAATGTGTTGAAAAGTTTGAAAAAGAAAGTGAAAAGATATATTTCTAGTGATAATCTACCGGTAGATACATTTATGAGATGTGTTGAAAAGTTTGAAAAAGAAAGTGAAAAGATATATTTCTAGTGATAATCTACCAGTAGATACATTTATGAGATGTGTTGAAAAGTTTGAAAAAGAAAATAAAAAAATATATTTCTAATGATAAACTACCGGTAGATACATTTATGAGAAGTGTTGAAAAGTATGAAAAAGATAATAAAAAAATATATTTCTAATGATAAACTACTGGTAGATACATTTCTGAGATGTGTTGAAAAGTTTGAAAAAAAAAATAAAAAGATTTATTTCTAATGATAAACTATAC
This sequence comes from Meghimatium bilineatum, assembly GCA_034231615.1. Classification (NCBI taxonomy): domain Eukaryota; kingdom Metazoa; phylum Mollusca; class Gastropoda; order Stylommatophora; family Philomycidae; genus Meghimatium; species Meghimatium bilineatum. The sequence continues at coordinate 33,144,462 of CM067308.1, read as the reverse complement.
ACATTTATGAAATGTGTTGAAAAGTTTGAAAAAGAAAGTGAAAAGATATATTTCTAGTGATAATCTACCGGTAGATACATTTATGAGATGTGTTGAAAAGATTGAAAAAGAAAATAAAAAAATATATTTCTAATGATAAACTACCGGTAGATACATTTATGAGATGTGTTGAAAAGTTTGAAAAAGTAAATTAAAAAATATATTTCTAGTGATAAACTATATACATTTATGATGTATGTTGACAAGTTTGAACAAGAAAATAAAAAAAATATATTTCTAATGATAAACTATATTCATTTATGAAATGTGTTGAAAAGTTTGAACAAGAAAATAAAAAAAAATATTTCTAATGATAAACTATATACATTTATGAAATGTGTTGAAAAGTTTGAAAAAGAAAGTGAAAAGATATATTTCTAGTGATAATCTACCGGTAGATACATTTATGAGATGTGTTGAAAAGTTTGAAAAAGAAAATGAAAAAATATATTTCTAATAATAAACTACTGGTAGATACATTTATGAAATGTGTTGAAAAGTTTCAAAATCAAAAAATATATTTCTAATGATAAACTAGATACATTTATGAGATGTGTTGAAAAGTTTGAACAAGAAAATAAAAAAAATATATTTCTAATGATAAACTATATACATTTATGAGATGTGTTGAAAAGTTTGAAAAAGAAAATAAAAAAATATATTTCAAATGATAAACTACTGGTAGATACATTTCTGAGATGTGTTGAAAAGTTTGAAAAAGAAAATAAAAAAATATATTTCTAATGATAAACTACCTGTAGATACATTTATGAGATGTGTTGAAAAGTTTGAAGAAGAAAATAAAAAAATATATTTCTAATGATAAACTACTGGTAGATACATGTATGAGATGTGTTGAAAAGTTTGAAAAAGAAAATCAAAAAATATATTTCTAGTGATAAACTATATACATTTATGAAATATATTGAAAAGTTTGAACAAGAAAATAAAAAAAATATATTTCTAATGATAAACTATATTCATTTATGAAATGTGTAGAAAAGTTTGAACAAGAAAATTAAAAAATATATTTCTAATGATAAAATACTGGTAGATACATTTCTGAGATGTGTTGAAAAGTTTGAAAAAGAAAGTGAAAAGATATATTTCTAGTGATAATCTACCGGTAGATACATTTATGAGATGTGTTGAAAAGTTTGAAAAAGAAAGTGAAAAGATATATTTCTAGTGATAATCTACCGGTAGATACATTTATGAGATGTGTTGAAAAGTTTGAAAAAGAAAATAAAAAATATATTTCTAATGATAAACTACTGGTAGATACATTTATGAGAAGTGTTGAAAAGTATGAAAAAGAAAATAAAAAAATATATTTCTAGTGATAAACTACTGGTAGATACATTTCTGAGATGTGTTGAAAAGTTTGAAAAAAAAAAAAAAAAAATATATATTTCTAATGATAAACTATATACATTTATGAAATGTGTTGAAAAGTTTGAAAAAGAAAGTGAAAAGATATATTTCTAGTGATAATCTACCGGTAGATACATTTATGAAATGTGTTGAAAAGTTTCAAAATAAAAAAATATATTTCTAATGATAAACTTGATACATTTATGAGATGTGTTGAAAAGTTTGGAAAAGAAAATCAAAAAAAAATATTTCTAGTGATAAACTAGATACATTTATGAAATATGTTGAAAAGTTTGAACAAGAAAATTTAAAAAATATATTTCTAGTGATAAACTATATACATTTATGAAATGTGTTGATAAGTTTGAAAAAGAAAATTTAAAAAATATATTTCTAATGATAAACTACCGGTAGATACATTTATGAGATGTGTTGAAAAGTTTGAAAAAGAAAATAAAAAAATATATTTCTAATGATAAACTACTGGTAGATACATTTCTGAGATGTGTTGAAAAGTTTCAAAATCAAAAAATATATTTCTAATGATAAACTATATTCATTTATGAAATGTGTTGAAAAGTTTGAACAAGAAAATAAAAAAAAAATATTTTTAATGATAAACTATATACATTTATGAAATGTGTTGAAAAGTTTGAAAAAGAAAGTGAAAAGATATATTTCTAGTGATAATCTACCGGTAGATACATTTATGAGATGTGTTGAAAAGTTTGAAAAAGAAAGTGAAAAGATATATTTCTAGTGATAATCTACCAGTAGATACATTTATGAGATGTGTTGAAAAGTTTGAAAAAGAAAATAAAAAAATATATTTCTAATGATAAACTACCGGTAGATACATTTATGAGAAGTGTTGAAAAGTATGAAAAAGATAATAAAAAAATATATTTCTAATGATAAATGTTGAAAAGTTTGAAAAAAAAAATAAAAAGATTTATTTCTAATGATAAACTATACACATTTATGAAATGTGTTGAAAAGTTTGAAAAAGAAAGTGAAAAGATATATTTCTAGTGATAATCTACCGGTAGATACATTTATGAGATGTGTTGAAAAGATTGAAAAAGAAAATAAAAAAATATATTTCTAATGATAAACTACCGGTAGATACATTTATGAGATGTGTTGAAAAGTTTGAAAAAGTAAATTAAAAAATATATTTCTAGTGATAAACTATATACATTTATGATGTATGTTGACAAGTTTGAACAAGAAAATAAAAAAAATATATTTCTAATGATAAACTATATTCATTTATGAAATGTGTTGAAAAGTTTGAACAAGAAAATAAAAAAAAATATTTCTAATGATAAACTATATACATTTATGAAATGTGTTGAAAAGTTTGAAAAAGAAAGTGAAAAGATATATTTCTAGTGATAATCTACCGGTAGATACATTTATGAGATGTGTTGAAAAGTTTGAAAAAGAAAATGAAAAAATATATTTCTAATAATAAACTACTGGTAGATACATTTATGAAATGTGTTGAAAAGTTTCAAAATCAAAAAATATATTTCTAATGATAAACTAGATACATTTATGAGATGTGTTGAAAAGTTTGAACAAGAAAATAAAAAAAATATATTTCTAATGATAAACTATATACATTTATGAGATGTGTTGAAAAGTTTGAAAAAGAAAATAAAAAAATATATTTCAAATGATAAACTACTGGTAGATACATTTCTGAGATGTGTTGAAAAGTTTGAAAAAGAAAATAAAAAAATATATTTCTAATGATAAACTACCTGTAGATACATTTATGAGATGTGTTGAAAAGTTTGAAGAAGAAAATAAAAAAATATATTTCTAATGATAAACTACTGGTAGATACATGTATGAGATGTGTTGAAAAGTTTGAAAAAGAAAATCAAAAAATATATTTCTAGTGATAAACTATATACATTTATGAAATATATTGAAAAGTTTGAACAAGAAAATAAAAAAAATATATTTCTAATGATAAACTATATTCATTTATGAAATGTGTAGAAAAGTTTGAACAAGAAAATTAAAAAATATATTTCTAATGATAAAATACTGGTAGATACATTTCTGAGATGTGTTGAAAAGTTTGAAAAAGAAAATAAAAAAATATATTTCTAATGATAAACTACCTGTAGATACATTTATGAGATGTGTTGAAAAGTTTGAAGAAGAAAATAAAAATATATATTTCTAATGATAAACTACTGGTAGATACATGTATGAGATGTGTTGAAAAGTTTGAAAAAGAAAATCAAAAAATATATTTCTAGTGATAAACTATGTACATTTATGAAATATGTTGAAAAGTTTGAACAAGAAAATAAAAAAAATATATTTCTAATGATAAACTATATTCATTTATGAAATGTGTTGAAAAGTTTGAACAAGAAAATTAAAAAAAAATATTTCTAATGATAAACTATATACATTTATGAAATGTGTTGAAAAGTTTGAAAAAGAAAGTGAAAAGATATATTTCTAGTGATAATCTACCGGTAGATACATTTATGAGATGTGTTGAAAGGTTTGAAAAAGAAAGTGAAAAGATATATTTCTAGTGATAATCTACCGGTAGATACATTTATGAGATGTGTTGAAAAGTTTGAAAAATAAAATAAAAAATATATTTCTAATGATAAACTACTGGTAGATACATTTATGAGAAGTGTTGAAAAGTATGAAAAAGAAAATAAAAAAATATATTTCTAGTGATAAACTACTGGTAGATACATTTCTGAGATGTGTTGAAAAGTTTGAAAAAAAAAAAAAAAAGATATATTTCTAATGATAAACTATATACATTTATGAGATGTGTTGAAAAGTTTGAAAAAGAAAATGAAAAAATATATTTCTAATAATAAACTACTGGTAGATACATTTATGAAATGTGTTGAAAAGTTTCAAAATAAAAAAATATATTTCTAATGATAAACTAGATACATTTATGAGATGTGTTGAAAAGTTTGGAAAAGAAAATCAAAAAAAAATATTTCTAGTGATAAACTAGATACATTTATGAAATATGTTGAAAAGTTTGAACAAGAAAATTTAAAAAATATATTTCTAGTGATAAACTATATACATTTATGAAATGTGTTGAAAAGTTTGAAAAAGAAAATGAAAAGATATAATTCTAGTAATAATCTACCGGTAGATACATTTATGAGATGTGTTGAAAAGTTTAAAAAGAAAATTTTAAAAATATATTTCTAATGATAAACTACCGGTAGATACATTTATGAGATGTGTTGAAAAGTTTCAAAATCAAAAAATATATTTCTAATGATAAACTATATTCATTTATGAAATGTGTTGAAAAGTTTGAAAAAGAAAATAAAAAAATATATTTCTAATGATAAACTACTGGTAGATACATTTCTGAGATGTGTTGAAAAGTTTGAAAAAGAAAATAAAAAAATATATTTCTAATGATAAACTACCTGTAGATACATTTATGAGATGTGTTGAAAAGTTTGAAGAAGAAAATAAAAAAATATATTTCTAATGATAAACTACTGGTAGATACATGTATGAGATGTGTTGAAAAGTTTGAAAAAGAAAATCAAAAAATATATTTCTAGTGATAAACTATATACATTTATGAAATATGTTGAAAAGTTTGAACAAGAAAATAAAAAAAATATATTTCTAATGATAAACTATATTCATTTATGAAATGTGTAGAAAAGTTTGAATAAGAAAATTAAAAAAAAAATTTCTAATGATAAACTATATACATTTATGAAATGTGTTGAAAAGTTTGAAAAAGAAAGTGAAAAGATATATTTCTAGTGATAATCTACCGGTAGATACATTTATGAGATGTGTTGAAAAGTTTGAAAAAGAAAGTGAAAAGATATATTTCTAGTGATAATCTACCGGTAGATACATTTATGAGATGTGTTGAAAAGTTTGAAAAAGAAAATAAAAAATATATTTCTAATGATAAACTACTGGTAGATACATTTATGAGAAGTGTTGAAAAGTATGAAAAAGAAAATAAAAAAATATATTTCTAGTGATAAACTACTGGTAGATACATTTCTGAGATGTGTTGAAAAGTTTGAAAAAAAAAAAAAAAAAAGATATATTTCTAATGATAAACTATATACATTTATGAAATGTGTTGAAAAGTTTGAAAAAGAAAGTGAAAAGATATATTTTTAGTGATAATCTACCGGTAGATACATTTATGAGAAGTGTTGAAAAGTATGAAAAAGAAAATAAAAAAATATATTTCTAGTGATAAACTACTGGTAGATACATTTCTGAGATGTGTTGAGAAGTTTGAAAAAAAAAAATATATATATATTTCTAATGATAAACTATATACATTTATGAAATGTGTTGAAAAGTTTGAAAAAGAAAGTGAAAAGATATATTTCTAGTGATAATCTACCGGTAGATACATTTATGAAATGTGTTGAAAAGTTTCAAAATAAAAAAATATATTTCTAATGATAAACTAGATACATTTATGAGATGTGTTGAAAAGTTTGGAAAAGAAAATCAAAAAAAAATATTTCTAGTGATAAACTAGATACATTTATGAAATATGTTGAAAAGTTTGAACAAGAAAATAAAAAAATATATTTCTAATGATAAACTACCTGTAGATACATTTATGAGATGTGTTGAAAAGTTTGAAGAAGAAAATAAAAAAATATATTTCTAATGATAAACTACTGGTAGATACATGTATGAGATGTGTTGAAAAGTTTGAAAAAGAAAATCAAAAAATATATTTCTAGTGATAAACTATATACATTTATGAAATATGTTGAAAAGTTTGAACAAGAAAATAAAAAAAATATATTTCTAATGATAAACTATATTCATTTATGAAATGTGTAGAAAAGTTTGAACAAGAAAATTAAAAAAAAAATTTCTAATGATAAACTATATACATTTATGAAATGTGTTGAAAAGTTTGAAAAAGAAAGTGAAAAGATATATTTCTAGTGATAATCTACTGGTAGATACATTTATGAGATGTGTTGAAAAGTTTGAAAAAGAAAGTGAAAAGATATATTTCTAGTGATAATCTACCGGTAGATACATTTATGAGATGTGTTGAAAAGTTTGAAAAAGAAAATAAAAAATATATTTCTAATGATAAACTACTGGTAGATACATTTATGAGAAGTGTTGAAAAGTATGAAAAAGAAAATAAAAAAATATATTTCTAGTGATAAACTACTGGTAGATACATTTCTGAGATGTGTTGAAAAGTTTGAAAAAAAAAAAAAAAAAAGATATATTTCTAATGATAAACTATATACATTTATGAAATGTGTTGAAAAGTTTGAAAAAGAAAGTGAAAAGATATATTTTTAGTGATAATCTACCGGTAGATACATTTATGAGAAGTGTTGAAAAGTATGAAAAAGAAAATAAAAAAATATATTTCTAGTGATAAACTACTGGTAGATACATTTCTGAGATGTGTTGAGAAGTTTGAAAAAAAAAATATATATATATTTCTAATGATAAACTATATACATTTATGAAATGTGTTGAAAAGTTTGAAAAAGAAAGTGAAAAGATATATTTCTAGTGATAATCTACCGGTAGATACATTTATGAAATGTGTTGAAAAGTTTCAAAATAAAAAAATATATTTCTAATGATAAACTAGATACATTTATGAGATGTGTTGAAAAGTTTGGAAAAGAAAATCAAAAAAAAATATTTCTAGTGATAAACTAGATACATTTATGAAATATGTTGAAAAGTTTGAACAAGAAAATTTAAAAAATATATTTCTAGTGATAAACTATATACATTTATGAAATGTGTTGAAAAGTTTGAAAAAGAAAATTTAAAAAATATATTTCTAATGATAAACTACCGGTAGATACATTTATGAGATGTGTTGAAAAGTTTGAAAAAGAAAATAAAAAAATATATTTCTAATGATAAACTACTGGTAGATACATTTCTGAGATGTGTTGAAAAGTTTCAAAATCAAAAAATATATTTCTAATGATAAACTATATTCATTTATGAAATGTGTTGAAAAGTTTGAACAAGAAAATAAAAAAAAAATATTTTTAATGATAAACTATATACATTTATGAAATGTGTTGAAAAGTTTGAAAAAGAAAGTGAAAAGATATATTTCTAGTGATAATCTACCGGTAGATACATTTATGAGATGTGTTGAAAAGTTTGAAAAAGAAAGTGAAAAGATATATTTCTAGTGATAATCTACCAGTAGATACATTTATGAGATGTGTTGAAAAGTTTGAAAAAGAAAATAAAAAAATATATTTCTAATGATAAACTACCGGTAGATACATTTATGAGAAGTGTTGAAAAGTATGAAAAAGATAATAAAAAAATATATTTCTAATGATAAACTACTGGTAGATACATTTCTGAGATGTGTTGAAAAGTTTGAAAAAAAAAATAAAAAGATTTATTTCTAATGATAAACTATACACATTTATGAAATGTGTTGAAAAGTTTGAAAAAGAAAGTGAAAAGATATATTTCTAGTGATAATCTACCGGTAGATACATTTATGAGATGTGTTGAAAAGATTGAAAAAGAAAATAAAAAAATATATTTCTAATGATAAACTACCGGTAGATACATTTATGAGATGTGTTGAAAAGTTTGAAAAAGTAAATTTAAAAATATTTTTCTAGTGATAAACTATATACATTTATGATGTATGTTGACAAGTTTGAACAAGAAAATAAAAAAAATATATTTCTAATGATAAACTATATTCATTTATGAAATGTGTTGAAAAGTTTGAACAAGAAAATAAAAAAAAATATTTCTAATGATAAACTATATACATTTATGAAATGTGTTGAAAAGTTTGAAAAAGAAAGTGAAAAGATATATTTCTAGTGATAATCTACCGGTAGATACATTTATGAGATGTGTTGAAAAGTTTGAAAAAGAAAATGAAAAAATATATTTCTAATAATAAACTACTGGTAGATACATTTATGAAATGTGTTGAAAAGTTTCAAAATCAAAAAATATATTTCTAATGATAAACTAGATACATTTATGAGATGTGTTGAAAAGTTTGAACAAGAAAATAAAAAAAATATATTTCTAATGATAAACTATATACATTTATGAGATGTGTTGAAAAGTTTGAAAAAGAAAATAAAAAAATATATTTCTAATGATAAACTACTGGTAGATACATTTCTGAGATGTGTTGAAAAGTTTGAAAAAGAAAATAAAAAAATATATTTCTAATGATAAACTACCTGTAGATACATTTATGAGATGTGTTGAAAAGTTTGAAGAAGAAAATAAAAAAATATATTTCTAATGATAAACTACTGGTAGATACATGTATGAGATGTGTTGAAAAGTTTGAAAAAGAAAATCAAAAAATATATTTCTAATGATAAACTATATTCATTTATGAAATGTGTAGAAAAGTTTGAACAAGAAAATTAAAAAATATATTTCTAATGATAAAATACTGGTAGATACATTTCTGAGATGTGTTGAAAAGTTTGAAAAAGAAAATAAACAAATATATTTCTAATGATAAACTACCTGTAGATACATTTATGAGATGTGTTGAAAAGTTTGAAGAAGAAAATAAAAATATATATTTCTAATGATAAACTACTGGTAGATACATGTATGAGATGTGTTGAAAAGTTTGAAAAAGAAAATAAAAAAATATATTTCTAGTGATAAACTATGTACATTTATGAAATATGTTGAAAAGTTTGAACAAGAAAATAAAAAAAATATATTTCTAATGATAAACTATATTCATTTATGAAATGTGTAGAAAAGTTTGAACAAGAAAATTAAAAAAAAAATTTCTAATGATAAACTATATACATTTATGAAATGTGTTGAAAAGTTTGAAAAAGAAAGTGAAAAGATATATTTCTAGTGATAATCTACCGGTAGATACATTTATGAGATGTGTTGAAAGGTTTGAAAAAGAAAGTGAAAAGATATATTTCTAGTGATAATCTACCGGTAGATACATTTATGAGATGTGTTGAAAAGTTTGAAAAATAAAATAAAAAATATATTTCTAATGATAAACTACTGGTAGATACATTTATGAGAAGTGTTGAAAAGTATGAAAAAGAAAATAAAAAAATATATTTCTAGTGATAAACTACTGGTAGATACATTTCTGAGATGTGTTGAAAAGTTTGAAAAAAAAAAAAAAAAGATATATTTCTAATGATAAACTATATACATTTATGAGATGTGTTGAAAAGTTTGAAAAAGAAAATGAAAAAATATATTTCTAATAATAAACTACTGGTAGATACATTTATGAAATGTGTTGAAAAGTTTCAAAATAAAAAAATATATTTCTAATGATAAACTAGATACATTTATGAGATGTGTTGAAAAGTTTGGAAAAGAAAATCAAAAAAAAATATTTCTAGTGATAAACTAGATACATTTATGAAATATGTTGAAAAGTTTGAACAAGAAAATTTAAAAAATATATTTCTAGTGATAAACTATATACATTTATGAAATGTGTTGAAAAGTTTGAAAAAGAAAATGAAAAGATATAATTCTAGTAATAATCTACCGGTAGATACATTTATGAGATGTGTTGAAAAGTTTAAAAAGAAAATTTTAAAAATATATTTCTAATGATAAACTACCGGTAGATACATTTATGAGATGTGTTGAAAAGTTTCAAAATCAAAAAATATATTTCTAATGATAAACTATATTCATTTATGAAATGTGTTGAAAAGTTTGAAAAAGAAAGTGAAAAGATATATTTCTAGTGATAATCTACCGGTAGATACATTTATGAGATGTGTTGAAAAGTTTGAAAAAGAAAGTGAAAAGATATATTTCTAGTGATAATCTACCAGTAGATACATTTATGAGATGTGTTGAAAAGTTTGAAAAAGAAAATAAAAAAATATATTTCTAATGATAAACTACCGGTAGATACATTTATGAGAAGTGTTGAAAAGTATGAAAAAGATAATAAAAAAATATATTTCTAATGATAAACTACTGGTAGATACATTTCTGAGATGTGTTGAAAAGTTTGAAAAAAAAAAATAAAAAGATTTATTTCTAATGATAAACTATACACATTTATGAAATGTGTTGAAAAGTTTGAAAAAGAAAGTGAAAAGATATATTTCTAGTGATAATCTACCGGTAGATACATTTATGAGATGTGTTGAAAAGATTGAAAAAGAAAATAAAAAAATATATTTCTAATGATAAACTACCGGTAGATACATTTATGAGATGTGTTGAAAAGTTTGAAAAAGTAAATAAAAAAATATATTTCTAGTGATAAACTATATACATTTATGAAATATGTTGACAAGTTTGAACAAGAAAATAAAAAAAATATATTTCTAATGATAAACTATATTCATTTATGAAATGTGTTGAAAAGTTTGAACAAGAAAATAAAAAAAAATATTTCTAATGATAAACTATATACATTTATGAAATGTGTTGAAAAGTTTGAAAAAGAAAGTGAAAAGATATATTTCTAGTGATAATCTACCGGTAGATACATTTATGAGATGTGTTGAAAAGTTTGAAATAGAAAATGTAAAAATATATTTCTAATAATAAACTACTGGTAGATACATTTATGAAATGTGTTGAAAAGTTTCAAAATCAAAAAATATATTTCTAATGATAAACTAGATACATTTATGAGATGTGTTGAAAAGTTTGGAAAAGAAAATCAAAAAAAAATATTTCTAGTGATAAACTAGATACATTTCTGAAATATGTTGAAAAGTTTGAACAAGAAAATAAAAAAAATATATTTCTAATGATAAACTATATACATTTATGAGATGTGTTGAAAAGTTTGAAAAAGAAAATAAAAAAATATATTTCTAATGATAAACTACTGGTAGATACATTTCTGAGATGTGTTGAAAAGTTTGAAAAAGAAAATAAAAAAATATATTTCTAATGATAAACTACCTGTAGATACATTTATGAGATGTGTTGAAAAGTTTGAAGAAGAAAATAAAAAAATATATTTCTAATGATAAACTACTGGTAGATACATGTATGAGATGTGTTGAAAAGTTTGAAAAAGAAAATCAAAAAATATATATCTAGTGATAAACTATATACATTTATGAAATATATTGAAAAGTTTGAACAAGAAAATAAAAAAAATATATTTCTAATGATAAACTATATTCATTTATGAAATGTGTAGAAAAGTTTGAACAAGAAAATTAAAAAATATATTTCTAATGATAAACTACTGGTAGATACATTTCTGAGATGTGTTGAAAAGTTTGAAAAAGAAAATAAAAAAATATATTTCTAATGATAAACTACCTGTAGATACATTTATGAGATGTGTTGAAAAGTTTGAAGAAGAAAATAAAAAAATATATTTCTAATGATAAACTACTGGTAGATACATGTATGAGATGTGTTGAAAAGTTTGAAAAAGAAAATCAAAAAATATATTTCTAGTGATAAACTATATACATTTATGAAATATATTGAAAAGTTTGAACAAGAAAATAAAAAAAATATATTTCTAATGATAAACTATATACATTTATGAAATGTGTTGAAAAGTTTGAAAAAGAAAGTGAAAAGATATATTTCTAGTGATAATCTACCGGCAGATACATTTATGAGATGTGTTGAAAAGTTTGAAAAAGAAAGTGAAAAGATATATTTCTAGTGATAATCTACCAGTAGATACATTTATGAGATGTGTTGAAAAGTTTGAAAAAGAAAATAAAAAATATATTTCTAATGATAAACTACTGGTAGATACATTTATGAGAAGTGTTGAAAAGTATGAAAAAGAAAATAAAAAAATATATTTCTAGTGATAAACTACTGGTAGATACATTTCTGAGATGTGTTGAAAAGTTTGAAAAAAAAAAAAAGATATATTTCTAATGATAAACTATATACATTTATGAAATGTGTTGAAAAGTTTGAAAAAGAAAGTGAAAAGATATATTTCTAGTGATAATCTACCGGTAGATACATTTATGAGATGTGTTGAAAAGTTTGAAAAAGAAAATGAAAAAATATATTTCTAATAATAAACTACTGGTAGATACATTTATGAAATGTGTTGAAAAGTTTCAAAATAAAAAAATATATTTCTAATGATAAACTAGATACATTTATGAGATGTGTTGAAAAGTTTGGAAAAGAAAATCAAAAAAAAATATTTCTAGTGATAAACTAGATACATTTATGAAATATGTTGAAAAGTTTGAACAAGAAAATTTAAAAAATATATTTCTAGTGATAAACTATATACATTTATGAGATGTGTTGAAAAGTTTGAAAAAGAAAATTTAAAAAATATATTTCTAATGATAAACTACCGGTAGATACATTTATGAGATGTGTTGAAAAGTTTGAAAAAGAAAATAAAAAAATATATTTCTAATGATAAACTACTGGTAGATACATTTATGAAATGTGTTGAAAAGTTTCAAAATAAAAAAATATATTTCTAATGATAAACTAGATACATTTATGAGATGTGTTGAAAAGTTTGGAAAAGAAAATCAAAAAAAAATATTTCTAGTGATAAACTAGATACATTTATGAAATATGTTGAAAAGTTTGAACAAGAAAATTTAAAAAATATATTTCTAGTGATAAACTATATACATTTATGAGATGTGTTGAAAAGTTTGAAAAAGAAAATTTAAAAAATATATTTCTAATGATAAACTACCGGTAGATACATTTATGAGATGTGTTGAAAAGTTTGAAAAAGAAAATAAAAAAATATATTTCTAATGATAAACTACTGGTAGATACATTTCTGAGATGTGTTGAAAAGTTTCAAAATCAAAAAATATATTTCTAATGATAAACTATATTCATTTATGAAATGTGTTGAAAAGTTTGAACAAGAAAATAAAATAAAAATATTTTTAATGATAAACTATATACATTTATGAAATGTGTTGAAAAGTTTGAAAAAGAAAGTGAAAAGATATATTTCTATTGATAATCTACCGGTAGATACATTTATGAGATGTGTTGAAAAGTTTGAAAAAGAAAGTGAAAAGATATATTTCTAGTGATAATCTACCAGTAGATACATTTATGAGATGTGTTGAAAAGTTTGAAAAAGAAAATAAAAAAATATATTTCTAATGATAAACTACCTGTAGATACATTTTTGAGATGTGTTGAAAAGTTTGAAGAAGAAAATTAAAAAATATATTTCTAATGATAAACTACTGGTAGATACATGTATGAGATGTGTTTAAAAGTTTGAAAAAGAAAATCAAAAAATATATTTCTAGTGATAAACTATATACATTTATGAAATATATTGAAAAGTTTGAACACGAAAATAAAAAAAATATATTTCTAATGATAAACTATATTCATTTATGAAATGTGTAGAAAAGTTTGAACAAGAAAATTAAAAAATATATTTCTAATGATAAACTACTGGTAGATACATTTCTGAGATGTGTTGAAAAGTTTGAAAAAGAAAATAAAAAAATATATTTCTAATGATAAACTACCTGTAGATACATTTATGAGATGTGTTGAAAAGTTTGAAGAAGAAAATAAAAAAATATATTTCTAATGATAAACTACTGGTAGATACATGTATGAGATGTGTTGAAAAGTTTGAAAAAGAAAATCAAAAAATATATTTCTAGTGATAAACTATATACATTTATGAAATATATTGAAAAGTTTGAACAAGAAAATAAAAAAAATATATTTCTAATGATAAACTATATACATTTATGAAATGTGTTGAAAAGTTTGAAAAAGAAAGTGAAAAGATATATTTCTAGTGATAATCTACCGGTAGATACATTTATGAGATGTGTTGAAAAGTTTGAAAAAGAAAGTGAAAAGATATATTTCTAGTGATAATCTACCGGTAGATACATTTATGAGATGTGTTGAAAAGTTTGAAAAAGAAAATAAAAAATATATTTCTAATGATAAACTACTGGTAGATACATTTATGAGAAGTGTTGAAAAGTATGAAAAAGAAAATAAAAAAATATATTTCTAGTGATAAACTACTGGTAGATACATTTCTGAGATGTGTTGAAAAGTTTGAAAAAAAAAAAAAAAGATATATTTCTAATGATAAACTATATACATTTATGAAATGTGTTGAAAAGTTTGAAAAAGAAAGTGAAAAGATATATTTCTAGTGATAATCTACCGGTAGATACATTTATGAGATGTGTTGAAAAGTTTGAAAAAGAAAATGAAAAAATATATTTCTAATAATAAACTACTGGTAGATACATTTATGAAATGTGTTGAAAAGTTTCAAAATAAAAAAATATATTTCTAATGATAAACTAGATACATTTATGAGATGTGTTGAAAAGTTTGGAAAAGAAAATCAAAAAAAAATATTTCTAGTGATAAACTAGATACATTTATGAAATATGTTGAAAAGTTTGAACAAGAAAATTTAAAAAATATATTTCTAGTGATAAACTATATACATTTATGAAATGTGTTGAAAAGTTTGAAAAAGAAAATGAAAAGATATAATTCTAGTAATAATCTACCGGTAGATACATTTATGAGATGTGTTGAAAAGATTGAAAAAGAAAATAAAAAAAATATATTTCTAATGATAAACTACTGGTAGATACATTTCTGAGATGTGTTGAAAAGTTTCAAAATCAAAAAATATATTTCTAATGATAAACTATATTCATTTATGAAATGTGTTGAAAAGTTTGAAAAAGAAAATCAAAAAATATATTTCTAGTGATAAACTATATACATTTATGAAATATATTGAAAAGTTTGAACAAGAAAATAAAAAAAATATATTTTTAATGATAAACTATATTCATTTATGAAATGTGTAGAAAAGTTTGAACAAGAAAATTAAAAAATATATTTCTAATGATAAAATACTGGTAGATACATTTCTGAGATGTGTTGAAAAGTTTGAAAAAGAAAATTAAAAAATATATTTCTAATGATAAACTACCTGTAGATACATTTATGAAATGTGTTGAAAAGTTTGAAAAAGAAAGTGAAAAGATATATTTCTAGTGATAATCTACCGGTAGATACATTTATTAGATGTGTTGAAAAGTTTGAAAAAGAAAGTGAAAAGATATATTTCTAGTGATAATCTACCGGTAGATACATTTATGAGATGTGTTGAAAAGTTTGAAAAAGAAAATAAAAAATGTATTTCTAATGATAAACTACTGGTAGATACATTTATGAGAAGTGTTGAAAAGTATGAAAAAGAAAATAAAAAAATATATTTCTAGTGATAAACTACTGGTAGATACATTTCTGAGATGTGTTGAAAAGTTTGAAAAAAAAAAAAAAAAGATATATTTCTAATGATAAACTATATACA
This sequence comes from Meghimatium bilineatum, assembly GCA_034231615.1. Taxonomy (NCBI): domain Eukaryota; kingdom Metazoa; phylum Mollusca; class Gastropoda; order Stylommatophora; family Philomycidae; genus Meghimatium; species Meghimatium bilineatum. The sequence goes on along the minus strand of CM067308.1, from coordinate 33,128,699 downwards.
TTTATGAAATGTGTTGAAAAGTTTGAAAAAGAAAGTGAAAAGATATATTTCTAGTGATAATCTACCGGTAGATACATTTATGAGATGTGTTGAAAAGTTTGAAAAAGAAAATGAAAAAATATATTTCTAATAATAAACTACTGGTAGATACATTTATGAAATGTGTTGAAAAGTTTCAAAATAAAAAAATATATTTCTAATGATAAACTAGATACATTTATGAGATGTGTAGAAAAGTTTGGAAAAGAAAATCAAAAAAAAATATTTCTAGTGATAAACTAGATACATTTATGAAATATGTTGAAAAGTTTGAACAAGAAAATTTAAAAAATATATTTCTAGTGATAAACTATATACATTTATGAAATGTGTTGAAAAGTTTGAAAAAGAAAATGAAAAGATATAATTCTAGTAATAATCTACCGGTAGATACATTTATGAGATGTGTTGAAAAGTTTGAAAAAGAAAATTTAAAAAATATATTTCTAATGATAAACTACCGGTAGATACATTTATGAGATGTGTTGAAAAGTTTGAAAAAGAAAATAAAAAAATATATTTCTAATGATAAACTACTGGTAGATACATTTCTGAGATGTGTTGAAAAGTTTCAAAATCAAAAAATATATTTCTAATGATAAACTATATTCATTTATGAAATGTGTTGAAAAGTTTGAACAAGAAAATAAAAAAATATATTTCTAGTGATAAACTATATACATTTATGAAATATGTTGACAAGTTTGAACAAGAAAATAAAAAAAATATATTTCTAATGATAAACTATATTCATTTATGAAATGTGTTGAAAAGTTTGAACAAGAAAATAAAAAAAAATATTTCTAATGATAAACTATATACATTTATGAAATGTGTTGAAAAGTTTGAAAAAGAAAGTGAAAAGATATATTTCTAGTGATAATCTACCGGTAGATACATTTATGAGATGTGTTGAAAAGTTTGAAAAAGAAAATGAAAAAATATATTTCTAATAATAAACTACTGGTAGATACATTTATGAAATGTGTTGAAAAGTTTCAAAATAAAAAAATATATTTCTAATGATAAACTAGATACATTTATGAGATGTGTTGAAAAGTTTGGAAAAGAAAATCAAAAAAAAATATTTCTAGTGATAAACTAGATACATTTATGAAATATGTTGAAAAGTTTGAACAAGAAAATAAAAAAAATATATTTCTAATGATAAACTATATACATTTATGAAATGTGTTGAAAAGTTTGAAAAAGAAAATGGAAAGATATAATTCTAGTAATAATCTACCGGTAGATACATTTATGAGATGTGTTGAAAAGGTTTGAAAAAGAAAATAAAAAAATATATTTCTAATGATAAACTACCGGTAGATACATTTATGAGATGTGTTGAAAAGTTTGAAGAAGAAAATAAAAAAATATATTTCTAATGATAAACTACTGGTAGATACATGTATGAGATGTGTTGAAAAGTTTGAAAAAGAAAATAAAAAAAATATATTTATTATGATAAACTATATACATTTATGAAATGTGTTGAAAAGTTTGAAAAAAAAATGAAAAGATATATTTCTAGTGATAATCTACCGGTAGATACATTTATGAGATGTGTTGAAAAGATTGAAAAAGAAAATTAAAAAATATATTTCTAATGATAAACTACCGGTAGATACATGTATGAGATGTGTTGAAAAGTTTGAAAAAGAAAATCAAAAAATATATTTCTAGTGATAAACTATATACATTTATGAAATATATTGAAAAGTTTGAACAAGAAAATAAAAAAAATATATTTCTAATGATAAACTATATTCATTTATGAAATGTGTAGAAAAGTTTGAACATGAAAATAAAAAAAAACATTTCTAATGATAAACTATATACATTTATGAAATGTGTTGAAAAGTTTGAAAAAGAAAGTGAAAAGATATATTTCTAGTGATAATCTACCGGTAGATACATTTATGAGATGTGTTGAAAAGTTTGAAAAAGAAAGTGAAAAGATATATTTCTAGTGATAATCTACCGGTAGATACATTTATGAGATGTGTTGAAAAGTTTGAAAAAGAAAATGAAAAAATATATTTCTAATAATAAACTACTGGTAGATACATTTATGAAATGTGTTGAAAAGTTTCAAAATAAAAAAATATATTTCTAATGATAAACTAGATACATTTATGAGATGTGTTGAAAAGTTTGGAAAAGAAAATCAAAAAAAAATATTTCTAGTGATAAACTAGATACATTTATGAAATATGTTGAAAAGTTTGAACAAGAAAATAAAAAAAATATATTTCTAATGATAAACTATATACATTTATGAAATGTGTTGAAAAGTTTGAAAAAGAAAATGAAAAGATATAATTCTAGTAATAATCTACCGGTAGATACATTTATGAGATGTGTTGAAAAGTTTGAAAAAGAAAATAAAAAAATATATTTCTAATGATAAACTACCGGTAGATACATTTATGAGATGTGTTGACAAGTTTGAAGAAGAAAATAAAAAAATATATTTCTAATGATAAACTACTGGTAGATACATGTATGAGATGTGTTGAAAAGTTTGAAAAAGAAAATTAAAAAAATATATTTCTTATGATAAACTATATACATTTATGAAATGTGTTGAAAAGTTTGAAAAAGAAAATGAAAAGATATATTTCTAGTGATAATCTACCGGTAGATACATTTATGAGATATGTTGAAAAGATTGAAAAAGAAATTTAAAAATATATTTCTAATGATAAACTACCGGTAGATACATTTATGAGAAGTGTTGAAAAGTTTAAAGAAGAAAATAAAAAAATATATTTCTAATGATAAACTACTGGTAGATACATGTATGAGATGTGTTGAAAAGTTTGAAAAAGAAAATCAAAAAATATATTTCTAGTGATAAACTATATACATTTATGAAATATGTTGAAAAGTTTGAACAAGAAAATAAAAAAAATATATTTCCAATGATAAACTATATTCATTTATGAAATGTGTAGAAAAGTTTGAACAAGAAAATAAAAAAAAACATTTCTAATGATAAACTATATACATTTATGAAATGTGTTGAAAAGTTTGAAAAAGAAAGTGAAAAGATATATTTCTAGTGATAATCTACCGGTAGATACATTTATGAGATGTGTTGAAAAGTTTGAAAAAGAAAGTGAAAAGATATATTTCTAGTGATAATCTACCGGTAGATACATTTATGAGATGTGTTGAAAAGTTTGAAAAAGAAAATGAAAAAATATATTTCTAATAATAAACTACTGGTAGATACATTTATGAAATGTGTTGAAAAGTTTCAAAATAAAAAAATATATTTCTAATGATAAACTAGATACATTTATGAGATGTGTTGAAAAGTTTGGAAAAGAAAATCAAAAAAAAATATTTCTAGTGATAAACTAGATACATTTATGAAATATGTTGAAAAGTTTGAACAAGAAAATAAAAAAAATATATTTCTAATGATAAACTATATACATTTATGAAATGTGTTGAAAAGTTTGAAAAAGAAAATGAAAAGATATAATTCTAGTAATAATCTACCGGTAGATACATTTATGAGATGTGTTGAAAAGTTTGAAAAAGAAAATAAAAAAATATATTTCTAATGATAAACTACCGGTAGATACATTTATGAGATGTGTTGACAAGTTTGAAGAAGAAAATAAAAAAATATATTTCTAATGATAAACTACTGGTAGATACATGTATGAGATGTGTTGAAAAGTTTGAAAAAGAAAATTAAAAAAATATATTTCTTATGATAAACTATATACATTTATGAAATGTGTTGAAAAGTTTGAAAAAGAAAATGAAAAGATATATTTCTAGTGATAATCTACCGGTAGATACATTTATGAGATATGTTGAAAAGATTGAAAAAGAAATTTAAAAATATATTTCTAATGATAAACTACCGGTAGATACATTTATGAGAAGTGTTGAAAAGTTTAAAGAAGAAAATAAAAAAATATATTTCTAATGATAAACTACTGGTAGATACATGTATGAGATGTGTTGAAAAGTTTGAAAAAGAAAATCAAAAAATATATTTCTAGTGATAAACTATATACATTTATGAAATATGTTGAAAAGTTTGAACAAGAAAATAAAAAAAATATATTTCCAATGATAAACTATATTCATTTATGAAATGTGTAGAAAAGTTTGAACAAGAAAATAAAAAAAAACATTTCTAATGATAAACTATATACATTTATGAAATGTGTTGAAAAGTTTGAAAAAGAAAGTGAAAAGATATATTTCTAGTGATAATCTACCGGTAGATACATTTATGAGATGTGTTGAAAAGTTTGAAAAAGAAAGTGAAAAGATATATTTCTAGTGATAATCTACCGGTAGATACATTTATGAGATGTGTTGAAAAGTTTGAAAAAGAAAATGAAAAAATATATTTCTAATAATAAACTACTGGTAGATACATTTATGAAATGTGTTGAAAAGTTTCAAAATAAAAAAATATATTTCTAATGATAAACTAGATACATTTATGAGATGTGTTGAAAAGTTTGGAAAAGAAAATCAAAAAAAAATATTTCTAGTGATAAACTAGATACATTTATGAAATATGTTGAAAAGTTTGAACAAGAAAATAAAAAAAATATATTTCTAATGATAAACTATATACATTTATGAAATGTGTTGAAAAGTTTGAAAAAGAAAATGAAAAGATATAATTCTAGTAATAATCTACCGGTAGATACATTTATGAGATGTGTTGAAAAGTTTGAAAAAGAAAATAAAAAAATATATTTCTAATGATAAACTACCGGTAGATACATTTATGAGATGTGTTGACAAGTTTGAAGAAGAAAATAAAAAAATATATTTCTAATGATAAACTACTGGTAGATACATGTATGAGATGTGTTGAAAAGTTTGAAAAAGAAAATTAAAAAAATATATTTCTTATGATAAACTATATACATTTATGAAATGTGTTGAAAAGTTTGAAAAAGAAAATGAAAAGATATATTTCTAGTGATAATCTACCGGTAGATACATTTATGAGATATGTTGAAAAGATTGAAAAAGAAATTTAAAAATATATTTCTAATGATAAACTACCGGTAGATACATTTATGAGAAGTGTTGAAAAGTTTAAAGAAGAAAATAAAAAAATATATTTCTAATGATAAACTACTGGTAGATACATGTATGAGATGTGTTGAAAAGTTTGAAAAAGAAAATCAAAAAATATATTTCTAGTGATAAACTATATACATTTATGAAATATGTTGAAAAGTTTGAACAAGAAAATAAAAAAAATATATTTCCAATGATAAACTATATTCATTTATGAAATGTGTAGAAAAGTTTGAACAAGAAAATAAAAAAAAACATTTCTAATGATAAACTATATACATTTATGAAATGTGTTGAAAAGTTTGAAAAAGAAAGTGAAAAGATATATTTCTAGTGATAATCTACCGGTAGATACATTTATGAGATGTGTTGAAAAGTTTGAAAAAGAAAGTGAAAAGATATATTTCTAGTGATAATCTACCGGTAGATACATTTATGAGATGTGTTGAAAAGTTTGAAAAAGAAAATGAAAAAATATATTTCTAATAATAAACTACTGGTAGATACATTTATGAAATGTGTTGAAAAGTTTCAAAATAAAAAAATATATTTCTAATGATAAACTAGATACATTTATGAGATGTGTTGAAAAGTTTGGAAAAGAAAATCAAAAAAAAATATTTCTAGTGATAAACTATATTCATTTATGAAATGTGTAGAAAAGTTTGAACAAGAAAATAAAAAAAAACATTTCTAATGATAAACTATATACATTTATGAAATGAGTTGAAAAGTTTGAAAAAGAAAGTGAAAAGATATATTTCTAGTGATAATCTACCGGTAGATACATTTATGAGATGTGATGAAAAGTTTGAAAAAGAAAGTGAAAAGATATATTTCTAGTGATAATCTACCGGTAGATACATTTATGAGATGTGTTGAAAAGTTTGAAAAAGAAAATAAAAAATATATTTCTAATGATAAACTACTGGTAGATACATTTATGAGAAGTGTTGAAAAGTATGAAAAAGAAAATAAAAAAATATATTTCTAGTGATAAACTACTGGTAGATACATTTCTGAGATGTCTTGAAAAGTTTGAAGAAAAAAAAATAAAAAGATATATTTCTAATGATAAACTATATACATTTATGAAATGTGTTGAAAAGTTTGAAAAAGAAAGTGAAAAGATATATTTCTAGTGATAATCTACCGGTAGATACATTTATGAGATGTGTTGAAAAGTTTGAAAAAGAAAATGAAAAAATATATTTCTAATAATAAACTACTGGTAGATACATTTATGAAATGTGTTGAAAAGTTTCAAAATCAAAAAATATATTTCTAATGATAAACTAGATACATTTATGAGATGTATTGAAAAGTTTGAACAAGAAAATCAAAAAATATATTTCTAATGATAAACTATATACATTTATGAAATGTGTTGAAAAGTTTGAAAAAGAAAGTGAAAAGATATAATTCTAGTAATAATCTACCGGTAGATACATTTATGAGATGTGTTGAAAAGTTTGAAAAAGAAAATTAAAAAAATATATTTCTAATGATAAACTACCGGTAGATACATTTATGAGATGTGTTGAAAAGTTTGAAAAAGAAAATAAAAAAATATATTTCTAATGATAAACTACTGGTAGATACATTTATTAAAAGTATGAAAAAGAAAATAAAAAAATATATTTCTAATGATAAACTACTGGTAGATACATTTCTGAGATGTGTTGAAAAGTTTCAAAATCAAAAAATATATTTCTAATGATAAACTATATTCATTTATGAAATGTGTTGAAAAGTTTGAACAAGAAAATTAAAAAAAAAATATTTCTAATGATAAACTATATACATTTTTGAAATGTGTTGAAAAGTTTGAAAAAGAAAGTGAAAAGATATATTTCTAGTGATAATCTACCGGTAGATACATTTATGAGATGTGTTGAAAAGTTTGAAAAAGAAAGTGAAAAGATATATTTCTAGTGATAATCTACCAGTAGATACATTTATGAGATGTGTTGAAAAGTTTGAAAAAGAAAATAAAAAAATATATTTCTAATGATAAACTACTGGTAGATACATTTCTGAGATGTGTTGAAAAGTTTGAAAAAAAAAAATAAAAAGATTTATTTCTAATGATAAACTATACACATTTATGAAATGTGTTGAAAAGTTTGAAAAAGAAAGTGAAAAGATATATTTCTAGTGATAATCTACCGGTAGATACATTTATGAGATGTGTTGAAAAGATTGAAAAAGAAAATAAAAAAATATATTTCTAATGATAAACTACCGGTAGATACATTTATGAGATGTGTTGAAAAGTTTGAAAAAGTAAATAAAAAAATATATTTCTAGTGATAAACTATATACATTTATGAAATATGTTGACAAGTTTGAACAAGAAAATAAAAAAAATATATTTCAAATGATAAACTATATTCATTTATGAAATGTGTTGAAAAGTTTGAAAAAGAAAGTGAAAAGATATATTTCTAGTGATAATCTACCGGTAGATACATTTATGAGATGTGTTGAAAAGTTTGAAAAAGAAAATGAAAAAATATATTTCTAATAATAAACTACTGGTAGATACATTTATGAAATGTGTTGAAAAGTTTCAAAATAAAAAAATATATTTCTAATGATAAACTAGATACATTTATGAGATGTGTTGAAAATTTTGGAAAAGAAAATCAAAAAAAAATATTTCTAGTGATAAACTAGATACATTTATGAAATATGTTGAAAAGTTTGAACAAGAAAATAAAAAAAATATATTTCTAATGATAAACTATATACATTTATGAAATGTGTTGAAAAGTTTGAAAAAGAAAATGAAAAGATATAATTCTAGTAATAATCTACCGGTAGATACATTTATGAGATGTGTTGAAAAGGTTTGAAAAAGAAAATAAAAAAATATATTTCTAATTATAAACTACCGGTAGATACATTTATGAGATGTGTTGAAAAGTTTGAAGAAGAAAATAAAAAAATATATTTCTAATGATAAACTACTGGTAGATACATGTATGAGATGTGTTGAAAAGTTTGAAAAAGAAAATAAAAAAAATATATTTCTTATGATAAACTATATACATTTATGAAATGTGTTGAAAAGTTTGAAAAAAAAATGAAAAGATATATTTCTTGTGATAATCTACCGGTAGATACATTTATGAGATGTGTTGAAAAGATTGAAAAATAAAATTAAAAAATATATTTCTAATGATAAACTACCGGTAGATACATGTATGAGATGTGTTGAAAAGTTTGAAAAAGAAAATCAAAAAATATATTTCTAGTGATAAACTATATACATTTATGAAATATGATGAAAAGTTTGAACAAGAAAATAAAAAAAATATATTTCTAATGATAAACTATATTCATTTATGAAATGTGTAGAAAAGTTTGAACAAGAAAATAAAAAAAAACATTTCTAATGATAAACTATATACATTTATGAGATGTGTTGAAAAGTTTGAAAAAGAAAATAAAAAAATATATTTCTAATGATAAACTACCGGTAGATACATTTATGAGAAGTGTTGAAAAGTATGAAAAAGATAATAAAAAAATTTATTTCTAATGATAAACTACTGGTAGATACATTTCTGAGATGTGTTGAAAAGTTTGAAAAAAAAAATAAAAAGATTTATTTCTAATGATAAACTATACACATTTATGAAATGTGTTGAAAAGTTTGAAAAAGAAAGTGAAAAGATATATTTCTAGTGATAATCTACCAGTAGATACATTTATGAGATGTGTTGAAAAGATTGAAAAAGAAAATAAAAAAATATATTTCTAATGATAAACTACCGGTAGATACATTTATGAGATGTGTTGAAAAGTTTGAAAAAGTAAATAAAAAAATATATTTCTAGTGATAAACTATATACATTTATGAAATATGTTGACAAGTTTGAACAAGAAAATAAAAAAAATATATTTCAAATGATAAACTATATTCATTTATGAAATGTGTTGAAAAGTTTGAAAAAGAAAGTGAAAAGATATATTTCTAGTGATAATCTACCGGTAGATACATTTATGAGATGTGTTGAAAAGTTTGAAAAAGAAAATGAAAAAATATATTTCTAATAATAAACTACTGGTAGATACATTTATGAAATGTGTTGAAAAGTTTCAAAATAAAAAAATATATTTCTAATGATAAACTAGATACATTTATGAGATGTGTTGAAAATTTTGGAAAAGAAAATCAAAAAAAAATATTTCTAGTGATAAACTAGATACATTTATGAAATATGTTGAAAAGTTTGAACAAGAAAATAAAAAAAATATATTTCTAATGATAAACTATATACATTTATGAAATGTGTTGAAAAGTTTGAAAAAGAAAATGAAAAGATATAATTCTAGTAATAATCTACCGGTAGATACATTTATGAGATGTGTTGAAAAGGTTTGAAAAAGAAAATAAAAAAATATATTTCTAATTATAAACTACCGGTAGATACATTTATGAGATGTGTTGAAAAGTTTGAAGAAGAAAATAAAAAAATATATTTCTAATGATAAACTACTGGTAGATACATGTATGAGATGTGTTGAAAAGTTTGAAAAAGAAAATAAAAAAAATATATTTCTTATGATAAACTATATACATTTATGAAATGTGTTGAAAAGTTTGAAAAAAAAATGAAAAGATATATTTCTTGTGATAATCTACCGGTAGATACATTTATGAGATGTGTTGAAAAGATTGAAAAATAAAATTAAAAAATATATTTCTAATGATAAACTACCGGTAGATACATGTATGAGATGTGTTGAAAAGTTTGAAAAAGAAAATCAAAAAATATATTTCTAGTGATAAACTATATACATTTATGAAATATGTTGAAAAGTTTGAACAAGAAAATAAAAAAAATATATTTCTAATGATAAACTATATTCATTTATGAAATGTGTAGAAAAGTTTGAACAAGAAAATAAAAAAAAACATTTCTAATGATAAACTATATACATTTATGAAATGTGTTGAAAAGTTTGAAAAAGAAAATAAAAAAATATATTTCTAATGATAAACTACCGGTAGATACATTTATGAGAAGTGTTGAAAAGTATGAAAAAGATAATAAAAAAATTTATTTCTAATGATAAACTACTGGTAGATACATTTCTGAGATGTGTTGAAAAGTTTGAAAAAAAAAATAAAAAGATTTATTTCTAATGATAAACTATACACATTTATGAAATGTGTTGAAAAGTTTGAAAAAGAAAGTGAAAAGATATATTTCTAGTGATAATCTACCAGTAGATACATTTATGAGATGTGTTGAAAAGATTGAAAAAGAAAATAAAAAAATATATTTCTAATGATAAACTACCGGTAGATACATTTATGAGATGTGTTGAAAAGTTTGAAAAAGTAAATAAAAAAATATATTTCTAGTGATAAACTATATACATTTATGAAATATGTTGACAAGTTTGAACAAGAAAATAAAAAAAATATATTTCAAATGATAAACTATATTCATTTATGAAATGTGTTGAAAAGTTTGAAAAAGAAAGTGAAAAGATATATTTCTAGTGATAATCTACCGGTAGATACATTTATGAGATGTGTTGAAAAGTTTGAAAAAGAAAATGAAAAAATATATTTCTAATAATAAACTACTGGTAGATACATTTATGAAATTAGTTGAAAAGTTTCAAAATAAAAAAATATATTTCTAATGATAAACTAGATACATTTATGAGATGTGTTGAAAATTTTGGAAAAGAAAATCAAAAAAAAATATTTCTAGTGATAAACTAGATACATTTATGAAATATGTTGAAAAGTTTGAACAAGAAAATAAAAAAAATATATTTCTAATGATAAACTATATACATTTATGAAATGTGTTGAAAAGTTTGAAAAAGAAAATGAAAAGATATAATTCTAGTAATAATCTACCGGTAGATACATTTATGAGATGTGTTGAAAAGGTTTGAAAAAGAAAATAAAAAAATATATTTCTAATGATAAACTACCGGTAGATACATTTATGAGATGTGTTGAAAAGTTTGAAAAAGAAAATAAAAAAATATATTTCTAATGATAAACTACTGGTAGATACATGTATGAGATGTGTTGAAAAGTTTGAAAAAGAAAATAAAAAAAATATATTTCTTATGATAAACTATATACATTTATGAAATGTGTTGAAAAGTTTGAAAAAAAAATGAAAAGATATATTTCTAGTGATAATCTACCGGTAGATACATTTATGAGATGTGTTGAAAAGATTGAAAAAGAAAATTAAAAAATATATTTCTAATGATAAACTACCGGTAGATACATGTATGAGATGTGTTGAAAAGTTTGAAAAAGAAAATCAAAAAATATATTTCTAGTGATAAACTATATACATTTATGAAATATGTTGAAAAGTTTGAACAAGAAAATAAAAAAAATATATTTCTAATGATAAACTATATTCATTTATGAAATGTGTAGAAAAGTTTGAACAAGAAAATAAAAAAAAACATTTCTAATGATAAACTATATACATTTATGAAATGTGTTGAAAAGTTTGAAAAAGAAAGTGAAAAGATATATTTCTAGTGATAATCTACCGGTAGATACATTTATGAGATGTGTTGAAAAGTTTGAAAAAGAAAGTGAAAAGATATATTTCTAGTGATAATCTACCGGTAGATACATTTATGAGATGTGTTGAAAAGTTTGAAAAAGAAAATGAAAAAATATATTTCTAATAATAAACTACTGGTAGATACATTTATGAAATGTGTTGAAAAGTTTCAAAATAAAAAAATATATTTCTAATGATAAACTAGATACATTTATGAGATGTGTTGAAAAGTTTGGAAAAGAAAATCAAAAAAAAATATTTCTAGTGATAAACTAGATACATTTATGAAATATGTTGAAAAGTTTGAACAAGAAAATAAAAAAGATATATTTCTAATGATAAACTATATACATTTATGAAATGTGTTGAAAAGTTTGAAAAAGAAAATGAAAAGATATAATTCTAGTAATAATCTACCGGTAGATACATTTATGAGATGTGTTGAAAAGTTTGAAAAAGAAAATAAAAAAATATATTTCTAATGATAAACTACCGATAGATACATTTATGAGATGTGTTGAAAAGTTTGAAGAAGAAAATAAAAAAATATATTTCTAATGATAAACTACTGGTAGATACATGTATGAGATGTGTTGAAAAGTTTGATAAAGAAAATAAAAAAAATATATTTCTTATGATAAACTATAAACATTTATGAAATGTGTTGAAAAGTTTGAAAAAAAAATGAAAAGATATATTTCTAGTGATAATCTACCGGTAGATACATTTATGAGATGTGTTGAAAAGATTGAAAAAGAAAATTAAAAAATATATTTCTAATGATAAACTACCGGTAGATACATTTATGAGATGTGTTGAAAAGTTTGAAGAAGAAAATAAAAAAATATATTTCTAATGATAAACTACTGGTAGATACATGTATGAGATGTGTTGAAAAGTTTGAAAAAGAAAATAAAAAAAATATATTTCTTATGATAAACTATATACATTTATGAAATGTGTTGAAAAGTTTGAAAAAAAAATGAAAAGATATATTTCTAGTGATAATCTACCGGTAGATACATTTATGAGATGTGTTGAAAAGATTGAAAAATAAAATTAAAAAATATATTTCTAATGATAAACTACCGGTAGATACATGTATGAGATGTGTTGAAAAGTTTGAAAAAGAAAATCAAAAAATATATTTCTAGTGATAAACTATATACATTTATGAAATATGTTGAAAAGTTTGAACAAGAAAATAAAAAAAATATATTTCTAATGATAAACTATATTCATTTATGAAATGTGTAGAAAAGTTTGAACAAGAAAATAAAAAAAAACATTTCTAATGATAAACTATATACATTTATGAAATGTGTTGAAAAGTTTGAAAAAGAAAATAAAAAAATATATTTCTAATGATAAACTACCGGTAGATACATTTATGAGAAGTGTTGAAAAGTATGAAAAAGATAATAAAAAAATATATTTCTAATGATAAACTACTGGTAGATACATTTCTGAGATGTGTTGAAAAGTTTGAAAAAAAAAAATAAAAAGATTTATTTCTAATGATAAACTATACACATTTATGAAATGTGTTGAAAAGTTTGAAAAAGAAAGTGAAAAGATATATTTCTAGTGATAATCTACCGGTAGATACATTTATGAGATGTGTTGAAAAGATTGAAAAAGAAAATAAAAAAATATATTTCTAATGATAAACTACCGGTAGATACATTTATGAGATGTGTTGAAAAGTTTGAAAAAGTAAATAAAAAAATATATTTCTAGTGATAAACTATATAAATTTATGAAATATGTTGACAAGTTTGAACAAGAAAATAAAAAAAATATATTTCAAATGATAAACTATATACATTTATGAAATATGTTGACAAGTTTGAACAAGAAAATAAAAAAAATATATTTCAAATGATAAACTATATTCATTTATGAAATGTGTTGAAAAGTTTGAAAAAGAAAGTGAAAACATATATTTCTAGTGATAATCTACCGGTAGATACATTTATGAGATGTGTTGAAAAGTTTGAAAAAGAAAGTGAAAAGATATATTTCTAGTGATAATCTACCGGTAGATACATTTATGAGATGTGTTGAAAAGTTTGAAAAAGAAAATGAAAAAATATATTTCTAATAATAAACTACTGGTAGATACATTTATGAAATGTGTTGAAAAGTTTCAAAATAAAAAAATATATTTCTAATGATAAACTAGATACATTTATGAGATGTGTTGAAAATTTTGGAAAAGAAAATCAAAAAAAAATATTTCTAGTGATAAACTAGATACATTTATGAAATATGTTGAAAAGTTTGAACAAGAAAATAAAAAAGATATATTTCTAATGATAAACTATATGCATTTATGAAATGTGTTGAAAAGTTTGAAAAAGAAAATGAAAAGATATAATTCTAGTAATAATCTACCGGTAGATACATTTATGAGATGTGTTGAAAAGTTTGAAAAAGAAAATAAAAAAATATATTTCTAATGATAAACTACCGATAGATACATTTATGAGATGTGTTGAAAAGTTTGAAGAAGAAAATAAAAAAATATATTTCTAATGATAAACTACTGGTAGATACATGTATGAGATGTGTTGAAAAGTTTGAAAAAGAAAATAAAAAAAATATATTTCTTATGATAAACTATAAACATTTATGAAATGTGTTGAAAAGTTTGAAAAAAAAATGAAAAGATATATTTCTAGTGATAATCTACCGGTAGATACATTTATGAGATGTGTTGAAAAGATTGAAAAAGAAAATTAAAAAATATATTTCTAATGATAAACTACCGGTAGATACATTTATGAGAAGTGTTGAAAAGTTTGAAGAAGAAAATAAAAAAATATATTTCTAATGATAAACTACTGGTAGATACATGTATGAGATGTGTTGAAAAGTTTGAAAAAGAAAATCAAAAAATATATTTCTAGTGATAAACTATATACATTTATGAAATATGTTGAAAAGTTTGAACAAGAAAATAAAAAAAATATATTTCTAATGATAAACTATATTCATTTATGAAATGTGTAGAAAAGTTTGAACAAGAAAATTAAAAAAAAACATTTCTAATGATAAACTATATACATTTATGAAATGAGTTGAAAAGTTTGAAAAAGAAAGTGAAAAGATATATTTCTAGTGATAATCTACCGGTAGATACATTTATGAGATGTGTTGAAAAGTTTGAAAAAGAAAGTGAAAAGATATATTTCTAGTGATAATCTACCGGTAGATACATTTATGAGATGTGTTGAAAAGTTTGAAAAAGAAAATTAAAAAATATATTTCTAGTGATAAACTACTGGTAGATACATTTCTGAGATGTCTTGAAAAGTTTGAAGAAAAAAAAATAAAAAGATATATTTCTAATGATAAACTATATACATTTATGAAATGTGTTGAAAAGTTTGAAAAAGAAAGTGAAAAGATATATTTCTAGTGATAATCTACTGGTAGATACATTTATGAAATGTGTTGAAAAGTTTGAAAAAGAAAATGAAAAAATATATTTCTAATAATAAACTACTGGTAGATACATTTATGAAATGTGTTGAAAAGTTTCAAAATAAAAAAATATATTTCTAATGATAAACTAGATACATTTATGAGATGTGTTGAAAAGTTTGGAAAAGAAAATCAAAAAAAAATATTTCTAGTGATAAACTAGATACATTTATGAAATATGTTGAAAAGTTTGAACAAGAAAATAAAAAAATATATTTCTAATGATAAACTAGATACATTTATGAGATGTGTTGAAAAGTTTGGAAAAGAAAATCAAAAAAAAATATTTCTAGTGATAAACTATATTCATTTATGAAATGTGTAGAAAAGTTTGAACAAGAAAATAAAAAAAAAAATTTCTAATGATAAACTATATACATTTATGAAATGAGTTGAAAAAATTGAAAAAGAAAGTGAAAAGATATATTTCTAGTGATAATCTACCGGTAGATACATTTATGAGATGTGTTGAAAAGTTTGAAAAAGAAAGTGAAAAGATATATTTCTAGTGATAATCTACCGGTAGATACATTTATGAGATGTGTTGAAAAGTTTGAAAAAGAAAATAAAAAATATATTTCTAATGATAAACTACTGGTAGATACATTTATTAAAAGTATGAAAAAGAAAATAAAAAAATATATTTCTAATGATAAACTACTGGTAGATACATTTCTGAGATGTGTTGAAAAGTTTCAAAATCAAAAAATATATTTCTAATGATAAACTATATTCATTTATGAAATGTGTTGGAAAGTTTGAACAAGAAAATTAAAAAAAAAATATTTCTAATGATAAACTATATACATTTATGAAATGTGTTGAAAAGTTTGAAAAAGAAAGTGAAAAGATATATTTCTAGTGATAATCTACCGGTAGATACATTTATGAGATGTGCTGAAAAGTTTGAAAAAGAAAGTGAAAAGATATATTTCTAGTGATAATCTACCAGTAGATACATTTATGAGATGTGTTGAAAAGTTTGAAAAAGAAAATGAAAAAATATATTTCTAATAATAAACTACTGGTAGATACATTTATGAAATGTGTTGAAAAGTTTCAAAATAAAAAAATATATTTCTAATGATAAACTAGATACATTTATGAGATGTGTTGAAAAGTTTGGAAAAGAAAATCAAAAAAAAATATTTCTAGTGATAAACTATATTCATTTATGAAATGTGTAGAAAAGTTTGAACAAGAAAATAAAAAAAAACATTTCTAATGATAAACTATATACATTTATGAAATGAGTTGAAAAGATTGAAAAAGAAAGTGAAAAGATATATTTCTAGTGATAATCTACCGGTAGATACATTTATGAGATGTGTTGAAAAGTTTGAAAAAGAAAGTGAAAAGATATATTTCTAGTGATAATCTACCGGTAGATACATTTATGAGATGTGTTGAAAAGTTTGAAAAAGAAAATAAAAAATATATTTCTAATGATAAACTACTGGTAGATACATTTATGAGAAGTGTTGAAAAGTATGAAAAAGAAAATAAAAAAATATATTTCTAGTGATAAACTACTGGTAGATACATTTCTGAGATGTCTTGAAAAGTTTGAAGAAAAAAAAATAAAAAGATATATTTCTAATGATAAACTATATACATTTATGAAATGTGTTGAAAAGTTTGAAAAAGAAAGTGAAAAGATATATTTCTAGTGATAATCTACCGGTAGATACATTTATGAGATGTGTTGAAAAGTTTGAAAAAGAAAATGAAAAAATATATTTCTAATAATAAACTACTGGTAGATACATTTATGAAATGTGTTGAAAAGTTTCAAAATCAAAAAATATATTTCTAATGATAAACTAGATACATTTATGAGATGTATTGAAAAGTTTGGAAAAGAAAATCAAAAAAAAATATTTCTAGTGATAAACTAGATACATTTATGAAATATGTTGAAAAGTTTGAACAAGAAAATCAAAAAATATATTTCTAATGATAAACTATATACATTTATGAAATGTGTTGAAAAGTTTGAAAAAGAAAGTGAAAAGATATAATTCTAGTAATAATCTACCGGTAGATACATTTATGAGATGTGTTGAAAAGTTTGAAAAAGAAAATTAAAAAAATATATTTCTAATGATAAACTACCGGTAGATACATTTATGAGATGTGTTGAAAAGTTTGAAAAAGAAAATAAAAAAATATATTTCTAATGATAAACTACTGGTAGATACATTTATTAAAAGTATGAAAAAGAAAATAAAAAAATATATTTCTAATGATAAACTACTGGTAGATACATTTCTGAGATGTGTTGAAAAGTTTCAAAATCAAAAAATATATTTCTAATGATAAACTATATTCATTTATGAAATGTGTTGAAAAGTTTGAACAAGAAAATTAAAAAAAAATATTTCTAATGATAAACTATATACATTTATGAAATGTGTTGAAAAGTTTGAAAAAGAAAGTGAAAAGATATATTTCTAGTGATAATCTACCGGTAGATACATTTATGAGATGTGCTGAAAAGTTTGAAAAAGAAAGTGAAAAGATATATTTCTAGTGATAATCTACCAGTAGATACATTTATGAGATGTGTTGAAAAGTTTGAAAAAGAAAATAAAAAAATATATTTCTAATGATAAACTACCGGTAGATACATTTATGAGAAGTGTTGAAAAGTTTGAAAAAAAAAATAAAAAGATTTATTTCTAATGATAAACTATACACATTTATGAAATGTGTTGAAAAGTTTGAAAAAGAAAGTGAAAAGATATATTTCTAGTGATAATCTACCGGTAGATACATTTATGAGATGTGTTGAAAAGATTGAAAAAGAAAATAAAAAAATATATTTCTAGTGATAAACTATATACATTTATGAAATATGTTGACAAGTTTGAACAAGAAAATAAAAAAAATATATTTCAAATGATAAATTATATTCATTTATGAAATGTGTTGAAAAGTTTGAAAAAGAAAGTGAAAAGATATATTTCTAGTGATAATCTACCGGTAGATACATTTATGAGATGTGTTGAAAAGTTTGAAAAAGAAAATGAAAAAATATATTTCTAATAATAAACTACTGGTAGATACATTTATGAAATGTGTTGAAAAGTTTCAAAATAAAAAAATATATATCTAATGATAAACTAGATACATTTATGAGATGTGTTGAAAAGTTTGGAAAAGAAAATCAAAAAAAAATATTTCTAGTGATAAACTAGATACATTTATGAAATATGTTGAAAAGTTTGAACAAGAAAATAAAAAAAATATATTTCTAATGATAAACTATATACATTTATGAAATGTGTTGAAAA